>CM019825.1:140412484-141612484 GCA_009763385.1 Coix lacryma-jobi var. lacryma-jobi | reverse complement strand
TTGTCAGTGGAGGAGTTGACAAGCGGGTCTGGAGCCTTCTGTGTCCGTTGAAATTTTACTAGACAACTAAGACAATAGGAAATTGTGGATCTTTGCATGCTGATAGTCTCACCACGATTTCTTTGCATTCACCGCTTACATGGTATTATTGAAGACCATGTCGGGGCCTTCCCTTATCTGTAGCACTGTAAAATTCTTACCTTTTTTTTAATGAAGTCAGATGAAAACAAACTTTATATTGAAGTTGCATAACTTGAATACATCTTCAACTTTGTAGCTGATGAGAAGTTTTTCATCTGAAACCATTTTAATTCCTCAAATTCTTTTTTTAAGTTCTCATATTTTAAAATTCATATTTTTAGTTTTCTTAAATAATATTGGATGGAGAAATGACCAAAATTAAAGTTATAGATCTCAAAAAGATATAGAACATTCAAGTTGTGACCATTTTTATTTGAAATCATCTATGGTCCAAAAAAGTAATTCGAAGTGCTCACATATTGAAACTTTTTCGTAGAGTTAGGCAAAAAAACAAAGATGTAGATTTCTAGAGCTATGGGCCCCCGGTTGGGCTCAATGCATTCACTCGTTCATAGAAATTGCAAACCTACATTTACAAGAGAGATTCGGCAACCAGGTAACTAATGTGAACAAAAGCATGATAGAAAAAGCAAGAGAAACAAGTGAGCTTGGGTCTAGAGTACATGGAAGATTAAAATAATATTAATAAAATGTTACTACTATAGTAGTATTATTTTAAAGATTAAATGATAATGTTTGCAATTAGCAGCAATGTGTGTTGGGTGCTCACTTCTTGTAATCAGAGAACACGATGCAATTATTGGCCAGCCAGATCGCTAGGCAGCCAATAGGGGATGAAAACAGGATGTATAACTCATGATATTTGTTTGTCCCAATAATGTTTAAATACCAAATAGATAGATAATCTGTATATGAATTGTACATTAAATTCTGTACCATTGATTTCATCCCTAGCTAGCAGCTAGAATCACACTTCCAGATTCTCGGTGTCTGTGTGGTTGGTTACGAAGCACGCCAAATAGTTCATACCTCTCAGGGACTTGTAACCCCACCAATCCAAGCACCCGGTGTGCATGCTGAGAATTCTTTGCCGACTCCTTTTTTGTCGAGTGGCCTTTACCAAGTGCAGGCAGCACTCGGCAAAACCTTCACCAAGTACGAGAGCCCCTTTGCCGAGTGCTGCCAACACTCGGCAAAGTCTGGACCTCCTGTAGTGGAGGCCACACCACTGGCATCACTGTTGGCCGCGTCCTTCAACCTCAACTGGCGTCCCTTGTTCCAAACATTATACAACAAGCCACGCCAATGATTACCACTATGCTACAAGGCACACTCATCTCGAAGCCATCTTTGAGCACGTCTTTGAATCCAGTTACCTTGTCCAGGCAGAGATGGGCAAGTGGAGAGCAAAATAAGGCATTGTGGTTTGCTGATGCTTCTCAAGCCTGAATGTCTTTATCGACAATATATGCTCTTGCTTTTCTGATTCACCCTTTCCTAGACAGCACAAAGCCTGCTACCAGAGTAATAGCTTGTCTATGTACTCACACAATTTGCAGTAGCTTGGCTTGTCGCAAGTCACAACCTAATTTAACTATCCTAAAACTTAAGTATCCATGCTTGAGCGTTTACAAAGTCATTTATAGACATTCCTGTCCTAGTTATAGAAAACGAAAACTCCTTGGCGGCCCAACATATCCATGAGTGGTTTTGCACACTACTAGAGAAAAGGCCTTTGGCCTATCTATCAACTGAGCATTAGTCTCGACAAAAAATTGCGTCCGGGGCTAAAGACTTTTCCGGTTGGTGTTATCAATCCGGACTAAAGGTTCTCCAACCTTTAGTCCTGGTTAGTAATACCAACCGAGGCTAAAGGGTGACCTTTTTGTCCCGGTTGGTAATACCAACCGGGACTAAAGGCTTTCCACCCGGGACTGAAGGTTCTTCACGAGTGAATTGAAAAGGAAAGCGTTCAGAATTATATCACATGGGTTGAATAGTTGAGTTGGTAAGTGAGTTTATGCGTGAGGTGACAGGTGTTGAGTTCGAATCTCACACAACACACATTTAATTTTTTCCCGAGACCTTTAGTCCCAGATTCTTAGTCCCGGTTAGGACAACCAGGGCTAAAGCCCATTTTCAACCGGGGCTAAAGGCCCCTTCTCTAGTATCCATCCCTAAAATGGGACAATAATTTCCTCGGTGGTTTTGCAGTAAACTGCCATGGTAATTTATATCCTTGACGATTCCATTACGTATCCAAAGGAAATGTACATTTTGTTTTCCTTGAGTGTTATTATTAACCGCCAAGAAAAAGGTAATTTCCATGAATGCTATTTTAAACTACCAAGGAAAATCACCATTTTGATGTTAATATTTTTATGAACTTTACAAATATACTTATACCACAAGCAATCTGTAGCAACTGCAAAGAGTCACTAGCGACAGATGTTAGGTCGCTATAACATTGTACCGACTGATGTAACAGTCGCAGTAAGTGGCATGACTATAAATATAGCGACCGATAGTTGGATGCTAATATATGTACCGACTAATGATCTGTCACATGTCTCGAGGATACCAATAATACTTGCATTAATTTACATGGCAGGTTTGTAGTGTCCCAAGCAAACCCCTAATGACTCGGCTACTGAGAAAAAAGTATGAACTATTCGTTTCAGGCTAATATATACTATGGCACTATTTCTTCTGAGAGAGTCAAATTACCTACCATTCACATGTATGGAACTTCAGCTCTGTCCTAGGTAATGGAAGAATGCAAGGAGCCAATGATATATAGATGGAAATGAGAGGTATACGGAAATAGAACACCACCAGGACTTTGATACAAGCTTTGCCTATAATGTCCGCTAGCAAGAGGCATTGGAGCGTGTCGAGATGCTTGCCAAAAAACAGCTACACATACAGGTGAGTGGCACATACTAGGGGCCCCTTTGGAACGGTTCGGACAAGTGCTTCTGCTCTGCCTCCTCCTGAAGCTCTGCCAAACGGACTCCACGGCTCCGTCCAAGATCGCACGACCAAAGCATTAGCTCTGCCGGAGCAATTTTGTATGAAACAACCGTAAGAATTTGCCAGTGCAGTCTGAAGAACCTGATTACTGGACCATGCTGATTTTTTTTTAAAAAAAAGGGAGCTTGCAGATTGAGATCTCCACCACCTCCTGCAACTTGCACCGTAATTGAATGCGTGCAACAATTTCTGCTAGTGATTATTGTGGTTATTTATCCCTCATGTGCTCAAATGTTTACTTCAGCTTTCCTTTACAGCCCTAGACTTCCCAAAGCTATTTTTTTGCCAAATTTTCTTGGATAAATCATATTTCAAGCATTGGCTTTATGCTGATGCTTTGGTTTCATAATAAAATGGAGAGTTTGTGCCAACTTTCTTCGACAAATGTGGCAGACATTCCAGGTTCAGAGGTTTCAGATTCAGTTGGTTATTATTCTGACGGCAATAAAATATATAGATCTTGAGACCATCGAGATAGTAACTGCTTAAGAATATTATGGAATCGATACAATTTGGAAGCATACCACAAATGTGTGTCTACATAAATCACGAGAATTCAAGAAAAATATGGGAAGGAGCAGGGCATATGTTGGTGCTTACCATTTAAAAAGCTGTCGCTTTTAAGTCTTGGTCTTATATCTTAGTCGTTCGGTGTGTTTGCTATCTCCAGCTCAAGTCAATCCCATATCTGTGCTTGGTGAGGCCTAGATTTTCTAGTAGTATGCAATTAACATATTTTTTAGCCGTGTACCTACAAGAAACTAAGACCTCTGAAGGGAAGTTCCGGAAAAACAAGAAATGCTAAGAAACCCAAGCTGAACTGTGGCCATCTGCACGCCTGAGGTTGGGGAGGCGCGTCCACGACCATGAAACGGGCACAGTGGTCTTGGTGCCTCCATTTGTCAGAGACTCAGTGTGATGGTGCTTAGGGCAATAGTAAGACAGTGTGTTAGACGGAAGTTGCTGGCCACTGGGCAGGGCACCACCACACTAACGATGCCGGACACGGGCGAGAATAGAGGATAGGACCAAGGGAACACAGGGTCAACTACATCGGTGGGGAGCGACGACATTGGAGACATGCGCCCATGCGGAGATGGAGAGCGTTATAGAGGCCGACATTGCCCTGTTGATTAGATGCTAGGAGTGCGCCTGATCGGGGGCACTGGCACGAAGGACGACATAGACATAGGTGTAGGGATGGTTATGGATCACGGCCCATATATATTTCTTTCACAATCCATCTTGCTGCTATGTAATTTTAGTTTAAAATCACATAATATTATGGTCCGATCCTTATTGAGACCGAGCCTTAAATTTGTTAGGTTAAATTTGAGGGTCCTTTGCCACTCCTACATGCCGCCGCGGGTCAGCGGCGTAGGGATTTGGACGGCGGCAGGGCTGTCCCATTGTCTGTGGTGCAGTGGGTGAGAAAGCTGATGGTTTTGGAGATGGAGATGTTATGTTAGTGGCATCGTGGCGAAGCTTGCTAGGATGAGGAAGCGCTCCCGGCGTCGTGCCTTGTGGAATTCTGCCGCTTGAAACACACGGAAAAGGCAGGTGAAATTCCGCGTCCTTGGAGCTTGCAAAAAGCACCGAAGATTGGCGCCAGAGATACCACTCAGCGGGTTTCTCGCCCTGGGAAATCACGGGAAACCCTGCGGGCATCTCTGCTTCCAAAGTAGCCCTAGAAGAAATTGGAGACCTGGTTGACTGCCTGCTTGAGCGATCGTACATGACACCTGGTGAAGACCTAGAGAATTGGAGAACAGACAGACCCGTCAGGGCATGAAGCCATCTGATCGATCAGTTACAGACTAAAAACTAGAGGGAAGTTTACCATAATATATGCTTAATTCCATAATAATAATATATTCGATTATTACTAGTTGTTTTGTGTATGCACTGGTACGTACTGAAGCCTGCAGAGTACGCACCTGTAGTGTTGTTCGAGTCGAAGGAAAACTAAGGCATTGTGGCTTCCTGATGCTTCTCAAACCAAAATGTCTTCATAGATAACATGGTATTGCCTATTGTTGCATTTTGCTTCATATTTTCCCAGCCACCTTAAAGAAAACTAGCACAGTAGTAACCTAATGATTCTAAAACTATGCTACTAGTGCTTGACCTTCTACATGTCATTTTATAGCCATGCCTGGCCCATAAACCAATTATTATTGGTACTATGCATGCATTCATGAATGTAAAGAGTAGTGATCAAACAATAACAATTGAAAACATGAACTCGGACATCAATGAGCACATGCTCAGCAGCCATGCTATTGCACATCAATTATTTGTGATCTGAATTGAACACAATCCTGCCCCTTCAATTTTGTCGCTGAAGTGAAAGTAGTAGGCAACCATATAAATTTGCTCCTGCTAGGAAGCTCCTTTGGTTGTCCAATGCATAATGGTGGATGGTAATTTGGTCTATTTTTAGGTAGCTGTTGAATCTTCATCAGTTTTAGTGATCAATCGAAATAAAATATGGTTTCACATAAAACTTGGTAAAACTAATAATATTTAGGTGCTTGTGATATGATTTAGTCCAGAACAATTAAGGACAAACTATAGGCTGTTACATTTGACCATGGAGGCTATCGGACACACTCCAATTACTACCCAAAAATTAATTAAGGACTTATATAGATGCGGACAAAACTTATTCAATTTCATGATGATCCCAGACAGTTGGGATGTTTTACACTTTCAGATCTGAAGCATTTATTTCAGTGGACAAATGGAGAAACACGCTCTGATATGGTTTCTCTCCAATGGTGCTGGGCATATGGAAGCTAGGTCCAAAAGAGCCAAAGGTAGGTAGCCCTCAAGAGCGGAGCGTCCGGTGCGGCTTTGGGATCCTTCTGCCGAGGTTCGTGGTCTTTGCGCCCAATATATGTTTAATTCTATAATAATGTATTTCATTATTCCTAATTGATTTGTGTATGCGCTGGTACGTACTGAGGCCTGCAGAGTATGGACCTGAAGTGTTGTTCGAGTGGAAGGAAAACTAAGGTATTGTGGCTTCCTGATGCTTCTCAAACCTAAATGTCTTCATAGATAACATGCTATTGCCTATTGTTGCATTTTGTTTCATAATTTCCCAGCCACCTTAAAGAAAACTACCACAGTTGCAACCTAAAGATTCTAAAACTATGCTACTGGTGCTTGACCTTCTACATGTCAATTTATAGGCATGCCTGGCCCATAAACCAATTATTATTGGTACTATGCATTCATGAATGTAAAGAGTGAACAAACAATAACGGTTGAAAACATAAACTTAGACATCAGGGAGCACATGCTCAGCAGCTAGTCATGCAATTACACATCCATTTGCGATCTGAATTGAACACACTCCTGCCCTTTTAATTTTGTCGGTGAAGTGAAAGTAGTAGGCAACCCTGTAAATTTGCTCCTACTACGAAGCTCCTTTGGTTGTCCAATGCATAATGGTGGATGGTAATTTGGTCTAGTTTTTTCTACCGGTAAAGAAAAAATTTCGGTACCCACGGATAAATATGAAATTTCAGAAATATCGGATCAAATTCAAATAATTTTAAATTAATTTTAAAGAAATTTTACATTATTTTACTAGAAAAATTGTCTAATCTATCATCCATCATAAATTTATGTAATATTGATGAAATAACAAAATATACCATAGAAGTAGAATCGCGGTAAAACAGTGACTGACGGTGGGCGAGCTACATATGCTAGTAGCGTCGAGTAAGAAAACTAAATAAATTTGAAAAATCTAGGGGTTTGATAAGTTAGAGGATATGGAGAGTCATTTTAGTGTGGTTTGGTTTAATTTTGGAGTAAAAGATGAACTTAACCGAAATTTTTGATCGATATAAAAAAATTAGGACCCTAGCGAAGAATGCGATATATCGGAAATTTCGGTGAAATTTCGCCGAAATTGTAAACCCTTTGAATCTTTCATCAGTTTTAGTGATCTATCGAAATAAAATATGGTTTCAGATAAAACTTGGTAAATAAAACTAATAATATTTAGGTGCTTGTGATATATTTAGTCTAGAACAAATAAGGACAAACTATAGGCTGTTACATTTGACCTTTTGGAGGCTATAGGACACAGTAATCACTACCCAAAAATTAAGGACTTCTAAAGATGCGGACAAAACTTATTCAATTCCGTGATGATCCCAGACAGTTGGGATAGTTTACTCTTTCAGATCTCAAGCATTTATTTTCGTGGACAAATGGAGAAGCTCTCATATGAGTCACCTTTCACTGTAACTCGAGGAGATCAATGCCTCTTCGCCAAACAGAACACTAAGCTAGAGCAACATCTCATTGAGTCCAACCTCAATTTCGAAAGATGCTCTGATTTTTCGCCTGATGCTCTGATACGATTTTGACGGCTGATAACTTAGAAAAGAAAGGTTTGCAAAATTCATATGGTTATTATTTGTTCCCTCTTGCTGCTACCCCGTTAGCTGGTCAAGTCTCGGGCTCGGATGTTGTCCCCAACTTTGAGGGTTAGCGCGAGAGACATCACAAGCAACGTCACACAATGTTTTCCTAAACTCATTTAAATTGTCCTCAACACATGCATGCGTAAATGAAAAAACTATCAATAATATTCTTATGTAGTTTGCATACCCTGAATAGGGAATTAAACAGAAAATCATTTAAATGGTCAAAAAGAAATTAAACTGTGTGTTTAAGTCGTGGTAAAGTGGAAACACACGCTTGCCATCGGAGAGTAGTGAGGAGAAGCAGCATGATGGGTGGGGGGTGTCTTGCTTAACTTCTAGATGGCGTTTGCATCTGCTTTAATCGCAAATGCGACACCAAATTATCTCTGCCCTGAGAAATTTTAGCTCGCTCCTTAGAAAAAGAAGAACTTTATTAGCTCTGCCCTGAGTCGTATCATGTGGAATGCAAAGGAAGGCAAGGAGCTGATGATGATAGAAATGAGAGGCATCAAGAAACAAGATAGCAGGAGTAGTTTGATTCCGAGCTTTGCATAAAGAACAGTTCCACTGTCCAAAGACAGGCATGTGTGCAGAGCTATTCAGAGCAATCCTTCTCAGGATCTTTGGACGGCCCCTCCGATCGCGCGCGCATGCCCAATCCAGCAATCTTGAAGAACGCGTACAAAACAAATCGGTTAGGCGAGTTGACATCAGTGCAGCTTCTTGCTGCCACGCGGTGGACACTCAAAATTTGCTGAGAGATTAATTGTAATAATATGAGTGTACGTAGTTGCTTCTTTGAATTTCCCGAGTTGTCATATGCATGGTATCTAGCGTTCATTCCGCTATTAGTCCCCTTCTCGTAACTAAAGCAACGAACCATTACATTCCTAAAACTGATGTGACGCTGAACATTTTTATTTATCGATTCATCTCAGCAGCTGAAAGTCCTCGCCATATTGTAGATGACAATTGAGTGTGGTTCGAATTCTTACATTTTTTCAATTCTAAGACTGAGGATGTGATAGCTGACCCTATCAGGACTACATGGCGGTACGTGTACCCTCACCTTATCAGCTATGTGGTAAGTCAGATTAACCTTGATAGAAATACAGGCTGATGTGTACAATGAGTCGATTGTTGAGTTTATGGCCTACATGAAAGCAAGCGCGGTCTCCAGCGAGGTCGTGGCCGCGGCGACCAGGGCTTCGGTCAAGGCCGTGGGATTCGGCACTTCGGCGGCACCAATACGGGCGGTCGCGGGCGAGCAGGCTGGAACCCCGGCCAGCGGTTCCACGATGGGTTTCAGCAAGGCTTCCGTCCTCGGGGTCCGGCCCCGGGGGGCACGGGCGCCGGCCATCCGTTCCAGGCCGGTGGTGGTGGTTTCGCCGGCAGCTTCCCTACTGGTGGCGACCCTGCGGGTGGTGGGCAGGCTGCTGATAGGCTGCCTGGCGGCGGCGGCGGCCTGCCGGACGGTGGTGTCGGCAACGGTCCGGCTGGTCGCGGCCAGGGGGCGTCGGGCGTGGCCGGCAGTGGCTAGGTAGCCGCGGCTGGCCAGCCTGCGGCCAGCAGCGCCTTGGACGCAGCTCCCCCGGGCACTTCTTCGGTGGCTCCAGCAACTTCTCTTGGGAAGGTGGCGGCGGATGCGTCGTCGTCGCAAGCGGATTTCCACATGAGGTACGCGGCAGCCCCGGCCCCAGATGGATCGATGAGTATTGTCCCACTAGAACCGGTGTATGATCATGAATCATCCATGCAAGGGAAGAAAAAAAAATAAGGGTAAACCCTACTGCTATCGCTGTTATACAAAAAGTCACACCATGGCAGAATGTACGGCGGTGTTAGTTTGCGAGATTTGTCTCGAGGATCATGTCTTGAAAAATTGTCCTCACTCTAAAAAATTAGGCACTACTGCTGTTCCTTGCGGTTACGCAGTAGAGTGTCTGGGTTTCTATTTTATCCCAGCCACTGACATTCCTAAGGTTGATTCAGATAAGAAATCAGTCGTGGTACGTGTTTTAGAGGGTTCTTTTGCTACTGATCTGCTGGCAGTGGAACTCACTAAACTTCTACTAGGAAAGCACAATTGGGAGATTGTGGAGAAGGGAACTAATACTTTCTCAACTATTTTCCCCTCTGCTGATCTAGTGGAATGGGTGGTTAACTGGGGCACAATGAATACTAAGACAGTGGAAGGCAAGATCAGTTTCGAGAAAGATTTTGAAAAGGATGTGTACAAGTATGAAATTGACAAAGTTTGGGTTCAGTTCCGGGGGCTACCGGACGAGCTTAGAGAATTCCCAATCATTTGGGCTATTGGGTCTATTCTGGGCGTCCCCAAAATTGTTGACATGAAATTCACTAAGAAGTTTGACAGAGCTAGACTGAAAGTAGCAGTGCTGAATCCCAATCTTATCCCCGATTTGGTGGATGTAGTGATTGGTGATTATGTTTATGAGCTACAGTTTTGGGCTGAGCATGATCTAGCTGATGGTGAGCCTGTGCTGATCGACATGGACTCTACCACAGAAGAGGATCCGGAAGGGGGCAAAGAGGGTGATGACCCCATGCAAGAAGATGGTGGCAAGCAGGAGCCACCGTTGGGGGAAAAAAAGGGTGAAACTCCAGCCTCGGGAATGGGTGAAGGCTCTGGGAACCAGCGTAACAAGCAGGTGCCTGTGGAGGCGTTGGCCACAAGCAATTCAAAGCGTGTGATAAAGCTCCAACAGATAAATCCAGTGTCTAATCCAAAAGGTGGAGATTCTTCTAGCATGATAAATGTGCACACCGGTGGGATAGTTTCTCCGCTGAGATACAGTAAAAGGAACGCAGGGGCTGTGGATCAGGATTCCCTGGAGAGCGCGGCCAAGCGCGGAAGAACCTGGATATTGCGCCTAGAAAAGGTAATGACCATTTCCCAAGTTCTTTCAGTAAGTTTGAGGATTCGGTTTTTTTAGATACGGCTGCTGTTTTAGGGGTTTCTCTGGGTGATGATTCTCAGTCAATTGCCAACTCTATTTCTAATCTAAAATCTTTAGAGGCATCTAGAACAAGTAATTCACATGATAATTTACTAATACAAAAAAAGTTTGCTGATGATAATGCATCTTTTTGTTCCGCCGATGACACGATGGATTTAGAGCCTTTGAATTTTATTTGTGCTGAAGTTTCGGAGTGCCTGGGTGATGGGGGTTGCGACTCGGTATGTTTGCAGTCCCCTTTATCACACTACAAGAAGGTTTACTCCAGAAGGCCCAAAATAGCAAAAAAAATTGTGAAATCATGAAGGGTATTTTCTGGAATTGTAATGGGTTTGCAGACCCAAAAAAGTATAAATTTCTTTCGGACCTCACTAAGGAGAAACATCTAGATTTTATTGCCTTATCAGAAACGAGACGACCTTCGTTTCCGCAAGTGACTTTGGATAAGATCTGCGCAGGCAGAGATTTTCTCTGGCACTGTATGGCCCCCAGGGGGCGTTCTGGTGGTATGCTTCTAGGTGTCAACTTATTAGTTTTTGATATAGGAGAGATTGAGGAGGGTGACTTTTTTATCCGTTTTAAATTAAGGTGTAAAGAAGATGATTTCAAATTCAACTTAATTTCGATCTATGGATCTGCGCAAGCTGAGCTTAAATCAAGTTTTCTGTCAGAACTGGTTAGGGTGTGCTCTAAATAAGCCTTACCTATCTGTATGGGTGGCGACTTTAATATCATCCGTCGTCCTTATGAGAAGAACAATGATGCTTATAATGACAGGTGGCCCTTTTTGTTTAATGCAATAATAGATACTCTTAACCTTAGAGAGTTAGATTTGTCTGGAAGAAAATTAACCTGGGCTAATAACTTGCCGATTCAGACCTTCGAAAAACTTGACAGGGTTCTAGTGTGTACGGAGTTCGAATCCAAGTTTCCTCTCATTACAGTCTGTGCTCTGTCGAGAGAAATTTTGGATCACACTCCACTGTTGTGCTGCACGAATAATGCCTCCTCTTCTTACCAGCCCCAGTTTAAATTTGAATTGGGATGGTTGTTGCGAGAAGGTTTTTGTGACACAGTTGCAGAGGTCTGGCAGTCAGTTCAGCCAGCAGGATCTCCAATTGAGAGATGGCAAGCGAAAATTAGAAGGCTTCGCCAATATCTCAGGGGTGGGCGAAACACACTAGCGGGGTTTACAAAAAAGAAAAAAAGAGGTTGCTAGATAAACTTGACGAGCTAGACAAAAAAGCTGAAGTCGCTCCGCTTAGTGGTTTGGAAATAAATCTCAAGCTGGTTCTCCGTGAGAGACTCACGGAATTATTGAGAGAGGAGGAACTCAAATGGTACCAACGGGCCAAAGCCAAGCATCTGCTAGAAGGGGACGCAAATACGAAATACTTCCATCTCCTAGCTAATGGGCGGCATAGGAAGAACCATATTTTCCAATTGGAAAATGGTAATGAAGTAATTAGTGGAGATGCTCGCTTAAAGCAGCACATTACTACTTACTACAAGACTTAATTTGGTCCCCCAGTGACTTCGACTATTATTTTAGAAGAGTCTCGTACTAGTGATATTCCTCAAGTTTCACAGATTGAGAATGATTTCCTAGCTGCTGATTTTACTGAAATCGAAGTTAAGACAGCCATATTCCAAATGCATAACAAAGCTCCTGGGCCTGACGGATTTCCGCCTGAGTTTATCAGGTCTTCTGGGATTTAATTAAAGAAGATCTAATGGCTCTGTTCACGGATTTTCATCATGGCACTTTACCTTTGAACAGTCTTAACTTCGGCACAGTTATCCTGTTGCCTAAACAAAAAGATGCCAAGATAATTCAACAATACAGACCGATTTGTTTGTTGAATGTATCTTTTAAGATCTTTACTAAAGTTGCAACAAACATGTTGCTGACAGTGGCTCACACGGTCATTAGACCAACCCAGACCGCTTTTTTGCCCGGGCAGAATATCCTGGAGGGGGCGGTGATCTTACACGAGACTCTTCACGAATTGCAGTCTCGAAAACAAGATGGGGTTATTTTTAAAATTGATTTCGAAAAGCTTATGATAAGGTGAAATGGGAGTTTCTACAGCAAACTTTAAGGATGAAAGGTTTTTCCCAGAAATGGAACAGTTGGGTAGAAAAGTTCACCCAAGGGGGTAATGTTAACATTAAAGTAAATGATCAGCTAGGACCTTATTTTCAAACAAGAAAGGGGTTGAGACAAAGAGACCCAATGTCACCAATTTTATTTAATATAGTGGTTGACATGCTAGCCATATTAATTTCAAGGGCCCAGGAGGAAGGCCGTGTGTCAGGGGTGATTCCCCATCTGATTCAGGGCGGGCTTTCAATTCTGCAGTATGCAGATGACACAGTTATTTTCTTGAGTCATGATGTTGCAAAAGCCACCAATATGAAATTGATCCTATCTACTTTTGAGGAACTATCGGGGCTCAAAATAAACTTCCATAAGAGTGAGATCTTCTGCTTTGGTGAGGCAAAAGAGCAGGAGAATCTCTACTCGGAGTTGTTTGGCTGCAAACTAGGAAACCTTCCTTTTAAATATTTAGGCCTTCTGATGAGTGTTAGGAAACTAAATAATAAAGATTGGCAAGATTTAGAGAACAGATTGGAGAAGAAGCTGGGGGGATGGAAAGGTAAACTCCTTTCAGTCGGTGGTCGTTTAACTTTAATTAACTCGGTGCTTTTGAGCTTACCGATGTTTATGTTTTTCTTCTTTGAGGTTCCAAAAGGGGTGTTAGAGAAAATAAATTGTTTTAGATCAAGGTTTTTTTGGCAGAGTGATGAGCACAAGAGGAAATATAGACTAGCGAAGTGGGAGATTTTGTGCCAGCCTAAATCCCAAGGGGGCCTTGGTATACAAAATCTCGAAATTCAAAATCATTGTCTTCTGAGTAAATGGTTATTCAAGCTGTTAAATGAGGATGGGTTGTGGCAGCAATTTAATTAGAAACAAATACCTGAAAGATAAACCGCTAGGAAGCTGCGAAAAGAGGGCAACAGATTCGCATTTTTGGAAAGGACTGATGAGTGTAAAGGAGAATTTTATGAGTTTTGGTAAGTTTTCAGTCAATGACGGGTGTCAGACCAGATTCTGGTTCGACACTTGGCTAGGTAATACACCATTAAAAGATAAATTTCCATCTCTGTTCAACATTGTGAGGCGTAAACAGGATTCAGTAGCAAAAGTATTAAGTTCGTCCCCCTTAAACATCTCGTTTCGACGAAATTTAGCGGGTGCGAACCTTAGAAATTGGCATAGAATTGTAGCCTCTCTTTTGAGTTTTCAGTTGTAGGATGGTAAAGATGTCTTTGTCTGGTCTTTACATTCATCAGGCAAGTTTTCAGTTAGATCGATGTATGCAGCTTTAATAAATAACGGCCTGAGTGTTCCACAAAATATTTGGCAGATCAAAGTACCTTCAAAAATAATTTTTTTCTGGTATCTTAAAAGGGGTGTGATTCTTACTAAAGACAATTTAGCTAGGCGGAACTGGAATGGAGATACAAAATGTGGTTTTTGTCATTCCCCAGAAACAGTTCAACACCTTTTCTTTGATTGTGTTCATGCCAAATTCTTGTGGAGAGCGGGGCATTTTCTTTTTGGTTTACCCCCTCCGGGTACCATGGATGACATGTTCAACACATGGTCCAGGAGAGGGGTTAGACAGTTAAATGATCTTTTATTGACTGCTGCGTCATCAGTATGTTGGAGTACTGGCTGACATGAAACGAAGTAGTTTTTGACAAAAGCAAACCAAAATCTCTTTTGCAGGTACTATTCAGGGGAACTTACTGGCTTCGGCAGTGGGCAAAGCTGCAGCGGCATGAAGGCGTCCGGGATAGTTTGGTCGCTGTTGCCAAGAGCTTGGAGATCGCCGCCTTGCAATTTTTTTAGACCTTTTGGATGGTTATCTAGTAGTTTGATTGGTTTGTAATTGACATTACTCCTTTCGGTTCTGTGTCGCTTGGTTACAGTGGTTGCAACGGGTTTGTAATAATTGGCCTGAGTCTATCTTTTGATAGATGAAGCCGGATAATTTTCTATCCATTATCTAAAAAAACATGAAAGCAAACTGGGTCAATCATTGTCATTGCACAACGCACACTTAGAGATGCTTAGGATTTGTTACCCCCATTAGGACAGAGAGAAAAATGAGAAAGAGGATGCAGTCCTATAGCAGACATAGTGCCGGTCTAGACTTGGAGAGACCTTGACTATTCAATCGAAAGATTTAGACACTGATGACATGGACTACCACACTTCGTTCCCTTTGCGTCGGCGATGTTACGTTGCGCATAGCCATGAGGTGGAGGGTTTAGTGTGTTTAATTGCAATCAAGCTCCAAGTGATTTTTGGTGATGATGACTATATAATTAAGGGACTAAAGGCTTTTGTAAAATGTTGATAGCAAATTAAATAATTGTGGGTGCTTGACAAGTGGAAAGAGACCCCGCAATTCAAAAGAATGCCTTGAAAGCTTGAAGCAATAGTTTAAGTTCATTCATATTTTGAATTTCATTAGAGCATAAGTTGTATTATAAAGGGGACATCATTGGTAAGTTGGGATAAATAAACCAAGTCCGCAAAATCCTAGACAATAAACAAAGACACACAGCCTACAGTGAACTAATAGCTTGCACTTCCACATCGTCCCTTCTGGCTAGCGCGGAAGCTCTGCGCCGTAGTGTAACATCCCAAAAATTTGCATCGATTTGAAATAGGCAATATGATTTAATTATGCATTTTGTGTGTTGCATAAAACTTAGTTAATAAATTATTTGCAAAAGCTAAAATAAATTCTAGGCCAAAGACCATGATGATGCATACATGCTGGTGCATATTTTATTTTGTGGTGATTGGTTTTCCTCAAAACTGGTTTGAATTCAAATGGATTTCAATTTGGCTTTTGAAATCAACTTCTGAAAATGGAAAACCATTTTTCCTTCTCCCTCCCTTTCTTCCTTGGCTTTTGGCCCGGAGCAGATTGCTGGCTCGTTCCCGTCGGCCTGCTCTCCCCTCTCCCCTCTCTCTCCGTCGCTCGCGTGGGCCGCCGCCCGGCCCAGCAGCCCCTGCGCAGCGCCGCAGCCCCGCGCCGAGCCGAGGGTCCAGCCTCGGCGCTGCATTCGCGTGCGCGTAGCCGTTTCCGTCTCGCCCGAGGGTCCAGCCTCGCGTGCGCGTCGCCGCTTCCGTCTCGCCCGAGGGTCCAGCCTCGCGTGCGCGTCGCCGCTTCCGTCTCGCCCGAGGGTCCAGCCTCACGTGCGCGTCGCTGCTTCCGTCTCGCCCGAGGTTCGCCGCTCCCGCGCCCGCCCTCGCTGACAAAGCATGCCCCGCCTGTCAGTGTCCTCACCCTCCCTGCTCGTGTCCATGGCGGACACTTGAATCGAGCCCGACTCCGACCCGAGTCCTTGCCGATCGCTTCTTGCCATATCAAGCCCTCCTATAAAACCCCGAGCAACCGCCGCCTCTCCCCACGCATCTAGCTCGAGTTCTCGTGCCCTAAGTCGCCGCAATCGCAAGCTCCGCCGCCCGCAAGCTTTCCGCCCCCAACAACCCGGCGATTCATCGAGTTTCAGAGCCCGTAAGTGGTATCTCGAGTTTCCCCTTGATCTTTCGAAGTTAACCGAGTAGATTTCCCTCTTTTTCCCCCTTGTTTTGATCCCCTAATCGCTCGCCGTCGCTCTGCAGAGGCCGCCGTCCGCCAAACTGTGCAATCCGCCGTCACCAAGACCTTCCCGACGCCATTAACACCACTGGTGAGTTCGCGTTGAGTTTCTCTTTCGATTGGATCTTTTCCCGTGGTCTCTACCGCTCTGTAGCGCAATCCCGAGCCGCGCCGCCGCCTTCCGGCCATGGAGCCGCCGCGTCCTTCTTTCTCCCCGGCGAAAGCGCCGCCGGTCTCACCCTGATCTAATCCGAGCCGTCCATTCTGGATCTAGCGCTCGGAATCGCTCGATACCCTTTCGTCTGTCACCTTTGCTAAAGAGTCCCCCAAATATTTAGGTCTAAACCCGCGGTCCCAATGGCCCTGTTCATTGAGTCTGCGAATTCTTCCGTTTGAGCCCCTGCGCTTTGTCCTATTTGAGGCGCAGTCCATCCAATCTGCAGATTTGTTTAAATCGATTTTAAATACAAATTCAATTTCAGTTTATTTACAGTTTTGCCACTGATTTCAAATGCTTATAACTTCTACGTTTTTAGTCCGTTTTAGTCCGTTCAAGTTGCGTTAGATTCGTTTTGAAAAGATCTATCTATCTGTATGAAAATATCTACTGCTTTCAGTAATTAAAATTTGAGTTAGTTTTAATCTACTAATTAAGGTTTTGTAACTTGTTTAGCTCATAACTTTTGCGTTATAAATCCGTTTTTCGTGATTCTCGCGTCTGTGTGATCGTGGTAGACCGTAGTTGCTGTTTTCAAACTTTTTATATTATTTTCTTGCTGTTGGTGTAATGTTCTAATTATAGCTTGTTTGTCTTGCATGATTGTTGTCCCGTTGATTGTGTGTTGATGTGATAATCGAGTATAGACGGTGAGACATACGCTGGTGATCAAGAGCCCTACTTCGACAACCAAGAGCAACCAGAGTACTCTGAATCAGGCAAGTATAGCATGGGATCATCCTTGTTGACCTATTCACCATGAAGCATCTAAATTCATATGCATGTGTCTAATTTTTGACCTCCTATCTAGTTTATCCTAGATTTTTGACCTGTTACCTTGTTAACCTTGGGATGCTATGCATATGGGTAGATTTTTGCTAGAGCTTTACTCAAACCAAACATGATCTAATAACGGTGAATAAAACTTGATCTTTTTAGCAACATGGTTTAGGACCTCCTGTCAGCAAAAGCTGGGACATACAGTGCAACCATGAGGGTTATATGGCTCTGACCTTAGCTCAGTATAAGGACCTTTTCTAGCTTGTTAGTGGTTACCCGAAAGGGCGCATAAGGCGCTTGACGAGCTGGATTTAGGGCGGCTACTTTCACCTTGCCTGCGTTGCCGTAAGGTTGGGAGACCCTTCTTCCCCTTGCCTTAAGACCTAGCGGCCCTAACTTGTTAGACGAACCTTTGAAAGGCTTTGCGTGTATCCTGCCCACTCACCTTGGAAGTGTTATGGGAGTAATTAACCCGGGCATCTGGATATCACGACTCATCGGGTAAAGTGTACACCTCTGCGCAGAGTTTAATAAACTGATATATCAGCCGTGCTCACGGATACGAGCGGCCCGGAAAACTCACAGACTTAGTTGTTATATGTTGTTTATATATGTTGTTCATGTTGATTATCTTTTTACTACGTTTCAGTTAATATGATCATGTGGATTGGGTTTTAAGCATTCATATATGTTCACCTTAATGTTAAAATGTTGCCAATTAAAAGCTACTGCAGTTTAACCAGTGTCAGCCTTTTTGAGCCTCATGAACCCCATGTGACACTTGTTAAGTACGAGATGTACTTATGCTTGTTTGTTTTTCTTTCTTCTTGGATAAAAATCCCGGATGGGTAACAGATTGCTATGGTAATGATGACTTCCCTGAAGAGTTCTAGTCTTGCTGTCAACCAGTCATCTTCCCTGTGATGGAGCTACCGCGAGAGATACTTTATTTATCCGCTGCTATGTAGAGACTTTCTATAATATTCGTGATGTAATAAACATATGTGATGATACTTCTTATATTTGTGGCTTATGTGTGTGATTGATCTCTGGGCACACATGAGTTATTGCATTCAATTTTGTTCTTAAAATTGGGTGTGACAAATTGGTATCGGAGCTATGTTGACTGTAGGACGCAAGCCTAGTTAGTTATGGTCGTTTTAGTGGTCCTTGCTTCTCAATTCTTGCTATTCATCTTAGCCTTGTTAATTTATCAAAACTATATGCTTCTCTATACTTGCTCTATTTACACAAATATATTGATTCTTTTGTATCTGTCTCTTGGTCTACTCCATAGATGGCTTGTCGAACCACCCGCAGGACCGTCGGTGGACGCAGGAGGGCAGGCAACCCCGTTCCGCAAGCACCGCAAGCACCCCATGAGCCAGAACAGCAGGAGGTAGTGCTGCAAGAGCCAGTACTGCAAGAACAAGCACCTCAAGAGGTGGAACCACAAGAACCAGCACCAGCTCCACAAGCTCCAGCGCCAGTGCCCCCAGAAGTGCTGGAGGTTGAGGACGATGAAGAACTTCCAACGGGTTGGGACGTGGACTCCGGGTATCTCGTCGGAGTGCCCACAGCTGCCCAGAGTCCCACACATCACAGGCTGATGGGACTTTTTGATGCCTACTACCCCGACAAGAACATCATCGTACAGTACACCCACTGGAGGTACAGTCATCCCATGGAAAGGACCTATTGGAAGGCAAGAGTGACTGTCGCCGTCCGAGAACCAGAGAGTGGCCTATACCTACATGAGATGGTGATTGGCCACAGGGCTCGTCGGTCCACTCTAGCGTCAGCCTTGGAAGCCATGGCAGTTGAAGCCTACAAAGCATTCCGGGGTCGTCGCATTGAAGACATGAGGGATGATGCATACCGCTATCTGCCCTATTGGAACAGTAAGAATAAGGAGGCTATGGTAGAAGACCCCAATGCAACTCCAACCGAGAAGGCCACATGAGATTTTCTCCTTGACAGGGAAAGGTCTAACGCGGACTTGAAAAAGGAGGTGTATATCCCTGGGAAAAGATCTCAAAAGATGCTATAGCACCATTGATGGGCTCTTGGAACTTCTCAACCAGCCCCCTATGTACAAGAGGCTCCGCGAACCGCTCTACAAATAGGCATAGGTCACCCTTCTATGTAATGAGACGATATTAGTAAGCGTTTGTCGAGTCTAGTTAACTTTTGTGCTATTGTGCTTCTTTATGTGTGAGTTGGTTTATCATTATGCTCATGTGTGATTTGGTTCTTTGTAATGAATGTTGAGATATTGTAGGCTTGTCTACAAATCTCATAGTTAGGCATAACGTTTATGAATAATAAGAGGGTTAGTTACATCTTGTCCTATGCTGTTTTCTGGAACAACCTGTGATCTTTTGGTTATATCTCAAGTTCTGATCGTGCAACATGGCTGAAAATTTTATGGTGAAAAATAGACTCCTGTTATCTTTGTTGACAAAAAGGATGGTGGTCAACGAATGTGTGTTGACTATAGATCGCTTAATGAAGTTACCATCAAGAACAAGTACCCGTTGCCGAGGATTGATGATCTGTTTGACCAGCTTAAAGGTGCATGTGTGTTCTCTAAGATTGATCTGCGTTCTGGTTACCATCAGTTGAAGATTCGAGCATCTGATATTCCAAAGACAGCTTTCACTACCAGGTATGGGTTGTACGAGTATACAGTCATGTCATTTGGATTGACCAATGCTCCTGCCTACTTTATGTATTTGATGAACAAGGTGTTCATGGAATATCTCGACAAGTTCGTAGTTGTGTTTGTTGATGATATTCTGGTATACTCTAAGAACAAGGAGGATCATGTTGAGCATCTGAGGTTAGTACTACAGAAACTTAGAGGGCACAAGTTGTATGCCAAGCGCAGCAAGTGTGAGTTTTGGTTGAAGGAAGTTTCTTTCCTTGGACATGTTATCTCTAATGGAGGCATCTCAGTAGATCCGGGCAAGGTTGAAGATGTGTTGAACTGGGAGCCACCCACAGATGTGACCGAGATTCGTAGTTTCCTTGGATTGGCCGGTTACTATAGAAGGTTCATTGAAGGATTCTCCAAACTTGCTAAGCCAATGACAGCTCTGCTAGAGAAGAATGCTAAGTTTGTCTGGTCCGATAAATGTCAAGCTAATTTTGAGGAGTTGAAGAAACGTCTGACTACAGCTCCAGTGTTAATTCTGCCAGATCTGAGTAAGGATTTCTCTATTTATTGTGATGCATCTCGTCAAGGTTTGGGTTGTGTTCTTATGCAAGAAGGCAGAGTGGTAGCATATGCATCGAGGCAGTTGAGAAAGCATGAGCTGAACTATCCCACTCATGATTTAGAATTAGCAGCTGTTGTCCATGCATTGAAAATTTGGAGACACTATCTAGTGGGTCACAAGACAGACATCTATACCGATCATAAGAGCTTGAAGTACATTTTCACTCAGTCTGATCTGAATTTGAGGCAGCGCAGATGGTTGGAATTGATTAAGGATTATGATTTGGAAATACACTACCATCCCGGGAAGGCTAATGTTGTAGCAGATGCCTTGAGCAGAAAAAGCCATGCCAATGAGATTCGAATTGCTTCTATGCCAGAAGAGTTGTGTGCTGAATTTGCACATCTGAATTTGGGAATTGTGATCAACAGAATGGAGTTAGAACTTGAACCAGTATTGATGCAAGAGATACGTAAGGGTCAGATGTCAGATGAAAAGTTAAAGCAGATAGCCGATGATATTGTTCTTGGCAAAGTATCAGATTTCCGGTTAGATGATGATGGTACATTATGGCATGGGAATAGATTATGTGTACCTGCAATCAAGGAGATACGTGAGTCTATACTGCGAGAAGTGCATGAGTCAGCTTACTCCATTCATCCTGGAAGTACTAAGATGTACCTTGATCTAAAGAGGAAGTATTGGTGGGATGGATTGAAAAGGGATGTGGCCGAGTATGTCGCTCTATGTGATACCTGTCAGAGAGTGAAGGCAGAACATCAGAGACCCGCCGGTTTGTTACAACCGATGAAGATACCTGAATGGAAGTGGGAAGAAGTTGGTATGGATTTCATAGTTGGGTTGCCCCGTACTCAGAGAGGATACGATTCCATATGGGTAATAGTAGATCGATTGACCAAGGTTGCTCACTTTATACCGGTCAAAACTACCTACACGGGAGCTAGGTTGGCAGAATTGTATATGGAACGGATAGTATGTCTGCATGGAGTGCCAAGAAAGATTGTGTCAGATCGTGGTACTCAGTTCACCTCTCACTTTTGGCAGATGATACATCGATCATTGGGTACAAGGTTGAACTTCAGTACTGCTTATCATCCACAGACTGATGGACAGACAGAAAGAACAAATCAGATTCTAGAAGACATGTTGAGAGCTTGTGCATTACAGTATGGCACCAGTTGGGACAAGAATTTGTGTTATGCAGAGTTCTCATACAACAATAGCTATCAGGAGAGTCTTAAGATGGCACCGTTTGAAGCCTTGTATGGTAGACAGTGTAGAACACCGTTGTTCTGGGATCAGACAGGTGAGAGTCAAGTGTTTGGACCTGATGTGTTGAGGAATGCCGAGGAACATGTCAGAATAATCAGAGATAACCTGAGAGCTGCTCAGTCCCGACAGAAGAGTTATGCAAACAACCGTCGTCGAGATCTATCTTTTGCAGTAGGTGATTATGTCTACCTAAAGGTGTCACCGATGAGAGGTGTGAAAAGGTTCAATAAGAAAGGAAAGCTAGCACCCAGGTATATTGGACCATTCAAGATCCTTGAAAGACGTGGTGAAGTGGCATATCAGTTAGAGTTGCCTGAAAGCTTGTCAGGAGTGCATAATGTGTTTCATGTTTCTCAGTTGAAAAAGTGCCTGCGAGTGCCCGAAGAGCAGATACCGTTGGAAGAGCTTACAGTTAAGGAAGATCTGACTTATGATGAGTATCCCATAAAGATCCTAGAGACAGCTGAACGAGTTACCAGGAGCAGAGTAATAAAGATGTGCAAGGTTCAGTGGAATCGGTACTCAGAAGCAGAGGCAACTTGGGAAAGAGAAGAGGATCTGAGGAAGTCATACCCACAGTTGTTTGAGTAAGCATCGCTGGAATCTCGAGGACGAGATTCTTTAAGGGGGGTAGAATTGTAACATCCCAAAAATTTGCATCGATTTGAAATAGGCAATATGATTTAATTATGCATTTTGTGTGTTGCATAAAACTTAGTTAATAAATTATTTGCAAAAGCTAAAATAAATTCTAGGCCAAAGACCATGATGATGCATACATGCTGGTGCATATTTTATTTTGTGATGATTGGTTTTCCTCAAAACTGGTTTGAATTCAAATGGATTTCAATTTGGCTTTTGAAATCAACTTCTGAAAATGGAAAACCATTTTTCCTTCTCCCTTCCTTTCTTCCTTGGCTTTTGGCCCGGAGCAGATTGCTGGCTCGTTCCCGTCGGCCTGCTCTCCCCTCTCCCCTCTCTCTCCGTCGCTCGCGTGGGCCGCCGCCCAGCCCAGCAGCCCCTGCGCAGCGCCGCAGCCCCGCGCCGAGCCGAGGGTCCAGCCTCGGCGCTGCATTCGCGTGCGCGTAGCCGTTTCCGTCTCGCCCGAGGGTCCAGCCTCGCGTGCGCGTCGCCGCTTCCGTCTCGCCCGAGGGTCCAGCCTCGCGTGCGCGTCGCCGCTTCCGTCTCGCCCGAGGGTCCAGCCTCGCGTGCGCGTCGCTGCTTCCGTCTCGCCAGAGGGTCGCCGCTCCCGCGCCCGCCCTCGCTGACAAAGCATGCCCCGCCTGTCAGTGTCCTCACCCTCCCTGCTCGTGTCCATGGCGGACACTTGAATCGAGCCCGACTCCGACCCGAGTCCTTGCCGATCGCTTCTTGCCATATCAAGCCCTCCTATAAAACCCCGAGCAACCGCCGCCTCTCCCCACGCATCTAGCTCGAGTTCTCGTGCCCTAAGTCGCCGCAATCGCAAGCTCCGCCGCCCGCAAGCTTTCCGCCGCCAACAACCCGGCGATTCATCGAGTTTCAGAGCCCGTAAGTGGTATCTCGAGTTTCCCCTTGATCTTTCGAAGTTAACCGAGTAGATTTCCCTCTTTTTCCCCCTTGTTTTGATCCCCTAATCGCTCGCCGTCGCTCTGCAGAGGCCGCCGTCCGCCAAACTGTGCAATCCGCCGTCACCGAGACCTTCCCGACGCCATTAACACCACTGGTGAGTTCGCGTTGAGTTTCTCTTTCGATTGGATCTTTTCCCGTGGTCTCTACCGCTCTGTAGCGCAATCCCGAGCCGCGCCGCCGCCTTCCGGCCATGGAGCCGCCGCGTCCTTCTTTCTCCCCGGCGAAAGCGCCGCCGGTCTCACCCTGATCTAATCCGAGCCGTCCATTCTGGATCTAGCGCTCGGAATCGCTCGATACCCTTTCGTCTGTCACCTTTGCTAAAGAGTCCCCCAAATATTTAGGTCTAAACCCGCGGTCCCAATGGCCCTGTTCATTGAGTCTGCGAATTCTTCCGTTTGAGCCCCTGCGCTTTGTCCTATTTGAGGCGCAGTCCATCCAATCCGCAGATTTGTTTAAATCGATTTTAAATACAAATTCAATTTCAGTTTATTTACAGTTTTGCCACTGATTTCAAATGCTTATAACTTCTACGTTTTTAGTCCGTTTTAGTCCGTTCAAGTTGCGTTAGATTCGTTTTGAAAAGATCTATCTATCTGTATGAAAATATCTACTGCTTTCAGTAATTAAAATTTGAGTTAGTTTTAATCTACTAATTAAGGTTTTGTAACTTGTTTAGCTCATAACTTTTGCGTTATAAATCCGTTTTTCGTGATTCTCGCGTCTGTGTGATCGTGGTAGACCGTAGTTGCTGTTTTCAAACTTTTTATATTATTTTCTTGCTGTTGGTGTAATGTTCTAATTATAGCTTGTTTGTCTTGCATGATTGTTGTCCCGTTGATTGTGTGTTGATGTGATAATCGAGTATAGACGGTGAGACATACGCTGGTGATCAAGAGCCCTACTTCGACAACCAAGAGCAACCAGAGTACTCTGAATCAGGCAAGTATAGCATGGGATCATCCTTGTTGACCTATTCACCATGAAGCATCTAAATTCATATGCATGTGTCTAATTTTTGACCTCCTATCTAGTTTATCCTAGATTTTTGACCTGTTACCTTGTTAACCTTGGGATGCTATGCATATGGGTAGATTTTTGCTAGAGCTTTACTCAAACCAAACATGATCTAATAACGGTGAATAAAACTTGATCTTTTTAGCAACATGGTTTAGGACCTCCTGTCAGCAAAAGCTTGGACATACAGTGCAACCATGAGGGTTATATGGCTCTGACCTTAGCTCAGTATAAGGACCTTTTCTAGCTTGTTAGTGGTTACCCGAAAGGGCGCATAAGGCGCTTGACGAGCTGGATTTAGGGCGGCTACTTTCACCTTGCCTGCGTTGCCGTAAGGTTGGGAGACCCTTCTTCCCCTTGCCTTAAGACCTAGCGGCCCTAACTTGTTAGACGAACCTTTGAAAGGCTTTGCGTGTATCCTGCCCACTCACCTTGGAAGTGTTATGGGAGTAATTAACCCGGGCATCTGGATATCACGACTCATCGGGTAAAGTGTACACCTCTGCGCAGAGTTTAATAAACTGATATATCAGCCGTGCTCACGGATACGAGCGGCCCGGAAAACTCACAGACTTAGTTGTTATATGTTGTTTATATATGTTGTTCATGTTGATTATCTTTTTACTACGTTTCAGTTAATATGATCATGTGGATTGGGTTTTAAGCATTCATATATGTTCACCTTAATGTTAAAATGTTGCCAATTAAAAGCTACTGCAGCTTAACCAGTGTCAGCCTTTTTGAGCCTCATGAACCCCCATGTGACACTTGTTAAGTACGAGATGTACTTATGCTTGTTTGTTTTTCTTTCTTCTTGGATAAAAATCCCGGATGGGTAACAGATTGCTATGGTAATGATGACTTCCCTGAAGAGTTCTAGTCTTGCTGTCAACCAGTCATCTTCCCTGTGATGGAGCTACCGCGAGAGATACTTTATTTATCCGCTGCTATGTAGAGACTTTCTATAATATTCGTGATGTAATAAACATATGTGATGATACTTCTTATATTTGTGGCTTATGTGTGTGATTGATCTCTGGGCACACATGAGTTATTGCATTCAATTTTGTTCTTAAAATTGGGTGTGACACGTAGAGCCTGAATGTATGTATTATTGCGCGGAACGTCGTGCGTGCCCAGTTAGATGTGTCCTGTTGGAGCAGAAGCTATAAATACTTGTCCCCTTTCTTCCTCAATGGCCATCTTCTCCATTCAATCCATTTAGCAACCAACAAGCTCAACTCTCTCATCCATTGATTGCATGACTCAAAGTATAATTAAATTACTATAACATAACTTAGAAGACAATATATCGTATGAATTGGTTGTTCAACCGTCTTTTATAATTATGTGGCATGGTATGAGACCATCTAGCTATGAACAACAGTGTACTTATGCCTGTAGCTTTAACAGGATCGAAAACATCTAAGATCGATAAAATAGTGAAGTAAAATACATGCACACCGCATGTCAATAAACCCACACAATCACGCGCGCACTCGGTCCCCATGTCACGCATTCTCTCATATTGACTGCTCTGGAAGTTACTCAATAGGCTCGCAGTTTCTCCAAGCCAACGAGCACATTCAGGATTATTTCCAACAATTGATCGATGGAAGCCGGCCTGATCCCCATTAAAGGGACAGACGTAGCTAGTCGTGATGAGCGGAGCAAAGCTGCATCAAAATGGTGCCACCTTTTGTTGGGGACACGGTGGAGACCTAGAAAGGAAACCCGTGAGAACGAGGGATTTTGGTTACGGACCAAAATTAGAGACAAAAACTACAACACGGCTAACTGATAAATCCATTTTGGGGCAGGGGAGTCATGCTAGTGGAAGGGGGACATGTTCTTCCTCTATATGGGTTCGTGAAGCTTCTTGAGCCTATACATGTGTTTATAGATAACAATATGTTCTTGCTGCATTTTACTTCATCTTTAATTTCTGAATTTCCAGACGTACAGCTCATTGAACCCTCGTACATAATGTGCAGCTTGTACATGGCATTTTATAGGCATGGCTGGCCCATAAATCATTTGTCATTGGTATATACACTTATGAAAGTAAAATGAGTGAACTAATAATAACTCCTGAGGCCATGATGTTCAATACTCTCCTCTTTAATGGTTCCATTTGTATCGGTTCTTTTCTCTCTGCTATGGACTTCGTGCTAAACATTGATTAGCTAATTGTTGTTGTTAATTTGGGTCACGAACAACTACTGTTGTTAAGTTAGTGCAGCTATGACTCCATGTTATTATTCAATTAAGTCTGAGGCCTATGTAATTGTTCTTTGTTTCTTCATTTGTGCTCAGTTGTTCTTCTTTGTTCTTCTGTCTCCTAAATTCTGTTGGTGCCGGTTGCAAGTCAAGCCGGGAACCAAACACGTTCTCAGCCAAGTACGGTTGGTGCTGAGACGGGCTGAGCGAGCCAGACCATGGCTGGTCTGGGCCTGGCTGCCTAGGGGCAGCGCTCACGCAGTGCGCCCCCATGTCATGCAATCTCTCATAGTGACCCGCTCTGCAGCTAACTCAGCTAGCTGTCTCCAAGCAAAACGATGCAGACTGAGGAGCGGAGCGATGCAGACTGAAGAGCAATGCAATGCAGACTGAAGAGCACTGCAATGCAGCAGCAGAATATGCGATGCAGTCTCTCTCATTTGCTATATATGTCTTTATAGATAATAACATGTTCTTGCTGCATTTTTCTTCATCATTTCCCAATTTCTAGACAGCTTGTTTAACCCTTCGACACAATGTGCAGTGCCTTGGCTTGTGGCATATCCTAAAAGAAAACCACTGTGCTTCAGCCTGTACATGGCATTTTATAGGCATGGCTGGCCCATAAACCATTTATTATTGGTACTATACAGTTATGAAAGTAAAGGGTGTGAACTAATACTAACTAATTCAAAATATAAACTCTACTGGCTAATTCAAAATATAACTAATTCAGATCTGACATCAGGAAGCACATGCTCAGCAGTCATGGTATTGCACATCCATTTGTGATCTAATAAATTGAACACACTTCTGCGCTGCCCCTTTTGTTGGCCGAAAGTGAAGTAGTTGTAGGGAGCTGTGTATGATTCCTGTCACTACTGTGTGGATGGCTAGTGGGAGCTCTCCTAGTATTAAAAAGAAGTTTTTGCTATTTTTTCAGACCGTTTTTTAGTTTCCTGGAACCCCATATCACTGTTGGTGTTGGAGAAACACCGGCACTGATGTTTAACCCTAATCACTACCGCTTTTGTGATGAGTGGTTTTGAACCGGAAAGTGATTCTTTGGTCTCTAGTAGTGTATCCAAACATTTTGAAGAAATTGCAACGAGCTGATAACTAATGTGAAGAAAAGCAGGTTATTAGAAAAGCAAGAGTTTCATCAAACGTTGAAGACAGGAGATAGAAATAGGACTGATATTTCTTGATATCTGTCTGTCACGAAATTGTTTTAAATACTAAATGGATAATACATATATATTAATTGGTACATTTAAAATTATATTATCTGATCCAAATACCCAAGTAGGATTTTTGATGTGTATATGGGAATGGGATAGATAGTAATATCTAACGCATCCAACACTATTCACATCCGACTAAATCTCAACAAGAAACAGCTACCCATATTGGGTAACCGTATTATAAATTCGTATCCGATCCGATTTCGTGCCTAGCAGCTAGACTCTCACATCCAGTACCCAAGGTGGTCTGTTACCAAAGCACGGCAAAACAAATTGCACAACCTTGAGGGACTTGTAAAACCACACCAATCTAATCACCCGGTGTGCACACAGAGGCCGGAATCGTGGGTGGTTTTCTCCATCTGTAATGAGCGCGTCAAAGCTGCCATCGTCGCTGGCTGCGTCCTTCCAAGTTCCTACCTCAATTGACATTCCTTGTTCCAAACATTGTACAACAAAGTACCACTCTCAGCTCAGTCATATTTGAGTCATTGTGCTATATATATAGTACATAGCTAGTTACCATGATCTTGCAGAGAAGTGCAAATGGAGAGGAAAGTAAGGCATTTTTGGTTGCTGATGCTTCTCAAGCCTGAGTGTCTTTATCAAGAAGATGGTCTTGCTGCATTTTGATTCACCATTTCTAGGATAACACATATAGTCTCCTGCATACCAGAATAGTGGCTTGGCTATGTGCTCTCACGTACACAATATATAGTGGCAAGCTTGGCTTGTCATAACTTAACGATCCCATAGATAGTGCTTGCCACTATATACTACCGGTGCTTGAGCTTGTACAGGTAATCTATAGGCATGTCTGGCCAAGTCACAGAACCTAAGTATCAAGGAATTAAAGAGTGAACCAATAATGATTATTATTTAAAACTTAAGGCGTGTTTGGTGACCAACTGGAACTTTATTTAAAACTGGAACTTTATTTAAAAGATATGTAGAGTTCCACCTTACATCCATGTCCAACTGGAACTTTCTAGGCCTAACACCAGCTGCATCACAAAGTCTTTTGTATTTTGCAATCCTTTGATTAGATGAGTTTAAAAATGATACTGCAATTCTAAAAACTTCAATCAAAGGTTTCAGATAAGTAAGTGCTTCCTTGACTATCAAGTTTATTATATGACATGCACAATGCTGATGCAAGAACATAGTACTAATAGCAGATTTAGGATGTCTTGGATCCTGTGAAGGTACCTCAAGACCAAGATATTTAGACAAAACAAGTCTAAGTAATTGCATGGCAGAAGCATTAGATGAAGCATTGTCCAAAGTAACAACAAACACTTTTTCAGCAATACCATAGTCACCAAGAACAGATGCAACTCCCTCGATCAGCAATGTTATCTCCACTATGGGAACAATCAATAAGCACAAGACCAAGCACCCTCTTCTCTAGCTGTCAATCAGGGTTTATATAATGAGCAACAACACTAAGGTAGTCCTCTTTGGCCTTTCCAGACCATATATCATAGGTTAGGCACACACAATTAACAGAATTAGAAGACAGTAGCTCAACAAGCTGAGCCTTTCTATCAGTAAACATTTTGGCTCAGTCTCTAGTTGTGGTTTGTGTAGAGACAGCCTGAAACCTAGGATTATGAGCATTACGGATGTATTCCTCAAATGCAGCAGATTCACCAAAGCTTATAGGAAGATCTACCCTAGCAAGGAATCGACAAAGTTCAGTACCAGCATGCATAGGATAATAATCCCAACTACGCATAGAACCATCTGGATTAAAAGAGATGTGAGACTGAGTAAAGCTCCTAGTTTTTTCTCGCCTAACAGAACATTTATTCCTATGACGACGGAGGTGGCCAGTGCCAATTGCAGATCTACCAGCATACTCCCTTTTGCAATGGATGCAGACAACGTCATACCTGATTTTCTTACCTTTGGGACCCTTCTTGAACAACTTGTTGAAGTCGTTCCACACATCAGAGGTAGAAGAATGTGTTACCGGTTTGTCGGCGTCGACGTTCGGATCTTGTTCATCGGTGTTGTCACCTTGTTCGCCGCCTTCAATGTCGATCGGGTCACCTGCTGCACTTCCAGTTCCAGATCCACGGCCGAAGAGCTCTTCTAGCTCCTCCTCGCCCATGTCGTCATCTTCGTCTTCTCCAGGGAGCTCGCGCAACCTCTCGGACTCCTCATGGTACGCAGACAAGGCGGCCTCGACCGACTCGTCAGAGGGTGGTCGTGGAGGAATCGTCGCTGGCGCTGGCCTCAAACGGCTACACGTACAAGCACAAGTTAGGGTTAGATCAGGAACGGTTAGGGACTTAGGGTTAGGGTTCTTACCTCAACGACGCCACCGACGAAGACGGAGCTCCAAGCAGCTGCGAATCAGCAGATCTAAGGAAAGAAGAAGAACAAGATCAGGAAGAGAAAGGCATCTTCCGCTCCGGAGCTGCTAGAGGGCGAGGCGAGAAGAAGATGAGTGCTCTTACCTGCATCTTCGAAGAGTCGAAGCTGCCAGAGGGCGAGAAGAAGAGGTGCGGGCGGCGGCGGGTTGCCGTCGCCGGTCAAATTCGTCGTCCAGCACCATCGGTCTCTCGGAGAGGCGGAGAGCAGAGAGGAGAGCAGAGAGGCAGAGAGAGCGAGAGCCGAGAGAGAGGGGCGGTGCGGGGATGGGGGCGGTGCAAATGATTTAGGGTTTCGCTGTGTGTAACACCCTAAAATTTTTTTTCTCCAAAACAAAATAGGTGGAAAATGATTTAATTATGTTTTTGTGAGCATTTAACATAGGGGTTAAATAATTTTGGTTGAATTAAAATAAATGTAGCAACATGTTTATGCATTCATGCTGGTGCATTATAATTTTTGAAGTGACTGGGTTTAGCCAAAATTTAGTTTGAATTCAAACTTCATTTGGAAATGTTTTGAAAAGCCTTGAAATAAAATGAAAAGCTCTTTTTTTTACTCCCTCTCTCCTTCCCTCGCTTTCGGCCCAGGAGTCCTGGCAGCCCAGCCCGTCGGCACCCTTCCCCTCCTTCTCTCCCCGCCGCTGGGCCTCTTCCCTTCCCCGTTCTCCCTTCCCGCCGTGGGCCGGCGTCCTCCGGTTTCCCTCTCCCGCTCGGCCCGCAGGCCGGCCCGACGCAGCAGCCGCCGGCCGCCCGCGCTCTCCCTTCCTCTCTCTCTGACTCCCCGTCCCCACCTGTCGGCGCTTTCCTCTTCCCCTTCGCACGCGCCGTCCGCGCTCGAGCGAGCAACCGCTCCGCCCGCTTCTCGCGCGCGTCGTGGGCAAGCCCGCTCCCACGACCTCGCCCTCGCCCTCGTGTATTTAGCAGATGCGCCGCACCCCGCTCCTTCTTTTCCCTCTCCCACTCCCGCAGCGCCGCGCACCGCAGCACCAGAGCCTTCCCCGCCGCCATTGCCGCCGCCGCCGTCGACCCGTCGATTCGGCGCCGCTCCGGTCGTGTGCGACCTTCCCCGAGCTCCGCCGCGCCTCGGTGAAGTTGCCGAACCATCCTTCCCTCTCTCTTTCGTTCGGTTTAGCCCTAACCGCCGCCGTTGTCTGCGCAGTCCGCCGTCGACCGCCGTTCGCCGCGGACCGCCTCCCCCGAGCCGTCTCCGCCACTTCGTTCCGCCTCGGTGAGATCCCCTTGCCTCCCTCTAGCTCGCCGACCCCTTGGTTTGGCCTGTGGGGGACCCTATGCCCGAGCCCGCGAGCTCCGTGGTTTCGGCCATGGCGGAGCCGCGCACGACGTCGCGCTGAGCGCCGTGACGCCGCGGTCAGTGCGCGCCGTCAGCCGCCCGCGCGCGCACCCGCCCCTGGGTCTAATCCGAGCCGCTCATCTCCGATCCGGCGGCCGAGGATCATCGATACCCCTTCGCCGGCCATCTTGCTAAAGAGCCCCTGGAGAAGCCGGGAACCAACCCGCACTCCACCAGGCACTATTCCCTGTGCCTGGAAAATCTTACAACCAGGCCCCTGTGTTTTGGAGAAATTGAGGCGCAGTCCAGTTGACTGCGGTATTTGTTTAAAAATTCAATTTAAATTTCGGTTTAAATTCAAATACAATTCAAACTATTTACAGAAATGCCATTACACTGTTTTGCTTATAAAATCCACGTTTTAGCTCCGTTTTGATCCGTTCAAATTGCGTTAGCTTCGTAATTTAGTGCTCTACCCGTTTATACCTCTGTTAGCCTGTTTTGGACAGTTTAGCTTTAGGGTCCATGTTAATCTTGTTTAGGGCTTTATATACACCGTTTCGGTCGTAGCTTTCGCACCGTAACTCCGTTTTCGATGAACCAAAGCGTGTTGTGATCGTAGAGATGCGTACTCCAGTTTTATCAAAGTTTTATTTCAGTTTATTACTGTTTGGTGTAATGTTCTAATAATAGCTCTGTTTGCATCGTGTATGTTTGCACCTGGGATGCGTGGTGATGTTGTGTGTTTGGATAGACGGTGAGTCGGTGTGGTGCGATCAGGACCCATCGTTCAGTGACCAGCAGGAGGATCAACCTTTCGACAACCAAGGCAAGTTAGCATGGGACTTCCTTGTTTACCTATACACTTTACTTTAATCACTCATTTATGCATGTGTCCAATTGAGCAACCTTAGAAAACCCACTTAGCTTTGTTATCTGTGATGTTCTTGTTTCCGTGGGATATATGCATATGGGTAGAATGCTAGTGCTAACTAACTTATAACTGATCCAGTCCAATGATAATTTGTTTCTCATGATGATATGTCGTTAAACGGTTAATAAAACTTGCTGTTAGCAAAAGCTGGGATTGACAGTGCTACCATGAGTGCTATATGGCTCTGGTTTTAGCTCAGTAAACTGGACCTTGTCTAATTTGGCAGCGGTGACCCGAAAGGGCGCAAAAGGGGCTTGCCACTTTGGGTGTAGGGCTGCTCCTGTTTCTATGTGTATAGCTGCGATGGCCTTGTGCCATAGAAAAGGGGGGTTGCTACATCTGCCTGCCAAGGAAACCTAGCGGCCCGGACCAGTTAGACGAACCAGCGAAAGGCTTCATAGTGAGCCCTGCCGATCTACCTCGGAAGTGGATCAAGGGGTTGGCCGCCTCGGGCACAAGGGTAACACGGCTTATGGGTAAAGATGCACAACCTCTGCAGAGTGTAAAACTGTTATAACAGCCGTGCTCACGGTCACGAGCGGCCCGGAAAACTAGCGGAACTATGAAACTTAACAATTGTTACTTTATGTTGTTGGTACTTTATGATACTATGTTTATCTTTGTTGGACAAATGGATCATGGGTTAAGGGTTAAGCACAATATTCGTTTACCTTAATGCTAAAACTTTGCCAACTTAAAAGCTAACTGCAGTCAGACAGTGTCAGCCTTTTTGAGCCTCATGAACCCTGTGTTAGCTTGCTAAGTACGAGAAGTACTTACGCTTGTTGTTTATCTTCTTTTTGGGCAAAAATCCCGGATGGGTAACAGATGAAGGTGCAGTTGGTGACTTTCCTGAAGACTTCTAGGCTAGCTGCTCCCCCAGTCGACGTTTCCCTGTGGCTTAGTTTGTGTACCAGATCAGTGATCTGTGGTTCAGTATGTTGTAAGACTTTGTTTTAAATACTGTCGTGATGTAATAAACAATGTGATGATGCCACTCTTGTAATTTGTCTACTTATGTGTGTGATTTTTCCTGGGCACACATGAGTATGTTGTCTCAACTTTATCCTTAAAGTTGGGGTGTGACAAATTGGTATCAAAGCTTTGTTGACTGTAGGACGCAAGCCTAGCTAGGAAATGGCCGTCTAACACCTTTTTGCTACCTGTTCATGCTTATTTTATTAACTTGTTACTTTATTAAAATTATATGCTCCTTATTCTTATTCTATTGCATAAAACTAATTGTTTCCGCTTATCTTATCTTGTTTTATAACGTCAGGATGCCTCGCATGAACACCCGTGCCTACCGTGCTCTTTTCACCAGCCAGCCTGCTCCCCCTGTGGTCCACATCAGTGATGGTTCCTCCAGCTCCTCCAACGCCGTCTTCATGGAGGATGAAGAGTTGACCGTTACTCCAGCAGTCTCTGAGGAGCTAGCAGCGCCACCACCGCCCCCTGCAGCAGTTCCCGAGTCTCCAGCTCCGGAAGCGCCTGCTCCGGAGGTGCCAGTCCCTGTGGAGCCTGTGCCTGAGGCGCCAGCGCCTGAGGTCCCTGCTCCAGAGGCACCCGCTCCTGTGGCGCCTGTCGCTCCACCAGTCGTGGAGGCCCCCGCCGTCCCAGCAGTCCCTGCAGCACCTGCCGCTCCACCAGCTCCTGCGGCACCAGCCTTCGTGCCAGTGTACCCGGTGGTACACTCTCCCGCCGCCTCGTCAGCTTCGGCACCAGCACCCCATGCCGTTCCAGCAGCGCAGGTGGTGGAAGACCTTGGTTGGGATCGTCGCTTCATGTTTAAGAAGCCCGACGAGACAGCATACTACCATAGTATGCTGGTTCGTCTGCTGGAGGAGTACTACCCTGAGATGGAAGCCAAGCTCCAGTACCACTGTGGCGAGTACACCCACCCGTTGGAGGCTGCGTACTGGAAGTCCGACCTGATGGTTACAGGTTGGAAAGCTGCGGATCAAGCCCATGTCATAGAGTCGGCTCACAGGACTACCACCAAGCGTGGTGATGCCCTCGCAAGTATGGAGGACGCAGCGCAGGATGCCTACCTGCATTACCATGGTCTACGTTTCCAGGAGATGAGGAATGACCGCTTCCGCTACCTTCCCCAAAGTGACATGGAGGGCTCGTGGCGAACCCTGCTACCACCAGTGGAGTACCCGGTTCTGGTCTCTACCGCCCAGCATGCCTATGAGGTGCATAGGAAGGCCGACAAGGTGCAGGATGACCTGCGTGCTGCCCAGAAGGTGATAAGGCGTTTGGAGCGCGAAGTGGATTACCTTCGCGGTGAGCTAGACTATGCAGCTGTTTACAAGAAGAAGTACAGAGCCAACGATGCCCCCGGTGGAGTCCAGTAGCTTGCCTACCATGATCAGTTATCTCGTTTAGACACGTTGTTTTAAATTCAGTTTGTGTTATGTGAACCTGTGGTGTTTGTGTTACTTATGTTGGTGAACTATGTTTGTTTAGATCTTTGCTTGTGTGAGGTGAAGTATGGGTTATGTCCGTGCTTCCCCAAGTTAAACACCTTCGTGTGATGTATAAAGTTGTTTATCCCCTATCTGTGTTGCTGTTTTCTGGAGCAGCCTGTGTTTATATCTGTATATCTCTTAATCCGTGACCCCAAAAATTGTGAAAATTTTGTGGGAGTATCTAGACTGATGTACCTTTCAAACGAATCTGGAACCAAGTCTTTATCTGTTCGGATCTGGGAGATATGCTTGTTTTAAGTTGATGTTCCTGCGCAGTCTGTCATCCAGAACAGGTTCTGTTCAATGCTGTTTTCGGCCCAGAATCTGGTCGAATCTGAAAAAGTGTTCTATATGAAAGTTGTAGCTGGTTTCTTAAGCTTTCCAACGATGTCTGGTTCATCCCCGTTGGATTTCTGTAGCTCGAGTTATGCCCGTTTTAGTGAGCTGCTGTTGACAAGAATGTGCACAGAAAATTTCAGCAATGTTCATTTATGTTCATATATACATTCTATGTTGGATATAAAGGTCTAACTCTTGCGCATTTGTTGGTGAGCAGATGGCAGCAAGGGGTGGACGCGGAAGAGGCCGTGGCCGTGGGCGTGGTGCTCCTATGGACCCGCCACCGCCACCGCCGCCAGTGACCATCGAGCAGTTGATGGCCACGCAAAATCAGCTTATGCATGCCATGATGAACCGCCTGGATCAGGCGCCCGCTGCAGCACCTCAACCTCTTCAAGTCAGGGACCGTCGAGGAGAGTTCCTGAAGGGCCACCCACCAGTGTTCTCTCACGCCTCTGAACCACTGGAGGCGGATGACTGGCTCCGTGCAGTGGAGAAACAGCTGAACATTGCCCAGTGCACCGACTATGAGAAGGTGCTCTATGCCTCGGGGCAACTGCAAGGAGCAGCACAAGATTGGTGGGATGCGTTCATGTTTGCCCGTCCCCAAGATGCTCCAGTTGTTACATGGCAGGAGTTCAAGGAGAACTTCAGATCTTATCATATCCCTGATGGACTCGTAGAGCTGAAGCAAGAGGAGTTCCGCTCCTTGAAGCAAGGGTCCATGTCAGTGGCGGAGTACCGCGACAAGTTTGCTCAACTGTCGCGCTACGCTCCCCAGGATGTGGCCCAGGATAAAGACAAGCAGCGCCGATTTCTGAAGGGTCTTTATGATGGGTTGCAGCTCCAGCTCATGTCGAACACCTACCCGAACTATCAGGCCCTGGTCAATAGGGCGATCGTTATTGACAACAAGAGGAAGGAAATGGAGGCAAAGAAAAGAAGCTTCCAAGGCCAGTCATCGGGGAGCAACACTCGTCCCCGAACCAACCCCCAGCAAGGCTACCCCCAGAGGAGTCAAGGCAACCAGTGGAACAGGGGACAGTACCCCCAGGGCAACCAGAACCAGCAGCGCCTCCCATACCAACAACAGTCAGGTGGTCAGCGCTTCCAGCAGCAGCCAGGAGGACAGAGGTTCCAACAGCAGAGCAGTCAAGCCTCACGCCAGGGAGCACCCAATTCCGCTCCCATGAAGAATGCAGCTCAGCAGAACCCCAACGCTTGCTACCGTTGCGGGGAGCCAGGACACTACGCTCACCAGTGCCCCAAGAAGCAGAACCCCCAGGCCCCACAGAACCAGGCAGGAGCTCCGAAGCAGAATGCTCGCCCACCTCACACTGGACGGGTGAATCATGTAGCTGCCGAGAGTGCCCTGGATGCACCGGATGTTATGATGGGTACGTTCAGCGTCAACTCAATCCCAGCAACCATACTTTTTGATTCTGGTGCTTCGCATTCTTTCATTTCACAGTCGTTTGTTAGAATGCATGGTGTGCCTTTATGTGCAATGAAAGAAACAATCATAGTAAACTCACCAGGGGGTAGTATGCCTGCAAATTTCTGGAGCCCCACCTCTAGTGTCAACCTAAGGGGGGTAGACTTTAAAGTAAAGCCTATAGTGCTAAGAACAGCAGGTATAGATCTCATCTTGGGTATGGACTGGATGAAGCAACATGGGGCTGTCATTCAGTGTCAAGAAAGGTCAGTTGTTGTAACTACACCTAAGGGAGACAGAATCTGTGTGCAAGTGGTGTTAAAAGAACAGCCAACTGCCACGGTCAACCAGATGGATGCTAGTGGTGCAGAGCAAGATCGGGTGGTGGACGAGTTCCCTGATGTCTTTCCGGATGATCTGCCAGGTATGCCACCTGATCGCGATGTTGAGTTCATTATTGAATTACTGCCTGGAACTGCACCAATATCTAAAAGACCTTATAGAATGGGGGTAAATGAATTAGAAGAACTTAAGAAACAGCTTAAGGAGTTGTTAGAGAAAGGGTATATACGTCCTAGTGCTTCTCCTTGGGGAGCACCAGTGATTTTTGTGGATAAGAAAGATGGTAGCCAGAGGATGTGTGTGGACTATAGGTCTTTAAATGAGGTTACCATTAAAAACAAATACCCTCTACCCCGGATAGACGATCTATTTGACCAGCTTAGAGGAGCATGTGTGTTCTCTAAAATAGATCTCAGATCTGGGTATCACCAGTTGAAAATCCGGAACTCAGACATTCCTAAGACCGCCTTCACAACGCGGTATGGACTGTATGAGTATACAGTAATGTCTTTTGGTCTGACCAATGCCCCAGCTTACTTCATGTATCTGATGAATAAAGTGTTCATGGAATACCTAGACAAGTTCGTGGTGGTATTCATAGATGATATTCTAGTGTTCTCTAAAACAGAGGAGGAACACGCGGAACATCTGAGGATGGTTCTGCAGAAGTTAAGGGAGCATCAACTCTATGCCAAGAGGAGCAAGTGTGAATTTTGGCTGAAAGAAGTCTCTTTCTTAGGGCATGTTGTCTCTAACGGAGGTATATCCGTTGATCCTAGCAAGGTGCAAGATGTGTTAGATTGGAACCCGCCATCTAATGCCAGTGAAATCCGAAGTTTCCTGGGTTTGGCCGGGTATTATAGGAGGTTCATTGAAGGATTCTCCAAGCTCGCAAAGCCTATGACTGCCTTGTTAGAGAAGAACGCTAAGTTTGTGTGGTCTGATAAATGCCAAGCAAACTTCGAAGAGTTAAAGAAGAGATTAACCTCAGCACCAGTCCTAGTTCTGCCAGACTTGAACAAAAGCTTCTCCATCTATTGTGATGCATCTCGTCTTGGACTTGGATGTGTTCTAATGCAAGAAGGAAGAGTAGTGGCCTACGCGTCTAGACAGCTGAGGAAGCACGAGGTGAACTATCCAACTCATGATTTGGAGTTAGCAGCTGTGGTCCATGCTCTGAAAATATGGAGACATTATCTAGTTGGGCATAAGTGTGACGTGTATACGGATCATAAAAGTCTGAAGTATATATTTACTCAGTCAGATCTGAACTTGAGGCAACGCCAGTTGGCTAGAATTGATCAAAGACTATGACCTAGAGGTACATTATCACCCAGGAAAGGCCAATGTCGTGGCCGATGCCTTGAGCAGAAAAACCTACGCAAACGGTCTGCAAGTGGAACGCATGTCAGCAGAGTTGAGAGCTGAAATGGCATACCTTAATCTATGTTTTGCCAACAATGTGGTGGAAATGTCAGTTGAACCTACCTTGGAGAAAGAAATCCGTGAGGGTCAGTTGAAAGATGAGAAGTTGAAAGAGATAGCAGAAAACATAGTGCTTGGAAAGGCACCAGGTTTCAGGATGGATGATAATGGGACCCTTTGGTTTGGAAAGAGGATTTGTGTGCCCGATGTGAAAGCTATCCGTGATGCCATTTTGCGGGATGCACATGAATCTGCCTACTCCATTCACCCCGGTAGCACCAAAATGTACTTGGATCTGAAAGAAAAATACTGGTGGTATGGTATGAAACGAGATGTAGCAGAATATGTGGCTCTATGTGACACCTGTCAGAAGGTCAAAGCTGAACATCAAAGACCAGCAGGATTGTTACAGCCTATGCAGATACCCGAGTGGAAATGGGAAGAAGTGGGAATGGACTTTATCACTGGATTACCCCGTACACAAAGAGGCTATGACTCTATATGGGTAATAGTCGACCGTCTCACTAAGGTCGCTCACTTTTTACCAGTAAAGACCACCTATACTGGGGCAAGGTTAGCAGAACTGTACATGGAGAGGATTGTGTCTCTGCATGGTGTTCCAAAGAAAATAGTGTCTGACAGAGGGACACAGTTCACTTCTCACTTTTGGCATCAGGTACATCAATCCTTGGGAACTGAGCTGACTTTCAGTTCTGCATATCACCCACAAACGGATGGGCAGACTGAAAGGATAAACCAGATCTTGGAGGACATGTTGAGAGCATGTGCCCTTCAGCATGGGACTAGTTGGGATAAAAGCCTGCCATATGCTGAATTCTCTTACAATAACAGTCACCAGAAGAGTCTGAAAATGGCTCCTTTCGAAGCTTTGTATGGGCGAAAGTGTAGAACTCCTTTGTTCTGGAATCAGACAGGAGAAACTCAAGTGTTCGGACCGGATGTCCTTAGAAATGCTGAAGAACAAGTAAGGATGATCCGAGATAACCTAAGGATAGCTCAATCCCGGCAGAAGAGTTATGCAGATACTCGCAGGAGGGATTTAGTTTTCAAAGTGGGAGACTATGTGTATTTGAAAGTGTCACCCATGAGAAGCGTAAAGAGGTTTAACATGAAAGGAAAGTTGGCACCCAGATACATAGGTCCTTTCCGGATCTTGGCCAGACGTGGAGAAGTGGCCTATCAGCTTGAGTTACCGGAGAGACTGTCAGGTGTACATGATGTGTTCCATGTTTCTCAGCTAAAGAAATGCCTGAGGGTGCCTGAAGAGCAAGTTCCCCTGGAAGAGATCAAGATAGGAGAAGATCTCACTTATGAAGAGTACCCTGTCAAGATCTTGGAAACAGCAGAAAGAGTTACCAGGAGCCGAGTTATCAAGATGTGCAAAGTTCAGTGGAACCGGTATACAGAAGAAGAGGCTACCTGGGAAAGAGAAGAAGATCTTCGGAAATCTTATCCCCAGTTGTTTGAGTAAGCTCCAGTCGAATCTCGAGGACGAGATTCATCTTAAGGGGGGTAGAGTTGTAACACCCTAAAATTTTTTTTCTCCAAAACAAAATAGGTGGAAAATGATTTAATTATGTTTTTGTGAGCATTTAACATAGGGGTTAAATAATTTTGGTTGAATTAAAATAAATGTAGCAACATGTTTATGCATTCATGCTGGTGCATTATAATTTTTGAAGTGACTGGGTTTAGCCAAAATTTAGTTTGAATTCAAACTTCATTTGGAAATGTTTTGAAAAGCCTTGAAATAAAATGAAAAGCTCTTTTTTTACTCCCTCTCTCCTTCCCTCGCTTTCGGCCCAGGAGTCCTGGCAGCCCAGCCCGTCGGCACCCTTCCCCTCCTTCTCTCCCCGCCGCTGGGCCTCTTCCCTTCCCCGTTCTCCCTTCCCGCCGTGGGCCGGCGTCCTCCGGTTTCCCTCTCCCGCTCGGCCCGCAGGCCGGCCCGACGCAGCAGCCGCCGGCCGCCCGCGCTCTCCCTTCCTCTCTCTCTGACTCCCCGTCCCCACCTGTCGGCGCTTTCCTCTTCCCCTTCGCACGCGCCGTCCGCGCTCGAGCGAGCAACCGCTCCGCCCGCTTCTCGCGCGCGTCGTGGGCAAGCCCGCTCCCACGACCTCGCCCTCGCCCTCGTGTATTTAGCAGATGCGCCGCACCCCGCTCCTTCTTTTCCCTCTCCCACTCCCGCAGCGCCGCGCACCGCAGCACCAGAGCCTTCCCCGCCGCCATTGCCGCCGCCGCCGTCGACCCGTCGATTCGGCGCCGCTCCGGTCGTGTGCGACCTTCCCCGAGCTCCGCCGCGCCTCGGTGAAGTTGCCGAACCATCCTTCCCTCTCTCTTTCGTTCGGTTTAGCCCTAACCGCCGCCGTTGTCTGCGCAGTCCGCCGTCGACCGCCGTTCGCCGCGGACCGCCTCCCCCGAGCCGTCTCCGCCACTTCGTTCCGCCTCGGTGAGATCCCCTTGCCTCCCTCTAGCTCGCCGACCCCTTGGTTTGGCCTGTGGGGGACCCTATGCCCGAGCCCGCGAGCTCCGTGGTTTCGGCCATGGCGGAGCCGCGCACGACGTCGCGCTGAGCGCCGTGACGCCGCGGTCAGTGCGCGCCGTCAGCCGCCCGCGCGCGCACCCGCCCCTGGGTCTAATCCGAGCCGCTCATCTCCGATCCGGCGGCCGAGGATCATCGATACCCCTTCGCCGGCCATCTTGCTAAAGAGCCCCTGGAGAAGCCGGGAACCAACCCGCACTCCACCAGGCACTATTCCCTGTGCCTGGAAAATCTTACAACCAGGCCCCTGTGTTTTGGAGAAATTGAGGCGCAGTCCAGTTGACTGCGGTATTTGTTTAAAAATTCAATTAAAATTTCGGTTTAAATTCAAATACAATTCAAACTATTTACAGAAATGCCATTACACTGTTTTGCTTATAAAATCCACGTTTTAGCTCCGTTTTGATCCGTTCAAATTGCGTTAGCTTCGTAATTTAGTGCTCTACCCGTTTATACCCCTGTTAGCCTGTTTTGGACAGTTTAGCTTTAGGGTCCATGTTAATCTTGTTTAGGGCTTTATATACACCGTTTCGGTCGTAGCTTTCGCACCGTAACTCCGTTTTCGATGAACCAAAGCGTGTTGTGATCGTAGAGATGCGTACTCCAGTTTTATCAAAGTTTTATTTCAGTTTATTACTGTTTGGTGTAATGTTCTAATAATAGCTCTGTTTGCATCGTGTATGTTTGCACCTGGGATGCGTGGTGATGTTGTGTGTTTGGATAGACGGTGAGTCGGTGTGGTGCGATCAGGACCCATCGTTCAGTGACCAGCAGGAGGATCAACCTTTCGACAACCAAGGCAAGTTAGCATGGGACTTCCTTGTTTACCTATACACTTTACTTTAATCACTCATTTATGCATGTGTCCAATTGAGCAACCTTAGAAAACCCACTTAGCTTTGTTATCTGTGATGTTCTTGTTTCCGTGGGATATATGCATATGGGTAGAATGCTAGTGCTAACTAACTTATAACTGATCCAGTCCAATGATAATTTGTTTCTCATGATGATATGTCGTTAAACGGTTAATAAAACTTGCTGTTAGCAAAAGCTGGGATTGACAGTGCTACCATGAGTGCTATATGGCTCTGGTTTTAGCTCAGTAAACTGGACCTTGTCTAATTTGGCAGCGGTGACCCGAAAGGGCGCAAAAGGGGCTTGCCACTTTGGGTGTAGGGCTGCTCCTGTTTCTATGTGTATAGCTGCGATGGCCTTGTGCCATAGAAAAGGGGGGTTGCTACATCTGCCTGCCAAGGAAACCTAGCGGCCCGGACCAGTTAGACGAACCAGCGAAAGGCTTCATAGTGAGCCCTGCCGATCTACCTCGGAAGTGGATCAAGGGGTTGGCCGCCTCGGGCACAAGGGTAACACGGCTTATGGGTAAAGATGCACAACCTCTGCAGAGTGTAAAACTGTTATAACAGCCGTGCTCACGGTCACGAGCGGCCCGGAAAACTAGCGGAACTATGAAACTTAACAATTGTTACTTTATGTTGTTGGTACTTTATGATACTATGTTTATCTTTGTTGGACAAATGGATCATGGGTTAAGGGTTAAGCACAATATTCGTTTACCTTAATGCTAAAACTTTGCCAACTTAAAAGCTAACTGCAGTCAGACAGTGTCAGCCTTTTTGAGCCTCATGAACCCTGTGTTAGCTTGCTAAGTACGAGAAGTACTTACGCTTGTTGTTTATCTTCTTTTTGGGCAAAAATCCCGGATGGGTAACAGATGAAGGTGCAGTTGGTGACTTTCCTGAAGACTTCTAGGCTAGCTGCTCCCCCAGTCGACGTTTCCCTGTGGCTTAGTTTGTGTACCAGATCAGTGATCTGTGGTTCAGTATGTTGTAAGACTTTGTTTTAAATACTGTCGTGATGTAATAAACAATGTGATGATGCCACTCTTGTAATTTGTCTACTTATGTGTGTGATTTTTCCTGGGCACACATGAGTATGTTGTCTCAACTTTATCCTTAAAGTTGGGGTGTGACAAATTGGTATCAAAGCTTTGTTGACTGTAGGACGCAAGCCTAGCTAGGAAATGGCCGTCTAACACCTTTTTGCTACCTGTTCATGCTTATTTTATTAACTTGTTACTTTATTAAAATTATATGCTCCTTATTCTTATTCTATTGCATAAAACTAATTGTTTCCGCTTATCTTATCTTGTTTTATAACGTCAGGATGCCTCGCATGAACACCCGTGCCTACCGTGCTCTTTTCACCAGCCAGCCTGCTCCCCCTGTGGTCCACATCAGTGATGGTTCCTCCAGCTCCTCCAACGCCGTCTTCATGGAGGATGAAGAGTTGACCGTTACTCCAGCAGTCTCTGAGGAGCTAGCAGCGCCACCACCGCCCCCTGCAGCAGTTCCCGAGTCTCCAGCTCCGGAAGCGCCTGCTCCGGAGGTGCCAGTCCCTGTGGAGCCTGTGCCTGAGGCGCCAGCGCCTGAGGTCCCTGCTCCAGAGGCACCCGCTCCTGTGGCGCCTGTCGCTCCACCAGTCGTGGAGGCCCCCGCCGTCCCAGCAGTCCCTGCAGCACCTGCCGCTCCACCAGCTCCTGCGGCACCAGCCTTCGTGCCAGTGTACCCGGTGGTACACTCTCCCGCCGCCTCGTCAGCTTCGGCACCAGCACCCCATGCCGTTCCAGCAGCGCAGGTGGTGGAAGACCTTGGTTGGGATCGTCGCTTCATGTTTAAGAAGCCCGACGAGACAGCATACTACCATAGTATGCTGGTTCGTCTGCTGGAGGAGTACTACCCTGAGATGGAAGCCAAGCTCCAGTACCACTGTGGCGAGTACACCCACCCGTTGGAGGCTGCGTACTGGAAGTCCGACCTGATGGTTACAGGTTGGAAAGCTGCGGATCAAGCCCATGTCATAGAGTCGGCTCACAGGACTACCACCAAGCGTGGTGATGCCCTCGCAAGTATGGAGGACGCAGCGCAGGATGCCTACCTGCATTACCATGGTCTACGTTTCCAGGAGATGAGGAATGACCGCTTCCGCTACCTTCCCCAAAGTGACATGGAGGGCTCGTGGCGAACCCTGCTACCACCAGTGGAGTACCCGGTTCTGGTCTCTACCGCCCAGCATGCCTATGAGGTGCATAGGAAGGCCGACAAGGTGCAGGATGACCTGCGTGCTGCCCAGAAGGTGATAAGGCGTTTGGAGCGCGAAGTGGATTACCTTCGCGGTGAGCTAGACTATGCAGCTGTTTACAAGAAGAAGTACAGAGCCAACGATGCCCCCGGTGGAGTCCAGTAGCTTGCCTACCATGATCAGTTATCTCGTTTAGACACGTTGTTTTAAATTCAGTTTGTGTTATGTGAACCTGTGGTGTTTGTGTTACTTATGTTGGTGAACTATGTTTGTTTGGATCTTTGCTTGTGTGAGGTGAAGTATGGGTTATGTCCGTGCTTCCCCAAGTTAAACACCTTCGTGTGATGTATAAAGTTGTTTATCCCCTATCTGTGTTGCTGTTTTCTGGAGCAGCCTGTGTTTATATCTGTATATCTCTTAATCCGTGACCCCAAAAATTGTGAAAATTTTGTGGGAGTATCTAGACTGATGTACCTTTCAAACGAATCTGGAACCAAGTCTTTATCTGTTCGGATCTGGGAGATATGCTTGTTTTAAGTTGATGTTCCTGCGCAGTCTGTCATCCAGAACAGGTTCTGTTCAATGCTGTTTTCGGCCCAGAATCTGGTCGAATCTGAAAAAGTGTTCTATATGAAAGTTGTAGCTGGTTTCTTAAGCTTTCCAACGATGTCTGGTTCATCCCCGTTGGATTTCTGTAGCTCGAGTTATGCCCGTTTTAGTGAGCTGCTGTTGACAAGAATGTGCACAGAAAATTTCAGCAATGTTCATTTATGTTCATATATACATTCTATGTTGGATATAAAGGTCTAACTCTTGCGCATTTGTTGGTGAGCAGATGGCAGCAAGGGGTGGACGCGGAAGAGGCCGTGGCCGTGGGCGTGGTGCTCCTATGGACCCGCCACCGCCACCGCCGCCAGTGACCATCGAGCAGTTGATGGCCACGCAAAATCAGCTTATGCATGCCATGATGAACCGCCTGGATCAGGCGCCCGCTGCAGCACCTCAACCTCTTCAAGTCAGGGACCGTCGAGGAGAGTTCCTGAAGGGCCACCCACCAGTGTTCTCTCACGCCTCTGAACCACTGGAGGCGGATGACTGGCTCCGTGCAGTGGAGAAACAGCTGAACATTGCCTAGTGCACCGACTATGAGAAGGTGCTCTATGCCTCGGGGCAACTGCAAGGAGCAGCACAAGATTGGTGGGATGCGTTCATGTTTGCCCGTCCCCAAGATGCTCCAGTTGTTACATGGCAGGAGTTCAAGGAGAACTTCAGATCTTATCATATCCCTGATGGACTCGTAGAGCTGAAGCAAGAGGAGTTCCGCTCCTTGAAGCAAGGGTCCATGTCAGTGGCGGAGTACCGCGACAAGTTTGCTCAACTGTCGCGCTACGCTCCCCAGGATGTGGCCCAGGATAAAGACAAGCAGCGCCGATTTCTGAAGGGTCTTTATGATGGGTTGCAGCTCCAGCTCATGTCGAACACCTACCCGAACTATCAGGCCCTGGTCAATAGGGCGATCGTTATTGACAACAAGAGGAAGGAAATGGAGGCAAAGAAAAGAAGCTTCCAAGGCCAGTCATCGGGGAGCAACACTCGTCCCCGAACCAACCCCCAGCAAGGCTACCCCCAGAGGAGTCAAGGCAACCAGTGGAACAGGGGACAGTACCCCCAGGGCAACCAGAACCAGCAGCGCCTCCCATACCAACAACAGTCAGGTGGTCAGCGCTTCCAGCAGCAGCCAGGAGGACAGAGGTTCCAACAGCAGAGCAGTCAAGCCTCACGCCAGGGAGCACCCAATTCCGCTCCCATGAAGAATGCAGCTCAGCAGAACCCCAACGCTTGCTACCGTTGCGGGGAGCCAGGACACTACGCTCACCAGTGCCCCAAGAAGCAGAACCCCCAGGCCCCACAGAACCAGGCAGGAGCTCCGAAGCAGAATGCTCGCCCACCTCACACTGGACGGGTGAATCATGTAGCTGCCGAGAGTGCCCTGGATGCACCGGATGTTATGATGGGTACGTTCAGCGTCAACTCAATCCCAGCAACCATACTTTTTGATTCTGGTGCTTCGCATTCTTTCATTTCACAGTCGTTTGTTAGAATGCATGGTGTGCCTTTATGTGCAATGAAAGAAACAATCATAGTAAACTCACCAGGGGGTAGTATGCCTGCAAATTTCTGGAGCCCCACCTCTAGTGTCAACCTAAGGGGGGTAGACTTTAAAGTAAAGCCTATAGTGCTAAGAACAGCAGGTATAGATCTCATCTTGGGTATGGACTGGATGAAGCAACATGGGGCTGTCATTCAGTGTCAAGAAAGGTCAGTTGTTGTAACTACACCTAAGGGAGACAGAATCTGTGTGCAAGTGGTGTTAAAAGAACAGCCAACTGCCACGGTCAACCAGATGGATGCTAGTGGTGCAGAGCAAGATCGGGTGGTGGACGAGTTCCCTGATGTCTTTCCGGATGATCTGCCAGGTATGCCACCTGATCGCGATGTTGAGTTCATTATTGAATTACTGCCTGGAACTGCACCAATATCTAAAAGACCTTATAGAATGGGGGTAAATGAATTAGAAGAACTTAAGAAACAGCTTAAGGAGTTGTTAGAGAAAGGGTATATACGTCCTAGTGCTTCTCCTTGGGGAGCACCAGTGATTTTTGTGGATAAGAAAGATGGTAGCCAGAGGATGTGTGTGGACTATAGGTCTTTAAATGAGGTTACCATTAAAAACAAATACCCTCTACCCCGGATAGACGATCTATTTGACCAGCTTAGAGGAGCATGTGTGTTCTCTAAAATAGATCTCAGATCTGGGTATCACCAGTTGAAAATCCGGAACTCAGACATTCCTAAGACCGCCTTCACAACGCGGTATGGACTGTATGAGTATACAGTAATGTCTTTTGGTCTGACCAATGCCCCAGCTTACTTCATGTATCTGATGAATAAAGTGTTCATGGAATACCTAGACAAGTTCGTGGTGGTATTCATAGATGATATTCTAGTGTTCTCTAAAACAGAGGAGGAACACGCGGAACATCTGAGGATGGTTCTGCAGAAGTTAAGGGAGCATCAACTCTATGCCAAGAGGAGCAAGTGTGAATTTTGGCTGAAAGAAGTCTCTTTCTTAGGGCATGTTGTCTCTAACGGAGGTATATCCGTTGATCCTAGCAAGGTGCAAGATGTGTTAGATTGGAACCCGCCATCTAATGCCAGTGAAATCCGAAGTTTCCTGGGTTTGGCCGGGTATTATAGGAGGTTCATTGAAGGATTCTCCAAGCTCGCAAAGCCTATGACTGCCTTGTTAGAGAAGAACGCTAAGTTTGTGTGGTCTGATAAATGCCAAGCAAACTTCGAAGAGTTAAAGAAGAGATTAACCTCAGCACCAGTCCTAGTTCTGCCAGACTTGAACAAAAGCTTCTCCATCTATTGTGATGCATCTCGTCTTGGACTTGGATGTGTTCTAATGCAAGAAGGAAGAGTAGTGGCCTACGCGTCTAGACAGCTGAGGAAGCACGAGGTGAACTATCCAACTCATGATTTGGAGTTAGCAGCTGTGGTCCATGCTCTGAAAATATGGAGACATTATCTAGTTGGGCATAAGTGTGACGTGTATACGGATCATAAAAGTCTGAAGTATATATTTACTCAGTCAGATCTGAACTTGAGGCAACGCCGTTGGCTAGAATTGATCAAAGACTATGACCTAGAGGTACATTATCACCCAGGAAAGGCCAATGTCGTGGCCGATGCCTTGAGCAGAAAAACCTACGCAAACGGTCTGCAAGTGGAACGCATGTCAGCAGAGTTGAGAGCTGAAATGGCATACCTTAATCTATGTTTTGCCAACAATGTGGTGGAAATGTCAGTTGAACCTACCTTGGAGAAAGAAATCCGTGAGGGTCAGTTGAAAGATGAGAAGTTGAAAGAGATAGCAGAAAACATAGTGCTTGGAAAGGCACCAGGTTTCAGGATGGATGATAATGGGACCCTTTGGTTTGGAAAGAGGATTTGTGTGCCCGATGTGAAAGCTATCCGTGATGCCATTTTGCGGGATGCACATGAATCTGCCTACTCCATTCACCCCGGTAGCACCAAAATGTACTTGGATCTGAAAGAAAAATACTGATGGTATGGTATGAAACGAGATGTAGCAGAATATGTGGCTCTATGTGACACCTGTCAGAAGGTCAAAGCTGAACATCAAAGACCAGCAGGATTGTTACAGCCTATGCAGATACCCGAGTGGAAATGGGAAGAAGTGGGAATGGACTTTATCACTGGATTACCCCGTACACAAAGAGGCTATGACTCTATATGGGTAATAGTCGACCGTCTCACTAAGGTCGCTCACTTTTTACCAGTAAAGACCACCTATACTGGGGCAAGGTTAGCAGAACTGTACATGGAGAGGATTGTGTCTCTGCATGGTGTTCCAAAGAAAATAGTGTCTGACAGAGGGACACAGTTCACTTCTCACTTTTGGCATCAGGTACATCAATCCTTGGGAACTGAGCTGACTTTCAGTTCTGCATATCACCCACAAACGGATGGGCAGACTGAAAGGATAAACCAGATCTTGGAGGACATGTTGAGAGCATGTGCCCTTCAGCATGGGACTAGTTGGGATAAAAGCCTGCCATATGCTGAATTCTCTTACAATAACAGTCACCAGAAGAGTCTGAAAATGGCTCCTTTCGAAGCTTTGTATGGGCGAAAGTGTAGAACTCCTTTGTTCTGGAATCAGACAGGAGAAACTCAAGTGTTCGGACCGGATGTCCTTAGAAATGCTGAAGAACAAGTAAGGATGATCCGAGATAACCTAAGGATAGCTCAATCCCGGCAGAAGAGTTATGCAGATACTCGCAGGAGGGATTTAGTTTTCAAAGTGGGAGACTATGTGTATTTGAAAGTGTCACCCATGAGAAGCGTAAAGAGGTTTAACATGAAAGGAAAGTTGGCACCCAGATACATAGGTCCTTTCCGGATCTTGGCCAGACGTGGAGAAGTGGCCTATCAGCTTGAGTTACCGGAGAGACTGTCAGGTGTACATGATGTGTTCCATGTTTCTCAGCTAAAGAAATGCCTGAGGGTGCCTGAAGAGCAAGTTCCCCTGGAAGAGATCAAGATAGGAGAAGATCTCACTTATGAAGAGTACCCTGTCAAGATCTTGGAAACAGCAGAAAGAGTTACCAGGAGCCGAGTTATCAAGATGTGCAAAGTTCAGTGGAACCGGTATACAGAAGAAGAGGCTACCTGGGAAAGAGAAGAAGATCTTCGGAAATCTTATCCCCAGTTGTTTGAGTAAGCTCCAGTCGAATCTCGAGGACGAGATTCATCTTAAGGGGGGTAGAGTTGTAACACCCTAAAATTTTTTTCTCCAAAACAAAATAGGTGGAAAATGATTAATTATGTTTTTGTGAGCATTTAACATAGGGGTTAAATAATTTGGTTGAATTAAAATAAATGTAGCAACATGTTTTGCATTCATGCTGGTGCATTATAATTTTGAAGTGACTGGGTTTAGCCAAAATTTAGTTTGAATTCAAACTTCATTTGGAATGTTTTGAAAAGCCTTGAAATAAAATGAAAAGCTCTTTTTTTTACTCCCTCTCTCCTTCCCTCGCTTTCGGCCCAGGAGTCCTGGCAGCCCAGCCCGTCGGCCCCTTCCCCCTCCTTCTCTCCCCGCCGCTGGGCCTCTTCCCTTCCCCGTTCTCCCTTCCCGCCGTGGGCCGGCGTCCTCCGGTTTCCCTCTCCCGCTCGGCCCGCAGGCCGGCCCGACGCAGCAGCCGCCGGCCGCCCGCGCTCTCCTTCCTCTCTCTCGACTCCCCGTCCCCACCTGTCGGCGCTTTCCTCTTCCCCTTCGCACGCGCCGTCCGCGCTCGAGCGAGCAACCGCTCCGCCCGCTTCTCGCGCGCGTCGTGGGCAAGCCCGCTCCCACGACCTCGCCCTCGCCCTCGTGTATTTAGCAGATGCGCCGCACCCCGCTCCTTCTTTCCCTCTCCCACTCCCGCAGCGCCGCGCACCGCAGCACCAGAGCCTTCCCCGCCGCCATTGCCGCCGCCGCCGTCGACCCGTCGATTCGGCGCCGCTCCGGTCGTGTGCGACCTTCCCCGAGCTCCGCCGCGCCTCGGTGAAGTTGCCGAACCATCCTTCCCTCTCTCTTTCGTTCGGTTTAGCCCTAACCGCCGCCGTTGTCTGCGCAGTCCGCCGTCGACCGCCGTTCGCCGCGGACCGCCTCCCCGAGCCGTCTCCGCCACTTCGTTCCGCCTCGGTGAGATCCCCTTGCCTCCCTCTAGCTCGCCGACCCCTTGGTTTGGCCTGTGGGGGACCCTATGCCCGAGCCCGCGAGCTCCGTGGTTTCGGCCATGGCGGAGCCGCGCACGACGTCGCGCTGAGCGCCGTGACGCCGCGGTCAGTGCGCGCCGTCAGCCGCCCGCGCGCGCACCCGCCCCTGGGTCTAATCCGAGCCGCTCATCTCCGATCCGGCGGCCGAGGATCATCGATACCCCTTCGCCGGCCATCTTGCTAAAGAGCCCCTGGAGAAGCCGGGAACCAACCCGCACTCCACCAGGCACTATTCCCTGTGCCTGGAAAATCTTACAACCAGGCCCCTGTGTTTTGGAGAAATTGAGGCGCAGTCCAGTTGACTGCGGTATTTGTTTAAAAATTCAATTTAAATTTCGGTTTAAATTCAAATACAATTCAAACTATTTACAGAAATGCCATTACACTGTTTTGCTTATAAAATCCACGTTTTAGCTCCGTTTTGATCCGTTCAAATTGCGTTAGCTTCGTAATTTAGTGCTCTACCCGTTTATACCCCTGTTAGCCTGTTTTGGACAGTTTAGCTTTAGGGTCCATGTTAATCTTGTTTAGGGCTTTATATACACCGTTTCGGTCGTAGCTTTCGCACCGTAACTCCGTTTTCGATGAACCAAAGCGTGTTGTGATCGTAGAGATGCGTACTCCAGTTTTATCAAAGTTTTATTTCAGTTTATTACTGTTTGGTGTAATGTTCTAATAATAGCTCTGTTTGCATCGTGTATGTTTGCACCTGGGATGCGTGGTGATGTTGTGTGTTTGGATAGACGGTGAGTCGGTGTGGTGCGATCAGGACCCATCGTTCAGTGACCAGCAGGAGGATCAACCTTTCGACAACCAAGGCAAGTTAGCATGGGACTTCCTTGTTTACCTATACACTTTACTTTAATCACTCATTTATGCATGTGTCCAATTGAGCAACCTTAGAAAACCCACTTAGCTTTGTTATCTGTGATGTTCTTGTTTCCGTGGGATATATGCATATGGGTAGAATGCTAGTGCTAACTAACTTATAACTGATCCAGTCCAATGATAATTTGTTTCTCATGATGATATGTCGTTAAACGGTTAATAAAACTTGCTGTTAGCAAAAGCTGGGATTGACAGTGCTACCATGAGTGCTATATGGCTCTGGTTTTAGCTCAGTAAACTGGACCTTGTCTAATTTGGCAGCGGTGACCCGAAAGGGCGCAAAAGGGGCTTGCCACTTTGGGTGTAGGGCTGCTCCTGTTTCTATGTGTATAGCTGCGATGGCCTTGTGCCATAGAAAAGGGGGGTTGCTACATCTGCCTGCCAAGGAAACCTAGCGGCCCGGACCAGTTAGACGAACCAGCGAAAGGCTTCATAGTGAGCCCTGCCGATCTACCTCGGAAGTGGATCAAGGGGTTGGCCGCCTCGGGCACAAGGGTAACACGGCTTATGGGTAAAGATGCACAACCTCTGCAGAGTGTAAAACTGTTATAACAGCCGTGCTCACGGTCACGAGCGGCCCGGAAAACTAGCGGAACTATGAAACTTAACAATTGTTACTTTATGTTGTTGGTACTTTATGATACTATGTTTATCTTTGTTGGACAAATGGATCATGGGTTAAGGGTTAAGCACAATATTCGTTTACCTTAATGCTAAAACTTTGCCAACTTAAAAGCTAACTGCAGTCAGACAGTGTCAGCCTTTTTGAGCCTCATGAACCCTGTGTTAGCTTGCTAAGTACGAGAAGTACTTACGCTTGTTGTTTATCTTCTTTTTGGGCAAAAATCCCGGATGGGTAACAGATGAAGGTGCAGTTGGTGACTTTCCTGAAGACTTCTAGGCTAGCTGCTCCCCCAGTCGACGTTTCCCTGTGGCTTAGTTTGTGTACCAGATCAGTGATCTGTGGTTCAGTATGTTGTAAGACTTTGTTTTAAATACTGTCGTGATGTAATAAACAATGTGATGATGCCACTCTTGTAATTTGTCTACTTATGTGTGTGATTTTTCCTGGGCACACATGAGTATGTTGTCTCAACTTTATCCTTAAAGTTGGGGTGTGACACTGTGGGAGCGTACAGCCGACGCCCGCGAATATATACTGCCCCCCACGCCGCGAATCCAACGGCTGCAATCGAGGAGGGGATCCAACGGCTGGGAGCCGTGCCTGGAGCGGGCCAGGCCAAAAATCATGTCGTGCCTCGTGCTAGCCCATGGGCCAGCGAGGTCGCCCAGGCACGGGGACGGGTGCGGGCAGGGCCAGGCACGGGCATGGTACCTTGCGGGCCGGGCCGAGTTAGTGCCGGGCTTTTTAGGGCCGTGCCCGTTCCAGCCCACCGGGCCTGGCCCGTTTGGAAAACTATAGTTTGGTCATGCCACGCCACAGATATTTTTTTTCAATACGTATGAGTGCTGCGCATCATTATATTTAGGAGACCTGTGCAAGGGCAAGGAGAGGAGAGACACCCTGTTCCCCAGCCAAACACCACAAGTGTAACTCCATCCGAATTAACACTAGTAACTCATTTAAACTTGGCGCGCAATATTCCATCAAATATACAGCTTTGATATGTTGCCCATCGTCATGCTGCTAAGATGATGATGGAGTTTAGCCAATTTTGAACCGAGACCATCCACAATCGGATACGAATGTATAATACGGATACCCAATTACATTTCAATTCTCATATTTGAAATTCGATTTTTTCAAACGACTTTGGATAGAGAAATGACCAACACAAAACTTATAGATCTCGAAAAATTATGCAACTTTGTAATTGACAACTTTTTCATTTGAATTCATTTATCTATAGAAAATTATATTTGAATTTCCTCGTATTTGCACCACTTTTGAAATTCAATTTCTTCAAAGAACCTTGGATTGAAAAATAACCAAAATGAAACTTATATAGACTCAATAAGCATTAAAACTTTGTTATTTTAATTCGTTTAGGGCCCCAAATAATCATTTCAAAATAGAATAAAGATAGAATAAGAAGGATGAATATCTCATTTAGACACAAGTGTCTTACAGACTTACAAAGTGTTTAGCTAGGGGACGAATGCGCGATGTCAGAGTTCATGGGTTCAAACGTTGCTGGCCACAAAGCACTATAAAATATGTGACCTGTGACTTTCAATGTGCGACCATATTGGTGGCTTGCTTGTGCAATTTTGATTTTTTTTTTTGCTATTTTTCAATATCTTTTTCAGTTTCTGGAAAATATCATCACTGCTGATTTTAGGAACCGGTAGTGATGAGACTGGCTCATGACATCGGCTTTCATACTATCGATTCAAAAACCGCTTGTGAAGGCGGGGTTGCCAACGGGTTGTATATATGTCTGATCTGGAGTAGTGAATTGGTATGTGTAGCGATGGAGCACAATATATCGAAGATGGTCAGACCAACCTTGAACTTCTGGTTTGCAGTCAGCGCCATATTGCTAGCATGTGACAAGCCTTGGTACGGCTATATTTGGTCCACCAGTAACAGCAAGCCCTGCGACTCCAGCAGCTCGATTTTGATGTAGCAGTGATATTAATTGATTTACTGTTGTAATAATTCTGTAACAATCAATCTTGATGAGTTCAATTTTGTAATGGAGAAGATGCTTGGATAGTAAAGTCTGACAACTTTATTCTGCTATATATAGATAACTATAGAATGCATGCATATGGGTGTTTCTTGAATGCTTCCTGTCAGGCAGCTACACAGCCAAACAACAGTAATCTAGACCAAGGCTGACCAAACAGTGTGCATAGTAGCGCTCTGAGAATAAATATGCAAGAGTTCTTTCACAAAATAAATTAAAAGAACAATATGTCATGATTCTTTTGAGGCCAATATATACCATGGCACGCCATTTCTTTTGAGTGAATCACATTAGCATGCCACCCATAGACAACTTTAGCTGTGTCTTGAGTATTCTATTGAACGAAGAACGCCCAAGGAACTGATGAGATGGAAATGAGAGGTAACGGGAAAAAGGACAGCACCAAGTTTTCCGTTGAAGCTTTGTCTAAAATGTCCGTGTGCAAGATGAACTAGAATACTGGAAGCCGCTAGTGAAGGGCACGGAGGGCGCCGGCTCCATGTGGTGGCACCTGTGGCGACCACAAAGGGACTCTCTAGAAGTTGTGTCCTTGTGGTGGCACCTGTGCCACAGACGATGAGGCGATGTCATAGGTAGTAACGGTTGGTGTAGCTGACGATGCCGTCATGGAGGGACCATGCAGGCGCCGCTGCTTGAAGTGCGATAGTGTTGGAGATAATCAGGAGCTCAGTGTTATCGAGGGCAGCTTGGTGAAGGAGGGTCCTGGTGGTGAAGTCCTCGCCATCGTCGTGGTGCGGCTGTACGTACTTGTGCTCTAGGGGATGACGCAAGTCGTGGTGCAGTTGTACTTGTGCTAGAGGGGATGCCGGCTCTAGGGGGTCAGGGGCAACCGGTGCGGCCGCCGAGAGGGCCCATGAATCTAAGGGGCCCAAGATTATATAGGTAATTAGTAGATGGATTTGACATATAAGCCTTTAAGGGTCCAACAAACATTCGGTCTTGTACCATCGCAGTGACGTTTTATTTTCTGTGGCTTCCTATTTTCGCTTTAGTCTGCCGACGCGCTTTCTATTCTACTCAAGAACGTGACTGCGAGACGCCGACTCGATTGTTGCGGCGACGCTCGATCGGACTCTGATCGACGCCTCGCCGGCACACCACCGCGATGGCGTGACAACACCAATCGTCACACACAGTAAGCAACGCGCCAACGACAACCATAAGGCCATGACCAATAGGTATTTTCCAATTCCCAATTTCTTATTTCGATAGATCACTAAGGGACATCACAATATTGAAATATGGACATGACTGTATTAGAAGCTTATGGCCTTATGGGACATTACAGTATGGAACTATCGAACACACAAATTAATATACATCGCTAGGGACATCACAGTATTGAAGTAATGAAGTCTATTTTTTTCTTATTTATTTTGTGTATACGCTTTGCTTGTATAGCGGTAGGATTATAAGTTTCTCATTCAACTATGTTAACAAAGATTGAATGGCTTGACCATGTACAACATTGAGGAGATGTTTTGGACGATATCGGTCTCGATACTGTCTTTGTAAATTTTGCATCGAGAAATGTCCAAAGACGGTTTTGTTATTTCTATTATACTCCCTCCATATAGGAAATAGATGACGTTTCGGACATCGACACGGTCTACAAAGTATAACTTTGACTCCCTTTATACAAAAAAAAAATTATAAATAAATGACATATGTATATTTTTAGGAAAGTATTTTTCGAGACAAAACCATTCATATGGTTTTAATATTTTTAAAATCAATAATTTAAAAGTTATTCATAATTCATATTCTCATTGTTTGACCAAAACCTTGTCCAAAACGTCATCTATTTCCTGTACCGGCGTATGGGCATAATTGACCGAGGATCGAAGACCGAACCGAACTAACCGAAAACCGAGACCGAAGTGACCGAGACCGAAATTTTCGGTCACTAGAGTTCGGTCCTGAGTCCACACTAACCGAACTTTTTACGGTTAGTTCGGTCATATGCCTCGGGTAACCGAACTGATCGAACTAACCGAACATCTAATTTTTATTGATATAATGCGTGTATTTTAGACTATTATTAGTGATACAATATTTATTCTAATGGGTTTATATCAACCATCATTCCTATCACTCTATTTAATCTATAGGTTGTATCGTTATTTTTGCTATGGAATAGAAAAACAATGTTCAAATTTGCTAAAAAATATACTATTTAGTAGATATTTTGTATAGTTCGGTTAGTTCGGTCATGACCGAGACCGAATCGAACTAACCGAGACCGAACTTACTTAGTCTTGAGTTTTGAAACTAACCGATCGGTCTCTATTTTTAGATGACCGAACTTTCAAAGTGATGGAAAAACCGAACCGATCGGTTCGGTCATGACCGAACGCCCAGGCCTAACCGGCCCTTATCACCTAACTTGCCCAAGGTCCCTTAAAATTATAGAGCCGGCCCTGGGGATGCAGATGACACATTGTTGCTGCGTTGTTCCCCCACATTGACCGCGGGAAAGAGAAATGCCATCAGGTTGTTGTCAATAATTGTCGCAGGCGGTGGTGGGTTGTCGCTAATGAGGTCGCTCCCATTGTCATTGTCAGTTGTAATGTCATGTATCCATGCAAGAGAGATGGTTGTTTCCATATTCTGTTTATTTAAGATAAAGGATAGTATTTCATACCCGGCTTCATCTACCAACAGGTAGAATCCGACCAAATTATTACAACAGAGAAAACTAAATAAAAAAAATTGACGGAGCAAAAAAAAATATCCCAACGAAGGCGCCGGCTCCTCGTGGTGGCACCTGTGGCGATCACAAAGAGACTCTCTAGAAGTTGTCCTCGTGGTGGCACCTGTACCAGATATGATGAGGCGATGTCATAGGTAGTAACGGATGGAAATGAGAGGCATCAAGAAACAAAAAAGCACAAGGGAATGGAAACGATGGAAAAGAGCTAACATTATTAGTACATTACAAAATACGGAGTAGTTAACATTCTGTGATGAATAACATTACAGAAATTTTACAGCTAGCTTGTTTTGTATAGGAACATGCACGTATAAGCAAATTGGTGACTCGCCAAGCCCCACTCTGTACACACCCACGTCCTAACGTTTTTATTTCTCATTCCATCCCAGCCGTTCAAACTCCACCATATTGTAGATAACTATTTCATTTTTTTAATATAAGCCTTGTTGTTATTATTGTATTTATAAATAAAATTGTAAACTCTCCTGCAAGAGCGACAGCAACTTTCTGGCCCCTTGTGGGAGTACTGCTAGAAAACAGAGGGTTAACTATAATTTTTAATGCCAACATATATGGAGTAAATCAGTTACAAGGATTCTATTCAAATTTACAGAGGCATAGATAGATATCACAAGAGCATGTATAGTAAGGGGGTTGTGGATTAGCTCCATGTTGAGGTGGAGGAGAAAAGAGAAACAAGCTATAAGTTTCTTCTTTGTAGAGGCAAGGAATTTAAAATGGTTACAGAGCTCGCCAAGGAATTTAAAATGAAACTATGGGGGGTTCATTGATCCAGATACAAGAATCCAACAAGTATAGTAACTAGTAAGGGGGTTGTGGATTAGCTCCATATTGATGTGGAGGAGAAAAGATGAACGAGGTATAAGTTTCTTCTTTGAAGAGGGCAAGGAATTTAAAATGGTTACATCGTTCTCCAAGGAATTTAAAATGTAACTAAAGGGTTCATTGATCCAGATACATGAACCCTTAGTGCAAAAAGATAGTTGAGCTAGCTTTTTATTGATAAAGAAAAACAGAAAAAACAACAGAATCATTACGAGACGAAAAAAGACAAGAAAAAATAAGACAGATTATACAAAGGCTTCCCCAGCTAGCTCGTGGGTGAGTACGTTTGAACCTTTATCATAATGCTCCATGCTCACCGAAACTTGATCCTTCCATTGGCTTGGGAAGCATCCGGACTCCATAGTTTCTACAACCTTCAAACAATCTGACTGGAGAATGAATCTACTGCAGCTTATATGTTGCACAACTACTCAGGCATCATGGGATCCTGATGCTTCCCAAACCTAAATAAATTTGTCTCTTTGGACAACATTCTATATATTGCTGCATTTTCCTTCATTGTTTCCGAATTCCCAGCCAGCTTATTAAACCATCCTGCATAATGTGCAGTCCCTTGGCTTGTGGCATCCAAACTATCATAAAACTAAACTACTGGTGCTTCAGCTTGTACATGGTATTTTATAGGCATGGCTGTTGCCTGGCCCATAAACCAGTTTTTATTGGTACTGCACAGTTATGAAAGTAAGGAGACTTAACTATAATAGTTAATTTAATACAAAAATTCTGACATCAATGTTCAGCAGTGTCATGCTATTGTGATCTAAATTGAACAATCTGTTGCCCCTTTTGTCAGTGAAGTGAAATACTAGGCAGCTGTATATGTAACTTGTATATGATGCCCGTTAATGCCGTTTCTGATGCTAACATCATAAAGGCTGCCTGAAACTTTTTCAAGTACGTGATTCTTTTTCATCAGACCAATATATAACTTGAGCTATCAGCTTTGTGTCCTAGGTACACTACTGCAGACAAGTTCTTTGCCGAGGGTCTAAAGCCCTCGGCAAAGGGCTATATGCCCTCGGCGAAGTCTTTCCCGAGGGCCGCCCTCGGCAAAGGACCCTCGGGAACAAAATCGTCGGCAAAGAAGTCTTTGCCGAGGGCCTCTTATCGGGCACTCGGCAAAGCCTTTGCCAAGTGCTAACGAAGACCCTTGGCAAAGAAAAGCGGTCGTTACGACGCCGGCGCTTTTCACGGAGTCTTTGCCGAGGGCTGCACGGTTAGGCCCTCGGCAAAGATTTTTTTATTTTTTTTGGGAATTTATTTGCCGAGGGCCATGACCAGAGCCCTCGGCAAAGACCTGATTTTTTATTTTTTTGGGAATTTATTTGCCGAGGGCCATGACGATAGCCCTCCACAAAGATCTGTTTTTTATTTTTTTTGATTTTCTTTGCCGAGGGCCTTGGCTATGGCCCTCGGCAAAGACCTGTTTTTTTATTTTATTCGGATTTCTTTGCCGAGGGCTATGGCCAAGACCCTCGGCAAAGACCAGACAATTTTTGCGATATTTTTTCTGTTTTTGCTTTCTATCCACACAAAAGACATATATATATATATATATATATATATATATATATATATATATATTCAACAACACATATATCTCACAAATATCACAGTCATCACATATATCTTACAAATATCACATTCATCACATATATCTCACAAATATCACAGTCACAAATATCACATATCTCATCACAAGTCCACAAGTCCGACGATAAGTCCATAAGTCGGATGACAAGTCCACAAACAACAAGTCCAAAAGTCTGATGACAAATCCATGAGTACACAATCCAAGCATTCACCAACCTCCGCAACTGTTTGGCCTCTGTGACGCCGGTGGTGTAACGAAGCCTCCGGCATCAGGTGACGCACAAGGGGGGTTATTTGAACCCGCTGACTGAGGCTGCACATAGAATTAGATGCCTATGTCATACAAGCAAATCACTAGCTAATGTTGTCTGGGTTTCTATGTCATACAAGCGAGAAGTGAACTTTGACACTTACAGGAGTAGCTGCAAACGCGTGAGGTGGAAGAGGTGGAGCTGACATCTGCACAGACACACCCGTTCTCTGCCCAATAGCTTGCATGATTTGCATCATTTCTGCAATCCTAACCTCCTGGGCCTCTCGCGCGGCTCGCTCAGCCTGCAGCTGAGCGGTGAGCTGCGTGATCTGTGTTGTCTGCTCTTTATTCTGGGCCTGCAATATTGCACTCTAATGTTTCAGTAATGCAAATGTAATTCAGGTTTGAGAATATTAATTTACTACGAGTAAAACAAGAATTACCTCAAGTGCATCGACCCGATGCAGTGTCGGAGTAGGCCTTGAGCGTATGGGCTGGCTGGAGCTCGTGCTCTGTGCTCGGATCTGGCTCAGAGTGGGAACAGTCCTGGGGTCGATGGCGGCGTTCGCAATCCACGTCCAGCCGTGCTTCCTGCCGCCTCCAAGCCTCATGATGACCTCGGCATCAATGGGCTCGGTGCGGACGTCGTACTCTGGTCCGTGCCGCTCCCGTACCGCCGACGTGTACTCCTGGACTTTAGTGTACACGTTGGGGTCGGAGTATGCCTCAGGAGGGGCATCCGGGTCAAAGGTGACGGAGCCGGACACCTTGGTCCTATGGGATGCAGTCCACGCCGTGAAGTACGAGACATGCTCGTCCGGGTGTGCAGCCTCCTGCGAGAAAGGCGGCAGATGGTGAGCAATCAGGCATATGTTAAGCGTGAAACTAAATAGAAGAAAAATACTTACATATGCCGATTTGAATTCGGGGAGGCTCCGGCTGCCTTGATGGTGACTGGCACCTGGCCTGAGCATACGCAGTGCCCGCTGAGACTCGTGCTTCTCTATAAAGTTCTGCGTGAACTACCTGGCCACGATCATGCTCTAGGCGTCGGCATGCGATCGGCACCACCAGGGAATCACCTACAAGTCATCGAGTGTTTGACATATATGAAGATCAAATTCAACATATTTAATTTAAAAATGGAACGATACTCAATGTTATTCATCTACCTCAAGGTACTGCTCCTGGGTCAGCGTCATCTGTCGAGCCTCAACCTTTTTGATGGTCATTCTACGGACCGACGCGTAGTAGTCTATGTGGGCCTGGACGCGCGCCTCATGGTGCATGTCGGTGACATACTTCCTGCAGGCTGCATGCGCCACCCGATCTGCCAGGGTCTCAGATCCTTCTTCGGCCCTGAAAAACCTCTGCATAAAAGACGATATATCCAATCATTATTTAAAAAATTAAATTCAATGTGAAGGATTGATTAATGTTGTGCGAGAGAGACATACCCAAAACTCTACAAGTATCCGCTCCTGCTTGTTGCGGTAATCGTTGTCGTTAGCAATGGCGTACCTGTCCCACGTGTAGGCCGGCTCTCGGATCCCCGACGACAACTCCACAATGTCGGGGTACCACTTCCTGCACAAGACACCCAAGACGCTCGCGGGAGAGCGTAAGGGAGTACCCGACAAAGGTTCCCAGGCCCTGCATAAGTAAGAAGAAAATTTATCAGTTTGTCTTTTGATTTCGAACGTATTATATGAAGTAGTTGTGATATCATCTACATTTACTTACTTCGGCGGCACGGGGCGAAGCACTGGACGGCTGTGAGGAAGCGGAAACGAAGGGAGCGTCGCCGGGCCTCGCTGGTAGACGCTCGAGGCCTCACCTCCCTCGTCCTCGGGTGCCGCACCGTGCTGCTCCTCCTGCTCCTGCTCCTCCTCCTCCTCCTCCTGCTCCTCCTCCTGCTCCTCCTCCTCCTCCTCCTCCTCCTCCTCGTGCTCCTCCTCCTCGTGCTCCTCCTCCGTCGGTGGCACGGTCTCTGGGGTGGGAGTCCGCTGCCTCCTGCGGCTGTCCCTCGTCTGCCTCCTGCGGCGGCTCCCCCTCTCAAGGACACCACACCTAGGGGGGAAGGGCGTGCCCTCGCGTAAGCCGAGGGTGTCTGACGTCGTGGCCGGTTGCTCGCCATCTTTGATCAATCACCTGCACGCACAAAGAATGAACAAGACTTATTAGTACACATAATAGAGACTAAAAATAAAGAAACAAAACATAAATTAAAATAAAAAACAACACATAGTATTACATGTATTACGAATAATCTTCATGATTGGGATTATAGGTCTCGTCATCACTGTCAAAATTATCCAAATAGGCAACACTATCTGAAGGTTCTATGTTATCGTCTTCGTCACTTGGTACAAGTAATCGCTCAAGCATTTGTATGTCCTTGGCATTTTGCACCACATCTCCATCGTCCTCGTCATCAACTGTTTCGTCGTCTACTTCCATTTCTAGGGCCTCGGGTAGGACTATCTGAAGCGTCCCCAGTAGCCCATCTTCCTGATAGAACTCTCCATCATATGTGTTTGTGTCAAAGATGTAATCGTCATCGTTAGGGGCTGGTAGTTTGCCGTGTGGAGAAACTTGGTGCACAATAGCCCAACCCTGAAGCTCCTGTTTGGCTTGGTTGGCATATCGCGTGTAATACACCTGCATGGCCTGTTGAGCCACAATGTAGATGTCTTTTCCCGGATAAATGGAATCTTCTCGCACCTCGACTAGCCCAAGATGTGGGGTCAGTCTTGTTTCGCGAGGATTGAACCAATGGCATTTGAACATGACAGGTTTAAGAGGTTTGTCACCATCAAATTCTAGTTCGTAGATCTCTTCAACTCTTCCATGGTAGTCGAGGCCATCAGTGCCGGGCGTACAAACTCCACTATTTGTGGTTTTCCGATTGGGTCGGGTTTGCTCGTATCTTGTTATGTGGAAGCGATAACCGTTCACGTCATATCCTGTAAATGACTTCACCCTAACTTGGTAGCCGTTCGCAACCTGTTTCAACTCGGCACTCATGGACGAATCGATCTGGGCCTACAAGCTCAAGCATGATAGATCGTTATATTCAAATGTACGATCAACTTGGAATATCGAATGTACAAGATATTTTGGACATTACCTTTCGTTTAAACCAAGAAATGAAATCAGACCTATCCGCTCCCGCGCCTCCTCAGCAGCCCTCGGCAAAGAAAATGCCAAAAAAATTGTGAAATCTTTGACGAGGGCCTTCTCAATGACCCTCGGCAAAGAAAACGTAAAAATAAAAAAGTTAAATCTTTGCCGAGGGCTTGACGGCGGGCGGCCGGCAAAGACTAACCCTAGTCGCCGTCGTTGCGCATGCATTCACATTTGCCGAGGGTGCCATCTTTGCCAAAGGTCGGTGGATGGGAGCCCTCGGCAAAGATTAATTGTGCCGAGTGTGGGCTTTTTGCCGAGGGCTATGCCCTCGGCAAAGCCGTCTTTGCCGAGGGCCGGCCTTTGCCGAGGGTTGTTTGCTATGGCCCTCGGCAAAGATCATCTTTGCCGAGTGCCCGATTTTTAGCCCTCGGCAAATCCCTAGGCCCTCGGGAAAGACCCGATTTCCTGTAGTGGTACTATATGGTTGGTTCAAGTTGCTGTGGAGTTGAATAAACCCAACAAGGTGCTGATCGATGATAATGGGAATGAGAGGCTTTGGGGAAAAGAATAGCACCAACAAGAATAGCTTTGTCAAGTGGCTGACACAGCTGGCTCCTGTAGCAAAGGAAGTCAGCAAGCTTTTTGTTTTTTGCACTCTGCTGCTTATTTTTGTTGGACAAATATCCAATAGTTAGGCCCATGTAGGCTATGCCGCTGGCCCATTAGTATTTCTATAAGAACTAATGATGCGGCCAGCAGTCATTGACCCGAATTGAATCGTGGTTACGCTCCCCATCCAGCGCTAGCGGGACGGATGTGCAATGAACCAAACAAATTGTGTAATCACTTATTCCACTTCGGATATACCGCTGCAACTTGATTCCTTTACGTTTGCATTACCGATCCTACAACCAAACAGCACCTTAGTCCTAAAAAACTTGGTTGTACCGTACCTGAACATATAGTCTAGTCCATCATTGACCACGTTGCACCTGAAGCAACACCTACACATGATGAATCAACACGAAACCACGTATGAGCACAAGTACGTCCATGAGTTGACTCAGATTAGTCCGCACCACACACCACTCACATGAGAATATTAATTAAACTGTGCCGTGACTTACACTGCCATGAAAGAAACCACATCCACGCTCAACCAAATTATATTTTATATTATCAACGTATTATATTATGTCATTAAATTAGTCACTTTGCAATTACGAATTTGATGTAAGCCAAGTTTTCATCATATGATCTCACAGTAATAAAAATAATAGAATACTCCACAAACGTGAGCCATTAAATTTATTTTGTAGAGGTGATCAGCAAAGGCCACCTTGTAAAATGATTAATACAGACGGACTGAGATGTGTAGCGAGCACAACATATCGGAGACGGTATCGCCAATTTTGAACTTCTGGATTGCAGTCGACTTACGCCATGCATGTTGACGTGACAAGTAATTAAGCCTTTATCCAACTGTGTTACTTTTCCATGAAGCCAAGCTCGTGCAGCAACTAACTGAGACCTCAACTGCACCAACTCTAGTTTGCTCATCTGTTTCCTCTATGGTTTCAGGTAACGCAGTTGCGTGCACGTTGAAGTCCGTTTCAGTGGCCTTTCCAGCTCATTTTTCTATGTAGTGCTGATTCATTGATTGATTCCAATAATTTTTTGACAGTCATCAATTGTAAGTTGATGAGTTCAATTAGTAAAGGGGGAAGATGCTTGGATAGTAAAGAATGACAATTTTATTTTGCAATATATGGGTAACGAACTATTGAATTCATGCATATGCGTGGGTGTTGCTTGAATGCTGTCAGTCCGGCTGGTGCACAGCAAAATACCAATCGGTCGACCAGTGAAAATAAATATGCAGGGCCGGACCCTGGAGAGAAGGGCGATGTCAAACATGTTAAATTAAGACGATGGTTATTTGATTTGTTTTGCGATTTGCATGTGAAATTAGAAACGAATAATATGTCCATGTACTGAAACGTATATATAGTCCTTAGGGTCCATGACGATGAGTTCAGGATAGGGCCCTTGGAAACATATATATATATATATATAGGGCCTCCTCTGTGAATATTCAACAATTCTTTTGACGCCAATATATACCATGGTGGCACCATTTCTTCTGAGCACCAAGGCAAGAATAGCACCAACTCTTTCATCCAAGAAGCAAGGAGCTGAAGATCGATATATAGATGGAAATGAGAGGTATTGGGAAGCAGAATAGCACCGACTTGATCTATCATTCAGGCTGCGCTCATCTCATTTTCCAACTTTGATGTTAATTAGGCGCTGTATCCAGTGCCGGTCCTATAATTTTAAGGGCCCTCTGGCAAACTTGTCGCGACAACCCCTCTAAATCATATATAAAATCGTATAATATATATAGTCCCCTCTAATTCTCCCAAGTTCTGTAGCATGAACTTGTTCATAGAATTATCATTGACTTGTTGCTGCTCTTCTTTTTGATTGATAGGTGCATCAGTATGTGTAGGGTTGTCATCACGGACAACACTACTTGAATGAAGGTAACAAAAACTTATCTAAAGCACCATGTTGTGACTGAACAAATTTTTCTTCTCTTTTTCGTTTCCTTTTTGCAGCCCCCGACAAATGTTTCTTTGGCAACATTCTAAAATCTAATAGCTGTCCTAAATTAGAAGAAATACGTGAGTACGTAATATCTAGGGCCTAGACAATTGGACATGGAAAAACAAAATTGGCAAAAAGGAAAAGAAATTACCGAGAACACTAGATCAGATCAGCTTCAGGCAATCGGCGCTGGGCGCTGACTGATCACCGTCGTTGCCGTGGCGCATTGACGCTGTTGTCTCTCGGCCGGATGGATGACACGATGTAATCACGAACGCGTGGAACCATCGATCTGATCCCCCGACGTGATGCGGCTTCGCGAATTGAAGAGTCAAGCACTCGAGCGAATGAGCGATCAGGTCTTGGCATCTTGCCGGCGGCTCCTATCTCCTCTTCTCCTACTCTGATCTGATACGTACTCTCGTCTCTTGAACCAAAAGGCCAACAGGCCTATGTTTGCCTCATGTCTGCCTTCTTTGTTTAATTGTTTCATTGGGCCAGCTTCTTTGTTTAATTATTTCATTGGGCCAACTGTAGGCTGTAGCTAAAGGATATGGAGTCTTACATATGTAGGCTTGGGCCCCATGTCGCCTGGGCCCTCCGCCGTCGCCCTCGCTGCCCCCCATCCGTATGCTGTTTTCTCACCTCTGTTTATAGCGTGTGCATACTCCGTTGCCCATTAGCATGCATGCGCTTCAATTTCTTTTTGCTTCTCAAAGCGCTTGCCGGCCGGTTGCTACCTCCATACCAAACTAAATAATTTCTAAAATCATCTAAAGCGAGAAACTATCTTATATTTAATCAACTTTAATTTATAGAAATCAGTAGTATATATCATGCATCTATATATGACACCAGTAAATAAATTATGAAAACAAATGTCATAATGCAGCTAATGATAGATATTTGGTGTCATTAAAAATATTATATTGTCGCTTTTGTTTATAAATTTTGTACTTAAATGACATCGCGCGGACAGTGCCACACAGTGTCCATGCATTCAAACTTGTTTAAATTGTCCTCTACATACACATGTGTAAATAAAAAAGGGAAAATTGGCTACAGGACATGTAAAGTGGAGACCATTTGCTGGTGGACACTTCGTACAGTTTTTTTACACTACGAAAAACTGTAGGAGTGTCCACCAGCAAATGTTTTTCACTTCGGTGTCCTGTAGCAAATTACCCCAATAAAAAATAGGGTTATGCATATAGTTTATACAATAAATGGTGAACTAAATAAAAATCATTTAATAGGGTACACAAACAGTTTAAACAGTGTGTTATAGTAATGATAAAGCAGAAACCATGCGCTTGCCATCAGAGAGTGCATGGCTGTGTCATATTTTGTAGTATTTTCACTCATTATAGTTAAAAATAGCCAATTTCTTTTTTGTTAATGTGGAAATAGAGGAATAACCAAGTTTGGAATTCTGCCTCCGCCACTGAGACAGTGGTGAGGAGAAGGAGCGGAATGGACACTACAGGACGTCCAGGCTTTGCCGAGTGCTGGCAGCACTCGGTAAAGGGCCTCTCACACTCGGCGAAGGCTTTGCCGAGTGCCGCGCTCGGCAAAGGGCACTCGACGAAGAAAAAGTCGGCAAAGATTTCTTTGCCGAGTGCCAAATATCGGGCACTCGGCAAAGGCTTTGCCCAGTGCCAGGTCAGCACTCGGCGAAGCAAACGGGAGCCGTCAACTGACGACCTCTTTGCCGAGTGCCGAACTCGGCAAAGGAGGGCTCTTTGCCGAGTGCCACGTGGGCCGGTACTCGGCAAAGAGGGCCTCTTTGCCGAGTGTCATGGTCTCGGCACTCGGCAAAGAGGCCGAGCTGGGGAAAATTTGCTCAGCTTTGCCGAGTGTGGTACTCGGCAAAGCTGGGAAAATTGAATTTTTTTTTCTGTTTTCATTTTCCTACACAGAAAACATATCCATATTTCATTTCAGACAAATATCACATGCATATATATATCACACATCCATATATCACATGCATATCCATTTCAGAAAAATATCACACATTCAGTCTCCATGCATCACAAGCTCACAAGTTTATCACAAGTTCATCACAAGTTCACAAGTCCATCACAAGCTCACAAGTCCATCACATCCATCTCACAAGTCCATGACAAATCTAAGTCGGCCATCACTGCTCACCTTGGTGCTCAGATTGTGAAGAACCCCCACCTTGCCACCCGTGTGACGACCCGCCCGAAGGACCACCTTGTCACCCGGGCAGCGGAGGTCCAGATGGCCACCTGGTGTACCCCGACTGGCCAGGAAGGTAACCTGGCCACCCATAGGGCGGAGGAGGGCCACCGGGGAGCCACCCAGACTGTGGAGGAGGGCCACCAGTGATGTGAGTGTGCGGAGGAAGGCCAGGTTGAGGAGTCGGCGCCGAACCCTCTAACTGTGAGTGCACAAAGGAGAAGCAAATTCGTTAGCACCTGGAGGATGGCCGTAAAAGTTAAAGAAATATAAACAACCATATATACTCACCGGAGTCTCTGTCAAAGGAGTAACAGGAGGCACAAAAGGAGTGAGCAGCGAGGGAGGCACGACAACACTCGGGATGTTCAGGCTCCCAAAGAAGTGAATTATGTCCTGCGTCCTCTGCGCCTCCCGCTGCTGGACGGCCTGTAACTCGCGACGATGGGCCGCCGCCTGGGCCTCGTGCATGGCATGCAACCTCTGCACCTGGTCCGCCTGGGCCTGCATCTAGGCTGCAATATTCGTCCCGTAAGGTTTAAACAATGGAAAGACAAGGTATATGTGTAAAAGCAATATCAACGACGAATAGAACAGTACTTACCTGAAGTTGTGCCATCATCTGTTGTGAGGTCGGCTACCGAGGTCGTATGGTGACGGAGGAGCTCGTGCTGGCAGCTCGAATCTCGGCGAGGTTGGGAACGGAGGACGAGTCAACTGCGTTGTTGGCTATCCAGTACCGACCGTGCTGCTTTCCTCCTCCCAGCCTCATCACCAGGTCTGTATCTATGGGCTGGGTGGCCAGATCGAAGTCCTCCCCATAGCGCTCGCGAGCTGCCGAGGTGTACTCGGTGACCTTGGTGTAGGCGTTCGCGTTGGTGTACGCCTCGGGCTCGGCGTTTATGTTGTACTAGGTGCTCGCCACAGTCACCTTGATCTGGGGGGACAAGTTGTACGCCTTGAAAGGGGGGCACTCCTCACCATCATACGTCTGGGACTGCGAGGAAAACACACAGATGATTACAAGTAATGAGTAATTAAGTGTTAGAATAAAAAAAATCAGTAGAGCATACCCATCTGCCGGCGTACGTGTTGAGGCTAAGGTTGCCTTGGTGGTGTGGCACCCTAGGCATCTGCAGGCGGCAGTCTCGGTGGGCACCGTGCCTCTCGTACCAGTCGTCTGATTTCCGGTTGTCCACAATGGACAACCAGCAGTCCAAGTGATTGGCGCTCCAACCAGGACAGAACTGTAAGACAATAAGTATTTAATATGTTAGAAGAGCCGCTAAGTGATGGATGGACCAATCAGTATTACTGTTTTGTACGTACCTGGATGTACTGCTCCCTAGTGAGGTCGGTCTCCCTGGTGAGCATCATGTGCCTAGCGTCCGCCTTCTTCACCGCCGTCCCTAAAACGTCTGCGTTGTAGTTGATGACGCACTGGATCCGTGCCTCGTGGTACAGATCCGCGAGCCGGGACCTGCAGACCTTGTCCTGCACGTGCAACGCCTCGGCCTCTCTCCCCGCCTCGCACGCAAAGTACTCCTGCATAAAGACAATAAGTACCCTTTCATTATTTCAAGAACGTCCAACAAATACGTATCATTGAGAAATGTTGTGCGAGCAAGACTCACCCAAAACTCAGACCTAATCCGCGCTGCAACGGTGTACGTGGGGTCCGCAGCGGCAGCGAAGTGGTCCCACGTCTAGGGCGGTGACCTAACCCCGGCATAGGTGACCAAGCCAGGGTAGTTCTTCCCAATCAGAAGACTTAACATGCCATTGATATGGCGTGTCTTGCCTCCTGCCACAAGTTCCCAGTTCCTGCATGAGTCAACTTAAATCTGCTAGTGTCATAGGTTTATCTAGATGATTCAACTTTATACCTTGTTACCGTGGAATATGTGCATATGTTAGATCTGCTAGTGCTTAACTCCAACTTAAATGAACAAACGATATGGCTAATAATATGTGCAACACATATTGATAACTTATTTTCATGGTAATGTGAACATCTGACCCCTAAATGATCTTCTGCAGGCAAAAGCTGGGACATACAGTACAACCGTGAGGGCTACATGGCTCTGGTTTTAGTTGGTTCGAGGACCTCTCCTCGCTTGATGGTGGTTACCTAAAAGGGCACAAAAGGGGCTTGACGAGACGAGTATAGGACAGCCTCTGGTCTCATGTGTATAGCCGGGAAGGAATGTGCCATCGAAAAGAGGAGTTCCTATAACTGCTTGCCGATTGCAAACCTAGTGACCACTATCTTGTTAGGGGAACTTCGAAAGACTTCATAGTGTACCCTGTCGCACTTCCTTGGAAGAGCTGATATGGGCTTTGCAACCCCTGGCACATGGGGATCACGGCTCACGGGTAAAGATGTACAAACTCTGTAGAGTATTAAAACTGATATATCAGTCGTGCTCACGGTCACGAGCGGCTCGGAAAACTCGCAGGCTAATAAATTTAACAATATATACCTTATGTTCATATTACTGTCAACTTGTTAATCTTTGATGTGGTTGCTCATAATATTATTCATGTGGTTTGACTGCGATTTAAGCACACCATGATGACTATATTATGCTAAAATATTGACCAACCTAAAAGTGCTAACCGCAGTAAAAACGTGTCTAGCCTTTGAGCTTCATAACCCCATGTTATATTTGTTGAGTACGACATGTGCTCACCCTTGCTATTTCCCCCCACACCCGAGTCTTCATCAGAGTCGCGTAGCGGAAGCGTGGTGAACTCATAGAGAAGTTCCTAAAAGACTGATGGAAGTGCTAGGCGTATGTACCCCCAGTCAATTGTCCCTGTGAAGAATGGATTTTAAAGAGAAGATTAGTTTTCGTTCCGCTTAACTTTGATGTAAGTGTTAGTTATAACTGTGTTTCGTTATATAGAACACTGTTTTTGATATCTTTTCCTTCTATGGTTGTATGTGTGGCCTTCCTAGGCACATATATGGCGTACCTGGTTTTGTTCTTTAAAACCGAGTGCCACAAGATGGTGCTGACTTTGGCAGAGGTGATGATTGAGGGTCAGGAATAGACTGGGGAGGTAATGGTGGGTGGTCATGAAGAGGATCGGTAGGTCCTGATGACTCCTGGGTTGCTCCATCAGCTAGACGTCCCTCCTAGGCCAAAGGATGAAATTGTTTATAGCCTGTCTGAGTTTCTCAATGTCCTCTAGACCGAGGATGTCTAGAATCTCATCCTCATATCCTTGAACCACGGTCGATACTTCTAATCTGCAGTAGTCTTCAGGAATGTCAGCACCATGGTATTTGCGTCTTGGGATCGCTTTCCCTTGGCTACTTCCCTTGTACAATGATTGTTAGTGTCATATCTTATGACCAAGGAGCACGCCTTGGGAGCAACAATGTCGTCAACCGGATAGTGAACCTTGTTCGCCGTAGATGCGACACTGCTTGGAATGTTGGTTGCACATTGTGACATCACTGGGACTAGCTGCATCCAGGGTGCCTGAACACTAATCTGTTGATTTGAATCCGCACTCGCTAGTTTTTGCATCAACTCAGGAGAAGGATCTTCTAGCAATTTTGCCATCATCTTCGTGAACTCTTTCTTAGCCTCTTGCTTTAAATAACTTGCCATTTCTTCCTTGTATCGATCACCTTTTTTGTACTCACCTTGCCACTTAGGGCCGAATCCATCCTTCCATCCCTCTTTGGATGAGATGCCTCGAACACGACCAGGATGCTCAGGGTTACAGAGGCCCACAGTAAGGATGTCCCTCTCCCTTCGCAGCTTGAATTTCCCTTCCTACGTCTTGGCAGCCACCGCAAAGATGCTCTTTGTTGCTTCTTCAAACATTGGGTCATCAAAGGACACACCACTCTCGGTTTCCTTTGGTTTTTGAGCAAGAATCCAATTTGCGGACCTTTCACCAACTTGCTCGGACATCACCGACAACCCTGCCGCCTTCTTCGCAGCCTCTTCTTGCCTCCATTTGGGAACCTGACGCTGGTAACCACCTGTGCCTAGACAGTGGTGGTACTTGTTCTTCTTAGCGAGAGCAGAGTTGGCTTCGCTCAGAGTTAAGAAATTTGGCTCTGTCCTCTGCTCTAAAAAGACCACCCACTGTCCTTTAGTAATGTTGTATCTGCTTGTAGGGTCCAACCCTCTCTTTGCAAACTTGGTATTCATCTCCGACCTCCATTTTCGGAAACTGATTGCACACTGCTTCATTGTGTATTCCTTTATCAGTGCCTCTAGTGTGTTTCGAGGAAACAGGAACCTCGTCTTGATTTTATCCCAAATTTTTGTCTTGTCGTCATCTGACACACTGGACCACTGTTGAATAGTGATGTCAAGAATGTCCCTAACACAGAAACCAATGGTGTTCCAGTACTTGGGTAGGGCCTCCTCAGGAGCTAGGGGTTGTCCGGTCGGGCTAACATCTGAGATGGCATATACGTCGTCTGGAAACTTGTTTAATCCTCTCTCGCCTCGTTTCAAATTGCTCCGCTTCCTTTTCCTTGATCTCTCAGTGCTCGTCATCGCGGTCGGTTCTGGTGCATCTTCGACTTGTGCCACTTCGGGTTGCCAAATCAGTTCTTGCATCTGAGACATTGCCTCCTGAGTATAGACATTGTGAATCGTATCGATGAGTTTATATATAGAAATTATGGATCGAAATCATGTAATTACAAACACACATTATAGACCGAAATCATGTAATAATAGACAAGGATTACCTCATCGGCTTGTGGATTATAATCAGGGTCGCGTTCCAATTCACGATGAGCCTTCCTCACTTCGGGAGGCTCCATGTCATCGCTAACACTTTCATATTCTGGAGTTTCGTCCCGTGTGGCTTCACCCGTTTGGTGGTTCCCTTGTACTTCCTCCGTGGGGTCGGACGACCCCAAGACTTTGCCTGTTTGATGGGTCACTTCTTTCGTCATGGGGTCGGACTCTGTGCTTGTTTCGTATGTTCAGATCCTGGGGCTTGGTCCTTGCGCGGAGAACTCATCGCGACAAACTGACATAAATAAATAATAATATCACAAGAAGATATAGCTATGTTACGAAGAAGTTGCGACAAACTGAATGATTTTATAAAAGAAAAAAAATATTTCACTATTTTTGGACAAATATTTCCCAAGATATGAATTTTTGAATGATTATATAAAAGAAAAAAGAAAAAAACATGGCATTTCATATTTTTCACAGCTTATACATAGTTCAACAAACCTAACAAAATTGGATTCACATTTTTTTGGTATTCCTAGAATTATATATATATATATTAAACAAACTATGAGGCACATATTCAGTTTAAATCATTTTAAATATATATTTCTCGAAGGAAGCAACACAAAATTTATTTTAATTTATTATGTATACATCTTCTCGAGGGAAACACCATAAAATTTATTTTACTATTTTTGGACCAATATTTCCCAAGATATGAATTTTTGAATGATTATATAAAAGAAAAAAGAAAAAACGTGGCATTTCATATTTTTCACAACTTCTACACAGTTTGATAAAGCTAACAAAAGTGGATTCATATTTTTTGGTATTCCTAGAATTATCTATGTATTAAACAAACTAAACAACACAAAATTTATTTCTTTTTATTTATGTATACATCTTGTCCCACGATATAAATTTTTGAATGATTATATAAAACAAAAAAGAAAAAAATAGTTAGGACAATGTCGACGGAATATGGTCGATAGCCCACCTAGGGGTATGCCCAAGGTGGTAGATTAAAGGGGAAGGTGCGCAAGACGACGACCCAGACGTTGACGCAAGGCAAAAGTAGATGAACAGAGAGGTTTATCCATGTTCGGGCCGCTAGGTTAGCGTAATACCCTACGTCCTGCGTCGAGTTGTATTGATTGGATGTGGCTTGTGGCTTATGACCTGTAACCTAGGACCTATCTGACTTGTCTCCTTTTCACCTGTCCTCTCGGAGGACCCTTGCCCCTCCTTATATATTCCGAAGGGACAAGGTTACATGGTAAGTATCCAAGTTGGTATTGTATCTAGATTACAACTGTCGTACGATGCATGTCGTGCGCCGTACGCATTCATCCTGCGGGCCGGACGACCCCTAGTGCGGAGGCCCATGTACCATCGTGTGGTACCCTAGGGTCTATATCCCCATAGCTAGTCCCCAAGCCTGACAGCAGGTGACTCGGTGACGTGGTACCAGGGTCTTGAAAATAATCAGACTTATATACTTGTGCGGACGAGCGCCATGTATGCACGGTAGTCCCCAAGGCTGCTAGAAGATGAAGAATAAATCTTGTAGCAGGCTTATAAAAAAAGGTAAAACCACTATGACGAAAGCAGTATGTCATTCGAGCAGGTTGTCGAACGACGAGTCCGAGCACCGAGCAGTCCTCAGGTTAGCTGGTGACCCTCGGTGTAGCCGTAGATGAACGTCGTGGAGTCTGGCTAGCTGGTCAGCGATGAGGTCTGAGCGCTAGGCGGTCAGCACCGAGCGATCCGACCAGCGCTGCTGATGATGTTGGCGTGAAGAACCCGAGCACCGAGGAGTCCCCATGTCAACTGGTGAGCTCTCGGTGTAGCCGTCGATGAGCGTCGAAGAGTACGGCCAGCTGGTCGACGACGGAGTCCAAGCGCCAGGCGGTGAGCACAGAGCGAAGCGACCAGCTGGTCGATGACGAAGTCCGAGCGCCAGGTGGTGAGCTCTGAGCAAAGCGACCAAGTGGTCGACGAACCCGAGCACCGAGGAGTCCCCAACTCAGCTGGTGAGCTCTCGGTGTAGTCGTCGATGAGCGTCGAAGAGTACGGCCAGCTGGTCGGCGACGAAGTCCGAGCGCCAGGCAGGGAGCACCGAGCGAAGCGACCAGCTGGTCGATGACGAAGTCCCAGCGCCAGGTGGTGAGCACCGAGCGAAGTGACCAAGTGGTCGACGAACCCGAGCACCGAGGAGTCCCCACCTCAGCTGGTGAGCTCTCGGTGTAGTCGTCGATGTGCGTCGAAGAGTACGGCCAGCTGGTCGGCGACGAAGTCCGAGCGCCAGGCAGGGAGCACCGAGCGAAGCGACCAGCTGGTCGATGACGAAGTCCGAGCGCCGGGTGGTGAGCACCGAGCCAAGCGACCAGCTGGTCGGCGACGAAGTCCGAGCGTCAGTTGATCCCAAGCTATGATCTTCTCGTCCATCATAACTAGTCCAGTCCCCGAGCATAAAGAATTAGCTCGCAGACCGAACATGGTTCCTGTATAATAAACATGGAGAATGGTAGTACATGACATACAAATAAAATATAGAAAAACATCAACAGTAAAGAAACAACATGTGCCGCTCAGCGGCCAGTTAGCTGGTATGAATGTTCAGCATTAAATAAAATTCCCCAAGCAGTTTGTTTGTCACTGAGTCGCCAGCCCCGGCTAGCCGATAACTCCGGAGCGTGAGGCGCGGAGTCCAGACACGCGTAAGAGCACCAGCGTCACCGAGGAGCCGCTGCCGACCACCCGTAACGCAGAGCGCGGAGCTGCATTCACGTGTAGGGAGGAGCCGGAGACAGGCCGTCTCTGGAAAGCACGAGTGTAAACATGGCTGATCGGGAAAACACATATGTCATCCTCAGGATGGAATATATGGTAAAAAAATAACGAAGAGCGGTTGTGAAGAATAATGTGATCGCGGAGGCACACGATGATATCTAGAGATATATCACGATTGAAGAAATATTTGATTGATGTGAAAGATAATACTTAGCTTGATTGTCGTCCGAACGGAGTAGTCGACGAGAGGCGTCGAGGACAGCGATGAGTCAACAACGAGCGGTCGATGAGGATGGCGGTGAGACGATGATGACGACGTGATGGCTTGTCACGGCTCGTTGGTGGCTCGTTGGTGGCTCGACGTCGGCTCGTCGATGGCTCGTCGGTGGCTCGACGATGGCTCGCTTTTGGCTCGTTGATGACGTGATGACTTGCTTTTGGCTCGTAGGCTCGAGGGTGGCTCGCTTTTGTCTCGTAGGCTCGCGGGTGGCTCGTTGGCTCGTCGATGGCTCGTCTTTGTCTCGTCAACGACGTGATGGCTCGCTTCTAGCTCGTAGATGATCAGAGCGAGCGTATGGCACGGGTCATCGAGCAGCTTCTCATAATCCTCGTCGTAGTTGATCAGCCGAGCCAACGATATCTTCTTGTCGACGGTGATGGTATTGTCTGTCCCTCGATCTTTCCTACTGGTCGTCATAGCGTCGCTTATTACAGCGATCATCACTGTGATGTGGCTGGAGGTCGGAACGAGACGTACGATGATGTCGCGCTCGGAGATCGATCTCTGATCAGATCTACGAGAGCGAGAGTGTCACTGATGCCTGTCGTGACCCGATCGATGGATTCGATCAGATCAGAGTTGTCGGTGTGCCTCCCTTGGTAGCAGGGAAGCATGGTCGGAGCACCTGGGAAAATGACCTCGAAGAGATGTCGAGGCTGGTCTCGCCGATGCTGAAGTGGTGGAAGCAGATCCGTTCGGCACAGGGAAAGCCTGCACCGCCTCCACGCCCCTGGTGGTGCCGTCGACATCGGTGGTCCAGGAGAACGACCCGACGACGAACGTGAAGCCTCCGGAAGAGTCGTGGAAACAAGGAAGAAAACCATCTGAGTCGTCATGGCGTCCGTACACACATGCCCCACGGTGGGCGCCGCTGTCGACGGAATATGGTCGATAGCCCACCTAGGGGTATACCCAAGGTGGTAGATTAGAGGGGAAGGTGCGCAAGACGACGACCCAGACGTTGATGCAAGGCAAAAGTAGATGAACACAGAGGTTTATCCAGGTTCGGGTCGCTAGGTTAGCGTAATACCCTACGTCCTGCGTCGAGTTGTATTGATTGGATGTGGCTTGTGGCTTATGACCTGTGACCTAGGACCTATCTGACTTGTCTCCTTTTCACCTGTCCTCTCGGAGGACCCCTGTCCCTCCTTATATATTCCGAAGGGACAAGGTTACATGGTAAGTATCCAAGTTGGTACTGTATCTAGATTACAACTGTCATACGGTGCATGTCGTGCGCCGTACGCCTTCATCCTGCGGGCCAGACGACCCCCAGTGGTGAGGCCCATGTACCATCGTGTGGTACCCTGGGGTCTATATCCCCACAGACAGGCCAACTCCCGGCCCACACGCCCCTCCTCTCCCTCTCTCCCTCTCTAGTCCAATCCCCGGCCCAATTCCTGCTCTCCCTCTCTCTCTCTCGGGCCACACCCCTCCTCCTCTGCCTCCACGCGTGCGGCCGCCACCCGCGCAAGCCGCTGCCATGCGCGCCCGCCGCCCGCGCAAGCCGCTGCGGTGGCGTCCACCGTGTCGCGCGCCCGCTTCTACCGTCCACCGGACGGACGGAGTCGGCGGTGGGCGCGAGCCACGCCATTCCAGCCGCCGCGCGCTGCCGCCGCCGAATGCGCAAAGAGAGAGTGGGAGGAGGAGGAGGATAGGACTCACAACGGCGACGGTGACGGCGAGCGCAGTGGAGAGGGGACGGTGGCGCGATGAGGCGACTGCGGAAAATTTCGGCAGCCCGCCGGCGTCTCTTTGAAATGAACTGGTGCCATGACTTAGAAAAATTTTCGGGGTGACAAGGTGACCTATATAGGGAGCCCATTTCCTACAGGCGGTGATCAATACCAACCGCTTGTTGAAACCATTTCTAGAGGCGGTTGGTATTGACCACCGCCTCTAGAAATCGATTTCTACAGGCGGTGGTCAATACCAACCGCTAGTAGAAATGGTTTCTACAGGCGGTTGGTATTGACCAACGTATGTATTAACTAATTTCAATTTTTTTTAAAAAATACAGTTGCAGATATTGTTTAAATGCTTCAGAACTCCATATCTTAAAAAATATTGGTCCAAAAATTATAAATAAATTTTGTGTTGTTTCTCTATAAAAGATCTACATGTTAAAAATATTGGTCCACAAATTTTGAGCTTCAGAATCTTTTATGATCAAAGATTTAAAATTCAAAATTCGCAGATGAAATATGGCACACTTAATGACCTCTAGTGAGAAAGTGTTGAATACCAAAGTTGTAGGTAACAACATAATGCACATCTTTTGTATAGAACATCCCTTCATTTGTCACTTTTTTTATGTTCAAAGTTTTGAAATTCAAATTTTTAGAGAGTTTTGTGTGGCTAAGGGATTTAAAACTGGCTCCAATAAGAAAGTTTTGAATACCAAAGTTTAAGTGGACACCATGATCTACAACTTTTGTTTTGGTCATTACTTCATTTGATATTGTTGTACTACACGTTGTCCACATCTACTCCAATTTTCGTAAAACTCGCTTAAAGTCTATGAGAGATGTGCCCACTTGTGAAGCATCTAAATTGTCACTTTGTTAAAATTATTTCATTCTTTTTCAAGGAGTTTAGTTGGCCAATATATATCACCACACCAAATTTGAGGATTTTCCGAAAACCTAGTGAATTACTGAATTATTTTTTTAAGTTATAGGAATTTAAAAGCCCGACAACTCGCACAAGACTTCCATTGTGGAGGCATGCAGGCTTTTAGAGTATAATCCTATGTTTTTGTTTGCTTCTCATGGGTGGAGTTTCTCTTATCGTCTCGGGCTTTAGTTTTATTCCCCTGGTTCTTTTTTTTGCGTATTTGTAATAATTGGCCTGATTCTTCCTCCATGAGGAACCATGAAGCCGAAACTTGTGTTTCCATTATCTAAAAAAAAAGATAATATGACCCCTCAATAGATATGAGAGGATCATGACCCATTGAGTTCTCATGTATCTAATCGATCAAAAATTAATCTATTCAACCCTTTTTTCTTCTCTCTTGTCGTTTGTCAATTCTCTCGGTGAGATTCGGCGGCATCCTAGGCGGCCTTGCAGGTCCTAGGACACCCTCCACATGCTCGTCCCCGATAGGTCTTTCCTGAAGAAGTTCGGGAGTCATTAGCACAAGGGATCAAACTCGAAATCAGCGTAACCGGTCACTAGATCGGTTTTGTCGGTTTGTTTGGATTCCTTGCTGCTTTTAGGTTGATTTGCAACCTCTTTGAGCGTGCTAGCCTTGCTGGTGTGTGATTCGAATCACATCGGACGTCAACACTATCGTACGTCGAAGAATACCTACTCCTAAATTTCACATTATATACGTCATGCAAATAACCATTATAAATAGAGTATCTACTCAATTATATAATAAAGAAGAAGACGCATCGATTTGTTGTAGAATTTGAATCTTCAAGGACTATAGTCGAAATTAATCAAACAAAATTCCTACTGTTCATGCTATTTTATTCAACGAATGAACTAAATTATCTTAAAAGCATGTCTTGAAAATATACTTGATTTGTTTATTGATAGGTTATATGCTAAATGCCAAATTGTCCTATGCTCAAGAATGAAGCAAAACAATCTACCTGTCAATGTCTTTTGGATTCTGCAGATTATAGTAAAAATTTCAAGCATGTGTTTAAATGACCTTCAATTTTATTTTTGGAAGACTATAGTCTTTGCATCATTAATTCACACTGAAATTTGACCTTTAAATCCCACTGTAACGCGAGGGGAATTCATCTAGTTATATCTATTCGTATCCTATTTGGTTTCGTCCCTAGCAGCTAGAATCACACTTCTTCGAGTTCTCGGTTTGTGTCGTCAGTTATTACTAAGCACGCCAAATGGTTCATAGCTCTACAGGACTATTTTAACCTCTGCACCCTGAGGCCACACAACTGGTCGGCATCCTTCAATCTCAATTGACGGGCCTTCTTCCAAACATTATACAACAAGGCACGCTCATGTCGAAGCAATCCGTGAGGCCTTGTGCTAGTACATATGTAGGCCAGTTACCTTGCATCGTCCAGGAAGAGATGGGCAAGTGGAGAGGAAAGTAATAAGGCATTGTGGGTTCCTGATGCTTCTCAAGCCTGAATGTCTTTATCGAGAATATGCTATTGCTACATTCTGATTCACCATTTCCTAGACTGCACAAAGCTTGCTACCAGAGTAGTAAATTGTCTACTGATATCTACTCTCACACAATGTGCAGTAGCCTGGCTTTGTCACAAGTCGCAACCTATATCCTGAATCTATACTAGCTAGTGGTGCTTGAGCTTGTACAAGTCATTTATATAGACATGCATGGCCAAGTCATTGAACCTAACACTACCAGAATCTACACATTTCCTTGGCAGTTTGCGGGCCTCAAGAAGTTATATATACTTGGCAGCTCAGTAATCCTTTGAGGTTTGAGCTCAAGAAATTAAATGAACTTGACGGCTCACTAATTTAATTTCTATGATGCTTGGAAACTTTTGCCATACTTCATTCACCTTAAGTCATGTAAGAATGAACCAATAGTAATTCATTCAAAACTTAAGGCATGTTTGGTTCAGGGCCCAACAGTGACACTCCACGTACTGTTTAGGCAAGCCAGAGACACTTTTCTCGAACATGCAAGAGCTGAGAGATCCATCGTTCGTGCCCTTGCCAAACACCATAGGTGGTATCTCCTTCCTAATTAGCACAATTAACTCATTTAAACTACACGTACAATATCCCACAAATATACAGTCATTGTTGTTATTCTAGATTGTCCATGCTGCTATGATGATGATGGAATTAAGCTATTCTGGAACGTTCATTTGTTCTCTCTCATCTGTCATCTAAGGTAATGTCATCAGAATGGAGGTTAAGGCTTGCAAGCTAGCCCACTTTCTGCAAGATGAGGTACCACACTTGCCTGAGTCAAGATGTATATGAAACAAGCATGTCGTTAATTATTTATTCCACCTGATCACATAAGTCAGGCAACATTTGTGATGTGGCCACAAACATTTAGCAAGACGATTGGCAGTCTAGCTCATTTATGGGCTCTATTGATCACATGAAGAATTTGCACTTGCCACACACTTAACTTTTCCAAATTCTATCCCAAGGTCTGAAATTATAGCACCAATAAACAACCCCTCATATGCTAATTTTGCTTAATACAATCCATTGGCAGAAAACACCAGTTCTGAGTAGATAGGTAGCTAGGTTGATTGATTTACTACAACAAAAGGTATTTTCCAATATGGGGAGTTTTAGATTGATAGTGGTAGGTGTCACTAACTCCTCTATGAATGGGCCATTTGTTGCGCACACTGGCCAGGATGCCCTTGTAAAATGACTGACACACAGGCATATCGAAGACCACATCACCAACCTTGAACTTCTGGTTTGCAATGCCAACGTGTCATATGACAAGCCCTTCATGCAGCTGTTTTTGTTGCCTTAGTTCCATCAAGCCAATCTAGTGCAGCAACTACGACCTCACACAACGTCTAAGCGTCGGTGGTGGCGAGCCAGAGGTGAAGGAGCCGCAGCACCCATGCCATAGCCTGTCGGTGGAGGAGCTTCTACTACTGTGTACACAGCGCGTGCCAAATCTGCTGCCACCGTGCTGGAGCTATTGAGGGAGGGAGAGTGAAAGAGTGGAGAAAATATGGCGCTGCCGGATCTCGCGAGACTTGCCAAGATATACCAAGAGTGAAAGAATGAATATGAACCGTTCTTTTGAAAAATTAAAGTAGCGATATGCCAAGATTCTTTTCAGGCCAATATATACTATGGCACTATTTCTTCAGATGGAATCAAATTATTACCATTCACATAGAACTATAGGTCTGCCATGCCATCATGTGGAATGGAAGAATGCAATGAGCTGATGATAGATGGAAATGAGAGGTATCTGGAAATAGAATAGCACCAGTTCTTGGATGCGAGCATTGCCTAAAATGTCCGCTCGCAAGGGCCATTAGAATAGCTTCAGGCTAGAGGTGAGTGTGAGTGCCACGTACTATGGGCCCCTTTGGAAGGGTTCTAGCCCGTGCTTTGGCTCCGGCTCCTCCCGAAGCTCCGCCAAACGGACTCCAGCAAAACAGCTTCACTGGTGGGCCAGCGTCCCATGGTCACCTCGGCTCTGTCCAAGGTCGCACGACCAACCGACTTCCGTGCCCTCCTCTGTCGTGCTCGAGTCCACATCCTTGTCTGTGGTGACCACACTGGCCCCGGCCTGTCACAGCCCTCGCCTTGTACTGCATGTGTCATACTGCGCTGGAGTAATTTTCCATGAAACAACCATAAGAATTCGCCAGTGCTGTTCAAAGAACTTGATGACTGCAGCATGCCAGAATTGTTTTTTAAAAGGGAGCATGCAAATTGTGGTTTGTACCGGCCTCCTCCGGCTTGTGCACACTACAGGAAACACGATCTTCGCCGAGTGCCTGCCAGTTTGCCGAGTGCCAAATTTCGGGCACTCGGCAAACAGCCTCTTTGCCGAGTGCCGGAAATCTGGCACTCGGCGAAGACTGAGCACAAGGCAAAGGCTGCTTTGCCGAGTGCCCCACACTCGGCAAAGAAAAGCACTCGGCGAAGTGACCTCTTTGCCGAGTGCCGCACACTCGACAAATATGAGCACTCGGCAAAGTGTCGCGGACCAGACGACATCCAGGCCCGTTCGCTTTGCCGAGTGCCCGCCGTTTGACACTCGGCGAAGATCACCTCTTTGCCGAGTGCCAGCCACGTGGCACTCGGCAAAGAGTGGGGCCCCGTGCTGTGACACGTGGGCTGTTCTTTGCCGAGTGCCACGTGGCTGGCACTCGGCAAAGAGGTGATCTTCGCCAAGTGCCAGCCACGTGGCACTCGGCAAAGCACGTGGGCTGTTCTTTGCCGAGTGCCACGTGGCTGGCACTCGGCGAAGATCCCCTCTTTGCCGAGTGTTAGTCCACGTGACACTCGGCAAAATATTTTTTTTCGGATTTTGGACACCAAATTTTTTATGGGTTATCCCCACACTACCACTGTCAATATGTTCAAATTTGACAGTTTTTTCAAAACTTTTTATTATATTTTTTTGACTTTCTTTCGTTTTCTTGAATTTGATAGTTCTGGGTGAGTCTTGCTCGTACAACATTTCTCAATGATACGTATTTGTTGGACGTTCTTGAAATAATGAAAGGGTACATGTTATCTTTATGCAGGAGTACTTTGCGTGCGAGGCGGGGAGAGAGGCCGAGACGTTGCACGTGCAGGACAAGGTCTGCAGGTCCTGGCTTGCGGATATGTACCACGAGGCGCGGATCCAGTGCGTCATCAACTACGACGCCGACGTGTTAGGGAAGGCGGTGAAGAAGTCGGATGCTAGGCAGATGATGCTCACCAGGGAGACCGACCTCACTAGGGAGCAGTACATCCAGGTACGTACAAAACAGTAATACTGATTGGTCCATCCATCACTTAGCGGCTCTTCTAACATATTAAATACTTATTGTCTTGCAGTTCTATCCTGGTTGGTGCGCCAATCACGTAGACTGCTGGGTGACCATTGTGGACAAGTAGAGATCGGACGAGTGGTACGAGAGACACAGTGCCCGCCGAGACTGCCGCCTGCAGATGCCTGGGGTGCCACACCACCAAGGCAACCTTAGCCTCGCTGCGTACGCCGACAGATGGGTATGCTCTACTAATTTTTTTTATTCTAACACTCAATTACTCATTACTTGTAATCATCTGTGTTTTCATCGCAGTCCCAGTCGCATGGTGGTGAGGAGTGCCTCCCTTTCAAGGCGTACCACTTGTCGCACCAGGGCAAGGCGACTGCAGCGAGCACCCAGTACAACCCAAACGCCGGGCCCGAGGCGTTCACCAACACGAACGCCTACACCAAGGTCACCGAGTACACCACTGCGGCTCGTGAGCGCCATGGGGAGGACTTCGATCCGGCCACCCAGCCCCTAGATACAGACCTGGTGATGAGGCTGGGATGAGGGAAGCAACACGGCCGGTATTGGATATCCAACAGCGCAGTTGACTCGTCTTCTGTTCCCAACCTCGCTGAGATTCGAGCTGCCAGCATGAGCTCCTCCGTCCCCATACGACCTCGGCAGCCGACCTCACAGCAGATAATGGCAGCACTTCAGGTAAGTACTTGTTCTATTCGTCGTTCATTGTTTTTACACATATACCTTGTCTTTGCATTGTTTAAACCTTACGGGACGAATTTTGCAGGCCCAGGCGGACCAGATGCAGAGGTTGCAGGCCATGCACGAGGCCGAGGCGGCGGCCCATCGTCGCAACTTACTGGTCGTCCAGCAGCGGGAGGCGCAGAGGACGCAGGACATAGCTCACTTCTTTGGGAGCCTGAACATCCCGGGTGTTGTCGTGCCTCCCTCGCTGCTCACTCCTTTTGTGCCTCCTGTTACTCCTACGACAGAGACTCCGGTGAGTATATATGGTTGTTTATATTTCTTTAACTTTTACGGCTGTCCTCCAGGTGCTAACGAATTTGCTTCTCCTTTGTGCACTCACAGTCGGAGGGTTCGACACCGACTCCTCAACCTGGCCTTCCTCCGCACACTCTGCACATCACTGGTGGCCCTCCTCCGCCCTATGGGTGGCCAGGTTACCCTCCTCCGCAGTCAGGGTACACCGGGTGGCCATCTGGACCTCTGCCGCCTGAGTGGCAAGGTTGGCAAGGTGGTCCTTCGGGCGGGTCGTGGGACGCGTGGCAAGGTGGGGGTTCTTCACAATCTGAGCACCAAGGTGAGCAGTGATGGCCGACTTAGATTTGTCATGGACTTGTGAGATGGATGTGATGGACTTGTGAACTTGTGATGGACTTGTGATAAACTTGTGAGCTTGTGATGCATGGAGAGTGAACGTGTGATATTTGTTTGAAATAGATATGTATGTGATATATGGATGTGTGATATATATGCATGTGATATTTGTCTGAAATGAAATATGGATGTGTGATATGTGATATGTGATATGTTTTCTGTCAAGGAAAATGAAAACAGAAAAAAAAATTCAACTTTTCCCAGCTTTGCCGAGTGCCACACTCGGCAAAGAGGCCACGGCACTCGGCAAAGCTGGGCAAATTTTTCCCAGGCCGGCCTCTCCATGACACTCAGCAAAGAGGCCCCCTTTGCCGAGTGCCGGCCCACGTGGCACTCGGCAAAGAGGCCACGTTTGCCGAGTGCCAACCCACGTGGCACTCGGCAAAGATGCCCTCTTTGCCGAGTGCCAGTCCACGTGACACTCGGCAAAGGCTGCCTCTTTGCCGAGTGCCAGCCCACGTGGCACTCGGCAAAGGAGGCCTCTTTGCCGAGTGCCAGTCCGCTAGGCACTCGGCAAAGAGGCCGTCAAGTGGCGGTTCTCGTTTGCTTCGCCGAGTGCTGACCTGGCACTCGGCGAGGCCTTTGCCGAGTGCCCAATATTTAGCACTCGACAAAGAAATCTTTGCCGTTATATTCTTCGCCGAGTGCCCTTCGCCGAGTGCGGCACTCGGCGAAGGCTTCGCCGAGTGCGAAAGGGCCTTCGCCGAGTGCTTCCAGCACTCGGCAAAGCCTGGACCTCCTGTAGTGGCACTACGATTGAATGCATGCATCAGTATCTAGCGGTGATTATTATGGTTGATTTATCCCTCATGTGCTCAAATGTTTACTTCATCAGCTTTCCTTGAAGTATTAGCTAGAACATTGATTTCCTAATGACATGGAGAATTTGTGAACTCGGGCTGGGGGTGGTAGCAGGATGGGGAGGCGCGTCCACGACCATGAAATGGGCGGAGTGGCTCATCACCACTGGCTCCAGAATGAGCGGTTGTTTCTCTCCACTGGTGCTTGGTAGATGGAAGCCTGGTCCAAGAGTGCCAAAAGTATAGGTAGCCCTGAAGAGTGGAGCGGTGCGGCATTCAGATCTTTCTACTGAGAAGTCAGTGGCGTTGGCGCCTCCATTTGTTAGGGACTCGGTGTGATTCTGCTTAGGGCAACAGGAAGCGAGAGCGCTAGCCAAGCTTCTCACCTGCACTGCTCCCGGTTTGGCTGCCTGCCTTCGACGACTCCTAGAAGAAATCAGAGACCTTGAGAGCTGGTTGGGTTGAGCACTCGTACATGACACTCTGTAGAGATATATATGGAGATTTCGAGAATAAATCAAGGACCAGTAACGGTGACTAGAAGCAGATGAATAGGAGCCTCAAGTTTTCTTTTCAGAAAATGCCTGACCGGTGTCCAAGATTTAACCACATGAGTAAGACACTGCAAACGTGATGACCATGACCGAAGAGACTGAGTCGATGCTCTCAATAAACACAGCGGGACAGCATAAACACGAAAAAGTAAGCCCACAAACATAAGCCCCTGAACTGAAGCACTCCACTCCTATATGAAGAAGGAAATGCCCAACAAAAAGTTCCTAGGCTAACCAGTAGAAAAAGTACCTTGGAGCGATCCTTGCGAAGTTAGGAATCCAACGCAAAAAACTGATCATAAAATGGAGCTTGAACTCGAATGCCATGGACAAAACTATGGTTGAGACTAGTACAAAAAATCTTATTGGAGGCAGGCACATTGGATTATGCAATCACCTCCAATTAAAGGTCACTATTAATGGTGGTATAATGGAGATGATTGTCGTGCCCACCTCAATTAATGACTATTAATGGAGGCAGTCATCCTTACATGGCTGTCTTGATTAATCAAAATAAAAAAAAAACAAAAAACCCTAACCCGGTAATCGGGTATGGGCCTAGATCTGGGTCACTAGCAGCAACACCATGTTCACTCCATGGTCTGCTTCTCCCGCCAGTAACCGCCTCCCCATGTGTTGAGCTCCTCATGCAGGAGCTGCGAATGTGCCGTCAGTGCTCCTACGTGGGCTCGAGGAGCCCCAGGATGTGCCGCCCTAACATTAAGAGAGGGTGAGCGAGATGGAGAGAGTGGAGAGAAAAAGAGGCCACCGGGGATGTAGTACCTCACCGCCGCAGTCACCGGATCCGTACGTGCGCTTGCCACCAAAGGAAAGGGGGAGGGACCCATTCGTGCCACATGGCTGGAGAAACTCGAGCTGGCAAAATCCACCGTCGTTGTGGCCCTCGCGTGTGCGTCGCTGCTGGAGTCACTGGATCCGCAACGTATCTGGGCAACAGAGGAGGGGAGCGCTAAGTAGGTGGTCTGGAGGGAGCGCACCATCGCTAGGACCGGATCTGGCCATTGAATGAAGGTGGGGCGCGCTGCGGATCTGGCCCGGGAAGGATAGAGCATCACAGATATCCAGCAAAGGACATGCCCAGCCACTGGGAGGACTAGCCCGCGCTATTAGCCGACCTATCTAGAAGAGGTGATGCCCATGGGTCGTTGTCTCATGCGCCACCCGCCCACGTGCTGCTGGCCTGCATGCAGCCGCTTATGTGTATGGAGAGAGAGAGAGAGGTGCTCACGAGGCTGAGGAAGAGGGGGGACGGTCGTGTGGAGAGGAAGGGAGTGGGGCGGGCGCTCCTGCGGCTCGGTGAGGGAGAGAGGCCAGAGAATGTGAGAGAGATGAGTGAAGGAAGAAACCAAAAGTTGATGTATTTAAACTCAAGACGACTATCAGGCCTGGGTCTGCTGGGTCTTGTCCTTTTTTGGGGACACGCCCTATATGGTCTGTGCCTCTGAAATTTGATTTATATATACCGACGGTTTAAGGTGAATGCCTCTAAGAATAGAGTATTTTTGGAGGCAGTTTCCTTAAGATGACCGTCTCTATTTTCTAACCACCTCTGTAAATAAAATGACCACCTCCATTAATCGCTAGGAATTAACCGAGGCTATTGGATTTTGACGGCCTTGGTCAATGTTTAGGCAATGTCTTCAAAAATCATTTTTATAGTATTGTGATCTGCATTGATCAAATTTTAATGTAGCTCAATTTCGGCTTATCAGCCGTACTTCGGCTTATTCTCTCTCAAAGAACACTATTGAATCGGCCGTAAAAATGACCAGCCAAACAGATTGTGATGTCACCATTCTATCAATTCTTTAACAATCAATATTGATGATTTCATGAAGGTGATTTGGATGGTAAAGGGTGACAATTTTACCTTCGCAATGTATGGATATAAAAGTATTGCATTCATGTATATGGGGTTGCTTCAATGCTGCCTGTCAAGCAGCTGCGCAATCAAACAGCAATAATCCAGAAATAGGCTGATAAAAAATCGTGTGCATGGGATTGGAAGCACTTGCGTGTGGCAGATTTTGGGTCTGTGTCCCAAGCAAACATATAATGACTCGGCTACTGAGAACGAATATGAACCGTTGTTTTGAAAAATTAAAGAAACGAGATGTGCCAAGATTCTTTTCAGGCCAATATATACTATGGCACTATTTCTTCAGATTGAATCAATGCAAATTACCATTCACATAGAACTTTAGGTCTGTCATGTGTATTATGTGGAATGGAAGAATGCAACGAGCTGATGATAGATGGAAATGAGAGGTATCGGGAAATAGAACTCTCCATAGAACTTTAGGTCTCTGATACGAGCTGTGCCTAAAATGTCCGCTCGCAAGAGGCATTGGAATGTATCGAGAAGCTTGTCAAAATACAGCGACATGCAACAGATGAGTATCATGTACTCTGTGCCCCTTTGGAAGGGTTCCAGCAAGTGCTTCTGCTCCGGCTCCTCCCGAGGCTCCACCAAACGGACTCGTGCAAAACAGCCTCGCAGGTGGACCGGCGTCGCAGGGTCACCTTGGCTCTGTCCAAGGTCGCACGACCAAACGACTTCCGCGCCCTCCTCTGTTGTGCTCGATTCTACAGCAGGATCAAGCTTTTCTGTGGTGAACTCGAGCTGGGGCCTGAAATGGACGCAGCGGCTCGTCACCACACAACTGGCTCCACAGTTAATGAGCGGTTGTGTCTCTGCACTGGCGCTTGGTACATGGAAGCCTTGTCCAAAAGTGCCAAAAGCGGTACGACATTTCCATCTTTCTGCCGAGAAGTCAGTGGTGTCATGATGGATTTCTCCGTATAGGAAAAGAAGGTCGTTTTGGACAATGACACAATATTCAAAGTATAACTTTGACTCCTTGTTTTTATAAAAAAAATATTTATTGGAAAATGATATATGTATACTGCGGATACATGGATGTATGCCGAGCCTCTGAGTGATGAGTGATTGTCAACTGGGATAATGCGCATGTTCTTTGGCTTGTGTTGTGCAGGTGTCGAGCACGGATACAGTGATCAAAGGCAAGGTGAAGGTCAAGTAGAGACGTGCCGTGCCGATGGACCGAGAGTGGCGAAGGGCGGACGTGAGGCTTGGACTGAGGGACCGGTGGCCCGAGGATCAGCTGTGGTGGCTGGCAGCCTGGGACAGCGACGAGCGAAGACTTGCGGGCATGGTGTTGCCTGGGTTGAGGACCTAGGGACACGTGTCGATGGACGGGGTGCACAGGCGGTGCATCCCCTCTACGACTCGGTTTGGTGGTTGAGCCACAGAAAAACCACAGAGTGGACGGTTTCCAGGTTTGGGCCTCAAAACCTGGGCGCCGATGGTTTTCGAGTTTGGGCCACAAAACTCGGGCTGAGGACGGTTTCCAGGTTTGGGCCTCAAAACCTGGGTGCTACGGGTTTGCTGAGTTTGGGCCACAAAACTTAGGCTACGGTCGGCTGGTTTCCCGGTTTGGTCCTCAAAACCGGGGGTTGGTCGTGAAGGCTGGTTTCCATTTGCTATTTTGTCTTCTAGGTTTTCGTGCTCTCCCCATAATCTGCTGTAGCGAACTGAGATCCACAGAGAAGAGAACAATACCTTTATGTCCGTGAGATTTTGAGGAAGTGAGACCGTAATCTCACTGTTGTAGCGTGTGGTAGCCACACGGTTGCAAATTCGTGGTTGTGATTCGCGTTTTGTTCGAGTTCTTCGCGGGTTACTTTTCTCCACGATTTTCCCGTCGATCAATCTCTTTGTTCGTTGCACCTTTTGCAATTCCGTTTGAACAGAGATGTTCTAGATCGTGAGGCACTTCTTTCCACCGAAGGAATTCACCTCTAACCTCATGAGCTAGTAGATCGGTCGATTTTTGTTTTGGGTCAAGTTTTTCTCCTTTCCCCCGAACTTCTTTGATTCATCGATTTGGAGATAGGTCCGAGCCATGATCTCTTAGAGATAGCTCACTATCCTTCTTGTGACTCCTCTCACCAAGTTTGATCCCAAGAGGATTCGTTTTGGGAGAGATCGAATCGAATCGGTGGACAAACAACCTGTTTCGGGGTGACCGGACGCTGGGTTGAGAGTCCGGTCGTTGAACACGTTCTCTGTGTTGACTTCGCGATTTGACCGGACGCTCGGTTTCTCAGTGACCGGACGCTACGCTCGCACTGTTTATTGCCTGCGTTTTCTTGTGACTGGACGCTCGAGGTGTGACCGCACGCTCAGTGACAGAGAGTCCGGTCCAACTCAGAGAGCTCCCACTTTGGGTTTTGCTCGACCGGACGCGTCCGGTGCCTACTGACCGGACGCACTAGTGAGTCCGGTCAAGTATAGTTCGCGCTGTTTCGTCCATGGTTCGATCGTTCGTTGACGGATTTAGTTCGCGTCTTTTGCTCTTGGTTTCTAGGGTTGTGTAGTGTCCCGCTGTGCTTCTCGGAAGCATCCACCCTACATCTAGGGTCGTGGACACTTGCAAGCTCTAGGGTTTGCTCTTTGGGGTTGATTCTCAGGACAGTGGCAACAAGTTTCCGAAAGAAAAATTTGAAGCTCCCATTCACCCCCCTGGTCGCTTTCTGGTAGCACTTTTGGTCCTTCAATTGGTATCGGAGCGGGTTAAGGATCTTCCACCTTAGCCGGTTCCAGATCCACAGAAGGCGACATGGATCGCGGCGTGGGCAAACCGCCGTTCTTCGATGGGACGAACTATGCGTATTGGAAGATACGCATGTCGGCCTATCTGCAGAGTTTGGGATATTTGCAACTCTGCCGATTACGTGGTCTTGGCTGCTCGTGTCTCTCAGCTTCAGATCGATGAGCACGATGCCAATAGCCGAGCCCGTAATGCTCTTTTCTCATGCCTGAGCATGAGTGAGTTTGATCGTGTTTCTCACCTCGCTACGGCTCGGGAGATTTGGGCTACCCTCATGCGCTTTCATGAGGGAACCTCTCAAGTCAAAACCCATCTCTATGAGTAGTTCAAGCGAGAGTATGAGAACTTTCGACATATGCCTGGCGAGAGCATAAAAAGTTTATTCGCTCGCTTTCAGGTGATTGTCAATAGGATGAGGGCTAACAAGGAGCTGTTGCCTTTTGACGATCATGAGAGGGCTTTGAAGCTTTTGCATACTGTTGATCGGTCGGTGTGGGATTCCAAGGTTTAGGCGATCATCGAATCGCCTAACGATGAGACCCTCACGTGCGACGAGCTCTTTAGTAAGCTCAAGTCCAGTGAGATTGACGCCATGGCGAGGGCTTCTTATGAAAATCCTTCTGGCCCGTCGATGGCTCTGGTTTCTGGCTCTTCTGCTAACACCTCTGGAGGGTTTGCACTCTCTTCTCTTCTTTCTATCACAGAGGAGCAGTTGGAGTTCATGGGGGATGACGAGCTGGCTTTGCTCGCCAACCGGTTCTCGCGGTTCCACAACAACCGCATGAACCGTCGCCGCGGAGGAGGACGCTCAGGATGCTTTGAGTGCGGCGACCCCAACCACTTCATCGCCAATTGCCCGAATAACAAGGAGACCTTCGGCAAGGCGGATCATGGGCACAAGTACGACTCCGGCAAGCGCAAGGAGAAGTACGTCCCCGCGAGGCACAAGCGGAAGGGCGGCTTCAACAAGGAGTACATCAAGACGAAGTACTTGGAGAAGGCCCAGGCTCAGCAGCGTGCGTTCTTCGCCACGCTCAGCGACGTCGACGACTCGGATGACGACTCCGCTTCCTCAAGCGACGACGAGTCCGAGAAGAAGAATAGGATTGAGGACAAGCTCAACGGCCTCTACTTCTTCGCCGACGACTAGGGCTTCTGTACCATGGCCCTCGGCAAAGAAGTCGACGACGAGCTAGACGAGATCCCTCGGAACGACGACGACGACGACACCTCCCAGGTATCTCTGACCCCCGATGAGCTTTTTGCTGAGGTCGAGAAACTTACTGCCATGCTCCTTAGTCAAGATAAGCTGCTTAGGCGTGCTGCTAGAGAGCACAAGGAGTTTAGGCAGAAGTGGGAGGATACGGTGAGGGAGCTTGAGTTTGCCAAGTCCACCGTAGTTGTCTCTGAGGAGGTTGAGTGTGAGATGTGCACCACGCACATGACTGATCTTGTCACTTTGAGAGGTAAGTATGTTGCGTTGGTAGGAGAGGTGGATGAGCTGAAGGCTAGATCTTTGCTGTTGGGTGCGTGCAAGTCCTGTGCGGGCTTGCAATCTGAGTTGGCAGAGAAGAATGCCAAGATTGTGTCTCTTGAAGAGGCCAACTCAGGTAACACATGTGTGGCTAGGTGTGTTCTTTGTGAGGGTTTGAAGATGGAGATCACTAATATGAAGCATGACAAGATGCATACCGAGGAGGAAAACACATACCTTCGGACCATCTTGTCATGGGTGTCTAGTGGTGAGCCACAGCTCGGGATGATGATCTCCCAATTCAAGCGAGCTGCTGGAGGTCCAGGTGTAGGCTTTGCTCCAGGTGTTGATGTTTCGTCTTTTGGGAAGATTGGAGAGTTGAGTGGTCTTAACCCATGTGAGAAGCCCAACTCCACCACTACTCCCAAGCTTACCAAGATTCCACCCAAAGAGCCTCTCAAGCCTAACACCAAGGATGGGGTCTTTGTTGAACCTCCGAGAGCTCCACCCAAGAAACAATCATGGGCTCCCAAACCAAACCACCTCAAGAACAAGCTGGACACCATGCCACCCATTCAGGAGGAGCTTATGCCACATCAGGGCAAAGTGATCCACACCCACTACTGTGAGTACCAACAACCCCCTATGAGAGCAGTGAGGTACCACTGTGAGCACTGTGGGAGAGATGGACACTTGAGTGAGTTTTGCTTTCGGCGCAAGAGAGAGGCGCGCCGCGCAAAGGAGATGAACAACACGGACATGTACCGTCCTTTCCATGATGTACATGTGCCGAATGTTCAGAGGCGTGCTGTTAGGCCTCGAGGTCCAGAACCTCAAGTTCCTAGGCCTAGGCAGCGGAGAGGTCGTGCCCGGCGGGAGCCTGCAGTTGTAGGCTATGGACCCCATGGCGGTGGCTTTGTAGTTGAGCGCTTTCCCCCACCGCGTTTTGAGTATCGCGGTGAGCGCTCCTTCCCCAGCGGACCATGTTTTCCTCAGCATGGTGATCGCTCTCCCCGTAGGCGCGCTAGGAATGGTTTTTCTGCTAACCGTTCTTTTGAGCAGCCAACCCAACACTGGTATTCTTCCTACTTCACTACCCCCAGTGTTGGACCGTATGCTCACCCTATGTCTTTTTATTGATGTAGGTAAAACGATTGGAGAATGTTTGGTTGGTGGATTCCGGTTGCTCGAGGCACATGACCGGAAATGCCAAGTGGTTCTCCAGTCTTAGTCCTGTTGCTGGAAAGGAGTTTATCACCTTCGGCGACAATAGCAAAGGTAAGGTTTTGTCTCGTGGATCGGTGCGAGTTAATGAGCACTTTGTGTTGCACGATGTTGCTCTTGTTTCTAACTTGCATTTTAACCTTCTTTCTGTTTCGCAACTCTTTGATGACGACTATGAGATTTGTTTTAAGCCGAATCTCAGTCGTATTTTGGATCCTCAGGGCAATCTTGTGTGTTTGATTTCGCCCTTTGGAAAAGTCTTTCGTGCAAATTTCTCGGAGTCTTTTGGCATTTCTCGTTGTCTTGTGGCTGGACCTTCCTCCTCTGATCTTTGGAAGTGGCATAGGAGACTTGGACATTTGAGCTTCGACTTGCTTGCAAGGCTTAGTTCACTTGGCCTAATCCGAGGATTGCCCAAGTTGCATATGGAGAAGGATTTTGTTTGCCACTCTTGTAGACATGGGAAGATGGTTGCCGCTCCCCACCATCCAGTGACTCAGGTCATGACCAAGCGCCCTGGAGAGATTTTGCACATGGACCTTGTTGGTCCGGCTCGGGTGAGCTCGGTTGGGGGGAAGTGGTATGTGCTTGTTGTTGTTGATGACTTTTCGAGATATTCGTGGGTTTTCTTCCTAGCTGAGAAAACCGAGACTTTCTCCTTTGGTCGCAATCTGATTTTGCGTCTTCAGAACGAGTTCCCTTTGAACTCGATGCGAGCTATTAGGAGTGATAATGGTTCCGAATTCAAGAATTCGGATTTTGAGAAGTTTTGTAACTCTTTGGGTTTAGAGCATCAGTTTTCTTCTCCCTACACACCGCCACAGAATGGTGTTGTAGACAGGAAGAATCGGACCCTTGTAGAGATGGCCAGGACGATGCTCGATGAGCATAGGACTCCTAGGCGATATTGGGCCAAAGCTATGAGCACTGCATGCTACATTTCCAATCGCATTTTTCTCCGAGATTTCTTGAAAAAGACGTCTTATGAGTTGCGTTTTGGAAAACTGCCCAAGGTGAGTTATTTTCGAGTTTTTGGTTGCCATTGTTTTATACTCAAAAAGGGCAACTTGGACAAGTTTGAGTCTCGTTCTTCTGACGGTGTGTTTTTGGGTTGTGGCACTCATACTCGAGCTTATCGTGTACATAACCTTGACACTAACCGAGTCATGGAGACATCCGATGTCACCTTCGACGAGACCATGGTTTGTCCTTCTTCTCGTTTTGAGCATGCAGGTGATCATGAGGTTGGTGAGCCTCTCTTTGATGACGAGGACGAGGGTGCCAAAGGTATGGATGATCCAGCACCCCCTCCACCTGCTGTGCCGCTAAGAGCAGCTTCTACTATGACTCACGGCCCCGACACTTCTTCCTCTTGGGGGCCGTGGGATCCGCCACCTCGAGCGGTACCCTTTGTACCCGAGGAGGCGCCAACTGCTGTTGAGGGGGGAGGCTACATCAGTTCAGGAGGCGCCACGACACATTCAGCGCCAACACCCGCCTCAACAGATGATCGGCAGCATCGGCGAACGTGTCACTCAGTCAAGGTCACAACAAATCTCTCACTTTGCTCATTCTGCTTTTGTTGCTGATTTGGCACCCTGAGATGTTGGATACGCTTTATCTGATCCGGATTGGGTCAATGCCATGCATGAGGAGTTAGAAAATTTTGAGAGAAATCGGGTTTGGGTTTTGGTTCCTCTTCCTCCTGAGTGTCACCCTATTGGGACAAAATGGGTTTTCAAAAACAAACAAGGAGAGGATGGCCATGTTGTGAGAAACAAGGCCAGACTAGTAGCCCAGGGGTATAGTCAGAAGGAGGGGATAGACTATGAGGAGACTTTTGCTCCTGTAGCTCGTTTGGAGGCAATTAGGATACTCTTGGCTTTTGCTGCATCCAAAGGTTTCAAACTTTTTCAAATGGATGTCAAGAGTGCTTTCTTAAACGGCTACATAGAAGAGGAGGTGTATGGGAGACAGCCCACCGGTTTCGAAAATCCCAAGTTTCCAAACCATGTCTTTAAACTTCACAAAGCTTTGTATGGTTTGAAACAAGCCCCTAGAGCCTGGTATGAGAGGTTGAAAACCTTTTTGCTTGCTAAGGGTTTTAAAATGGGATGTGTGGATAAAACGCTTTTTCTCCTCAAGCAAGGCACTGATACTCTCTTGGTTCAGATTTACGTGGATGATATCATTTTTTGTGGTTCTTCTCACGCTTTGGTTGCCAAGTTTGCAGACACTATGAGCAGGGAGTTTGAGATGAACATGATGGGCGAGTTGACGTTTTTCCTCGGGTTGCAAATCAAGCAATCCCAAGAAGGGACGTTCATGCACCAGGGCAAGTACACCAAGGACATCCTGAAGAAGTTCGACATGGGTGAGGCCAAGCCTCTTCCAACACCCATGCCGACCACGGCGGCCCTGGATGCGGATGAGGATGGAGAAGCTGTAGACCAGAAGGAGTACCGGAGTATGATGGGGTCGCTGCTGTACCTGACGGCGACACGCCCGGACATCCAGTTCGCGGTGTGTCTTTGCGCACGATTTCAGTCGTCGCCGCACACCTCGCACCGTCAGGCGGTCAAGCGCATAATGAAGTACTTATCCTTCACTCCTGAATTTGGGATTTGGTATTCTACTTCCTCCACCCTCTCCCTTTGCGGTTATTCCGATGCCAATTTTGCTGGTTGCCGTATTGATCGCAAGTCCACTTCTGGGACTTGCCAGTTTATTGGTTCTTCTCTTATATCGTGGTCTTCTCACAAGCAGTCTAGTGTCGCCCAGTCTACCACAGAGGCTGAGTATGTTGCTGTGGCTAGCTACTGTTCCCAGTTGCTTTGGATGATGACCACTTTGCGTGATTTTGGTCTGAGCTTTTCTCGTGTTCCTTTGCTTTGTGACAGCACAAGTGCTATTAGCGTTGCTAAGAACCCCGTGCTGCACTCTAAGACCAAACACATTGATGTGCGCTTTCATTTTCTGCGAGACCACTATGAGAAGGGTGATATCGACCTTCGCCATGTCGATACTCATCATCAGTTGGCTGATATTTTCACCAAGCCTTTGGACCAATCAACTTTTGCTAGGTTGAGAGGTGAGCTTGGTGTATGTTTCCCCTTTTAGATGGGGGAAACATTTTGGTTCTTGTATTATAAACTGACTTTTTGTTTTTCCATTGGCTTTTTCATGCATCTTTGCATTTCATCTTGCATATTTACATTCAGAGCTTCATGTATATAATCCTTAGAATGTGACTATGCTCTGCTTAGTAGTTACTCCGATGCTTTATGTTGATGCTTGTAGCTTATGCTGTTTCTGATCACTAATACATGTTGTGAGCTGAGCTAGTTTTTGAATGGTGAACATGCTTAATGTACATAAAACTTGAAAACATTCACCATTGAGATATGCAACTAGCATGTGTAGGATGTGTAGAGTTTACTCGTGCAATTCCGTTTGAACAGAGATGTTCTAGATCGTGAGACACTTCTTTCCACCGAAGGAATTCACCTCTAACCTCACGAGCTAGTAGATCGGTCGATTTTCGTTTTGAGTCAAGTTTTTCTCCTTTCCCCCGAACTTCTTTGATTCATCGATTTGGAGATAGGTTCGAGCCATGATCTCTTAGAGATAGCTCACTATCCTTCTTGTGACTCCTCTCACCAAGTTTGATCCCTAGAGGATTCATTTTGGGAGAGATCGAGTCGAATCGGTGGACGAACAACCTGTTTTGGGGTGACCGGACTCTGGCGTCGGGCCGACCGGACGCTGGGTTGAGAGTCTGGTCATTGAACACGTTCTCTGGGTTGACTTCGCGATTTGACCGGACGCTCGGATTCTCAGTGACCGGACGCTACGCTCGCACTGTTTATTGCCTGCATTTTCTTGTGACCGGACGCTCGAGGTGTGACCGGACGCTCAGGGACAGAGAGTCCGGTCCAACTCAGAGAGCTCCCACTTTGGGTTTTGCTCGACCGGACGCGTCCGGTGCCTACTGACCAGACGCACTAGTGAGTCCGGTCAAGTATAGTTCGCGCTGTTTCGTCCGCGGTTCGATCGTTCGTTGATGGATTTGGTTCGCGTCTTTTGCGCTTGGTTTCTAGGGTTGTGTAGTGTCCCGCTGTGCTTCTTGGAAGCATCCACCCTACATCTAGGGTCGTGGACACTTGCAAGCTCTAGGGTTTGCTCTTTGGGGTTGATTCTCGGGACAGTGGCAACAAGTTTCCGAAAGGAAAATTTGAAGCTCCCATTCACCCCTCTGGTCGCTTTCTAGTAGCACTTTCGGTCCTTCATATACTTTTACGAAAATATTTGTCAATACAAATCTATTCATATAGCTTTTATATTTTAAAACCTAATAACTTAAAAGTTATTCATGATTTATATTCTCAATGTTTGATCAAAACCTTGGCCAAAACGACTTCCTTTTCCGATACGGACGGGGTATGTAACCGTGACAAAGTGCGCGTCATATATACGTGTGCATGTGTGGCACGGTGCACAGCTACTGCCTGCCAAGCTAGTTAGTTGTATTGCTCCCTTTGGCTGCCTGCTTTCAATGGCTCCTAGAAGAAATCGGAGACCTTGAGACCTAGTTGAGCGTCTCGTTAAGCACTCATACATGACACTTGGTGGAGACATGGATAATTGGAGAAAAGATGAAAGGACCGGTAACGGCGACCGGATGGGGATGAATGAGAGCCTCAAATTTTCTTTTTAGAAAATAAGTATCTATTGTCTCAGATTCAATCCCTAGAGAAAGATACGACAAACATGATCAACAACACCTAAGAGACTAGGTGGATGCTCCCAAGAAACACACAAGGTCACTGCAAACACGAAGAAGCAAGCATCGCACAAACATCAGCCCCTGAACCGAAGCACTCCACTCACATGAAGAAGAAGTAAATGCCTAACCAAAATCACCTGGCCAACCGATGACAAAAGTACCTTCGAACGATCCTTGCAAAGTTAGGAACCCAACACAAAAGATCGATCGCAAAATGAAGCTTGAACACCAAAGCCATGGATGAAACAGTGACTGAATTGTACTGACCGGACTCTCGCACGGACGTGTCCGATGCAATGTCCATTCATAGAGTCGCATGGCCGTGAAGCACCAGATGCAGCTACAAGAGCAGTTGTGCGTCCGGTCGCTCAGCCAAAAGCACGTTCGATCGCTGTTAGACTCAGTCAGCGCATCTGATGGCTAGGCATTAGATGTGTCCGATAGATTTCGAGCAGTTCTGGACCCTTCTACATGACCACCAGACTCGGTCACCTGTTTGTCCCGTGCTTAGAAGAGGCATGTCCGATGCTCACGTGCAGAACTGGACAACACAACATTCAGCGACCGGACTTTAGCAGGGTGCATCCGATACTCCCGAATGAAGCGACCTATGCCCCCGCAGTCAAGGTTCGTCCACCGTATGGTCCCGATCTCTCTCAGATATCGAGTACTTGGGCTCAGACTATGCATAAGGGATGACACGTGAGTTAGTGAGCTATCCTAAGAGATCATGACTCATACCGAACCATAATTTTGGGAACCAAAAGGAATCAGTTGAATTCCTTGGGTGGAAGGGGTCTCATCGATCTCACGTCATAGCCACTATGCCAAAACAACACAAAAGAGACACCACAATCAGTGACATGGAACTAAAACACATCACTAATATGAGATCAGTGGCGTGGGTAAGAGCTGCCCATCACTGAGTAGGATTCGTCCACTACCGCTAATGAAAAACGTGTAATTGATAATGAGTTAGACGTGTCTCTGATACGAAGGGCCTTGGCACTGACTCGTTCAGACGAAGCGCATCGCTACAAGAAGACCACAGACCCAAAAAAAATTATGAAATCCGATGAAAACTATCGCGGACAGGTCCGCACCCACCCTAAGTCCGTCACTTCTTTTCAGCCCCCGGTGCATCCACAGACAGGATGAATCTACGGCGGCGCTTGCCAGATCTGCAGCTCGGCATCTCGATCCGGCCACCGCCCCTCGCCCCTCCCACTCTGTCTCTCCCATCCGATCCATGGCCGCCGCCACCACTCCTCTCCCTCTGCCGCCACAATGCCTCCTACTCCTCCCATCCATGATGGCTCCACGAGGCCAGATTTGGTGAGGATGCAGGCTAGCTAGAGAGCAAGCGTTGAGCATGGCACTCGACGGATATGACTTGGCTCGAGTGGAGAGATCTAGGGGAGGGACATGGGTGACGAGGCTGCTACGGCAGGGTCATTGGGGCCAAGGTTTTGGGATTCAAAGCTGCAAAAAATTCGGCGTCTACCGAATTGGACGAAATTTGGAAATTTTGGAAAATTCGAACCGGGATTCACGTGAGTTGACTGGTCAAAAAATTTGTATTTGACAAAATTCATCCAAAATTTAACAAAATTCAGTTGTTGCTCGGCGCATCTGCAGTAGCATCACTCACACTTACATGATTGTATCTAACTGCTCTTTCTATCCTTCATCTCATGGTTACATGATGACTTAAGCGCCGCCATCGCCACCGCATTTGTCGTCGAAAGCACAGGGCCGTTGGCGCCGTTGTTGCCGCACAGTGCTTGCAAACACTGGAAGCCGAGGTGTTGGCCTAGGCTTGCTCTACACGAAGGTACTAAATTACACGAGAAATCCAGTGGATCCAATGGGGATTAGAAGAGGAGATAGTGAAAAGCAACGGGATGAGCAGAGCAGCCAAGGAGAGCTTGTTAGCCGCCGCCGGCCGGTGAAAGACGGATGAGAAAAATGAAAGAACTAGGGTTCTGGAGTGGGCTCCGAGCTTTATATGGTTGGGGGTGTTTATTGGGCTAGTTGATATGTTTTGCTGGGCTTGGAATTCAAATTGGACCAAATTTTTTGACCGGTTTAATCTTATCTAGGGCCCAACCGAATTGGACAAAATTCGGTGAGATTCGGGCTTTTCGGGCCGAATCCCAAAACCTTGATTGGGGCTCGGTCACAGTGTATCCCACGTCCCGCCTCCAGCTTCGCCACCACTAGAAGGAGCGCCAACCCATGGAGGTAGGAGCTTCGCCACCGCTAGAAGGAGCGCCAACCCATGGAGGTAGGAGCTTCGCCACCGCTAGAAGGAGCGCCAACCCATGGAGGTAGGAGACGAGAAGTGCCTCGAGGAAGGAGTCGGGGAACGCACGCTACTGGAAACTTGAAATTCCCTGACCAACGTTAGTGAAAACTGAATTACCCTGTCGAGCCAGTCCTGATGGTATTTTTATTTTCCCTAACGGTAAATGCACCATAAGAAATTCCACGGTGATATTTTTATTTTTTATGACGATACATATATTTTCATGACAATATTTTTATTTTTCGTAACAGTGGTGCAGCGTAAAGGAATTTGGAGTTTCCAGTAGTGGCAGAGGACAACGCCAACAGCAGGCTCTCTAGATTCATGGTGGCGGTCCTGCAGGCACGCGCGGACACACGGCCTAGGCCTACACTGGAGGAAACCTCATGGGGGTGACAGTGACGGTCTTGGTGAGGATGATGGCAGGGCCCTTCTGGTCCCGACGAGCTGCCGGACTTGTGGAGCCAACACGAGTACGGCTACCTCACCATCGACATGTACGACACGACCTGGGTAAGTATGCGTGCTCCTAATTAGGCATAGAATACTACTGATGGTAAAGTCAATTCGGTGCTATATATATATAGCCTGTTTCATCAGCTCAATTCATCAGCGCTGTAGCTTAGAATGGAATCTTACAGCTTCTTGCATGCTTGGGGGGATTGTGGTGGCAGCAGCAAAAGATGAGCCAGTTTTGGTGCTGGTGGCCTTCTAGAATCGAGCTGGTGACCCTGTTGGGCTGGATGCTGTTCGAGTACATCCTCGCAGGCAGAAGAGGCACCAATCCTTCTCTCTACCAACCGTGCATGCCTATCAGTTTACAAAGCAATTTCGATTTAATTTATTCACATGCATCAGTATATTTTACTCTTTGGTTTCTTATTTACAGTATGAGATATATGACGAATTGTGTACTAAGAATCTAAATTGGACATCACAGGAAGATATGTGTTATCTTAGTAAGATAGTGTTGATGCCGAAAACGATTTCGGATCACACACCAGCTAGGGCTTTGGACGCCTGGGTCGCCACGAACCGAAGAACACAGCGAAAGGATCATGTTAGACTGATCTCTCAGCTAGTGACCCAACGGTCACTGGGCTTTGACCTCGCGCCCTGATCGGGGGCGCCCAGCCCATTTAATGGCTGGCGGGCCCCGTCGCACTACGCATATAAAGAGGGTGGGGGCCGGCGGCTCTCAGCACGAGGTTCACCGTGAGCCACTGTTCCCCGCCGACAACCCTAATCCGATCTAGTGAGGGGCGCAGCAGCGACGGGAAGCTCCGCCGCCGCCGTTCCTCGTCGCAGCAGATCTGGACCACGTCCGTCTTCGTCATCACCGCCAGACTCCGACTCCTGCGTCTCCCTCCCGCACCGTCGACGACCACAGCACGCCGATGGACATGGCGGGTGGCGGCTCCTCTTCTTCCACTACTTCTTCAGGTTCGAACAACCTAGGTATGAACTCATAATCACTCCTCTCCTTCGGATCTAGCTCGTACTAGTTCAGAGGACCATGTCTATGCACTGTAATTGTTTATACCCGACTAGATCTACTCCTAGTGATCCTGAGTATTCTATCAATGGTATCAATTGCCTATCTAGTATGTGGATCTGGTTTCGGGAAAAGATAGGGATCGTTTTTCGATCCGAAATCACCTAACCCTAATAGCCTCCGATCTGGATCGGGGAGACAGGGATAGGGAGAGTAAACTGAAAAGAAAGTGGATCTGATCCAATCGGATCCGAACCCTAACTCTAACTCAAAGAGAAAGGGACACAACAAATTGACGGATCGTTCCTCGATCCGGACAGTAATCAAACACCATCCCATAAATCGTATCCCTAGATCTAGATCGGGGAGAAATGGGGTGAGAGAAAGAGGGCCGATCCAAGGGGATCCACACCCTAAAGACATGCAAACAGCAAGAAGAGAGTTGGATCCGATCAAATCGGATCGAAATCAAAAAAATAAACAAAGCAACCGCGCTCGCGCGGGATGAATCCCGGCCGAGCCTTGGGCTCGCCGGAGCAGTACCTCGGGCACCACCGAGGGGCCATTCGACGGCGGCGCGTTCGGCTTTTCGGCGAGCGCGCACGCCGGCGAGGAGCCTCGCGATGGTGCCGTTCCCTATTCTCCACCCGGTCGTCACGACTTGTTGTGGAAGGAGAGAGAGACAGGAAGGGGGTCGACGCGTCGCTCCGTTTTCCCTCGGACGCCGCCAGCTTGGCACCGAGCGGGTCCAGCCCTGTGCGGCGCGGGTGGGAGGGGGAGGGGCGCGGTGGTAGTGCAAATGCCCTAGGGTTTTTGCAGTGTCGGCCGGCTGAAAGCCCTTTTTATACTTCCGAAAATCGAGCACAGCCGTCCGATCTCGTTTCCCCTACATCTAACGGCCGATCCTGATCGGACCGAGTTTTGGCCCATGAGGGGAGTGCGCGTGGGCCTGTTTCCCGGCCCAGGCCCAGGTTGCGGCCTAGGCGCGGGGATGGAGGCCGTCGCGGGCCGTTTTGCAGGGCGCGCGCGCATAGCAATAGGCCAAGTCCGGGCCTTCGGGCCGGAAAAAGAGAATGGATTCTGCACAGTTTTTGTTTTTTTCTTTTTCCAGAATTTTTTCCAATGTTTTTTGATGCATTATTAATTGTTTTAATGCATATGTTTCTGTGTAAATTTATTCCAACGAAAATTTTTTAATTGCTTCTGGAAAAATGAAATATAAAGAATGGTTAAATGTTTCCGCTGCGTGCTTTGATTTTAATTTTCACTATTAAATTCGAACCAACGGGAGAATTTAATTTTGAAAATAATATGTTTTATGAGATTATGATGTTATTATTTTTCTGACCAACGTTGATAAATAATAATATTATAATTTACTGTTCTATTAAAGATTTATGCATTATTTCTATTTCTGCCCAACGGTGATTTAGTTATAATGTATAAAAGCAACTCATTTACTATGTTTTATATTGTTCTCACTATATTTTGAACTATGTTTTCAGGCTCTATTCTGATGAACATGGTTAAAGATATCCCACCTCTCAAGGGGGATAACCACTTGGAGTGGGAGAAGAAAATTGAGCTGGCTTTTCTGTTGGCTGAGGTTGACTGGATCCTCACTGAGCCTCGTCCCGCAGTGCTCAAGGAGCCTGTGAGAGAGATAGGTGATGATGATGCCGCTTGGAAACAGCGGGAACTGGACTTTGGTCAAGAAAAGTTGAAACATGATCTGGAGCGGGTTAGGTGGGAAAAGACCAACAAGAAGTTGGTTGCAGTTGTTAAGAACACTGTAGATCCTGCCATCCTGAACTCGCTCCCACCAGAATGTGACACGGTCACTGAAATTCTGGTAAGGTTGAAGAACCAGTTCACTGGTTCCTCAAAGACTTACATCACCCAAGTGATCAAGAAATTGATAACTGAAAAGTATGCTGGTGGTGTTGTAAGAGACCATATCCTGAAAATGAACAGTATGACATCTAAGCTTAAACCAATGGACAAGGAATTAGCTATTTCTCAGAAATTCCTTATCCATCTGATTTTTGCTTCCCTGCCAAAAGAATTTGACACTTTTGTTGTATCCTACAACAATAATCCTAAGGATTGGTCATTGGACAAGTTGATAGCCATGTGTGCCCAAGAGGAGGAAAGGATTAAGGGTGCAACTGGCGGTGCAATCAACTATGTGAAGGATAATAAGAAAGGCAATGGCAACCCAAATGCAAAAGTTCAGGGTAAGAAGCCAATGCACCAGTATAGACCTCAACAACAGCAACAGCAACAGCCATAGCAACCTCAAAGGAGGGTGGTGGACCCTAATCAGTGCCTTGAGTGCTTGAAGCCAAGACACCACAAGAAAGATTGCCCTGTCTTTTTAAAGAAGATTTTGGCAAGCAATGGTGAGAATGTTATTACATTTGTAAATAAAACTTTATATGTTAAACTTGATAAATCTACTTGGTGGATTGACTCTGGTGCAACGGTTCATGTTGCAAATTGTTTACAGGGATTCAGTTCGACAAGGACTATGCAAAGAAGCGAAAGATGGGTTAGAGTCGCCAATGGAGTTCGAGCTGATGTTGAAGCTGTTGGCGATCTTCCTCTACAGCTTAATAATGGATTTATTTTGATTTTTAGAGATGTTTTATTTGTTCCTTCATTGCATAAAACTTGATTAGTGTTTCACGTCTAGACAAAGATGGTTATGGTTGCCATTTTGGAGATGGCAAGTGTGAAATACTATTTAATAATGAATGTGTTGGTCTTGTCTTCGCGCAAGAAGATCTTTATTTGTTATCTCTTTATGATAATGTGAATGTTGTCAGCAATGAGAATGTGAATGAGATTGTATCCTCGTCGAACAATCCAAATAGAAAGCGAAAGCAAACTCAAGATGCGTCGTCGAAATTATGGCACTGTCGTTTAGGCCATATTTCGAGGGGGAGAATAGAAAGATTAGTAAAGAATGAGATTCTTCCTCCATTAGATTTCACTGACTTTGAGCAGTGCATCGACTGCATCAAAGGTAAATATGTAAAGCAAATAAAGAAAGATGCTAAAAGAAGTGCGAGAATATTACAGATAGTCCACACTGATATTTGTGGACCATTCCCTGTTAAAAGTGTGGATGGTTATGACTCGTTTATAACATTCACATATGATTATTCTCGCTATGGCTATATTTATCCAATTAAAGACAGATCAGAAGCATTGGATAAATTTAAGATCTTTAAGCTTGAAGTTGAAAATCAACACAACTTAAAGACTAAAATAGTTCATTCCGATCGTGGTGGAGAGTATTATGGGTGACATACCCCATTGAAAGCCCTAGTTTGGTTTTGGATAATTGATGAAACCTATTTGGTCAAATCCTATTGCTAAGCATGTGTGTAGCTTATAAGAAAGGATTAAGACCAAGCCAAGTGGTGAAGCTAGCAAGGTGGCAACCATGGAAGATGGTGATGGCCATATGCAACTCAAGTAATCAAGTGCTTTACCATTAGTGAAATGAAGAAGAGAAGAGATGGAGCAAAGAGGCCCGAAGGCAAAGGTATAACCTATAGGGCTCTTTGTTTTAGTGATCAAGACACTTAGCGAGTGTGATCACATTTAGGATACATAGCTATACTATTAAGAGGAGATTATTCACGGCTTATGCGGTGTTCAAGTGCCACTAGGTGTTCTCTAACATATCAATGCTATAGACCTAGTGAGTGACTAACAAAACCCTTGGAAAATGCTTTGCAAAATGCTTACACACTTGCATACAATGATGTACACTTGGTGGTGTTGGCACTTTTGGGATAAGGGAGTGTTAAGGAGTTGTGGAGAAGTGGGAGAAACTAGCATATAGTCCTTCTCCCTCCTGCCGAGCTTGCGAGGCAGGATTCAACGGTTTTCGGAAGTAAAGTGGTATGCTCAGGGAGCATCGGACGCTGGTCCGAGGAGCATCGGACGCTGGCTGAGCGTCCGATGGTTAACCCTAGGTTCTGTCAGATGCTGAAGGAGCATCGGACGCTGAGAATTTACTGTTGCCGAGTCCGATGCAGGTGATGTGGCGCGAGCGTGTCTTACAGGGAGCATCGGACGCTGGCCTGCGTCCGATGCCGATCCATCGGACGCGTTCGATGTGATCTGGACCTCTCTGGAACCTTTCTGTTGTGTCATCGGACGCAGGGGTCGAGCGTCCGATGCTAAGTGTCCGGCGCGTCCGATGTAAGGGTGTTTTTGCGCAGACTTGAGCAGAGGCATCGGAGCGACCGATGCTAGGCATCGGCGCGTCCGATGCCACTTTAACCAGCACGGGAAGGAATGTAACCGTTGGGATCGGGCGGCCTGTTTTCATAGCTGGGGGACACGTGGCTCCATCTGAAGCATCGGACGCTAGGGAAGCATCCGATGGTTGAGCATCGGCGTGTCCGATGCCCCTGATTCTGGCCCAATGGCTAGGCTGACTTGAGTGGCCTATTTAAGTGGCTTGGCCGGCTCACTTGGTGGCTCTCTTGCACATTCTGATTCCAAAGCATACTAGTGAGCATTGGCAAGCCTCCCAACTCATCTCCCAAGTTGATTTGATCAAACCTAGTGAGATTGAGTGATCTAGTGCGTGATTTGATAGAGTTCAATCTAGTGGCACTAGTTCTTCGCATCGGCATTGAGTTTTCTTGTTACCCTTGGCATTTGCCGGTGCCTAGATGGCTTGGAGGTTTTGAGGTGGATTTGGCAAGAGAAGGAGATTGTTCTTGGCCACCACCGATCGTGATTGTGAGAGGTCTTTGGAGCCTCACCTCGCCGGAGCGGCATGAGGCATCCTTAGTGGATTGCTCGTGTCATTGAGCTACCTCGCTAGTGGTAGATTCTTGTGGCGCTCTTCGTGAGCTTGGTGTTGTGCCAATTAGCCACCGGGTCACCTAGTGTTGGTCGACACAACGGGGAGTAGCGTGCCGGCAAGCACGTGAACCTCGGGATAAATCGTGGTGTCTCGTGTGCTTATTGTGATTGTTTCCACATCTTGGTGATTGGTCTTCATATTCATATTATTGGTGATTGGCATCACAAGTGGATTTCACCGGTGATTGGCTCTCTACTAGACGATCCTGAAGGCTCGGTGAAACCACTTCTATCTAGCTCATTTACTTTGTGTATTTACTTTGAGCTACTTCATTTGTGTAGATACCATTTCTTGTTGTATATCTTATGTCATATACCTTGTGTAGCTAGTTGTGATTAGCTTACTTAGTTTGTCTTTTGCACACACTTGTCTCATATACTTTTTGTATATCATTCTTGTACTAGAGCTAGATTGTTATTCCGCATTTAGATATTGACTCTAGTTGTCTGTGTGACATAGAAATATTAGGTAGAATTGTTGGATAGGTGGCTTGCAACACACTATTAGGCTAGCGCAAAAAGCTTCGCCATTTGTTATACTAATAGTGTTTGCCTAAGTAATTTTGTAGATTTTTAATTAGGCTATTCACCCCCCCTCTAGCCAATTTGGACCTTTCAAGTGGTATCGGAGCTGTGGTCACCGTTTGTTTGAGGCTTAACATCCTCCGATGTTAAAATGGCTCAAATCAACTATATGGGGAAGCCACCACATTTTGACGGCACCAACTTCGATTGTTGGAAGAGGAAGATGTGTGCATTCACAAGAGGAATGAATATAAAGATATGGGATGTGATTGAGCATGACTTTGTGGTAATTGATCCCGCAAGTCCCACTCCTAGAGAAGAAGAGAAGCTTCAGTGGAATGATTTGGCAATCAACTTGTTCTATGAAGCCTTTGACACAAAGGTGTTTGAGCAAGTCAAAGACCTTGAAAAGGCAAGTGAGATTTGGGAAAGATTAGAGGAGACCTATGAGGGCACTAAGGCGGTCAAGAGTGCCAAACTATACATCCTCAAGGACAAGCTTGCTACCTTCAAGATGCAAGATGATGAAAGCATACCGGAGATGTTTCACCGGTTGCAAGTCATTATCAATGACTTGAAGGCCTTGGGAGAGAAGGTAGAGGACAAGGACTTTTCTCACAAATTCTTGAGAAGCTTACCACCAAGGTTTGATACTTTGGTGACTATCCTAGTGAGAGAAGGATTGGACACGGTAACCCCAAACCAAGTACTAGGTGATGTGGTCACACAAGACACATACCGTGTGGAACGGAATGGGGGAGCTCAAGAGGAAGAAAAGAAGAAGAAGACCGTTGCATTCAATGCTTCATCCTCCAAGAGCAAGAGCAAGGGCAAAGCAAAAAAGGAGGAAAGTGATGATGAGGCAAGCTCAAGTGGTTGTGAAATAGATGATGAAGAAATGACTCTCTTTGTGAAGAGATTTGGCAAATTCATGAAGAAGAAGGGCTATGGAGCAAGAAAGAGAAGAGATGCAACCAAGAGCACAACCAAGAGATGCTATAGATGCAAAAGCAAAGATCACTTCATTGCGGATTGCCCATACTCTAGTGATGAAGATATTGATGACCGCAAGAAGAGCAAGAAGAAGGACAAGAAAGAAAAGAAAGAGAAGAAGAAGGAGAAGAAGAAGAAGGGTGGATCCTATGTTGTGACATGGGATAGTGATGCTTCAACAAGTGATGATGATGATTCTAGTGATGATGAGAGGAAGACCACCAAGAAGAAGGCTATGGCTAGTCTTGCTATCTCAAGCAAGCCTTCTATCTTCAGCACTCCATCGACATGCTTCATGGCTAAGGCCACTAAGGTATCATCCGATGAGAGTGAAAGTGAGAGTGAGAGTGATGATGAGGAGGAGTACTCAAAGGAGGACCTCATGAGCATGCTACAAGATGCTCACTCTTATATTGAGACTAAGAGGAAGGAGTGCAAAGAATTGCGCAAGGCCAATAAGGCTCTTGAGCAATCCTTTGATGAGCTCAAGTCTACTCATGAGAGGCTAGAGGAAGCCCATGAGAAGCTTGACCAAGCTCACACTAGGCTTAAGGAAGCCCACTCCTCCCTTCTTAATCAAAGTAAGATTGAGGATGTTGTAGAGACATGCAACATAGGAGTAACATGTGATATTCTTGATGAATCTTTTTATGCTCCTATTATTGTTGCTCCCACCAATGCATCATCATCATCTAGCTCAACTAAAATGCCTACTTCTACTACATATGATTCATCATTAGTAGTAGAAAATGAGAACCTTAAGAACAAGGTGTATGAGCTCACTCATGCTTTAGGCAATGCCTATGGTGGAGATGCCCGCTTGCTTAAGTGCTTGAGTAGCCAAAGATGTCCACTCAACAAGGAAGGACTTGGCTATACCCCCAAGAAGGGCAAGGCCGCTTTTGCTCCTCACAAGACTAGTTTTGTGAAGAGCAATGGTCGATATTGCCATAATTTCAAGTAATCCGGGCACATAGAGCAAAATTGCTTTAACAAGAACAAGAACAATGCTCATGTTTCATTCATTAGACTTGATTCTTGTTATATGCTTACAAAGGGCACTAATGGTGTGAAGGCTAAGTATATTGGTGCACCCATGGTTGGCCCAAAGAAGAAGGCAATTTGGGTGCCCAAGAGCTTAGTGACTAACCTTGGAGGACCCAAAAAGGTTTGGGTACCTAAAAAGAATTGATCTCTTTTGTAGGTAAACTATAAAGCGGGAGGAAGGCATTGGGTGCTTGATAGTGGGTGCACTCAACACATGACCGGGGATGGAAGAATGTTCAAATCAATCAACACTAGTGGCAGTGATCATGCGGATGCTATCACATTTGGTGACAACAAGAAAGGCAAGGTTAAAGGTTTGGGCAAGATTGCAATATCCAATGACTTGAGCATCTCCAATGTGCTATTAGTGGAATCTCTCAACTTCAACCTATTGTCCATGGCACAATTGTGTGACTTGGGTTTCAAATGCATATTTGGTGTTGATGATGTGGAGATAGTAAGTGTTGATGGAAGTGATTTGGTCTTCAAAGGATTTAGATATGAGAACCTCTATTTGGTGGACTTTGATGCTAGTGAAGCTTAATTGACAACATGCTTATTCACCAAATCAAGTATGGGTTGGCTATGGCATAGGCGCTTGGGACATGTTGGAATGAAGCAACTAAAGAGGCTAGTGAAGCATGACATGGTTAGAGGACTAAAAGATGTTCATTTTGAAAAGGACAAGCTATGTAGTGCATGCCAAATGGGAAAGCAAGTTGGAAACACCCATCCAAGCAAAGGAATGATGAGCACTACACATGCACTTGAGTTGTTGCACATGGACTTGTTTGGACCAACTACATATGCAAGTATTGGGGGAAACAAGTATGGTTTTGTGATAGTGGATGACTATACAAGGTACACATGGGTCTTCTTTCTCGTTGACAAGAGTGAAGTGTTTGGCATATTCAAAACCTTTGTCAAGAGAAGTCAAAATGAGTTTGATAGAAGAATCAAGAAAGTGAGAAGTGACAATAGGAGTGAGTTTAGGAACACAAGAGTTGATGAACTATGTGATGAATTTGGAATCAAACATCAATTCTCGGCCAAGTATACACCTCAATCCAATGGGATAGTTGAAAGAAAGAATAGGACACTCATTGATATGTCAAGGTCCATGCTTAGTGAATACAATGTGAGTGATTCTTTTTGGGCCGAAGGAATCAACACGACATGCTATTATAGCAACCGGCTCTATTGTCACCCTCTATTGAAGAAGACACCATATGAGCTCCTAAATGATAGAAAGCCCAACATTGCATATTTCCGGGTCTTTGGGTGCAAGTGCTACATATTAAAGAAAGGCACAAGACTTGGCAAGTTTGAAAAGAAGTGTGATGAAGGGTTCCTACTTGGTTACTCCACTACAAGCAAAGCATATAGAGTGTGGAATAACATATCAAGAATAGTTGAAGAAGTCCATGATGTTGAGTTTGATGAAACCAATGGCTCACATGAAGATCAAGATAATCTAGATGATGTGAGAGGAACACAATTGGTGGAAGCTATGAAGAACATGGACATTGGTGATATTAGGCCAAAGCAAGTGATTGATATTGAAGATAACAAAGAACAAGTGCTCTCTCCTCCAACCATGCATGACAATGATATTGCAAGCTCTAGTGGTTCTCAAGATCAACAAAACGCTAGTGCAAGTGCTCAACCGGAACTAGTGCTCCAACCAACACATATTGCAAGAGATCATCCTTTGGATCAAATTGTTGGTGACATAAGAAGAGGTGTGCAAACAAGATCAAGATTGGCTTCATTTTGTGAACACTACTCATTTGTATCATCTATTGAGCCAACAAAGATTGATGAAGCTTTGATGGATGTTGATTGGGTGAATGCAATGCATGAAGAATTGAACAACTTCACCCGCAATGATGTTTGCGAGTTACTGGAAAGACCAAAGAATACAAATGTGATTGGCACAAGATGGGTCTTTCGGAACAAGCAAGATGAAGATGACATAGTTGTAAGGAACAAAGCAAGATTGGTTGCACAATGGTACACTCAATTGGAAGGCATTGACTTTGGAGAAACCTATGCACCGGTTGCTAGATTGGAGGCCATTAGAATTCTACTTGCATATGCTTGTTCTCACAACATCAAGCTCTATCAAATGGATGTAAAGAGCGCTTTTCTCAATGGATTCATAAATGCGCTAGTATATGTTGAGCAACCTCCTGGATTTGAAGAATTGAAGAAGCCCAATCATGTGTACAAGCTCAAGAAGGCACTATATGGATTGAAGCAAGCACCAAGAGCATGGTATGAAAGATTGAGAGACTTCTTGCTAGCAAAAGGGTTCATGATTGGGAAGGTTGACACCACTCTCTTCACTAAGAAAATTGGAAGTGACTTGTTTGTGTTGCAAATCTATGTGGATGACATCATTTTTGGATCAACCAACCAAAACTTTTGTGAAGAGTTTGGAGAGATGATGGCTAAGGAGTTTGAGATGTCTATGATTGGAGAGCTTAGTTAATTCCTTGGATTACAAATCAAGCAAATGAAGAAAGGAACATTTGTTAGTCAAGGCAAGTACATCAAGGACATGATCAAGAAGTTTGGGTTAGATGAAGCAAAAGCAATAACCACTCCAATGGGCACAAATGGACATTTGGATAGCGACTCTAGTGGTGACATGGTGGATCAAAAGCTATATCGGTCAATGATTGGAAGCCTACTCTATGTGACCGCATCAAGGCCGGATGTCATGTTTAGTGTATGCATGTGTGCAAGGTTCCAAGCTTCACCAAGGGAAAGTCATTTGAAGGCAACCAAAAGAATATTGAGATATTTGAAGCACACTCCAAATGTTGGATTATGGTATCCCAAGGGCTCTCAATTTGAATTGATCGGATACTCGGATTCTGATTATGCGGGATGCAAGGTGGATAGGAAGAGCACATCGAGCACTTGTCAATTGCTTGGAAGATCACTTGTCTCATGGTCATCAAAGAAGCAAAATAGTGTTGCACTCTCTACCGCCGAAGCCGAATACATATCCGTGGGTAGTTGTTGTGCACAATTGCTATGGATGAAAGCAACATTGCAAGATTATGGAGTCAAGTTTGGACAAGTCCCATTGCTATGTGATAATGAGAGCGCCGTCAGAATAGCCACCAACCCGGTTCAACATTCAAGAACAAAGCACATTGACATAAGGCATCACTTCATTAGAGATCATCAAGCAAAGAAAGATATAACTATTGAAAGTGTGGGCACCGATGATCAACTTGCCGATATCTTCACCAAGCCACTAGATGAGAGAAGGTTTTGCAAGCTAAGGAATGAATTGAATATCCTAGACTTCTCCAACATGAGTTGAATGCACCCCCACTTATGACATGCCTCTCCTCAAAGAAAGCAAAGGTGAAATTGTTTGGCATGTGCATTCATTCTTATTAGGTTGTAATCTAGTTCATATAGCCATCACATTGCTTATTTAGGCTCATTCATGGTAAATCAAATGAATTTGAAGTATATATGGTACCACTATTGCTTCTATGTTTGATTTGATCTAGTGGTAGCATATAACTTGTTTGTGAGCTTGTAACTCTAGTGTTTGGTCTAGTAAGCGAGCAATGGGTGTTTAACCAACGTGAGTAAGATAACCATTGTAAGATGTGTGAAGAAGCTTACTCTAGAGCAAACCGTGTTAAATATTCTATGCTCATGAGCTAGATTAAGCCATAACTTGACTTAGTTTGATCCCCACATATGAATCTCATAATGCAAAGATTGTCTCCTTTCATCAAAACTTGCCCCACTTTTATGATAATTGTTGACAAAGGGGGAGAAAATGATGACAAAGATATGAGGGAGAATGCTAAGATAAATAAAAAGAGACATGCTAAGTGAACCTTCAAGTGCTTCAAGTGGGACCGGAGCATACAAATAGGGGGAGCAAGCTCATAAACATGATTGAGCAAGCTCATAAACATGATTGTTGCATTTGAAATGTGCATATTCATAAGTTTTTTAATTTGATATCCATGCTTATGTGGTGAATGCTAGTGATAGGTTATGTTTGATGAATTGAGTTACTAGCATGTATAGAATATCAACTAGACATACTTGTATTTCAAGTGGTTCAAGAGCCTTATTATAATGTTGATCTCACGGAGTTCGTGAGTTTTGGTGTATGTCTAGTGATAAATGGTGCTAAGGATGGTATAACATGTGCACTCTGATTGGTATCACGCTTCAAAGGTCCATTCTTATGCCTTAGCATCATCATTGGTAGTATTGCTCATCCACATTTCATAATCATACATATGTGCCAAATTTAGAACCAAACTCTATAGCACATATGTAGGGGGAGCTAATACTATCAATGTGGTTACTCAAATTTAAATCACATATCTTTGTATAGGTTGTCATCAATTACCAAAAAGGGGGAGATTGAAAGCCCTAGTTTGGTTTTGGATAATTGATGAAACCTATTTGGTCTAATCCTATTGCTAAGCATGTGTGTAGCTTATAAGAAAGGATTAAGACCAAGACAAGTGGTGGAGCTAGCAAGGTGGCAACCATGGAAGATGGTGATGGCCATATGCAACTCAAGTAATCAAGTGCTTTACCATTGGTGAAATGAAGAAGAGAAGAGATGGAGCAAAGAGGCCTGAAGGCAAAGGTATAACCTATAGGGCTCTTATCAAGACACTTAGCGAGTGTGATCACATTTAGGATACATAGCCGTACTATTAAGAGGAGATTATTCACAGCTTATGCGGTGTTCAAGTGCCACTAGGTGTTCTCTAACATATCGATGCTATAGACCTAGTGAGTGACTAACAAAACCCTTGGAAAATGCTTTGCAAAATGCTAACACACTTGCATACAATGATGTACACTTGGTGGTGTTGGCACTTTTGGGATAAGGGGGTGTTAAGGAGTTGTGGAGAAGTGGGAGAAACTAGCATATAGTCCTTCTCCCTCCTGCCGAGCTTGCGAGGCAGGATTCAACGGTTTTCGGAAGTAAAGTGGTATGCTCAGGGAGCATCGGACGCTGGTCCGAGGAGCATCAGACGCTGGCTGAGCGTCCGATGGTTAACCCTAGGTTCTGTCAGATGCTGAAGGGGCATCGGACGCTGGCGACGGACGCTGAGAATTTACTGTTGCAGAGTCCGATGCAGGTGATGTGGCGCGAGCGTGTCTTGCAGGGAGCATCGGACGCTGGCCTGTGTCCGATGCCGATCCATTGGACGCGTTCGATGTGATCTGGAACCTTTCTGTTGTGTCATCGGACGCAGGGGTCGAGCGTCCGATGCTAAGTGTCCGGCGCGTCCGATGTAAGGGTGTTTTTGCGCAGACTTGAGCAGAGGCATCGGAGCGACCGATGCTAGGCATCGACGCGTCCGATGCCACTTTAACCAGCACGGGAAGGAATGTAACCGTTGGGATCGGGCGGCCTGTTTTCATAGCTGGGGGACACGTGGCTCCATCTGGAGCATCGGACGCTAGGGAAGCATCCGATGGTTGAGCATCGGCGTGTCCGATGCCCCTGATTCTGGCCCAATGGCTAGGCTGACTTGAGTGGCCTATTTAAGTGGCTTGGCCGGCTCACTTGGTGGCTCTCTTGCACATTCTGATTCCAAAGCATACTAGTGAGCATTGGCAAGCCTCCCAACTCATCTCCCAAGTTGATTTGATCAAACCTAGTGAGATTGAGTGATCTAGTGCGTGATTTGATAGAGTTCAATCTAGTGGCACTAGTTCTTCGCATCAGCATTGAGTTTTCTTGTTACCCTTGGCATTTGTCGGTGCCTAGATGGCTTGGAGGTTTTGAGGTGGATTTGGCAAGAGAAGGAGCTTGTTCTTGGCCACCACCGATCGTGATTGCGAGAGGTCTTTGGAGCCTCACCTCGCCGGAGCGGCAAGAGGCATCCTTAGTGGATTGCTCGTGTCATTGAGCTACCTCGCTAGTGGTAGATTCTTGTGGCGCTCTTCGTGAGCTTGGTGTTGTGCCAATTAGCCACTGGGTCACCTAGTGTTGGTCGACACAACGGGGAGTAGTGTGCCGGCAAGCACGTGAACCTCGGGATAAATCGTGGTGTCTCGTGTGCTTATTATGATTGTTTCCACATCTTGGTGATTGGTCTTCATATTCATACTATTGGTGATTGGCATCACAAGTGGATTTCACCGGTGATTGGCTCTCTACTAGACGATCCCGAAGGCTCGGTGAAACCACTTCTATCTAGCTCATTTACTTTGTGTATTTACTTTGAGCTACTTCATTTGTGTAGATACCATTTCTTGTTGTATATCTTATGTCATATACCTTGTGTAGCTAGTTGTGATTAGCTTACTTAGTTTGTCTTTTGCACACACTTGTCTCATATACTTTTTGTATATCATTCTTGTACTAGAGCTAGATTGTTATTCCGCATTTAGATATTGACTCTAGTTGTCTGTGTGACATAGAAATATTAGGTAGAATTGTTGGATAGGTGGCTTGCAACACACTATTAGGCTAGCGCAAAAAGCTTCGCCATTTATTATACTAATAGTGTTTGCCTAAGTAATTTTGTAGATTTTTAATTAGGCTATTCACCCCCCTCTAGCCAATTTGGACCTTTCACCCATATGGCCAAATTCCTGGACCTTTTGCAAAGTTCTTGCAGGAAAATGGCATAGTCGCTCAGTACTCCACACCAGGGGAGCCTCAGCAAAATGGAGTAGCTGAAAAGCAACCGTACCCTGATGGATATGGTGCGCAGTATGATACATCTCTCCCACTAAGTCTATGGATAGAGGCGTTAAAAACCACTATTCACATTCTAAACAGGGTCCCAAGTAAGTCGGTGCCTAAAACACCGTATGAATTGTGGACAGGAAAAGTACCCTCACTAAACTATTTACGTGTGTGGGGGTGCCCCGCTGAGGCCAAAGTGTTTAACCCGAACATTGGGAAGCTGGATCCCAAAACAGTGAGTTGCCATTTCATTGGTTATCCTGAAAAGTCCAAGGGCTTTCATTTCTACTGTTCAGACATATATACAAAGTTCGTAGAAACGAGACACGCTATGTTCTTGGAGGATGAAATGATCAGGGGGAGTCAGGCAGTGCGCAAGATTGATCTTGAAGAAAAGCAGGTATATGTACCCACTCCGATGATTCAGGAATCATTCTTCTCACTACCTGTTCCCAATGTCCCTACGGTGCCAGACACTGTAGTGACAGAACCTGTTGTTGACATCCCTGTGGCAACACCTAGTGAACATGGGGAACATGTTTGTAACATCCCAAAATTTGCATCAATTTGAAAATAGGCAATATGATTTAATTATGCATTTTATGTGTTGCATAGAACCTAGTTAATAAATTATTTACAAAAGCTAAAAATTTATCCTAGGCCAAAGATCATATTGATGCATACATGCTGGTGCATATCTTATTTTTGTGATGATTGGTTTTGCTCAAAACTTGTTTGAATTCAAAGGGATTTCAAATCCATTCTTGAAAATCAGATTTGGAAATTGGAAAATCCTTTTCTCTCTCTCTCCCCTCCTTTCTCCCTTTTTGGCCCGATCAGCTGGTCGGCCTGCTCCCTCCGCTCGCGCCGGCCCGCTTCCCTTCTCCCCTTCCCCTTTCTCCTTCGCCCGCGTGGGCCGCTGCCCGGCCCAACGCCTGCGCGCAGCGCCGCTCCGCCGGCCCAGCCGTCCGCTCGCCGCACCCGCGCGCGCGCGTCGCTCCCTCTCGCTGACAGCTTACCCCACCGGTCAGCCTCTCAGCGTGCCGCGCTCGTCGTCTCCCTCTCGTCTCCGGCTCGAACTCGATGCCGAGTTCGATTCCATCAACGCTACGCGTCCTCTCTTGCCAAATCGACCGAGCCGATCCCCTTATAAGATCCCCGAGAGTCCGCCGCCTCTCCCCACGCATCAAACTCCTGCTCTCATGCCCTAACTCGCTCCCGTGACGAACTCCGCGGCCGCCGACGATCCGCCGTCGTCAACCCGACGCTTCATCGAGGTCCAGCCGTCGCCAGGTTCCTATCTAGCTTCGTCTTGGTCACGCGAAGCCGTTACACCTTTTTCCCCTCTGTTTTCCCCTGGTTTCGCGTTAACCCGTGCTCGCCGTCGTTGCAGCGCCCCCGCTTTCCGCCTCGCCGCGCAATCCGCCGTCACAGAGACCTCACCGGCGCCATCATCACCACTGGTGAGTCCGCTTTGCTCTCCTCTTTCGATTGGACCTACTCCCGAGGTCTCTACCGCTCTGTAGCGGAATCCCGAGCCGCGCCGCCGTTTTCCGGCCATGGCGCCGCCGCACTCTCTCCTCTCCGGCGACACAACGCCGCCAGCCCCCCCCAGAACTAATCTGAGCCGTCCATCTGGGAATCGACGATCTCCATCAGTCGGTACCCCTTCGCCGGTCATTTTACAGAAAGGCCATTACAATTATTCGAGCCTCAACCCGCGGTCCTTTTGGGCACTGTGCTCTGAGTCTGCGAAAACTTGCTTCTAAGCCCCTGCGTTTCATCCAAATTGAGGCGCAGTCCAGCCAGATCTGAAATTCGTTTTAAATCAATTTAAATTCAAAATCAATTTCAGTTTATTTACAGTTTTGCCACCAGTTTTAAATGCTTATAACTTCCACGTTTTTAGTCCGATTTAGTCCGTTCAAGTTGCGTTAGATTCGTTTTGAAAAGATCTATCTATCTGTACAAGAATATCTACTGTTTTCAGTAATTAAAATTTGAGTTAGGTTTAATCTACTAATTAAGGTTTGGTAACTTGTTTAGTTCATAACTTTCGCGTTATAATTCCGTTTTTCGTGATCTTCGCGTTTATGTGATCGTGGTAGACCGTAGTTGCTGTTTTCAAACTTTTTATACTATTTTCTTGCTGTTGGTGTAATGTTCTAATTATAGCTTGTCTGCTTTGCATGATTGTGTTCCGATGATTGTGTGTTGATGTGGTAATCGAGTATAGACGGTGAGACCTACGCTGGTGATCAGGAGCCCTACTTCGACAACCAGGAGCAACCAGAGTACTCTGAATCAGGCAAGTATAGCATGGGATCATCCTTGTTGACCTATTCACCATGAAGCATCTAAATTCATATGCATGTGTCTAATTTTGACCTCCTATCTAGTTTATCCTAGACTTTTGACCTGTTACCTTGTTCACCTTGGGATGCTATGCATATGGGTAGAGTTTTGCTAGAGCTTTACTTAAACCAAACATGATCTAATAATGGTGAATAAAACTTGATCTTTTTAGCAACATGGTTTAGGACCTCCTGTCAGCAAAAGCTGGGACATACAGTGCAACCATGAGGGTTATATGGCTCTGACCTTAGCTTAGTATAAGGACCTTTTCTAGCTTGTTAGTGGTTACCCGAAAGGGCGCATAAGGCGCTTGACGAGCTGGATTTAGGGCGGCTACTTTCACCTTGCCTGCGTTGCCGTAAGGTTGGGAGACCCTTCTTCCCCTTGCCTTTAGACCTAGCGGCCCTAACTTGTTAGATGAACCTTTGAAAGACTTTGCGTGTATCCTGCCCACTCACCTTGGAAGTGTTATGGGAGTAATTAACTCGGGCATCTGGATATCATGACTCATCGGGTAAAGTGTACACCTCTGCGCAGAGTTTAATAAACTGATATATCAGCCGTGCTCACGGATATGAGCGGCCTGGAAAACTCACAGACTTAGTCTTGCTGTCAACCAGTCATCTTCCCTGTGATGGAGCTACCGCGAGAGACACTTTATTTATCCGCTGCTAAGTAAAGACTTTGAATAATATTCGTTATGTAATAAACATATGTGATGGTACTTCTTAAATTTGTGGCTTATGTGTGTGATTGATCTCTGGGCACACATAAGTTATTGCATTCAATTTTGTTCTTAAAATTGGGTGTGACAAATTGGTATCGGAGCTATGTTGACTGTAGGACGCAAGCCTAGTTAGTTATGGTCGTTTTAGTGGTCCTTGCTTCTCAATTCTTGCTATTTATCTTAGCCTTGTTAATTTATCAAAACCATATGCTTCTCTTTACTTGCTCTATTACACAAATATATTGATTCTATTGTATCTGTCTCTTGGTCTACTCCATAGATGGCTCGTCGTATCACCCGCAGGACCATCGGTGGACGCAGGAGGGCAGGCAACCCCGTTCCGCAAGCACCGCAAGCACCCCATGAGCCAGAACCGCAGGAGGTAGCACCGCAAGAGCCAGTACTGCAAGAACAAGCACCTCAAGAGGTGGAACCACAAGAACCCGCACCACCAGCACCAGTACCACAAGCTCCAGTACCTCCCGCGCCAGTGCCCCCAGAAGTGCTGGAGGTTGAAGACGATGAAGAGCTTCCAACGGGTTGGGACGTGGACTCCGGGTATCTCGTCGGAGCGCCCACAGCTGCCCAGAGTCCCACACATCACAGGCTGATGGGACTTTTTGATGCTTACTACCCCGACAAGAACATCATCGTACAGTACACCCACTGGAGGTACAGTCATCCCATGGAAAGGACCTACTGGAAGGAAAGAGTGACTGTCGTCGTCCGAGAACCAGAGAGTGGCCTATACCTGCATGAGATGGTGATTGGCCACAGGGCTCGTCGGTCCACTCTAGCGTCAGCCTTGGAAGCCGTGGCAGTTGAAGCCTACAAAGCATTCCGGGGTCGTCACATTGAAGACATGAGGGATGATGCATACCGCTATCTGCCCTATTGGAACCGTGAGAATAAGGAGGCTATGGTAGAAGACCCCAATGCAACTCCAACCGAGAAGGCCACACGAGATTTTCTCCTTGACAGGGAAAGGTCTAACGCGGACTTGGAAAAGGAGGTGATATCCCTGGGAAAAGATCTCAAAAGATGCTATAGCACCATCGATGGGCTCTTGGAACTTCTCAACCAACCCCCTATGTACAAGAGGCTCCGCGAACCGCTCTACAAATAGGCATAGGTCACCCTTCTATGTAATAAGACGATATTAGTAAACGTTTTGTCGAGTCTAGTTAAACTTTGTGCTAGTGTGCTTCTTTATGTGTGAGTTGGATTATCATTATGCTTATGTGTGATTTGGTTCTTTGTAATGAGTGTTGAGATTTGTGGGCTTGTCTACAAATCTCATAGTTAGACATAACGTTTATGAATAATAAGAAGGTTAGTTACATCTTGTCCTATGCTGTTTTCTGGAGCAACCTGTGATCTTTTGGTTATATCTCAAGTTCTGATCATGCAACATGGCTGAAAATTTTATGGTGGAAAATAGACTCCTATATCTAACCAATGCCTCTGGAATCACTTCAATAGCTGTTATGGTTTGTGAGATATGGCTGTTTCAAGTTAGAGTTTCTGCGCAGTTTTGAGCTCTGAACAGATCTGTTTGTTCTCTGTTTTTGACTAACTTAACGACAGAATCTGGGAAAGTTACTTAAATAAAAGTTGTAGATAATTTCGTTATCTTTCCAACCGTGTATCACACGCCCTGTTTGGATTTCTGGAACTCCGTATATGACTGTTTTTCTGTGCTGCTGTTACCGGATCTCGCCCAGAAATTTTCAGATCTCCTGTTTCCTCTCATACAAGTGATCGTTTCATGAAAAGTTCGCTAACCTTGATCCTTGTTGGAAACACAGATGGCCGCCAGAGGAGGTGGAGCTGGAGGTGGACGTGGACGTGGCCGTGGTCGTGGAGCACCTGTTAACCCACCACCACCACCCCCAGTTAACATTCAGCAGTTGATGGGCATCCAAGCCCAATTTATGCAAACCATGATGCAACATATGCAGAATCAGCCAGTTGGAGGAGCACCACCGATGCAAGTGAGGGACAAGAGGGGTGAGTTTTTAAAGGGTCACCCGCCAGTGTTCTCTCATGCCGCTGATCCCCTGGAGGCTGATGACTGGCTTCGTGCTATTGAACGCCAGCTTACCATCGCACAATGCAATGACCAGGAGAAGGTGCTCTATGCTTCTGGTCAGTTGCAAGGAGCTGCTCTGGATTGGTGGGAATCGTTTCAGTTCGGTCAAGCCAATGATGCTCCACCTGTCACCTTCGAGGAATTCAAGACCAACTTCAAAGCGTACCATATCCCTGCTGGTCTGATTGAATTGAAGCAGGAAGAGTTCAGATCTCTGCGCCAAGGAGCCATGACCGTTGCAGAGTACCGTGACAAGTTTGCTCAATTGTCACGCTATGCCCCCACAGATATCGCTCAGGATGCCGACAAGCAGCGTCGCTTTCTCAAGGGTCTGAATGATGGACTGGCACTGCAGCTTATGTCCAATGAGTATGCCAGTTACCAGACTCTAGTCAACCGTGCTATAGTGGTTGACAACAAGCGCAAGGAGATGAAGGCTAGAAAAAGGAAGCTCCAAGGTCAGTCCTCTGGTAATAACAACCGCCCTCGTTCCAACTTCGCACCAGGCAATCAGCAGAGATACCAGGGACCGACTACTCAGTGGAACCGCAACCAGGGACAGCAACGTCCTTCATACCCGCAACAGCAGCAGAACAATAATCAAGCCCAGCGCCAAGGCACTCCCAACAATGCTCCCATGAAGACTAGTGCACCCAACACCCCCGTCAAGAATGGAACACCCAATGCCTGTTTCCGTTGTGGTGATCCCGGTCACTATGCCAACCGCTGTCCGAAGAGGCAAGATCAGCTCCCACCTCAGAATAATGGGCAGCAAGGAAGGCAGCAAGTACCCCCTAATTCGGGCAAGGTGAATCACGTGTCCACAGAGACCGTGCAGGAAGCGCCAGAAATTATGCTTGGTACGTTCAACATCAGTTCCATCCCCGCTACAGTTCTTTTCGATTCTGGTGCATCGCATACTTTCATATCACATACATTTGTTAGAATGCATAATCTACCTGTTAGTCTCATGAAAACCCACATAATGGTTACCTCACCGGGTGGAGGTTTGCAAGCTACGCTTCAGTGTATGCCTATACATGTGTCCCTAGGGGGGGTAGATTTCTCAGTATCCCCAATTGTGCTGAGAACAGCTGGTATTGATTTGATACTGGGTATGGATTGGCTGACGAAAACCAAGACCGGTATTCAGTGTCAAGATAAGGTTGTAACAGTTACTACAGCTAAGGGGGACAGAATCAGTGTGAATGTAGTGCTACAACCAACACCAACTGCAACCGTGAATCAGATGAATGAAGAGGTTTTCCCGGAAGATCTAGTGGTGGATGAGTTCCCGGATGTGTTCCCCGATGACTTGCCAGGTATGCCACCTGATCGCGACATTGAATTTATTATTGAACTTTTACCTGGAACTGCACCCATAGCTAAAAGACCATATAGAATGGGAGTACCTGAATTAGAAGAACTTAAGAAACAAATTAAAGAGTTACAAGAAAAAGGGTTTATTCGTCCTAGTTCATCACCTTGGGGAGCTCCTGTTATTTTTGTTGACAAGAAGGATGGTGGTCAACGGATGTGTGTTGACTATAGATCGCTTAATGAAGTTACCATCAAGAACAAGTACCCGTTGCCGAGGATTGATGATCTGTTTGACCAGCTTAAAGGTGCATGTGTGTTCTCTAAGATTGATCTGCGTTCTGGTTACCATCAGTTGAAGATTCGAGCATCTGATATTCCAAAGACAGCTTTTACTACCAGGTATGGGTTGTATGAGTACACAGTCATGTCCTTTGGATTGACCAATGCACCTGCCTACTTTATGTATTTGATGAACAAGGCGTTCATGGAATATCTCGACAAGTTCGTTGTTGTATTTATTGATGATATTCTAGTATACTCTAAGAACAAGGAGGATCATGCTGATCATCTGAGATTAGTACTACAAAAACTCAGAGAGCATAAGTTGTATGCCAAGCGCAGCAAGTGTGAGTTTTGGTTGAAGGAAGTTTCTTTCCTTGGACATGTTATCTCTAATGGAGGCATTTCAGTAGATCCGGGCAAGGTTGAAGATGTGTTGAACTGGGAGCCACCAACAGATGTGACCGAGATTCGTAGTTTCCTTGGATTGGCCGGTTACTATAGAAGGTTCATTGAAGGATTCTCCAAACTTGCTAAGCCAATGACAGCTCTGCTAGAGAAGAATGCTAAGTTTGTCTGGTCCGATAAATGTCAAGCTAATTTTGAGGAGTTGAAGAAACGTCTGACTACAGCTCCAGTGTTAATTCTGCCAGATCTGAGTAAGGATTTCTCTATTTATTGTGATGCATCTCGTCAAGGTTTGGGTTGTGTTCTTATGCAAGAAGGCAGAGTGGTAGCATATGCATCAAGGCAGTTGAGAAAGCATGAGCTGAACTATCCCACTCATGATTTAGAATTAGCAGCTGTTGTCCATGCATTGAAAATTTGGAGACACTATTTAGTGGGTCACAAGACAGACATCTATACCGATCATAAGAGCTTGAAGTACATTTTCACTCAGTCTGATCTGAATTTGAGGCAGCGCAGATGGTTGGAATTGATTAAGGATTATGATTTGGAAATACACTACCATCCCGGGAAGGCTAATGTTGTAGCAGATGCCTTGAGCAGAAAAAGCCATGCCAATGAGATCCGAATTGCTTCTATGCCAGAAGAGTTGTGTGCTGAATTTGCACATCTGAATTTGGGAATTGTGATCAACAGAATAGAGTTAGAACTTGAACCAGTATTGATGCAAGAGATACGTAAGGGTCAGATGTCAGATGAAAAGTTAAAGCAGATAGCCGATAACATTGTTCTTGGCAAAGCATCAGGTTTTCGGTTAGATGATGATGGTACATTATGGCATGGGAATAGATTATGTGTACCTGCAATCAAAGAGATACGTGAGTCTATACTGCGAGAAGTGCATGAGTCAGCTTATTCCATTCATCCTGGAAGCACTAAGATGTACCTTGATCTGAAGAAAAAGTATTGGTGGGATGGACTGAAGCGAGATGTAGCCGAGTACGTCGCTTTGTGTGATACATGTCAGAGGGTAAAGGCAGAACATCAGAGACCCGCTGGTTTGTTACAACTGATGAAGATACCTGAATGGAAGTGGGAAGAAGTTGGTATGGACTTTATAGTTGGGTTACCTCGTACTCAGAGAGGTTACGACTCCATATGGGTAATAGTCGATCGATTGACCAAAGTTGCTCACTTTATACCGGTCAAAACTACCTATACTGGAGCTAGATTGGCAGAATTGTATATGGAACGAATAGTATGTTTGCATGGAGTGCCAAGAAAGATTGTGTCAGATCGTGGTACTCAGTTCACCTCTCACTTTTGGCAGATGATACATCGATCATTGGGTACAAGGTTGAACTTCAGTACTGCTTATCATCCACAGACTGATGGACAGACAGAAAGAACAAATCAGATTCTAGAAGACATGTTGAGAGCTTGTGCATTACAGTATGGCACCAGTTGGGACAAGAATTTGTGTTATGCAGAGTTCTCATACAACAATAGCTATCAGGAGAGTCTAAAGATGGCACCGTTTGAAGCTTTGTATGGAAGATCGTGTAGAACACCGTTGTTTTGGGATCAGACAGGTGAGAGTCAAGTGTTTGGACCTGATGTGTTGAGGAATGCCGAGGAACATGTCAGAATAATCAGAGATAATCTGAGAGCCGCTCAGTCTCGACAGAAGAGTTATGCTGACAACCGTCGTCGAGATCTAACTTTTGCAGTAGGAGATTATGTCTACCTAAAGGTGTCACCGATGAGAGGTGTGAAAAGGTTCAATAAGAAAGGAAAGCTAGCACCCAGGTATATTGGACCATTCAAGATCCTTGAAAGACGTGGTGAAGTGGCATATCAGTTAGAGTTGCCTGAAAGCTTGTCAGGAGTGCATAATGTGTTTCATGTTTCTCAGTTGAAAAAGTGCCTGCGAGTACCCGAAGAGCAGATACCGTTGGAAGAGCTCACAGTTAAGGAAGATTTGACTTATGATGAGTACCCAACAAGAATTCTGGAGACAGCCGAAAGAGTTACCCGGAGCAGAGTAATAAAGATGTGCAAGGTTCAGTGGAATCGGTACTCAGAAGCAGAGGCAACTTGGGAAAGAGAAGAGGATTTGAGAAAGTCTTACCCGCAGTTGTTTGAGTAAGCATCGCTGGAATCTCGAGGACGAGATTCTTTAAGGGGGGTAGAATTGTAACATCCCAAAATTTGCATCAATTTGAAAATAGGCAATATGATTTAATTATGCATTTTATGTGTTGCATAGAACCTAGTTAATAAATTATTTACAAAAGCTAAAAATTTATCCAAGGCCAAAGTTCATGTTGATGCATACATGCTGGTGCATATCTTATTTTTGTGATGATTGGTTTTGCTCAAAACTTGTTTGAATTCAAAGGGATTTCAAATCCATTCTTGAAAATCAGATTTGGAAATTGGAAAATCCTTTTCTCTCTCTCTCCCCCTCCTTTCTCCCTTTTTGGCCCGATCAGCTGGTCGGCCTGCTCCCTCCGCTCGCGCCGGCCCGCTTCCCTTCTCCCCTTCCCCTTTCTCCTTCGCCCGCGTGGGCCGCTGCCCGGCCCAACGCCTGCGCGCAGCGCCGCTCCGCCGGCCCAGCCGTCCGCTCGCCGCACCCGCGCGCGCGCGTCGCTCCCTCTCGCTGACAGCTTACCCCACCGGTCAGCCTCTCAGCGTGCCGCGCTCGTCGTCTCCCTCTCGTCTCCGGCTCGAACTCGATGCCGAGTTCGATTCCATCAACGCTACGCGTCCTCTCTTGCCAAATCGACCGAGCCGATCCCCTTATAAGATCCCCGAGAGTCCGCCGCCTCTCCCCACGCATCAAACTCCTGCTCTCGTGCCCTAACTCGCTCCCGCGACGAACTCCGCGGCCGCCGATGATCCGCCGTCGTCAACCCAACGCTTCATCGAGGTCCAGCCGTCGCCAGGTTCCTATCTAGCTTCGTCTTGGTCACGCGAAGCCGTTACACCTTTTTCCCCTCTGTTTTCCCCTGGTTTCGCGTTAACCTGTGCTCGCCGTCGTTGCAGCGCCCCCGCTTTCCGCCTCACCGCGTAATCTGCCGTCACAGAGACCTCACCGGCGCCATCATCACCACTGGTGAGTCCGCTTTGCTCTCCTCTTTCGATTGGACCTACTCCCGAGGTCTCTACCGCTCTGTAGCGGAATCCCGAGCCGCGCCGCCGTTTTCCGGCCATGGCGCCGCCGCACTCTCTCCTCTCCGGCGACACAGCGCCGCTAGCCCCTCCCAGAACTAATCTGAGCCGTCCATCTGGGAATCGACGATCTCCATCAGTCGGTACCCCTTCGCCGGTCATTTTACAGAAAGGCCATTACAATTATTCGAGCCTCAACCCGCGGTCCTTTTGGGCACTGTGCTCTGAGTCTGCGAAAACTTGCTTCTAAGCCCCTGCGTTTCATCCAAATTGAGGCGCAGTCCAGCCAGATCTGAAATTCGTTTTAAATCAATTTAAATTCAAAATCAATTTCAGTTTATTTACAGTTTTGCCACCAGTTTTAAATGCTTATAACTTCCACGTTTTTAGTCCGATTTAGTCCGTTCAAGTTGCGTTAGATTCATTTTGAAAAGATCTATCTATCTGTACAAGAATATCTACTGTTTTCAGTAATTAAAATTTGAGTTAGGTTTAATCTACTAATTAAGGTTTGGTAACTTGTTTAGTTCATAACTTTCGCGTTATAATTCCGTTTTTCGTGATCTTCGCGTTTATGTGATCGTGGTAGACCGTAGTTGCTGTTTTCAAACTTTTTATATTATTTTCTTGCTGTTGGTGTAATGTTCTAATTATAGCTTGTCTGCTTTGCATGATTGTGTTCCGATGACTGTTCAGACATATATACAAAGTTCGTAGAAACGAGACACGCTATGTTCTTGGAGGATGAAATGATCAGGGGGAGTCAGGCAGTGCGCAAGATTGATCTTGAAGAAAAGCAGGTATATGTACCCACTCCGATGATTCAGGAATCATTCTTCTCACTACCTGTTCCCAATGTCCCTACGGTGCCAGACACTGTAGTGACAGAACCTGTTGTTGACATCCCTGTGGCAACACCTAGTGAACATGGGGAACATGTTTCACAGGAACCCATTGAAACTAGCGTTGCGCATGAGGAAGAACAACAACAAGTTCCGATTGAACAAGAGCCATCTGATGATGGACCGAGGAGGTCCCAAAGAGCTAGAAGATCTGCCATTCCAGTAGATTATGAAGTGTATAACACTGAAGAGTTTCAAATGGAGGATGATCCCACCTCATTTGAACAAGCCATGAGAAGCGAACACTCGTCCAAGTGGCTTGAGGACATGGAAGATGAGATAAAGTCAATGAGTGCCAACCGTGTTTGGGACTTGGAGATAATTCCTAAAGGGGCCAAAACAGTAGGCTGCAAATGGGTCTACAAGACGAAATATGACTCCCAAGGGAATGTAGAAAGATATAAAGCACGACTCGTGGCAAAAGGCTTTACGCAAAGGGAAGGGATTGATTACAATGAGACCTTTTCTCCAGTCTCATGTAAAGATTCCTTCCGAATCATAATGGCTCTAGTAGCACATTATGATTTAGAGTTGCATCAGATGGATGTGAAAACGGCTTTCCTCAACGGTGAGTTGGAGGAAAACGTTTACATGTCACAACCGAAAGGTTTTGTCATGAAAGGAAAAGAACAAATGGGATGTCGCTTGAAGAAATCCATTTATGGATTGAAACAAGCATCCAGACAGTGGTATTTAAAGTTTGATGGCATAATAAAGAAGTTTGGGTTTATGGAAAATGTTGAGGACAACTGTGTGTACTCCAAGTTCAAGAATGGAAAATTTATTTTTCTAATCTTGTACGTGGATGATATCTTACTCGCGAGTAGTGATATCAGTCTACTAAGGAAGACAAAAGATTTCTTGCCCTCAAAATTTGATATGAAAGATCTCGGTGAAGCATCATTTGTTCTAGGCATCGAGATTCACAGAGAAAGAAGAAAAGGGGTTATAGGATTATCGCAAAAGGCATACATAGAAAAGGTTCTGAAAAGATATAGTATGCATGCGTGTAAACCTTCACCTGCACCAATAGTCAAGGGTGATAGATATGGGGAATTTCAGTGCCCTAGGAACCAATATGAAATTGAACAAATGAAAGCGGTTCCATATGCTTCAGCTGTCGGAAGCTTACAGTATGCACAGGTGTGCACACGCCCTGACTTTGCATTTGTTACCGGGTACTTGGCAGATTTCAATGTAATCCAGGACTAGAACACTGGAAATTGGTAAAGAAAGTCATGCGTTACCTACAAGGCACAAAAGGCCTCATGTTAACATATAGAAAATCAGATTCCTTGCACATAGTAAGGTACTCGGATTCTGATTATGCAGGAGATGAAAGAAAGTCCACATTAGGGTATGTGTTCACTCTCGCTGGAGGAGCAATATCATGGAAAAGCTCCAAACAAACTGTCACTACATCGTCCACAATGTAAGCCGAGTTTGTAGCCTGTTTTGAGGCAACTGGGCAGGTTAATTGGCTGAAAAAATTCATACCCGGTTTGAAAGTGGTTGACGACATCTATAGGCCACTGAAGTTGTACTGCGATAATAATCCAGCAGTACAATATGCTCACAACAATAGGTCAAGTGGTGCTGCCAAACACATTGACATAAAGTATTATGTTGTGAAAGATAAAGTCCATGATCAATCTATAAGTCTCGAGCATATCAGTACGAGTAAGATGCTCGCGGATCCGCTAACGAAAGGCTTACCACCCGCAGTGTTCAAGGAACACGTTGTCGGCATGGGGTTAATGGAAAGCCTATGATTCCTGGACTAAAGGGCCCAAAAGTAAAATTATCTATTTCAAAATAGAGATGAACATTATGGCTGCTAAGTCTATCGGCAAAAGACCGTGATAATGAGGCATGCCTCTTGCGTAAATCTGTAATGGAATGAGAAAAGTAAAAGTAAAAGAAACTGGTGAGATCAAGAGGGAGATTGTTAGACTAATCTCTCAGCTAGTGACCCAACAGTCACTGGGCTTTGACCTCGCGCCCTGATCGGGGGCGCCCAACACATTTAATGGCTGGCGGGCCCTCGTCGCACTGCGCATATAAAGAGGGTGGGGGCTGGCGGCTCTCAGCACGAGGTTCACCGTGAGCCACTGTTCCCCACCGACAACCCTAATCCGATCTAGTGAGGGGCGCAACCAGCGACGGGAAGCTCCGCCGCCGCCGTTCCTCATCGCAGCAGATCTGGACCACGTACGTCTTCGCCATCACCGCCGGACTCCGACTCCTGCGTCTCCCTCCCGCACCGTCGACGACCACAGCACGCCGATGGACATGGCGGGTGGCGGCTCCTCTTCTTCCACTACTTCTTCAGGTTCGAACAACCTAGGTATGAACTCCTAATCACTCCTCTCTTTCGGATCTAGCTCGTAGTAGTTCATAGGACCATGTCTATGCACTGCAATTGTTTATACCTGACTAGATCTACTCCTAGTGATCCTGAGTATTCTATCAGATCACACTTACGTGGTGAAGAATGACTAGGTTTACAAACAAACCAGCAAAGGATAGCTGTCGCACTTACGTGGCGAAGAACGACTAGTTTTCTAGCAAACTAGCAAAGGAACCGTCGAATCTCTCGCCCGGGAGGGACCCCGTCAGGGCAAGGACGTCGCTGGGTTGCCCTAGGTCGGTCGACGAGCCTAGGGTGCCATCTTTGGTCGTCAAATCAAGGGATGAACAACATGAGGTTGGAGAAGAGGGTAAAAGGGTGTAGTAGATTGATTTGACGATTGGATAGATGGGGTCTCAATCGGCCATGATCCTTTCATATATATAGAGGGGGGTGGTCTTATCCCGGTAGCAAACCCTTCCAAACCTTATTTTCCATGTTTCCCACTAGTTTGGAATAGTTCAGATCGGAATCCAAAAAGACAGATCCGAATGGGAGTGAGAACTTCCGACTCGGGTCGGAACTTCCGGGGGTCGGAAGTTCCGACTCGGAGGGTTAGAACTTCTGACTCCGAGGGTCGGCAGTTCCAGGGGGCAGCAGTTCCGACTCGGGTCAGAACTTCCGATAGTGAGACATCTTTACTAGGTCATAACTCTTCCATCCAGGCCCCAAATTGGACGTTCCATATATGTTTTTCGACCATCTCGACGAGAGGAACACAATGGTGAAGTCCATTCTTGCATTTGAGAAAGTTTGGCAAAAATCGTCTTAGCCAACTTGGGATCCAGCTAAACCGATTCTGGCTTGTTCAACACCTGATAGAAGAAAGATCTTTAAATCAACACTTTGATAACTACAAGCTGGTCTCCATTGCTGCCTCACCACCTCCGATCAGTTTTACCTTGTCGCGTGGATCTCCATTGCTGCCTTGCCGCCTCCGACCAGTTTTACCTGGTCGAAAGTCTCTCAAGTGGTCTCATGACTAGTTCCTGGTCGGAAGATATCTGCAACAGTGATCGGATCGAGCGACCAGACCCAACCTGCTCGGAAAATCTCAGAACACCCTGCTTGTCAGATATAAAGTGCTCGGAGACAGTTGTTCATCACTTTGGCTCCAAATACGATAATACAAGCATGCTTTCTAGCCATCTTGACGACAGAAACTTGATGGTGGAATCCATTTTACTCTTGTGACACTTTTGTGTGTCAACATATGTCCCCCTGTTTTTAGGTGAATGATGCATTGAACCTAAAAACACAATAAAGCACTAAATAGCAACGATACCCAACTCATCGACTATCTAGCATCTAAAGACGATGTATACATCGACCATATTTAAATGCACACCACCGAACATTGTCATCAACTTCAGCGTTTGGATCACGAAAATATATCAACAAGGGAGTACTCGAACACTCCAAATCGGCTTCACTTTCACTGAGAATTAATCTAGGCCTATTTGGGACCTTATCAAGCAAAATGACCCAGCTGACCACTAGAAGCCAACTAAGTCGGCTGGGATTCCGATTGAGTCGACTAGGCCACCCGACTGAGCTGGCTCAGTGTTGACGTTTGTTAATGCAAATAAGAATATGAAAGATTCCGCAAGCGCACAGAACACCATCGTAGCATTTTATCGGGAGTATTCCAGGATCGTTATTTATATTTTACCATAGGGAAGCAAGGGTCAAGAATCTGATAACTCACTATCATGCATCTACTAACTCAGAGTACTTATTAGACTAAAGCAGGAGTGAATGATATATGATATATATAATAATGAAAACACATCAAAGAGAATTCATGATAAATGTATAGATAACTATAGTGGGAGGACAATGGGAGAAATCAAGGTTCCTATGTTCTTCTCTATTACTTGGGTTCTAAGGTAACAAAGATGAAAAGATATAGCAGTCATAAACATTGGCACTTTGGAGCAACAGTACCTTTCTGACTCTCGAAAAAGACTGGGAAGAAAGTAGTCAGGGGAATGCTGCCAAAAGCTCTACGAAACATCAATCCGAACGTGGTGGACTACGAAGGCCTAACAGAGCTGTCACCCCTGGGGCTACCACAAATATTCTGTGGGATTGAGTGCAACCTCAGGTAACCTATAGACCAAACACCATGTCTAATCTATCGATTACTACTCTAATTAGCTAGCATAACTAGAGCACTCAATACGAGCAAAGATCCCATGCCAAGATATAACAACTATACTAATCATATAATAAAGCATAAAGTAAACAGAGAAGATAAATATATTAAAGCATAAGTCTTACAAAGAAAAGATACAAGACATACCAAAACTCTGAAGACTCCTCCGGAACCGGAGCGCAGCTCCGCTCTCCCTAACTCCCGACTAAAGCTAAGCTATTACATTGGAAAATCTAAACCTAATTCTCTAGGGAGAAGAGGTTGTCCTTCGAGGGATGCCTCTACAAAGACTCCCAAATGATGACGGTGTATGCCTTAGGGGGGTCCTGGGTTTATTATATAGGGGCTCCTGGCCTCGCCTCCACCTTGGGCAAGCGATGTGGTACTAAATCGTTCGTCATATGCACTTGGGCCTAAATGGGCCAAAACGTGTTGGAGAGGTCGGTTGGAGTGCGTCACGCGAAGGGAGACCGACCGGTCTGTCTCTATGATAGGTGGGTCCCACCTTCCATGGGTCGCCTTCTCGTGTCTTATGGAATGTTCTGGAATGTTCTAGAATCTTCCAAGTCGTATCCATCGAGGACTCTCGCTCCGGGACTCCAAATATAGCAAATCATATGTCCGTTTCGATCGTCTCGACGAGGTCTTCGCAATGATGTGCTCTGTTTCATCACTTGAGATACTTTTATATGGTGAAATATTGATAATCCTGCAAAACAAGTGAGAGCACCAAAACTCGTGGAACTTGTTAGTTTCAAACCATACAACTATGTTTTGTGATTCATTTAGTGTCATTTCATGCAATAGTTGATGGTATAATATTGACATTAAGGACCGTCAACAAGTTCCCCCAAGCTTACCCTTTGCTAGTCCCTTAGCAAAGTCAAACTCAACAATGGATCAGGAGTTGTTGTAAAATCTGCACTTCTAACAAGTACTCATGCATTCAAACAAAAGTTCTCATTTGGATTTGAAAAAGATATTATATTATTTATCACGGGGCTTAGTACTTTACCTTGAATCTTGAGTAATTGAACGATAGAACGATCAAATCAAGCACCATGTCTCTAGTTCTTTCACTTCACCATTATCCCGGAGTTTTTATGAATTTTCAAAAAGCTTAAGAACATATGTTGCCAAATTAAACAATGGATCCAAAGAGATAGTCAACCATACCATTGAATCGAGAAGTGCATGTGTATGGAAAATGGAGGTGGATGCTCTTTTGAATATATCACTCTCTTTTGTCTATGAGAAACACATGGCTATCAGGCTAATTCTACTGGCGGGCACGTGCCCATTTTTTTTGATATTCATATATTTTTTTCTTTTTCTCTCTTTTTTCGAGGTTCCGGGCACTTGTCCCTTTTTATTTCCTCGGGATCTATCTTTTTGAGGATTCGGACACTTGTCCCTTTTTATTTCCTCGATTTTTTTTCTTTTCTTTTTTTTTCAATAGCCACTTGCTTCCAACAAACTTTTGAGTGGATAATAACAGGTAATCATGAGCATTTATGCAAAAGATGGATGAAATGTGTAAGTGATCTCAATTCAATAGTTTGATAACTTCTCATAGGGTCAACAAAGCTTAATTTAACTCAATGCAATTATTTATCATATTAATATTGGAAACTCTCCGGAACTCTAGTGTTGTTTTAGAACAAGATAACAGTAGCTCAGATCATCACATATCATATCTATCAATTACCTAGACTCTGGATCAAGAATTTGCTACCCATATATTTAATTTTATTTTAAGGCACCATTAATTTTTAAACTTAGGAGAACTCATGCTTAAAGGCTAGGTATTAGAAAGAAATACAATAGAGCAACTATTCATCATTTTCATTTTAAGAAATTAGGAAGAGAGTTCTTCAGATTTGATATGCTTTATTTATTTAATCTAACACACACTATAACCTATTATTTAAAATATTAAGATAGCAGTAAGACATACTTGAATCACGAACATAACGGGGGTACGTCTCCCCCAAGCTAATCCTTTCGATCGCATCGAGCCTTCATGTGCCCGAATATTTTTGTTCTTTTTCTTTTTAAGGGTCAGCCTTCATGTGCTCATATTTTTTTTTGTATTTTGAATTTATTTATAAAAAGAAAAACTTAAGAGGATAATGCTACTTACCCGGATACACGGGGGTGCTCCCCCCAAGCTGAATGTTGAAGTAGTCGTTCGATCTTGCAATGTAGCGGGCTGGCAGTGAAAATGTTCTTCCTCTATCGGAGCATTGATTGATGTTGATGGTTGTTGAAATAGTGCTCCAACAGTGGATGGAACATCCACTTGTTCGTCAGCTTTTCTTGGTCATTCAATCCTGTGAAACTCAAATAGACAACAAAACTTGTGGAATAGATTAAGCGTTAGTGGTTGGCCACTCAAGCCTTAGTTGTCCAGAGTTTCAGTAAGATCTCTTTCTCAATATTTTTGTATTTTAATATTTTTTTATGATGCAAGAGAAAATGCAACAGGATGAATGTATGCATATTTATTTTTGTTTTTATGCCATCATGGTGAATTTTTCATGTGGGTTTTTACACACCACAGAATTATTCACATGAGGCTTTAAGTTTTATGATGCAGTGCGAAAAGTAAAATATTTTTATTTTCTTTTTTCTATGTAATGCTGATGCAGAGAAGTAAATATGCAAAATAGAAACTAATGCAGAAAAGATAAATATGGATAACTACCGATTTACCTTTCAGTGAGGGTTTAATGTTTTAAGTCCTCTGAACAGGACTTCTCACCATGTTCATTCCTGAGGTGCATCATTTGATCCTGATATGTAAACTTTGATAACTACACCTCTTGGTATGGTGTTACCCATGTTCTTCGTTCGCCCAGCAATTTTAAGTGAAGCATTAATTGTTGAAGCTGGCAGCATTTTGCTCGGTGTGCATGTTCTTGTAGATCCAGGACCTTCACTCTGTAGAATTTGGGAGTTGAGACAAACTCCTCCATGTTTTGCTCAAGAGTGTGTCCTTGAAATGATACTTTATCATTGAAGAGTGATTGCGTCGAACCACCCTGTGGAAGCTTCTCTTGTCTAGCTGGTTGTTGTTCATGAGTGGCTTGTCTTCTCTTGCTTATCTCACAGTGGGCCAGCTGAGTCTTGTTCTCAATAGGTCCAGACGATGGAGGCTTTGTCAATTATTCTCTTGATTTTTTTTAGGCTCGGGTACTATCTCTCCATCTTCGAATTCTTGCAGTGTAGTGGCTTCATCCTTCATGATGTCTCCCTCAATTCCTGGCAGTTGGTTCTTTATTTGTCGGTTGAGTCAACGTCTTCTCTTGGTTTTCTTCGGCTGCTCATAAGTGGTGTAGTTGTTAAAGAAGCAGCGACCCTTTTGATCGAAGATCCAAAAGTGGACATCTCAAGGTCCGACATAGATGACACATTGGTGGTGTTCAAGAATGTTCTTCCAAGAATGAGTGATGGATCATATTCTTCTTGGCTGGGGTAGCGTCTAGTGGCTTGTACTGATCAAAGTGGTGAGCAGGAGGTCAAAGTGTTTTGAAGCTGGATTTCTCCTTCCTACCCTTGATCGTGAAGTAGATCTAGACAACGAAATTGTGTCTCCCCCAAGCTGGCTTGTGAAGTAGGTGGATGCCCGGATTTCTTCAACAACATGTTCATGAGTTGAAATTGTAGACCTTGTTGTTGTTGAAGTCATACCACCTCGTCCATCAAACTAGCTCTTGTGTTGCAATGATTAGAAGTGAGGAGAACTTCCACTGCTTGTCTTTATAGTGAACCACCAACAAACTTCCTTCGGATGACACATAGATGTTATGATGTAGTGGCATATCGTCTCCCTGATATTTGTTGTTGGTGTCGGTGTTGATGTCTTCGACAATGATGAGCGTAGGCATAGATTGACCCATACGGGGTGAGTTGCATCCTACTCGTCATAAGTGTCCTGGCTTAGGCCTTGGGATGGCTCAAAGCTTGGCTGCCTTCGACATCACTTGTGACTTGTCTGATGATGAGTTTTGTCTATCCACGGGTTGGGTTTTGGATCTTTAAGTTCACACCATGAACAAGCAAATCTCATCTCCTACAAAATGTTAGTGGACACATACCCGAAGGATTACACTGAATTTGAAACATGAGTTGTTATCCACAACTTATGTGTTATTCATCCATGCTAATGAAAATGGTGATTTTAGGATTACTTTAGCATAGACTAGCATTTTATGTGTTGGCTGCATTTTAACATGGTTCAAGGCAAAGATACTTGCAGTATAAGATAAATTGAAATAAACATTAATACTCACAGTTTTTTCATCCATGATGAATGAGCTGAGTCTTCATTGCAGTTCACCGTATGCCTTGCTTTATCTCTGATGTGAATTCATCTCAGGACTTTCCCAAAGTGTATTTAGAGTTCTCTGCAGGGGTTAGTCCAACAAAATATCCAATGTATACACAAGCTAATTTTAGATCAATAATCAAACTAGACTCCATGTCTAATTGGATTAAGGAAGGCATTTTAACCTAAGCACCACGCTTAATTTAAAAACCTTTAGAAGTATAGCTAGTACTTCCAAACCAAAACATACTATGGTAAACAAAGGTAGCATGAGAGCATAACAGAGATTTATTCAAAAAGAGATGACAGAGTATGATCACAGTGAGGAATATATTTATTTATTTATTTAGATGTGGATGACAAGAATGCATATAAGGAACTAAACATGATGTGGATTTGATAAAAGAAAACCTAAACTAAACGGAATGGATGCAAGGATGATACAAAGTAAACATGCAGTGTGTTGGGATGGTACCCGGACCGCAGGCGCCTCCAACCCGCAATACTGAAAGATGACGGAGCTTCCGCGCGGATGTGCGCATTCGCGCGGAAGCACGCGTTCGTCTTCGCCCCCGCAAGACCGAAAGGGAGCATTCACGCGGAAGCACGCATTTCGGCTCGCTGACCAAAGAATGACGAAGCTTTCGTGCGAAAGGGAGCATTCGCGCGGAAGCACGCGTTTTGACTTGCGGACCAAGGGAAGGCGGAGCTTTCGTGCGAAAGGAAGCATTCGCGCGGAAACACGCATTCGCCTTCAGCCTGCAGGACCGGAGTAGGACGGAGTTTTCGTGCGAAAGTAAGCATTCGCGCGAAAGGAGCCCGGCGTTTCCGGTGGGAGTTTTCGTCATTCATGACTTTGGTTTTTCATAGGTTTTCGCAGGCCACCGGAAGCCTGGGTCAAAGGGAGCGGGCCCACCGGTTAGGAAAAGGAGCCGGGGGATGTTGGGCCCGTCAGAGGGCGAAGTTACGATGATGCCCCTCGTGCCGGAAGAGGCGGCGCACAGTCATGGAGTAGTTGAGTAGGGCATCATTGTAATTGTAACAGAGTGGTTGGAAGGGCATTCTTGTACTTTCAAACTGATATGGATTAATATAAAAAGCTCCCAACCTCCCAAGGGAGGGGGGAGAACACTGTTCACTTGACCTGATTTTCTACTTTTCTACGTTTACTTCCGCTTTCGCTCCGTGCTTTCGCTCGTGCGACAACCTGCTGTTTCGGGGTCTCGGTCCCGAAACAACATTGGCGCCCACCGTGGTTGTCGCCCGAGCTTACCATGCCACCGAGGAAGGCGCTGAAGATGGTCGATAATCCCGAGGCGGTTGCCGCGAACAAGGATGGCCACGGTACAATTGCGGCATCCGCTTTAACCACTCAAATACTACTGAATACAGCCCAAAACACCCAAGCTTTCGGCAGCACGCTCCCAGCGGGAACCCAGCTACCGCCGATAGCAATCTCAAGCCGTGACTCGCAGCCTTTCGGCAGAGATGGAACGTCGGAAGGGAACGTCCGAGATGAGCCCGACGACGAAGAAGACGACGATGCTGAAGTTACCAGGCATGCCCAAGCAATCAGAATGCTGATGGAGCAGCAAGAAGAAATCGAAAGGTTGGTTCAGCAAAGAGATCAACTGCAGTAGCAGCTTGCGGCAAAAGCAAGGGAAGATGAAACTCGCGACGCCTTTCGTCAGGCGGAGGCGCAGAGGAGGCAACTGGGAAAGGAAATTCAGGAACTGCGAAAGGCTGGAGGAGGCCCGATCCCAATAATTCAAGAAAATGTGTTCGTGCCAAGGCGAGAGCAGCAACCAGCTTTCGATAATGCAATCGACGAAACCTCCCCACTTTCAAGAGAATTGCAAGCCCATCCGTGGCCACTCAACTACAAGCCACGCATTCTGACTTTCGACGGCAAGGCGAATCCGCGCAAATTCTTGGCGAGCTACGAGACAGCCGTTTTTTCGGCAGGCAGGGACAATCAGGCCCTGGCAAAATCTCTCATTCTGGCAGTCGAAGACGTGGCGCACGATTGGTAGATCACACTCAAGCCACTATCCATCTATTCGTGGGCTCAGTTGAAGGCCGAATTGCTCGCCACTTTCCAAGGATTCCGGCCGAATATCAAGACCACGCGAGACCTCATGAATCGCATCCAGCAAGACGACGAACCCTTATCCGAGTACCTCAAACGCTTCATCCAGCTGAAAGCTCAAGCTCCGAATGTGCTGGAAGCCGCGGTGATTGCAGCAGCAACCGAGGGCTTGGGAATCGAATAGTGTGCCGCTCACTTGTCCAGAGAACCGCTGAAAACTGTCAAGGAATTGTTCGATGTGATGAACGCATATGCAAGGTCAGATGATGACTTTCGGCGGCGCAAAGCCGCCCGCTTGATGCAGAGATCAACACTCTGCAGGAAGAACTAGTGCAGTCAGCAGCGGGCATGGAGGGGCCGGACATGGCCAACTTTCAGCCCCAAAGGGGATTCAATCAACCATTCCACCGAGGGCACGGTGGAAGGACAGGACGTGGCGGCCGAGACGGTAGAGGCCGCGGAAGAGGAGCTAAGCCTTTGTACTGTGTCATCTGCGATGGCAATTTCGGTCACACCAATTGAGACTGTAAAAACAACAAGATGGCGAAAGAGCTAAAAGACAAGGATCAAGCTTCAGCTTCTGGCGAAAGCTCCAAGCACGTTTTTCACAATTCGCAAGATCCGGCAACAGGAGCGATAGCATGCAGCAACTATGCAAGCACGACTATGCATCCCCCGCAGTACATGCCTCCCCAGAATTTGCTTTGGAACAATCCGGCATATCAGGGTTACCAGTGCCCGGTCTTTGCGCCACAGTCGGTGGCAGTTTCGTCACCTATGCACTATCAGCGCCAGCCAACACCGCCACCAGCGTTTCCGGCTCTAGCCCAACCCCAGGGGCAGCAAGCACAAACCCAGTTACCAACAGGGACAGGAGATAGAAAACGAAACTAGCGCAATCAACAACATCCTCCCGTCAAGAGGCCACATTTTCGCCATCACCGGCCGATCCAACCTCGAGCATGAAAGTAAAAGGGCGAGAAAGGACTATCATCGAAGAGTCCAAATGGTATCACCAAGGCTTCCGCTCAACAAGCCAGCTTGGTCACTAGCGCCGATATGTTTCGATGAGTCAGATTTCAAAGTTCGCGACTTTCCGCATTGCGACGCTTTCGTCGCCACGGCTAATGTGGCCGGTTTCACTCTGCATAACATCTTGATTGACACCGGAAGCTCAGCAAACATTCTGTTCGTCAAGGCTTTCGAAGCGATGGGAATGGACAGGCGCAGCTTGGACCCCGCTGGCAATTCCTTGTACGGATTTGGGGGAAGAAAGATCGACGCTATCGGCAAGAAACAAATCCCGGTATCTTTCGCCGAGGAAGAGAGAGTACGCACCGAGATGGTGACGTTCGATATAGTGAACATGTACTACCCATACACCGCCATTTTTAGCAGAGGGTTCACCAACAAGTTCAATGTCATAATCAAGCAAAGCTACTTGTGCATGAAAATGCCATCCCCTTTCGGCATTATCACCGTGCACGGAGATCAGCAAGCCTCTAGAAGAATAGAAGGCAGGCCAACTCCCGGTTATAGTCTCATAAACGAGGTGGCGAAAAATGACGAAACGCAAGCAACCGTCGAAGTGCACGCCGCCGTTAGCTCGACCGAATATAAGGCCGGGGCAGCCGAAGAGACGGTGAGAATCCCGCTTGCATCTTCAAGGCTCGAAAGAACTGTGCACATCGGGACAAGCATGCCGGAAGAAGAAAGGAACGCCGTGGCATCTTTTCTCGCGAACAACGATGACATTTTCGCTTGGACAGCAAACGACTTGCAAGGCGTTAGCAGAGATCTCACCCAGCATAGTTTAAACGTCGCAAGCGGCGCCATGCCCAGAAAGCAAAAACTGAGAAAGATGTCAAACAAAAGGGCAGATGCGGCGAAAGCCGAAGTGCAAAGATTACTCGATGCGGAAGTAATCCGACCAGTCCAGTATCCCGAATGGCTGGCGAACGTTGTCTTGGTGAAAAAGAAGAATGGAAAGTGGCGAATGTGCGTCAATTTCAGTGACATCAACAAATGCTGCCCGAAGGATCCGTATCCTTTGCCTCGTATCGACAAGCTTGTCGACATTGCAGACGGTTGTGAAATAATGAGTTTGTTAAATTGTTTTTCAGGTTATCACCAGATATGGCTCCATCCTGATGATGAGAAGAAAACCAGTTTCATGACCCCAACAGGCACAGATTGCTATCGGCGGATGCCGGAAGGGCTGCGGAACGCAGGCCCAACTTTCTCACGGGTGACCGACAATGTTTTCGAAAGCCAGAAGCAGAAGAAGAACTTGTTGGCCTATGTTGACGATATAGTGGTCAAAAGTGACAGACAGGAAGATCATCAAGCAGACTTACTCGAGACTTTCGGCAACCTCCGCAAAAGCGGCTTGAAGTTCAACCCTGACAAGTGTATTTTTGGCATCAAGAAAGGCAAGCTCCTAGGTTGCCTAGTGTTGGCAAGGGGAATTGAAGCCAATCCCGACAAAATAGCGGTGATCGTCAACATGCAACCACCCTCAAGCCGAAAGCAAGTGCAGAAGTTGACGGCTGGCTTCTTTGAACAGGTTTATCATCAGGTCCGCCAAAAAAGGGCTGCCTTTCTTTAGAACTTTGCGTAGCTCCGACCTTTTCGGTTGGGGGGAAGAGCAGCGGCAGGCTTTCCAACAGCTAAAGGAGTACCTGACAAAGCTAACCACGTTATCTAAACCGTCGCCGGAAGCAACGCTCTTGTTGTATCTCGCAGCATCTCACACTACCGTAAGCGCAGTTCTGGTAGAAGAAAAATAGCATGAAAACAATATGACACAGTTTCCGATCTATTTCATCTCTGAGGCACTGTCAGGAGCAAAGCTGAATTATTCCGAATTGGAAAAAATAGCATACACAGTGGTGATGGCCTCTAGGAAGCTAAAACATTATTTTCAGTCTCATCACATCATAGTCCTATCGGCCCAACCATTGGAGGCGTTGTTCTGCAACAACGAGGCTATCGACCGAATTGGCAAATGGGCGGCGGAGCTAAACGAATATGTGATTGACTTCCAGCACCGGTCCGCAATCAAATCGCAAGCATTAGCAGATTTCATAGCAGATTGGACTCCGGCGGCTTTCGACACAACTCTTGAATTCGAAGAACCCATATGGACTATAAATTGTGATTCTGATTGCTTTACGGCGAGGAAGCAGTCACCCCGGAAGAGGTAAAACTGGGTTCATTCCGGACCGAAATGGCTCCAGTAACTCAGGAGCAAAGGCACCTCGAACTCGACACCATAGCAAAGGTAAGACTGCAAGCTGCAGACAATCTCGAAAAATACCACGCCGAAAGGAAGCGCCACAGGGACAAGACCATAATCCGAAAGGACATCAAGCCTGGAGACATGGTCACCATTCGGCAGCCGGACAAGCAAGGTAAGCTGCAGTCGCAGTGGCAGGGCCCCTTCATCGTGGCAAGCATGGCAGCATCCGGTGTATTCCGGTTGCTGAATGATAAGGGCGAAGAATCAGCCCACACATGGAACACAAGCAACTTGCGCCACTTTTACCAGTAGTTTGTCTACTCAAACTTTGATAAAAATGGTGTGTCCTGACAAAGGACGAAGTCAACCAAGCATAAGGTTGAGACATTCGTCATTTAAAATCTAACGAACGAGAATGTCGGCTTGCTGGGCGAAAGGAATCCTCCGCAGCCGCCGACAATCTCAGAGAGCCTGTGGGCTATGAAAAAACCAACCCTCCGACAAAACGAGAGGGCGGAACGAAAGCCTGCGGGCTATGAAAAAACCGACCCTCCGACAAAACAAGAGGGCGGAACAAAAGCCTGCGGGCTATGAAAAAACCGACCCTCTGACAAAACGAGAGGGCGGAAGGAAAGCCTGCAGGCTATGGAAAAAAAGGACCTCCGACAAAACGAGAGGGCGGAACGAAAGCCTGCGGTCTATGAAAAAACCGACCCTCCGACAAAACGAGAGGGCGGAACGAAAGCCTGCGGGCTATGAAAAAACCGACCCTCCGACAAAACGAGAGGGCGGAACGAAAGCCTGCGGGCTATGAAAAAACTGACCCTCCGACATAACGAGAGGGCGCAACGAAAGCCTGCGGGCTATGAAAAAACCGACCCTCCGACAAAACGAGAGGGCGGAACGAAAGCCTGCGGGCTATGAAAAAACCGACCCTCCGACAAAACGAGAGGACGGAACAAAAGCCTACGGGCTATGAAAAAACCGACCCTCCGACAAAACGAGAGGGCGAAACGAAAGCCCCGCGGGCTATGGAAAAAAAAGACCCTCCGACAAAACGAGAGGGCGGAACGAAAGCCTGCGGGCTATGAAAAAACCGACCCTCGGACAAAACAAGAGGACGGAACGAAAGCCTGTGGGCTATGAAAAAACCTACCCTCCAACAAAACGAGAGGGCGGAACGAAAGCCCGCGGGAAAAACAAACCGTCCCCCCAACAGGACGGGAGGACGGTAGCGAAAGTCAACCTGAGAAACCCTAATGGGGTCCACGACATCAGGAAAGACAGATAGCAGTTTTCAGTAGGTGCAAAACTTGAACGCCATCTTAACTCCCCACCTACAAAACTCCGCAAGTACAGCCAAAGCAATAAATGCAGCGCCCTCGCCGCATAGACAGACCAATATAAATAGACACCAAAGCGCAAGCTTTTCCAGCCATCCAAAGCCACAAAATCTTTTCAAGTGCAAACCCCGAAAAGCCCACCCAAGAGGCATAATGCGAATAGGAAGCATCAGGAGCCAAGGTTTCACTTTAATGATTGTGTCATCGATACCGCATCCAGATAGCGCCCCCAATCCAGTAACTGTAGGCGAAAGCACCATCAAGTAGCATGCCCATCTCAAACCGCAGCTAGAAAATGAGAAAAAGCAAGCACACTACTAGATGACAACAAGAGCGATACCGCGGGCATGACCAGGCGCAACCTTTCCGATTCAAGTTGTAAAGTTACTTTCATTAACCAATTTTTAAGCGCAGCAAACCAACAGCAAAGGTTCCTGCAACGTATCGGTCGAGGGGCTGGCAACGAAAGCGCCCTCGCGCTAAAGCAACCGCCCCTCGTTTAAGTGTGTGGGGGTGGGCGCGTCTTTACTATCGGCTGAGGGGCTCGCAACGAAAGCGCCTTCGCGCGAAAGCTACCGCCCCTTGTCTAAGTGTGTGGGGGCGGGCGCGTCTTTACTATCGGCCGAGGGGCTCGCAACGAAAGCGCCTTCGCGCGAAAGCAACCGCCCCTCGTGTAAGTGTGGGGGGCGGACGCGTCTTTACTATCGGCCGAGGGGCTCGCAACAAAAGTGCCCTCGCGCGAAAGCTACCGCCCCTCGTCTAAGTGTGTCGGGGCGGGCGTGTCTTTACTATCGGCCGAGGGGCTCGCAACGAAAGCACCCTCGCGCGAAAGCTACCGCCCCTCGTCTAAGTGTGTGGGGGCGAGCGCGTCGTCTTTACTATCGGCTGAGGGGCTCGCAACGAAAGCGCCTTCGCACGAAAGCTACCACCCCTCGTCTAAGTGTGTGGGGGCAAGCGCGTCTTTACTATCGGCCGAGGGGCTCGCAACGAAAGCGCCCTCGCGCGAAAGCAACCGCCCCTCGTCTAAGTGTGTGGGGGCGGGTGCGTCTTTACTATCGACTGAGGGGCTCGCAACAAAAGCGCCTTCGCGCGAAAGCTACCGCCCCTCGTCTAAGTGTGTGGGGGCGGGCGCGTCTTTACTATCGGCCGTGGGGCTCGCAATGAAAGCGCCCTCGCGCAAAAGCAACTGCCCCTCGTCTAAGTGTGGGGGGGGGCGGGCGCGTCTTTACTATCGGCCGAGGTGCTCACAACGAAAGCGCCCTCGCGCGAAAGCTACCGCCCCTTGTCTAAGTGTGTGGGGGCGGGCGCGTCTTTACTATCGGCCGAGGGGCACACAACGAAAGCGCCCTCGCGCGAAAGCAACCGCCCCTCGTCTAAGTGTGGGGGCGGGCGCGTCTTTACTATCGGCCGAGGGGATCGCAACGAAAGCGCCCTCGCGCGAAAGCTATCGCCCCTCGTCTAAGTGTGTGGGGGAGGCCGCGTCTTTACTATCGGCCGAGGGGCTCGCAAAAAAGCGCCCTCGCGTGAAAGCTACCGCCCCTCGTCTAAGTGTGTGGGGGCGGGCGCGTCTTTACTATCGGCTGAGGGGCTCGCAACGAAAGCACCCTCGCACGAAAGCTACCGCCCCTCATCTAAGTGTGTGGGGGCGGGCGCGTCTTTACTATCGGCCGAGGGGCTCGCAACGAAAGCGCCTTCGCGCGAAAGCTACCGCCCCTCATCTAAGTGTGTGGGGGCGAGCGCGTCTTTACTATCGGCCGAGGGGCTCGCAACGAAAGCGCCCTCGCGCGAAAGCAACCGCCCCTCGTCTAAGTGTGTGGGGCCGAGTGCGTCATTACTATCGGCCTAGGGGCTCGCAATGAAAGCGCCCTCGTGCGAAAGCTACCGCCCCTCGTCCAAGTGTGTGGGGGCGAGCGCGTCTTTACTATTGGCCGAGGGGCTCGCAACGAAAGCGCCCTCGCGCGAAAGCAACCGCCCCTCGTCTAAGTGTGTGGGGGCGGGTGCGTCTTTAATATCGGCCGAGGGGCTCGCAACGAAAGCGCCCTCGCGCAAAAGCTACCGCCCCTCGTCTAAGTGTGTGGGGGCGGGCACGTCTTTACTATCGGCCGAGGGGCTCACAACGAAAGTGCCCTCGCGCGAAAGCAACCGCCCCTCGTCTAAGTGTGGGGGCGGGCGTGTCTTTACTATCGGCCGAGGGGCTCGCAACGAAAGCGCCCTCGCGCGAAAGCTATCGCCCCTCGTCTAAGTGTGTGGGGGCGGGCGCGTCTTTAGTTTCGGCCGAGAAGCTCGCAACGAAAGCACCCTCACGCGAATACTATCAGCCATATTCGTATCGCACGGAAGCTAGCTCCACGCGGCTACAAAGTCCGCGGGTTAATAAATAACATCAACGCCGAAAGACAAAAGCCACAAGAACAATTTTTCCTTGCATAGAACTTGTAAGCAAGTTTGTACAATGTAAGTTTGTACAGGGTAACCAAGTTCACGAACTACTTTCGCGACCGAGGAAGATACTATATCGCTGCTTGTCCGGCGAAAGCACGGTATCTTCGGGCTCCACCATAACAAATGGCGCGCCTTCGAAGCGTCGCAACGGCACGCCAATACAATACACGGTTTTCGAGGAAGACAAAAAGACGTCTGGGCACGGAATACGAAGCATCGCAACAGCCTGACAGACGTCACATGGTGTCAGCAAAGTGACAAGACGTACAAGCGCGAAAAAAACTTGGCTTCGAAACGAAACAAAGGTTTTTTGGGCGGGCGTAGGCGCCTAGCGAAAGGACACGGTCGAACGTCGCAAGCTTACGAATCCAACCGTGAGGGGCTATTGTTGGGATGGTACCCGGACCGCAGGCGCCTCCAGCCCGCAATACCGAAAGATGATGGAGCTTTCGCGCGGATGTGCGCATTCGCGCGGAAGCACGCGTTCGTCTTTGGCCCCGCAATACCGAAAGGGAGCATTTGCGCGGAAGCACGCATTTCGGCTCGCTGACCGAAGAGTGACGGAGCTTTCGTGCGAAAGGGAGCATTCACGCGGAAGCACGCGTTTCGACTCGCGGACTAAGGGAAGGCGTAGCTTTCGTGCGAAAGGAAGCATTCGCGCGGAAACACGCATTCGCCTTCAGCCCGCAGGACCGGAGTAGGACGGAGTTTTCGTGCGAAAGGAAGCATTCGCGCGAAAGGAGCCCGGCGTTTTCGGCGGGAGTTTTCGTCATTCATGACTTTGGTTTTTCATAGGTTTTCGCAGGCCGCCGGAAGCCTGGGTCAAAGGGAGCGGGCCCATCGGTCAGGAAAAGGAGCCGGGGGATGTTGGGCCCGTCAGAGGGCGAAGTTACGATGATGCCCCTCGTGCCGGAAGAGGCGGCGCACAGTCATGGAGTAGTTGAGTAGGGCATCATTGTAATTGTAACAGAGTGGTTGGAAGGGCATTCTTGTACTTTCAAACTGATATGGATTAATATAAAAAGCTCCCAACCTCCCAAGGGAGGGGGGGAGAACACTGTTCACTTGACCTGATTTTCTACTTTTCTACGTTTACTTCCGCTTTCGCTCCGTGCTTTCGCTCGTGCGACAACCTGCTGTTTCGGGGTCTCGGTCCCGAAACAACACAGTGGTATGAAATAAATTTAAAAGATAACTACTCATAAAGTTTAAAGTCCATGAGCAAGACTGTCTCACCTTGATCATACTTACCATGACTCACAACGGGGATCTGTGAGTGGCGCAGCATATCCGTCACATGGGATGGGAGTTGAATTCTTGTGACGACGACCTTTTTTCCAATCTACACATGGTTAGAATAATATATATATATGTATGTATACACAAACCTGTGAGATGGCAGGGTTCCAGAATTAATGATGGATCTTGAAATGTTCAGGCACCCTGGGTTCTTCATTCTTGTGGAAGCTTGCCATAAGGTCGAAACGGCGTCTGATGTCCTGTCTATTCCACACTCAACAGAACAAGGGGTAATCCTACTAAAGCTAGTGGTACACTAAATTAGCAGACATCAAGATCATTATCAAAATCTTTACACCAATTGCTTCCTCGGCAACGGCGCCAAAAATGCTTGTTGACGTTTGTTAATGCAAATAATAATATGAAAGATTCCGCAAGCGCACAGAACACCATCGTAGCATTTTACCGGGAGTATTCCAGGATAGTTATTTATATTTTACCACAGGGAAGCAAGGGTCAAGAATCTGATAACTCACTATCATGCATCTACTAACTCAGAGTACTTATTTGACTAGAGAAGGAGTGAATGATATATGATATATATAAGAATGAAAACACATCAAAGAGAATTCATGATAAATGTATAGATAACTATAGTGGGAGGACAACGGGAGAAATCAAGGTTCCTATGTTCTTCTCTATTACTTGGGTTCTAAGGTAACAAAGATGAAAAGATATAGCAGTCATAAACATTGGCACTTTGGAGCAACAACACCTTTCTGTCTCTCGAAAAAGACTGGGAAGAAAGTAGTCAGGGGAATGCTGCCAAAAGCTCTACGAAACATCAATCCGAACGTGGTGGACTACGAAGGCCTAACAGAGCTGTCACCCCTGGGGCTACCACAACTATTCCGTGGGATTGAGCGCAACCTCAGGTAACCTATAGACCAAACACCATGTCTAATCTATCGATTACTACTCTAATTAGCTAGCATAACTAGAGCACTCAATACGAGCAAAGATCCCATGCCAAGATATAACAACTATACTAATCATATAATAAAGCATAAAGTAAACAGAGAAGATAAATATATTAAAGCATAAGTCTTACAAAGAAAAGATACAAGACATACCAAAACTCTGAAGACTCCTCCGGAACCGGAGCGCAGCTCCGCTCTCCCTAACTCCCGACTAAAGCTAAGCTATTACATTGGAAAATCTAAACCTAATTCTCTAGGGAGGAGAGGTTGTCCTTCGAGGGACGCCTCTACAAAGACTCCCAGATGATGATGGTGTATGCCTCAGGGGGGTCCTGGGTTTATTATATAGGGGCTCCTGGCCTCCCCTCCACCTTGGGCAAGCGATGTGGTACTAAATCGTTCGTCATATGCACTTGGGCCTAAATGGGCCAAAACGTGTTGGAGAGGTCGGTTGGAGTGCGTCACGCGAAGGGGATGAAATTAGGCCCAATAGCAGACCGGTCGGCCCAGGAGGGAGACCGACCGGTCTGTCTCTATGACAGGTGGGTCCCACCTTCCGTGGGTCGCCTTCTCGTGTCTTCTGGAATGTTCCGGAATGTTCTAGAATCTTCCAAGTCGTATCCATCGAGGACTCTCGCTCCGGGACTCCAAATATAGCAAATGATATGTCCGTTTCGATCGTCTCAATGAGATCTTCGCAATGGTGTGCTCTGTTTCATCACTTGAGATACTTTTATATGGTGAAATATTGATAATCCTGCAAAACAAGTGAGAGCACCAAAACTCGTGGAACTTGTTAGTTTCAAACCCTACAACTATGTTTTGTGATTCATTTAGTGTCATTTCATGCAATAGTTGATGGCATAATATTGACATTAAGGGCCGTCAACACTCAGGAGTAGGCTAAGCCGGTTCTAAAACAGGCTGAGTCGGTTTCGAGTAGGTTAAGCCGGTTCTGTTGTTCCTGCACATAAAAACTAAATTGTTCTTGCATCGGCCTTTCTTTGATGTGAAAATTACGCCCACCGGCGTCATAGCTAGATGCTTATCAAGCTAACATGTTGTCCTTAAAATCATCATGCCTTGTAATATGCCGAATCTGAAATTCGGCAAAAGTATTAATGATGGCAAGGCACTCGTCAAGATATGCATTATGTGATTCTTTAAAACACCAAAACACACCAGCGACTTGTTGTACTATTAGTAAAGAATCACCATAGGCTTCAACATGTCATACTCCATGGATCACAATATGGTCAGACCGAATAGGAAACGTTCACATTCGGTTTGAATCTTGGTGCAAGTGTAGTCTTAATCGGCTTGATGTCTCACATAGCACCATTGTGAGAAATAATGAGCATGCCAACATCTTGGCCCTTTTTGCAAACCGATTAACCACATTGTCACACCCATGAGGTAAAAGATCACATATCATGCCCCCAAGCCTTAAAGCCATCAAAGTGAATTCTATGGGGCTTTTGTAATAGCACGATGGTTGCAAGCATTCACCGGCTATATTGTTACGCTAAGGGCAATAGCAAAGCATCGGCCATATGAATTCACCCAGGTGAGTATGCATAGCCGAAATAAAGCATTTCGACTCTGGATCATGAATTGGTAAGCAAAATAATTTGGCAACTCTCCATAATATAGATATGTATACCAAGAATCGAAACAAGGGGCTGAGGGGTAACCATGCATTCCTTGGGATGAATTTCACATAGTCATAGGCAGAGAATATGGATGATGCCAAAACCATTGATTTTGATGTTTCGGTGCAAATCTCCAGCTTGGTAACTACTTCTTGAATCTTCTTCTCTCTTTTGCTTTCATTGCACTACTTGCTTGAGCATCATCAATCTGAACTTGGATACTTCCTTTAGGAACCCACACCAAGCCTTTTTCTTTCAATTTCTCTGCACTAAGCTTCTGCAACTTCTCTTCTTGCCACTTTGGTAAACCGATTGAGCATATCGACTTTATTTCTGTTTTGGACAACAACAAATCTTTCTTGATTCTAGGCACTCTCACCTTCTTTTGTTCAGATTTGGCACCTAGAATATCAGTAGATGATTCTCCTACTTCTATGCCATCAATAGCAAGATTTTTCAGCACTGTAATTGACTTTTCAATAGTTCAATTCAGATCTGAACTTTTATCTTTGCGGCCATCATGTTTCACATGGTAAACCTGTTTTACCACTTTCTTCTTATGCTGGGCTGTGGACCTATTTAGATCAAAATGGTCTTTATAAGATGATGACCTCTCGGAATGTTTAGGAGTTGCATTCTTTATTTTTTGTGGCCAACAATATGGTGAAACATGTGCCTCTTGATCAAACCAGTCCCAAGATGAATAAGGATGAAAATATGTGGGCTGCAGTCCATATGACATGGGAATTGGCTGCTCAAAAGGAGAATGTGTTGTTGTTGATTGAGACCTATTTCTTTGACAATTCCAATCTTGAGATTTGTGCTTTGGAGGCAATCTTGATGTTCAGACCTTCTTTGGCCGATTGGTGACATTGGCTTTTGCTAATTTCTCATACTTAGCTAGAAGCTCCTCGAAGCTAAGCTTCGGTCTTCCACTCTTATGCTTGCCACGACCTTTACCTCCAATAGCCTTTTGAGCATCCTCCTTTTCTCCATCTTGATAGACATGCTCCACAGGAGGATCCTTAGACCATTCCTCTTGCTCAACGGGATCAATCGACCTTTGCTTTAGCTGGAGAGATTCTACCTGCCCCCCAGTGTTTTTTGAAATTGTGATAACTTTGTTGTCCTCTAGAATGTCTTCATCTTGCAATTCTTGGACAACAACCTTCTCTTCACTCGAGGGCTCCGCATCCCTCTCTTGGGCATTCGAGCCTTGAGCTTTGAGTGAATCGGCTAATGTGAGCCGATTCGAAACTCGCTTGCCATCAAGACCAATTGAATCCAATTCGTCCATTTGTTGAGCTTCAAAAAATCTCAATCGTCTTTTATTAATGGCCGATTGGATCACCCGACGAAACACATTGCAATCAGAAGTATTATGATCAAAAGAATTATGCCAATTGCAATATGTAAGCTCTTCTAAGTTTTGAATAGATGGTAAAGCATTGTGATCAATGATTCTAATAAAATTATTTTTTAGCAAGATATCAAAGATATGATCACAAAAAGTAAAGTCAAAGGTGTACATTGATTTCTTCAGCCGATTCTTTTGTGGAGTCGGCTTTAAAGCTAGACAAATGAAGGGATCACATTTAATATCAATCCATTCGTCCACACCTTTACAATTGCTTTTAAGTAGCTTTATCTTTGACAAACTACCACTATCGGCCTGGCCATATGGCACAATGTGTTGACCGATAGAATCTAAATTTGTTTTATCATTACCAAATAAACTGCTATTCTCAATCGGTATTTTACAACTACTAGCAAGGATATTGCCTACAGATGCAGAAATTGAAATAGTATGACCAGAATCGAATTTGAGCAGAATATTCATATTTGGTACCTTATTGATCATGTCAGAGAAGCGTAGGTTCTTGATTTGAATGACGTTGTTCTTCATCTCCATAGAACGATCAACAATAGATGTCGAATCACCCAAAAGCGCTTCAACAGTTGCTGGACCAGAGGAAGTCGGTTTAGCCGACCGGAAGTTGGCTCCGCCGACAAGGGCACCAATAGGTTAGGCAGCAACAGGGGAAGTCGGCTTAGCCGACTTAGAAGTCGACCTAGCTAACCCTGGCAGATAGTAATCGGCTCAGCCAACTATAAAGTCGGCTTAGCCGATTTTGGGCAGGCAAGCGGTTCTTCTTTCTCGCTTGTAGGGATTTGATCTCCATCAGTGATGCGGTAATCACTGGATAAGTATATAACCCCTTTAGCTCTTGAAAAATCAAGTCTAGCCGTTTTCTGGCGCTTTTCATGCTTTTCTGTAGCAAGACTTGCTTTTTGAGTTATGTTTGGTTCGGAATGAATATTATGTTGTTCGGTTTTGGTAGCAGAACTTTCACTTACATCCGGACCGACTCTTTCTTTCTTGCCCACTAGCAATGCCGTTTTAGCCGATGACTCAGTTGTAAACGGCCTTTTATTATTGGTCTTTCCAAAGTATTCATAGAATAACTCCTCTAATCTAGACCATGACCAAACAGTGCATTCGGGTAAAGATGTAAACCATGCAAAGGCAGTACCAATGAGAGATAAAGGAAAATTTCGCACTCTCATATAGTCCTCTTTACCGGCAAAAACCAATTGCGAGAGATAAATACTAATGTATTCCACAGCGGTCTTATCATCTTCACCACTAAATTTATAAAAACTAGGTACCCACCAACCATCATGATCTTCTAAGTAATCATAGTGTAACGGGTATGGTCTATGATAAGTGGGTACCCTCCATTTAGAGGAACCATATGGATTTCTAGCATGGGCTAAATCTTCATCGATGCGGCTTGATTTGAATGTAACATATGAAGTCGAATCATGATTGTTAGCATGCACACCCATTGTTGAATTTTTATTGATTTGGCTTTGTTTACTCGTAACACGTGATGCCGAATCATAAGTACTTGCACTTAAATGCTTTGCTGAATTTTCATGTATTCGGCCATAGTTATTACCAACATACGAGGACGAATTATGAGTAGTAGCACATGCATTTGATGCTGAATTTTGAGAGCAATTGGCTAAATAATTATCATTGTCATAGCGAATTCTCTCATTCATCGGCATGTCTTGTGATGGAGCCATGAATTATGAATTTATAGCCGATGAAGAATTTACATGTTGTATGTTGTTAGTATCATAAAAACTCAAAGAATTCATAGTTGACAATAGCTCTTGACAATAATATGTATGATTATGATGTGTATGATGAGGAGCATTAGCAAAACTATTAGCCGATGCAACATATCTAGTATCATTAAGACTAGCAACGCCAACATGATAGTTCATAGAACTTGCAAAATAATTATTATAACTATAAGATGTATTCGCAAGTCGTACCTCAGGGTAATTGTAGTAGTTTTGTGACGTGACACCTTGGTACTCCATGATTTAGATCTTGACCACCTTGCTGAATTTTCCAATATCAAGCACGCCGTATTGCAAAATAGCAAACGAGATCACAAGGGGTCAAAACCAGATGTGATCGACCTTTTGGGCCGAATGCAACGGTAATGGCGAGCACAAGAAGATAGATTAGTGAAGAATAGGGCTAGGGCAAGAAGATTCAGCCGCAAAGTAGAGCCGAAGCAAATTCTTCCCCAGCGGAGTCGCCAAAAAGTGTGTTGACGCCGAAAACGATTTCGGATCACACACCAGCTAGGGCTTTGGACGCCCGGGTCGCCACGAACCGAAGAACACAGCGAGAGGATCACACTTACGTGATGAAGAACGGCTAGGTTTACAAGCAAATCAGCAAAGGATAGCTATCGCATTTACGTGGCGAAGAACGACTAGTTTTTAGGCAAACTAGCAAAGGAACCGTCGAAGCTCTCGCCCGGGAGGGACCCCGTCAGGGCAAGGACGTCGCCGGGTTGCCCTAGGTCGGCCGACGAGCCTAGGGTGCTATCCTTGGTCGTCAGACCAAGGGATGAACAACATGAGGTTGGAGAAGAGGGTAAAAGGGTTGTAGTAGATTGATTTGACGATTGGATAGATAGGGTCTCAATCGGCCATGATCCTCTCATATATATATATAGAGGGGGGTGGTCTTATCCTAGTAGAAAACCCTTCCAAATCTTATTTTCCATGTTTCCCACGAGTTTGTAATAGTTCGGATAGGAATCCAAAAGGACAGATCTGAACGGGAGTCAGAACTTCTGACTCGGTTCGGAACTTCCGGGGGTCAGAAGTTCCGACTCGGGGGGTCAGAACTTCCGACTCAGAGGGTCAGCAGTTCCGGGGGCCAACAAATCCGACTCGGGTTAGAACTTCCGACAGTGAGCCATCTTTACTAGGTCATAACTGTTCCATCCGGGCCCCAAATTGGATGTTCCATATATGTTTTTCGACCATCTCGACGAGATGAACACAATGGTGAAGTCCATTCTTGCATTTTAGAAAGTTTGGAAAAATCGTATTAACCAACTTGGGATCCAGCTAAACCGATTCTGGCTTGTTCAACACACGATAGAAGAAAGATCTTTAAACCAACACTTTGATAACTACGAGCTGGTCTCCATTGCTGCCTCACCGCCTCTGATCAGTTTTACCTGGTCGTGCGGATCTCCATTGCTGCCTTGCCGCCTCCGACCAGTTTTACCTGGTCGAAAGTCTCTCAAGTGGTCTCGTGACTAGTTCCTGGTTGGAAGATATCTGCAACAGTGATCGGATCGAGCGACCAGACTCAACCTGCTCAGAAAATCTCAGAACACCCTGCTCGTCAGATATAAAGTGGTCGGAGACAGTCGTTCATCACTTTGGCTCCAAATACGACAATCCAAGCATGCTTTCTAGCCATCTTGACGACAGAAACTTGATGGTGGAATCCATTATACTCTTGTGGCACTTTTGATTGTCAACAGATAGTCAATACAGCAAGATATGTGAGCTGCAAATATTCCATAATGTTTCATGCACATGTGAGTTTTGTCCCCATGTATCATAATCTAGCTAGCAAAAACTTTTAGAATTGGGATTCACAATATTTTGGAGTTTTTCATTCCACGATTATTATTAAATCATGCTCCAGTCTGGAGGTCAGGCAAACTTACCTGAATTTTTCAAAATAATTTCTGAAATATGGTTTGCTTTGATTTCTTCCTGAATTTTGCCTGACATAACAACGTAATCAATTAGCTTAGCCATTTCCTCATACAGGCTCTGTCCAACGGGTTTATCAGTTTCCACGGGAAAAAATCTTAGTACTATGAATAGGTCAGGCCACACGGTATAATACAAAATGAATTAGCTATTCATGTAAACCTGTACGGCTAGGCATATGTCAGAACCTCTTAGGTACATGGTTATCAGTTGCTTATCTATTACATTTTTCTTTATATATGTCGTGTGTTTCATACATGCATAAACATATATTGTACAGCAAGGTATGCACTCTGGTGGGTTTTAGCTTGAGCCCACATATTTATAATTAGAGAAATCGTTTGTGTAGTAGTGGTATTGATTGCGTGCATATGTCTCACATACTGAAAATAAATGTGCAACAACTCTTTTGCAAAAAAAAAAGTAACAATGTGCCAGTATTATTCTATTCTGGCGAATATATAACCATGGCACCCTATCGTTTGAGCCACATCAAATTATCACTCATAGAGAACATCATTAGCCTTGTTCTGTGTGTATAGTATGTCATATGGACGAACACAAGGAGCTCCGATGATGGAAATGAGAGGTATCGAGGAACCAAATACTGCATTCTGTTGCTGGTTTTCTCTAAAATGTCTCTGAAGGTGTCGACGAGATCATCATGCAACAACTACAGCCCAAATTAACATGACTACCAGGGTCAGGGCTTAGTGGTTAGTGTACATCGTCTGATAAAATTAGGTGTCGTCTCCTCAGGCAGCAGCGTCACAAGCAGCTTCCAGATCATTGGCTGCATTCCAGATAAATTTAGGGAGGAGGAAGTTTTATGTTTGATTATGCTGACGATGACCTGTTTGCTGGTGACGTCTTTCTTTTGGGGCCCAAGGGTCGAGCCGAGGGGTGAAAAAGCGTCAGGCGAGGTTTTGGGAAGTGTTGGAGTGCAGGAAGGTTAAATGTCTGGAGTGTTGAGCCTTTTCTGTGTTCCTTTTGGGCGTTTGTTTTTAGTTCTTAGCTGGTATGTTTTCTTTGCCCGTTTCCTTACATAGAGCTTCTGTTGTGGGAGCTGTGAGGGGTGGTATCTAGTTGGCCTAAGAAGTGTCTTCTCTAATGTTCATTGTAAGCTGGTATCCCCCGCATGCTACTCCCTCGCTCCATTCCAAATTATAACTCATTCCAAAAATCTTGGAGAGTTAAAAATTTTCAACTTTGACCAAATTTATATAATAAGATGTCATACGCCTACCGGCACCTAGCGGGCTAGACGGGCCAGCAGGGCGCCTGATCATGGGCCCGTGGACCAGCGCCCTAGCACCTGCTGCCCCTGCAGCCGTGCCGGCGTGGGTACTATTCATCTGCGCCGCCGCCGTCACCGCAAAAGGATCCAATTAGAAATAGATTAAAATATGGGTAGAATAATAAAATAGACAGGATTACTAAGGATGCAAAGTCGTTTCTGGAATATAAATATAAAGAGATTGTACACCTTTGAGATTAATAAGAAAAAGACCCAAAGGCTTATTCTAGTTCTCCGCTCTCTAGCCCTAAACCCTACCTGCCTCCCGGCAGCCGCCGTCGCCCTTCCCCCATCCCTGCACGCGCGCGCAGCTGCACAGCAGCAGCGCAGCAAGCCGCCGCCGCCCCTCCCTGTGTAGATTGTGGAGACCCAAATGAAACCATTCACCACGTTTTGCTGGAGTGCCCAATAGCAAAGAGATTTTGGTACCACGTTAAATTGGCCTCGGGTGTCAAGATACCGAGGTTGAATGCTGAAACCTGGACTACTGATCTTACAACGGGAGTTTGCAGTACGAGGGATACGACGATTATACTCTGCGGGCTGTGGTCTCTTTGGATGATGCGGAACGAAAGGCGACATGGTCAGAGGTCGAGGGAGGTGTACCAAGCTGTTTTGTGGGCGCGGGATACGGCTTACGACCACTACTACAGAAATGACATTCACTGCCGGTACATCACTGGCGGTTTCTATTCAACCGCCACTGATGTTTCTTCACTGGCCGTTTGAAGATTGAAAACCAGACAATGATTGAGGGATGCCACAAACCGCCAGTGAAGATAGCTAACAGTGGCGGTTGGTGGCTCAAACCGCCAGTGAAGCTTCACTGGCGGTTCGTAGCTCAAACCGCCAGTGAAGATAGCTATCAGTGGCGGTTGGAGCTACGAACCGCCAGTGATATGTTGGTATCACTGGCGGTTTGGTTTTAAACCGCTAGTGATGAATCGTGTATAAAAGCTGATTCCCTTCCCCCTGCTCTCTCCCAGCTCGAGCTCCACAAGCAGATGAGTGATTTTCCCCCACCCTCACTCCATTGTTGCGGCCATTTTTCACCAAAATGCTCAACATGGATCTAGTTTTTTCAAGCATGGGCATGATCTTCTTGCTTTAAGGTTAGTAATAAAAAGCCTCAACTCCTTCGATTTTATAGCTTTAGAGTGTTTTGCATGGCTACATTGTCATTGTAATTGTTTCTCAATTTTAGAGAGCACTTTTCAATTGGATTTTGAGGAAGGCATCCAAGTTGTGGTGAATCCATCTTGCAAAAGGTTGGTGTTTATGAGTCCATCATATTTACTAGCTAATTGCATGGTTGTTTGGATGATTGCTACTATGTCATGCTTTAATTAGCTCATGGATTATTTATTTTGATGAACAAAATCTATGTGCTACCAAGCCATTTATGTTTAGCTAAATTGTTGTTATTGATTAAGTGTATAAATTTAACCTTTTGTATTTTGTGACTCCATTTGTTCTCAATTTTAAATGTACCATGCTAAGATAAGTGTAGATTATTGTTTCCAAAAAACAATGACCAATTTAAATAAGTGGAATATATACTACTGTGGGCATGGAGTTAGAAGCGCAAATTATCGATAATGAAAGGACCATTTTTTATTTCACTGTAATTACTCTGTTAATTTTTATTTTGATGAGAAAAATCTATGTGACACCTACCGACCCAATGCACCTGCATCAGATGTTTCCTTTCGAAAGATTGATGAAAGTTTTTAGGAAGTATGTTAGGAACAGATTCAGACCTGAAGGTAGCATGGTAGAAGGATGGACAACAGAGGAGGCAATTGAGTTCTGCACATATTATCTGGACATCAATAGAGTTGGACTTCCACAATCTCGTTACGAGGGAAGACTAGGTGGGATAGGAACGATCGGTGAGAAATCTATCAGAGTAGATGATCCTGTTTCTTTTAGGCAGGCACAATTTGCTGTTCTCCAACAAGCTAAGGATGTGATGCCATACATTGAGGAACACATACAGTCACTGCAGACTTCTTATCCGACCAGATCACAGGCTTGGCTTGATAAAAAACACAGGGCTGAATTTGTTGACTGGTTAAAATGTCTTATGATTGGAACAACTACAGGTTCTCAGCTGGATTTATTATCTAGGGGAGCTTTGAGTACATTGCTTAAGTACCAAGGGTATGACATCAACGGATTTACATTCTACACCAAAAAACAAGATGACAAGAGTACAAACCAAAATAGTGGTGTTCGTTTCGATGCCCACGATGAAGATGGCAATGTGCTTGCAACGTACTATGGTTTCATAGAGGAGATATGGGAGTTGGACTATGGCCGACAATTGAAGGCCGCTCTTTTTCGCTGCCAGTGGGTTCGGCTTGAGGCAGTGAACATAGACAGTGAAGGGTTCACTACCGTTGATCTCATGAAAACTGCATACAGTGATGACCCCTTTGTCCTCGCAAAAGATGTCTCACAAATTTTCTATGCCAAGGACAATAAGACAAAAGGAAAGCTAAAAGTAGTCATGGAAGGGAAAAGGAAGATCGTTGGTGTCCAAGGAGTCACGGAAGACGAAGAAGACTACAGGGGTTATCAGGGAATGCCTCCATTCAGGGCGAATGTAACCTTACCTATCCTTGAAGAAGACGAAGAACCTGCTTATGTACGACGTGATCACGATGAGGCCACCATTGTACCTGCACCATAAATAATTAGACTATTATTAGCTATATGTAATCTTTACGAAGATTGGTTATTTCAGGAGAGGACCAGGCGGAATTTTTTTTAGAACATTTTGACCATGGTCGGACGGGATTTTTAGTGAGCAACTTCACCACGACTGGTAGACGGGTCCTCTCCGTATTTTTTAGTTGTAGAGATAGAGATAGAGATTATGTCACCATCTAAAATTATATAATATTTTTTCACGGTATTTTTTCTAAATTAACATACGTGATTCTGCGACTTTGATGGTGACATAATCTCTATCTCTACAACATAATCTCTATAAATTTCCATGGAATGTGTTAACAATTTAGGACCCTTTTCAAAAGTAGAGAAAGTTCTAGCTACTTTGATTCTGCGACTATTTCTAATCATAATTATGCATGTTGAATGGGAATTGATAGAGCCATGTTTAAAGAAGTGGTGTGGCGTCATTTGCAAAGTTATAAATTTCACGTGCATTACTCTCCAATTTATCAATAGACAACATCATCGATAGAAATCGAATAAAGAAGATAAATATTAAATTTACTCTAAAATTATCTCAAATATCTAACATATTGTAAAGTTCTTGTAATTTCAGTGGTACATGAACTTTTATTGTGTTGATTTGAAAATTATAAAGTTCCGTAGCAACGCACGGGCATCTGCTAATTTAAATCTATAAATAATAAAAAATAAAAAATAGCCCCTAAGAAAGGAGTGTGGTACAATATTTTTTGGTAGCTAATTTAAATCTACAGATAATAAAAAATAAAAAATAGCCCCTAAGAAAGGAGTGTGGTACAATATTTTTTAGTAGCAAATGTAAATCTACAGATAATAATAAAAAAATGGTCCCATGGAGAGTCAAAAGCAGGAATTGAACAAAGGACCTTATGACATAAGAGAAACGAACCAACCAACTGGACTAAGTAGTGGTAGTCATATATTGAGGGGTTTGGGCGTCTATTAAAGTGTAAACAATCACTGGCGGTTTCAACTTTAGAACCGCCAGTGATGTTCGTTCCCCCATATTAGACTGTGGCCGCCGCCCCTACTATCATCTGCTCGCAATCCGCCGCCCCTTCCCGCGCCTCCACGCCGCCGCCCGGCTCTTCTGCGCCACCGCCGCCGGGGAGGCGCCGCCCGTCGAGGTCGAGCAGCGGGACGAGGCCGGGCCGGCCCCCGCCGCGGCATCCAACGGGGCCGCCGTCAAGGCTGAGGCGCCCGCTGTCAATCAACCGACATCACTCCCAGGTCGCTCCCTTCTTCACTCTATTCCGACGATGCTGTGCGGGGTTGCGTGGGGTTTCGGCTCTGGCTATAGGAAGCTGGGGCTGGGAGGAAGAGCTAGGCCTGCTGGTTAATTAGGGGCGGGTGGGAGGAGGCTGTGCGGCCAGGCGCCGCCGGCTGCCAATGGTGGAATTCGCACACGGTGGGGGCACGGAGTAGTACTTATTAAGTGGGTGGTCGCTTGATTTTAGCTTTGTCCTAATTCCACGGTGCGCATTATCTCTTCGATTGTGATGGGTCAATCTCAAGCATACTCAGTGGCGGAGGGCGATTGTTCAATACTATTCAGTGTGCAAAGCTCGGTTTACGCTATCAACTCGCCACACCTCAAATATATTTTGTCCTCCCCCACTGAGCATACTGTTTGCGACATGCTCAGCAGTACTGCTGCTGTGTATTTCGCTGCATTTGAGTTCAATTGGCATTGCCGTATATACAGAAGTTGAACAAAAATGTAAACAGACAAGAATACCACTCTTTTTCCCCATGCTCCAGTCCCTTTCATGTAGGAGGGGATGCAGTCCAGTCCAGTCCAGTGCAGTTTTGATTTTTTCCCTTGCATTTATGCTATGCACAGGCAAGATTACTATCTGTATGGGCATTGGACTTGAAAAGAGTTTAGAATATTTCTTATATACTATTATGTCACCTTTTTCTATCCTCATCATCTGAATCAAGAACTATTATGTCACCTTTTTCTTTTTGTTCAGTTGGCTCCACAAAATGATTTGTCAATTTGCCACCTTCGACTCTGCCAGCTAGTTCCAGACTAGCAAGGAAGTTGACCAGTTGAACCTTGCGGTGACGAATGTTATCCCAATCCTTGTTCATACTGCCAAATACCAAATTGTGGTTCCTATTTGCATCAGGAAGTGCATGACCACTGGAATACATTGCAGCTATGGGTGTAAATACACTGCTATTGTGCTCAGAAGGTTTCCTCTACCTGCTATTGTTACTTGTTACTGTAGCTGAGCCCCATCTTGAACACAATATTTTTTCCCCAACCTCGCAGGAACTGACTAGTCTTCCTGCAGACTATTTGGTTGTACCATTTATTTATGAGGTTTTCGCCATATGAGGAAATAGATACCTAATAAAGAAATAGGTGTTTTTCTGGTAGTGCTTAGACATATTGATGTAGAAAGTTGTGGTCATGTTTTCTAATCGACATTGGAATTGATGCTATTTTAACCGAGTAATTTGTGGATGTCCACAGTCATGACTCGTCGTCGCCAGTTTACCCGTCGACGAACTGATAGGCAGCAGGACGAAGCGGCTAGGGTGGAACAGCCGCAAGATGTAGATAACAATGGCGAAGGTAACAACACGGAAGCATGGAGCCCTAGCTCTTGTCTACAGCTAGATCAAGAGGATGAGGTAACTTAGGGCAAAAATAACTCCGTAGCCACACACACACATGCTAATACTGGTCTGAGTATATTTTGGTTTCTCTAGCAGGTTAATTCGGATGCTGCAACTGGTTCAGGTAGTACCAAGACCAAGCGTGGGCACACAAAGCTTCCTAGTGGTCTCAGACGGGGATTACCCTCATTTGACAACATATATGCGGGATCTACATGATTATTATGTTTTTGATAGTCATGGGGGGTATGATGGCTTCGAAGTGCTTATCCCTACTGGGTATGTCTTTTTTCATGCTGAGGAAACTATACACCATGTGGAGTATGAATGCTTGTTTCAGTTGTACCAAAGGCGCGAGCTCGATACACAAATACTGATGATATGGACTCTGTAAGTTATTTACTGATGAAATGGTACTTTAGTAAACTATGTCTTCTATATTTTTAACATATGTCATGCTTATGCAGGTACATTGCAAGAGGTTTCTTAAAATTGAAGCAGCATAATATAGCCTTCTTTGACCCAGTCTTTGTTAACGAGAAAACTTGCACAGGTGACGTGACATATTTGAAAAGTGCTTTGAAGGGGGAGATCCGAACGATGTTACAAAAGGGAAAAACGAACGCACTCCTAGCCTACAACTGCGAGTATGTGTTCTCATAACTTATTTCTTTGACTCTGATATAGGTTGCTTATAGTTTTCCTGCATGATCTTTGTATCTAAAAATGTATCTGAACCATTTTTCCTAAAACAATTGAATTAGCTAAATGAAGTGAGATATAGTAGCATACACCTATTGTGCAACCACGTTTGATTGCTTTCGTTCAGACTACATAGTTTCATCCTGTTGAGCCATTGGATGTTCTTCTTTTTCTCTTTTGAGCCTGCCCCAAAATGGAGGTGCTGATATATATAGATCTGAACATGACACTTAGAGTACCTGTGAGTCCATAGTGAGTACCTGTGAGTACCTGTGATCTCTTTTACACGGACAATGTTTCTGGATCAGTAACTGGTCATGAATAATCGTATCTTTTCAAACATCTCTTGTTGAAAGTATTTACTTACATCATTGACTACTGTCTCTTTAGTGATATCTGCACGAAAGTCACAGTCCTCAGCCTCCACTTCCTACAACCATTTCCCAAACGTTCCAAAGAACCATTATTAGTAATCATGTCTTAGTTTCAGCATCTGAATCAAAAGCACCTAAAACGCGAAAACATACCTGTAATCCGATGTTTGTCCCAACTATTGGCATGCCGGTCCCTTTGCTTGAACTGCTCTGTGCTTCATCTCCTGAATCAGCATCGACGCCTTCATCTCCTGCTAAGTATCCTGAGAGGCTCTTTTGAGTAAATCGAGAACACAAGAACTAGTTAGTTACGGACTGCCCATCAGTCTTACAACATCAGTTGAAGAACACATACCAAGCTGTTTGTTGAACTCGCCATCAGTTAAGGTGTCTGCTCTACTTGTCTCCGAGAGACACGATCTGGCAGACATGCTCATTATCTTCTCTTTCTCGTCTCGTTTATAGTTGCTCCATGTGTACGAGAGCTCACTTGGTCTCATTATCTACTGCGAAAACATATTATTGATTAACAAGGACTTTGTGCTTGCAGGCATCATTTTGTACTTGTAGATGTCATATTTGGAGAAGATCGCATAGAGGTGTGGGACTCGAAGAAGAAGCCACTTTCGCAGATTGATCCCCTAGTCAGGTTGCTGAATGAGTAAGTGATCCCATTATCATCAGATTATTGAATTAATATAACATATTTTAGGCCTTTTACACCCTATAAATTGACGTAGTATCAAGGTGGAGTTGGATGGGCACAAGAACCGACTTTTCATGGTTCATCGTTCGGAGCTGAAGTCCCTAGACCAGCCAGCGGGGAACAATCATTGTGGCTTCTACGTAATGTGGGCAATGTATGTCACGTTGGGCTCCAACACTTCCATTGGAGATGATATGGTATGTATACTTCACACTAGATAAAAGAATCCACTATTTTGTCCTTAATTGATGCAATTTAATATCTTACTTACAACGTAAGAAGTTAGGTCACAATAAGTTGTTATACTTCGAGATTAAAGGACTGAGTGGAGACCTAGCAAGATTCTTATGTGAAGAGGTATTGAGCAAGGAAGGATCATTCTCAGTCGCTAAGACCAAGAAGTTCAAGGCTCAATATGGTCGAGAGCAGATGGATAGGCTACTGTAATTCTCGTCTTTAAGTTCTAGACTTTCAATGTAACATTTATGATATTTCTTTTAATAGGATTCTATGGGGATTGTAATACTTTAATTAGAACGATTTCGATGTAATTGTAATCTCGATGCATTTAGGGTTTCATATCTATGATATTGTATCTAGCAATGTGGCAAATAAAAAACAAACAAAAATAATAAAAACCAATATAATTTGGAATGTGTCAGATCACAGCCAGTATTGTGAACCGCCAGTGAATTGGATGAAACACTGGTGGTTTGTAGCATAAACCGCTAGTGTTAACTTTGCCAACACTGGCGGTTCATATCACGAACCGCCAGTGTTGGCTATATCAACACTGGCGGTTTGTGGTACAAACCGCCAGTGAAAGTTTTCGATCACTGGCGGTTTGAAATAACCGCTAGTGATGGAAGACCACCTTCACTGTCGCTTTGGTTGTGGCGGTTCAAAATCCGCCAGTGAAGGGGGTTTGAAATAACCGCTAGTGATGGAAGACCACCTTCACTGTCGCTTTGGTTGTGGCGGTTCAAAATCCGCCAGTGAAGGGGGTGTTTGAATCGCCAGTGATCCTCTTTCCTGTAGTAGTGGACCTATGGCAAATTGGCCATCCGCACCGAGAATGTGATGTCCAGGAAGAACAGAAGTGGAGGCCGCCAGACCCTGGATGGGTGAAGGTAAATTCGGATGCTGCTTTCCAGGTGAACGGTAATGTTGGTGCAACAGCAAGTATCATTCGGGACCATCGGGCCGGGGAGCATTCACGAGGGCTCAAGCTCGATGGCATGATCTAGGTTTAGATGCTGGAAGCAATAGCGGCAAAACATGGGTTACTCCTAGCAAGACAGCATGGCGAGCAGAAGGTGATTCTAGAGGCAGACTGTCTTGAGTTGGTGAATTTATGGAAGAAGAAGGATTCTCAGCGATCCGCTGAAGGAGATAGCGTATATTGTGCTTGCCTTTCAGTAGTTTTCTTTTGTCTTTGTTAAGCGTTGCTGTAATAAAATTGCTCATGTACGGAGTATTAGCTAAACAAGTTACGAGATCGCAACGTCTGGAGATGTGGCATGTACCTCCAGCGTGCATCTCTGACTTGGTGAGGTTGGAGGCTTCGGCCGTGTGTGTTTAATGAAAGGCAGAAGTCACCGAAAAAAAAAGCCAGCGCTGTTGCTTCATTTTGAGCAATTTCTAAAGGCGGACCATGTGGGAGCGTGAGGGCCATATATGGAAATCAGTTTTAGCTGTAAAGAGGCCGGGGTATCTATATTGTAAATAAAAGGATCATAAAACATCCTTAAGCAGATCTCACAGCCACGTACTAAGAAAGCTCTTAAACCACCTAATAAACTAAATAAGAAGGCTAGCTCTGTCAACTACCTAATAAACTAAAGTGGAGAGCAATAGACAGAGAATTCCCGGAATTTGCAAAAGACGCTAGAAACTTAAGGTTTGGTTTAAGTACGGACGGGATGAATCCTTATGGGGAACAGAGCAGTAGTCATAGCACGTGGCCTGTTACTCTATGTATCTACAACCTTTCTCCATGGTTATGCATGAAGCGGAAGTTCATTATGATACCAGTGCTCATCCATGGCCCGAGACAACTTGGCAACGACATCGATGTCTACCTGAGGCCATTAGTTGAGGAACTCCTACTTTTATGGAGTAAATCAGGTGTACGTGTGTGAGATGATTACAAACAGGAACACTTTGACCTGCGAGCATTGTTGTTCGTAACAATCAATGATTGGCCTGCTCTAAGTAATCTTTCAGGACAGACAAACAAGGGATATAATGCATGCACACATTGTTTTGATGACATGGATAGTATATATTTGAAAAAATGTAGAAAGGTAGTGTACCTTGGCCATCGTCGATTTCTTTCCGTGAATCACTAGGTTAGAAAGAAAGGCAAGCATTTTAAAGGTGAGACAGACCACCGGAGCAAGCCTCGCAACAGAACTGGGGAAGATATACTTGAGATTATCAAGGATGTGAAAGTAGTCTTTGGAAAGGGGACGGGCAGTGAACCTGTTCCGAAAGACGCTACGGGACACGCACCCATGTGGAAGAAGAAATCAATATTTTGGGAGCTACCCTATTGGCATGTACTAGAGGTCCGCCACGCGATCGACGTGATGCACCTGACAAAGAATCTTTGTGTCAACCTTCTAGGATTCATGGGTGTGTATGGAAAGTCTAAGTATACACTTGAAGCACGACAAGACTTGCAGCGCATGAAAGAACGAGACAACCTACATCCAGAGAAGACAGATGATGGACGCCATTACTTAACACCTGCTAGCTATACTCTAAGTAATGAAGAGAAGGAAATCATGTTCGAATGCCTAAATAGCATCAAGGTCCCACCTGGATTCTCCTCCAATATAAAGGGAATAATAAATATGCAAGAGAAGAAATTCCTAAACTTAAAGTCACATGACTGCCACGTGCTTATGACGCAATTGCTTCCGGTTGCTTTAAGAGGAATTCTACCTCCACATGTACGTCTGGCCACTGTGAAGCTATGTGCATTTCTCAATGCAATTTCTCAGAAGGCAAATAATCCACTAGAACTAGCTACTCTACAGAATGATGCGGTTCAATGTCTTGTGAGCTTTGAGTTGGTGTTCCCTCCATCCTTCTTTAATATCATGACACACCTCCTAGTTCACCTGGTCAAGGAGATTCATATTCTCGGTCCTGTGTTCCTACACAACATGTTCCCCTTCGAGAGGTTCATGGGAGTACTAAAAAATATGTTCACCAACGTGCTCGGCCAGAAGGAAGCATCGCCAAGGGCTATGGGACAGAGGAGGTCATAGAGTTTTGTGTTGACTTTATTCCTGACCTTGACCCGATTGGTGTTCCTGAATCACGACACGAGAGGAGGCTGTGTGGAAAGGGGACACTAGGGAAAAAAACATATATCGGTACGGGGAACGATTATTTCAATAAAGCGCACTACACAGTTCTTCAAAACTCATTAGTGGTGGATCCATATATCGAGGTACACAAGGAGTTCCTACGATCCCAATTTCCTGGGAAGAATGAAGTTTGGATTACACGTGAGCACATGAATACTTTTAGCACTTGGTTGTGAAAAGAATGTCTGGGTGATAACAATATTGATGAGCAACTATATTTGTTGGCTAGGCAACCATCATGGCACATCCTCACGTACAAAGAGTATGAGATAAATGGAAACACATTTTACACCATTGCCCAAGATAAAAGGAGCACAAACCAAAACAGTGGTGTTCGCGTAGATGCCACATACCCAAATGGGAAGAGGCAAACATATTATGGCCGCATAGAGGAGATTTGGGAACTAGACTACGCTCCTAATTTTAAAGTCCCTTTGTTTCGATGCCAATGGGTCAAGACGACCGGAGACGGAGTAACAGTTGACAAGGAGTATGGAATGACAACAGTGGATCTCAACAATATTGGATACAAAGGTGAACCATTCGTCCTTGCTGCTGATGTGAATCAGGTGTTCTACGTGAAAGACATGTCTACAAAACCCAAGAGAGGGAAAAATGATGAAAAATCAACCAAAGAGCCAAAACGCCACATAGTTCTTTCAGGAAGAAGAAACATCGTGGGAATTGAGGACAAGTCAGACATGTCGGAAGATTATGAAAGGGATGACCGAATACCACCCTTCAGTGTGACCAAAGATCCAAGCATCCTGCTAAATACTGAGGAGACTCCATGGTTAAAACATGATCATAACCAAGGGACATACGTCAAGAAGAAGATCACCCGTGTACCCGCTTGATATATAGTTATGCTTTAACTAATATTATGTATTACAGTTTTTGTGTAATTAATAATGATTATGGATAGTCATGGTTCGTTGATGTCGGTGTCGAAATGACTTGATTTATTACATTATTTTAGTTATGGATAGTCATGGTTAATAATGATTATGGATAGTCATGGTTATTAATAATGATTATGGATAGTCATGGTTCGTTAATATGAGAACAAATTGATGCCTCACACGATGTGTTAGATTTTTCTGATCATTATTTTAATTATTGGAGGCCAAATTGATGCCCCACACGAGATACCCAAAAATTTTCAAGTTGGAGGCCTAGTTTATCCAATAATTATTGGGTGACGGTGCGCGGTAATTCGATTAAACCAGAAAAAGTACGAAACCATCTCCGAAAAATCACAAACTTGTTGGTTGCATTTGGACAATAAAAGATGAACAACCCAAAATTTAGCGTTCAGATAATGCAAAAATAATTTTCCTATCGAGAACCAATTGTTTCAGATATTTAAATTTAACATTATATTTTTGCATTAACAAAATATGAATTGTTATTTACATTTATATTTGTTATTATAAGAAAAGAAAAGAATTTATGTTACAATATTTTCTACTATACAATAAGGTAAAAGAAAATACAACTACTATTTTTAAGAAATTTTATGCCTAATATTGAATTTACTATGCAATTAACAATTAGTACAACATATTAATATAGTGAAAACCTAATACAAAACCCAAAATACAGAAAGCCCAAAACAGTGGCGGGAAAGAACCTTTAGTCCCGGGGCGTAAGCCCGCCCGGGACTAAAGGTCCGAACCTTTAGTCCCGGGCGGGCTTACGCCCCGGGACTGAAGGTCTTTTAGTCCCGGGTGGTGCCACGGCCCAGGACTAAAGGCTCCCCGCGTATATAGGGCACAGTGCCCTCGTTCTTCCTCAGATCGACGTCAGACCGCCCGCAGCGCCGCCGCCTCCCTCGCCGTCTCCGATCCAGTGTCGCGCCGCCGTTGTCCCGCCGCCTCCCTCGCCGACGTCCGCCTCGCCGTCGTCCTCTTCTCTCCGTCGCCGGCCTCCCGCGTCGACACCTCCTCTTCTCTCCGTCGCCTCCCGCGCCGACACCTCCTCTTCGCTACGTCGCCGGCCCTCGCCGGCCTCCCTCGCCGCCTCGCTCGGCGGCCGCCTCCCTCGGCGGCCGCGCACGCCTCGTCCTCTCGCACCGCCGGTGAGGAGGCCCTGCGCGGTCGCGCCGCCGTGCTCAGTGCGTGTGTTGTGTGTGTGCGTGTGTGCGTGTTGTTGTATGCAGTGCGTGTGTGTGCATTGTGTGTGTGCGTGTGTGTGCACTGTGTGTGTTGTGTGCAGGAAGAATGAAAGAAAAAAATGATATATATAGAAAATAAATGATTATAGAAAAATGATTATAAATACATATATATTTATAGAAAACTTAAAAAGATATATATAGAAAATGAATGATTATAGAAAATGGATATATATACATATATATTTAGAGAATATCAGAAAATGATATTAATGCACTGCAGTGTATATATGTTTTTAAAAAAATGAATATATATTTATATAAATATAGTTATATAAATCATTTTTAGAAAATCATGTTTATAGAAAATGTTTCTTTGTAGTGTATACATATATTTATAGAAAAATAAATATATAAATCGTGTGTTCCTTTGCAACGCACGGACATTTGTAGAAAATGTTTAAACAAAATGTTTTTACCCTAACAAAATATTATGTTTACACATGTAGATAAAAAGAGATTGGTCGCGTTGACCACGCCGCCGTCCGCCGTCATCCTCACCGCGACGTCATCCTCGCCACCATCCGTCGTCGTCCTCACCGCGACGTCATCCTCGCCGCCGTCCGTCGTCGTCCTCACCGCGACGTCATCCTCGCCGTCGTCCGTCGTCGTCCTCTCGTCAACGGTGTGTCCTTTGTGATAGACGGAGGAGGAATAATCACGTAGATACTTTTATGGAATAATCACTTAGATATGTTTATGGAATAATCACTTAGATATGTTTATGGAATAATCACTTAGACATGACTTTTCGATCATGTCGGTAGTGTTATTTTTACGAATATGGTCGTGTATATGTTTATGGAATAATCACTTAGATATTTTGGTCTTTAGATATCTATACATTTATTTATATCGGTCGTGTATATGTATATGGACAAAACCCTAAACCCCAAACCCGAAACCCTAAACCCCAAACCTAAAACCCTAAACCCTAAACACCAAACCTGAAACCCTAAACCGCAAACCCGAAACCCTAAACCATAAACCTAGAGCCTAAACCGTAAACCCTAAACCCCAAACCCGAAACTCCAAACCCGAAACCCCAAACCCGAAACCCGAAACCCCAAACCCGAAACCCTAAACCCTAAACCCTAAACCTAGAGCCTAAACCCTAAACCCTAAACCCTAAACCCGAAACCCTAAACCCCAAACCCTAAACCCCAAACCATAAACCTAGAGCCTAAACCCTAAACCCTAAACCCTAAACCCCAAACCCCAAACCCTAAACCCCAAACCCCAAACCCCCAACCCGAAACCCTAAACCCCAAACCTGAAATCCTAAACCCCAAAGCCGAAACCCCAAACGCGAAACCCTAAACCCTAAACCTAGAGCCTAAACCCTAAACCCTAAACCCAAAGTGTTTATTATCGATCGTGTTACCTTTACAAAGTGTCAAATAAAAAATAAATATGGTCTTTATGGAATAATCACTTAGGTATATGGACAAAACCCTAAACCCCAAACCCTAAACCCCAAACCTAAAACCCTAAACCCTAAACACCAAACCTGAAACCCTAAACCCCAAACCCGAAACCCCAAACCCGAAACCCGAAACCATAAACCATAAACCTAGAGCCTAAACCCTAAACCCTAAACCCTAAACCCCAAACCCCAAACCCGAAACCTGAAACCCGAAACCCTAAACCATAAACCTAGAGCCTAAACCCTAAACCCTAAACCCGAAACCCCAAACCCAAAACCCCAAACCCGAAACCCTAAACCATAAACCTAGAGCCTAAACACTAAACCCTAAACCCCAAACCCTAAACCCCAAACCTGAAACCCCAACCCCTAAACCCCAAACCCGAAACCCCAAACCCGAAACCCAAAACCCAAAACCCTAAACCATAAACCTAGAGCCTAAACCCTAAACCCTAAACCCTAAACCCCAAACTCGAAACCCCAAACCCAAAACCCTAAACCCCAAACCTAAAACCCTAAACCCTAAACACCAAACCTAAAACCCTAAACCCCAAACCCAAAACCCCAAACCTGAAACCCCAAACCCAACACCCTAAACCATAAACCTAGAGCCTAAACCCTAAACACCAAACCAGAAATATGGTCTTTATGAATATACGTTATTTGCAGAAATATGGTGTTTATTATCGTCCATGTTATTCGCAGAAATGGCCGACCTAGTTGACAACATGGAGGAGGAAATGTACGACTTAATCAACAGCGGCGCTAATCAAGAATTAGCAGGTGATGATAACAATAATCAAGAAGTAGATGACGGCAGTCAATACTTTGCCGATTATGAAGAAATCATGCAAGAAAATACTAGCGAGGTATACCTACAATCTCTATGTGCACCTGAAATTCTAAACAATTTATAAATGTATTTATAATGTACTGTTCCTACATACGTAGCCCTCCGGATCGACAACGACTACCGGGAAGAGTAGGACCGTACGAGGTCCGAAGAAGCCGTTGGATGGTCGATACATTATCTCGGAATTCAATGAGGAAACATGCCAAGTACTTGGAGAACATGCACAAAAATTTGTTAACCACTGTGGGTACCTTGTAAGGGATAAGATCCCGATCAGTGCTCGTGAATGGAAGGAAAAGAAAAGTGCTCCTCATATAAGTTTTGTCTCTGATCTTGATAAGGAACTGGTTTGGCAAGATGTCCTTGCACATTTCACGCTTGAAACAGAAGATAGAAATTTGAAGGAAAGAGTTCGGGAGTGGGCTATGAAGAAAATGGCTACACTATTCTAGGGCTGGAAGAAGAAGTTGTATAACACATTTATCAAGAAGGATCTAACTCCGGATTTCAACACTAAGGCCTACGTCAAGTTGAGGCCATTTTGGGATGAGTTCGTAGAATTCAAGAAATCAGAAGAGGGTGAGGCACGGGGCAGGAGGAACCAACAGAATGCCCAACAAAAACAATACCACCATCACTTGGGATCAGGTGGCTACAAGAGTGCCATTCCTAAATGGGAAAGAATGGAACGAGAGATGCTAGCCAAGGGCATTGAACCAGAATCAATAAACTGGCCTGAGCGCGCCAAGTATTGGTTTTTTGGTCATGGAGGAAGTCTGGACCTACAGACGGGAAGGATAGAGTATGGCGAAAAACTCCATAGAGCAGCAGAAAGATTTGCCTATGCTAGAGAAATAGCTCACAGTGGCAGGTGGCAGCCGAACAGAGAAAAGGATGAGCTGACATACGCCCTAGAGAATCCTGAACATGGTGGGAGAACCAGAGGCTATGGGGAGGTGTCGTGGGAGCATGCCTTCCCTCGGGACAAAGAGACCTATAGAAGCCGCACGAGAAAGAAGGAGGAGGAGGCAGAGCGGATGCAAAGGTTAGAGGAAATGGTTCTTCAGTCACAGGCTGCGGCTCGTGAAGTAGTTGAGCGAGAAAAAGCACTTGAAGACGAAATGAGCGAGGAAATAAAAAAGCAAGTGCAGTTAGTAGTAAGTTCGATGCAAAGGCAATCTGCATCAGAGCCGGGAGTCAACATCAGTCCCCCAGATCAAATGAAAAGCAGTTGCGGTTCCACAGAGGTGCCAAACGCAGGACTGCACTTTCCCGTGGATGACATCACCGAGCCTCTCACGACATGTGAACTGCACATTCCACAGGGGAATGCCACAGTCATGGTGGCTATAGGTGTTGTATCTCCTATCGATCCTACGAAGACACCAAGATGTCATGGGGCAATAATACCTCCTGGATATGCTAGCGTCTCGGTGGATAGGGTGGTGAAAGGTTACAACAATGTTGAACTTGACATTAAAGGAGGTGATGGCGAGAAGACATTAGGAGAAGCGGAGAAGACATTCATATGTTGGCGCAAGCGTTATATCATAATTCCTGGTGCATCACCTCCTCCTCCTCAACAACCTAACCCTAGGTGTGTATGAAATTAGTGAATGAATGTTAATAGTATTGGTGAGCTAATAGTATAAATGGATACTCATATAACATGTTTTTTTCGCAGCAGGACATCCCCCAACCTAAGTCCAATTATCCATTCACCACATGATCATAGTGTTGCGGGCGATGATGATCAAGATCTAACACGACGGGATCCATCACCGCCACTGGCCCCACCATCTCCTCCACGACGGGATCCAACACCGCCACCGGCCCCACCATCTCCTCCACAGCGGGCTACAACACCGCCACCTGCCCCATCTCCACGGCAGGTTCCAACACCGCCACCGCCAACAAAGAAGAGGCCTGTCACACAAACAAAGGCGTCAGCCCCACCACCTCCGAAGAAGACAGCCTCTGTGAGAAAACCAGCGGCCATTCCGAAGATGACAAAACTTTCATATGACATGACCGACGAGGAGACTGAACTATAGCGCAAAAAGACTTGAACAAGTTCTTCGACGCTATTGTTGCTAGTACTCGAGCAAAGCGAAACCCGGAGAAGCCGTACCTTTTTGATCGTCCTGAAAAACTAAGGCAAACTGTGGACGCTCACCAAAAAAAGGTATGTGCTGCCCGTAAGGCTTCGCCAAAATCAGACTATGATCGCACGCTCAGCAAATCAATTGAGGAGGCGAAGAAGACAAAGAACAGAGCAGGAAAGAGTGTCCCACAGCTCGGGGAACAAACGCAACAATCAGTGCCGGATCTAGCTGTTGGGAATGAATATGGTACAAACATGGACATCATACAACGAACATATGGAGACGTTGATCCTGAGCAACTGCTCAAATTTTTCGAGGAAACTGGTCTAAATGTGGAAAACATACTCGAAGAAGCAGGCATCATAAGTGCTCCAGAAGTTGATAAATGGCAGAGGGCATATGTATATGGTCAAAGTCTATACAACCCAGCGGCCCTGAGGGATCTTGGTACGCAAATGCACTTGCTAAATCAGTGGTACCTCACGGCGTGTGGTAGAAAAGCTGATGACTATATTTGCGTCAGAATTAGAGACCATGATTACTTTCGTGGTGATGACATAATATATGTTCAGTTTAATGAGTCACATCAGCTCTGCCACATGGACGCTCTAGAAAAATCTCTCATCAGCTGCTTTTGCCTGTAAGTGATTATTTCTTTTAATAATCTCACTTTAGCTTATGTTTATGTATAAGTAATTATCCTTACACTAGCAAGCATTTCTAAACATATGCAGAAACATGATGAGACAACTAAGACATAAAAATGACAAGGAGATTGGTTTCATCGATCCATATATCGTCTTCAAGCACCCAAGCAATACTCTCTCGGATGCATGGAAAACTCAAACAGAGAGGAATTTGCGGAGGTTCTTCGTAAACCAAAGGGACAAAAGATATATACTATTCCCCTACAACTTTAGGTGAGTTTTGTTATCATATGCACATTTTATTATAGGTTGACATAAAGATATATGTGTTGACTTATAAATATATAAATGCAGTTTTCACTGGATACTAATTGTGATCGATCTCCACGAAAGTCGTTTGCTAATCTATGACTCTCTGAGAAAACCACAAGAAGATTACCAAGATATAATAGATATTATCGGAGGGTAAATGTGATCTTTAAATTTTGATTCCTGCTCTTTAACTCTGCAATACTTAATTAATGATCCAATTATATATATTGTGCAAGGTTTGGGCTTGGTTTTTTGAGAAACACCGTCCGGATCTGAAAGAGCAACTTCTTGATCCTCTACTACTAAATGTAAGTTGTACTACCTCCTCGTCTCTTTACCTTAATTAGCATCACTCAGCAGACGCACGCTAAGCGGGGAGTAATCTTTTTATATCTTGTACAGTGGGTTCTACGGCAGTCACTGGAAAACGATTTATGTGCGTACTATGTTTGTGAGTTCCTGACGGTGTATGAAAAAAGAACTCCTCTACAGAGTCAGCAAGTACGTAACATGTAAATAAATTTATTTCATTTTTTGTTGCTTTCACATAAATATTATGTATGTTAATACTTTCTTTTTCTTTTCATCCAAATTGAAGGAGACATGGTTGAAGAACCAGGTGATGGATAAGGTCCGCTTCAAAGCAATTCAAGAGACCATCGCGGGCTTCATTAACGACCATGTCCTTAAGTCTGGCACCGAGTATTGGTTTAACAAAGATGAACCAATGAAGCCAAACCAAGACGAACACTTGTATGACCTCTAAGTCAGGAATAATATTTGTGTTGTAAATATCAAGTTAAGGATGCATGATGGATAATGTTGTATATTTTATGTACATATGTATAGCTCGATCTATAATATATATAGTTTCATATTTCATTTGTGTGTAATTGTAAATTTTATGTGTTTATATATATTTATTAGCATCGAAGAATACGAATTTGAAACCCTAATGGAATATATTAGCAGCAAAGAATACGTATTAGAAACCCTAATGTAATTGTAAAACCGAAAACAATAACCAATTGAAAAGAAAAGAAAAAGAAAAAAGAAAAAAGAGGCGGCCTCTTTAGCCCCGATTGGTAATACCAACCGGGACTAAAGAAGCCAGCAACCGTGGCTCGCCTGGAGACCTCTTTAGTCCCGGTTGGTATTACCGACCGGGGCTAAAGGTCCCCCTTAGCCCCGGGGCGGGGAACCGGGGCTAAAGGTCGGGCCTTTAGTCCCGATTCCTTAGCCCTGGCTCCATGTCCAGGGCTAAAGGCCAAAATGGCCCGGGCTAAAGGCCTGTTCTCCAGTAGTGGGTGTATGCGGTCTTTGGCCAGACATTGTTGTTTTTTGGTCTGATTCTATCCTGTGGTAGACGGAGCCGGGTATAAATTATCATTTATCTAAAAATAAATAAAAAACTACGGTTACAATCATACTCTGCTACGAAGCCATTTTGAATGCATCCATATAATGCTTCCTCTACTTCAATCTAATAAATACACACTAAATGTTTCCAGCCTAACGGTGACAAATTTCAAGTGTTTCTTTTCATACCAATATATATACTAGGGAACCCTTTCTTTGGAGCGACATAAAAAAATCATGCAAAACTTTTAGCTCCCTCCTCGCCAAAAAAAAAAACAGAACTTTTAGCTCTACCTTGAGTATCATGTGTGGAATGCAAAGGTAAAGAGCTAACGATGGAAATGAGAGGCATCAAGAAACAAGAAACCACAAGGGGTTAGCAAACTTGCATTTGATCCTGCTAACTTTACAAAATAGTTAACATTCTGTGAACATTCGGCAAACTTGCAAGTTTACGATAGGAGAGTACTTTATAAAAAGAGTACTGCTGAGAATGGATATGATATTTCGTGGAGTAGTTGATATGAGAAGTTGTAGAGTTTTCATACGATATGCAGTTTGATTCACTTATTATTCCTCCCTAGACTTTTCAAAAATTAAAGCTACCATAAGAGCATCTCCTACAGCCACCTATACACCTCCGTGATGTCCGGTTTCCCGATTGTAGGGGAAAAACACGTCCAATATAGATTGTTTATCTCGTTTTCTGCGTTTCTTCCCTCTATTCTATTCTGGTGTTTTCGGTTGCCATCTTTTGCGATTCGCAAGGACTCACCATCCCCTGGACGCTGGCCTCCAGGCAGTTGAAGCGGTTGCATAGTGTCTGCATCATCGGGGTCAACATTACTATGTGATATAATTTTTTTTAAGTATGAACAGTAATTTACTAAGGATTTTTTAAATTTTATCAGGGTTGGCGGACCCCAATAAAATACTCTAGATTCGCTCCTGTCTGCATCTACTTAAAGGTACCACTACTGGAGGCGCCACCTTTGCCGAGTGCCAGAGGCGCTCGGCAAAGCCCATACCGTGTTTGGCAAAGGAGATCCGGCGAAAGTCCTATCGGCAAATCAGGCTTCATCAAAAGCCATTCATCGGGCTATCGGCAAAGCCTTTGCCGAGAAGCCGCATAATCTTCACCAAAGAAAAGTGGCTGTTAACGGTCGGCTGGGTTTTATTTTATTTATTTTTTTAGAAAATGTTTGCCGAGAGCCGAGCTGGCTGGTTCTCGGCAAAGGGTTTTAATTTTTTTTGAAAAATGTTTGCCGAGAGCCGGGCTAGGCTGACTCTCAGCAAAAAAAAGTTTTTCTTTTTTATTTGGAAAATGTTTGCCGAGAGCCAGGCTGGGCGGCTCTCGACAATGAAGTTTTTCTTTTTTAAAAAAAAGTCTTTCAAAACCGTAAAAGTAAAACCTGTAAAAGTAAAGCCTATTTGCAGATTCGTGGTCCTGTGGACATCCCCCACTTGGATCCTAGCTGACACAAGTCCATCAAGGGAGACCGGTGCTGCCAGTTTTCGCTGATGATGCCAAAACATTGTAAGGCCATCAATGTTCGGACGTATGCATGGAGCATTAAATGTAGGTAAAAAAAGTAATTAATTGTACTTTAGTATGTACATGTCGAGACGAATCTTTGGAATCTACATAGTCCATATTTGGACAAAGTTTGTCAAGTAACAACGAAAATGCTACAAAAACGCTACAGGAAAAATTTTGCAAAATTTTTCCATCTAAACAAGGCCTAAATATCTTTAGTTGCAAAAGAGGGGCCTGAGACACGGGGCCGACATCCACATATCCGACTCTGTTCCCATCCAAGAAGGTGGGGTCCATCCCACCTCAGTTCACATGCCTTGTGCCAAACCTCAAATTCATCTAGAGGAACTATTGTTGTTAAGCTCTGTGCTGTGCTGTATACAGAAGCTATTGTGCGATTTGCTGGAAAAATGGTGCAAGGGAAGGCGACCTCGCGCATTGTGGGTTCCTGATGCTACTAAGTCCTAGTACATATCTTTAGTTCAACATGCTCTTGCTCTATTTTGCTTCATCATTTCCAAGACAGCATAAAGCTTCCGCGATCACAGTAGTAACTAGTCTATTAACCCACACCATATGCACTGACTTGGCTGCTGGCAAGTGGCAACCTAACGATCCTAAAACTATTCTACTACTGTTGCTTCAGCTTGCACCTGTCATTTTATAGGCGGCATGGCCTCGTCCAAAAACTAAGCAAAGAGTGAACTGATAATAATTAATTCGAAACATAAACTCGGACACCAGGGAGCACATGCTGAGCAGTCATATATCATGCTATTACACATCCATTTATGATCTAAATGGAACACACACTGCTGTGCTGCATGCCCGTCTTGACGGTGAAGTGAAAGTAGTAGGCAGCTGTATAACTTGTATATGATTGCTGGCACAATGCCAATTGTGATCCTAATTAACATCAATTTGGGCTGCCTGAAACTTACTAAATTAACATGGTTGGGCAACTTGTGGGACTGCAAGAGATAGCCACAGGGAGAGGAAGGGACGGATTTTTTACAAACATTCGAAACTTTATAGAAAAAACCATGGCATGTTCCCACAGAGATAGCCACCCGCGAGTGCTAAGATTGCATTCGACGATAAAAAACATTTGGCATTCGAATAGAAAAAACCCTGAAAAAAGCAATTTTTTTAAAGCCACAAGTCGTGACATTTTTTGCGCAAAATTCGTAGCTAACACGGCCGGCGGGATTCGAACCCGTGAACCTCTCCCTCTCACATACCTCCTACCACTGCACCACACTATAAATTATGTCTAGATTCGTTTTTCACTACCCACATATTATATTAAATCGAGTGTAAATTGCTTAATTGTTTGAGGCCTTAAACAAATTCAAATCAAAAGTTGTCTAAAAAGTATAAAGTTTCATATTTTTTCGAGATCTACAGCTTTCATTTCGGTCATTTCTACATCTAAGGTCTTTTGAAAAATTCAAATTTTAAATTTTTTAAATTCAGACGCAGTTTTGCATGACAAGGTGACATCGAATAAAAAAGTTGTCAACTACAAAGTTTTATAATTTGTTAAAATCTACAAAGTTTATTTTGGTTGTTTGACCATTTATACATCTGACATGGTGGTTCTAATATTATTCATAAATCTTATATATCACTCTCGTAGTTTCGTAAATTATGGAGAGATATGTAAGATTTATGAACAAATTTATTACCAGTTTGTCAAATCAAGAAATCACCAAAACAAAATTTGTTCATCTTGATGAGTTAAACAACTTTGTAGTTGAAAACTTTTTTATTTGAACTAATTTACTGCTCCAAAATATGATTTGAAAATTGGCTTTGCCGTGTAAAAAAATACTCGGCAAAGAGCTCTTTTATTTGACACTCGGCAAAGAGCTTCTTCACCGATTGTCAAAAAAAACACTCGGCAAAGAGCTTGACAGCTAGCAAAGATAGATTTTCCGGTATTATAAAGGAAATCAATTAATTAATACATATGACATTTGAGGGACCTACTTGAACGACCACATGTAAATAGGATCTATCCGTGGTCAGCTTGGCCTGTACGCCAACCGGGACAAAATGAAAAAAAAATCTATGACCTGGAAACTTTTTTTTGAGATGAAAGATGAATTGTATTAAAATATAGCTGGGTACATCATTACATTACAAGTTCTCTAGAAAAAAACATATATCCAGAAACTGATTTTCATCTATATTACACCCACACTGTGCATGGCTCAAACTCTCAAACCCAAACATATTTTACGCTTCACATGGATGATCGCACAGGCAAATACTCAGCAACAATTGTTTTAGGCCAAACAATAGATGCTCAACGGACGGCCAATATTCCTGCAGGTGGCGTTGAGAAACTTCTTCTTTCTCGTGTCTTCCTTCTTCTTCTTTCTGTCACCGAAGAGTGAAGAAGACTGATATGAAACTTATTCTCCCTAGTCCTTCATTGTGGTCAGATCTAACCACAACAAAACAGAGAAGAGACCGGAGAAAATCTCCGCCTTGATGCCGCCACCCGGAAACAAAACCTCCATGTCGTCATGCTAATGAAGATACTGACGCCGAAGTTGTCGCCCCCATCTTTAACGAAGCCGCCAAGAAGAAGACAATTGCATTCTTCCCCTTCACCGTCGCCGATGATCTCTGCTCTCTGTGATGGTGTGGCCAGCAGCGTGTAGCCACTACTAGAGAACAGGCCTTTGGACGATCTATCAACTGAGCTTTAGTCTCGGCAAAATTTTGCGTCCGGGGCTAAAGACCTTTAGTCCCGGTTGGTAACACCAACCGAGACTAAAGGTGAATCTTTAGTCCCGGTTGGTATTACCAACCCGGACTAAAGGTCATGAACCTTTAGTCCCACCACCAACCGGGACTAAAGGTCCTTTTAGCCCCGGTTGGTGTTACCAACCGGGGCTAAAGGTCCTTCCCGAGTGAATTCAAAACGAAAACGTCCAGAACTACATCACGTGGGTTGCGTAGCTCAGTTGGTAAGCGCGCCTGAGGCTAGATGTGCTGAGTTCGAATCTCACACAACACATATTTATTTTTCCTCCCTGGACCTTTAGCTCCGGTTGAAAGCACCCGGGGCTAAAGGTCCGGGCCTTTAGTCCCGGATTCTTAGTCCCGGTTGGAATACCCGGGACTAAAGGCCCTTTTCTGTAGTAGTGAGCGTAGCAATGCAGGTCGATGCTACACGCCCCGCTTATGACCTGGAAACTTTATCATAGATTTAGGACATTTCCAGGTTAGCCTTGATGACATAGCAAATAATGTCATTGGTCGCAAATATTTTTGGCAATGGTGAATGGGAGGATTATTTGTGAATCATTATGGAGACAAAGATTGAGAATGTCCACATTCTCTACTGGCCTAAATTAAAGATGGCTCTGATATGCACGGTTCTTCTGGCCTCTTGACACTTGAGTGCATCAGAAAGCTTGAAGTTCCTCCTCCTTGTTGATTACTATGTCAAGAGAGCACCTAATTGCACCCACCTCATTGGAGCCCGTCTTTCATCCTCTTCACTACATGAAACCTAGGCTTTGCCGAGTGCCTGGAGCTTTGCCGAGTGCCAAATTTCGGGCACTGGGCAAAGAGCCTCTTTGCCGAGTGCCGGCCACGTGGCACTCGGCAAAGAGCAAACACAAGACAAAGGGACACTCGGCAAAGAAAGGCACTCGGCAAAGGCACCTCTTTACCGAGTGCCAGATGTCGGCACTCGGCAAAGCATGTGGCCCCGAACTGTGCCACTTGGTCGGGTCTTTGCCGAGTGCCGCCAGGCTGGCACTAGGCAAAAAGCTCTTTACCTAGTGTTTTTTTGACACTCGACAAAGCCAGTTTTTAAATTACATTTTGAAGCAGTAAATTAATCCAAATGAAGAAGTTTTTAACTACAAAGTTGGTTAACTTATCAAGATGAACAATTTTTGTTTTGGTGATTTCTTCATTTGACAAACTTAAAATAAATTCGTTCACAAATCTTATATATCTCTCCAGTAGTTTATAAAACTACAAGAGTGATATATAATGTTTGTGAATAATATTAGAACCACAATGTCGGATGCACAAATGGTCAATCAACCAAAATAAACTTTGTAGATCTTGACAAGTTATGAAAGTTTGTAGTTGATAACTTTTTAATTTGATGTCATCTAGTTATGCAAACCTGCGTTCAAAATTGAAAAATTTAAAATTTGAATTTTTTAAAATATCTCGGATGGAGAAATGACCAAAATGAAAGTTGTAGATCTCGAAAAGTTATGAAACTTTGGTGTTGATAACCTTTTGATTTGAAACCATCTTGTCAACGAAAACTACGTTTCAAATTGTAAAATTTGAAATTCATTTTTTTATAAACGACTTCAGATGGAAAAACTACCAAAATAAAAGTTATAGATCTCAAAAAGTTAGAAAACTTTGTAGTTGACAACTTTTTGATTTGAATTCGTTTAGGGCCTCAAATAAGAAGTTACACTCGGTTTAGTATAATATATAGGTAACCAAAACGAAGATGGAACGTATATGTGTAGTGCAGTGGTAGAGGAGGCTTCGCGCGAATGAGATGTCGTGAGTTCGAATCCTGCTGACTGCGTGAGAGAAAATTGTGTGAAAAATACCAGGACTTGTGATTTCGAGGGAAATGGGTGGGCCCCAGTGGGTCCCCTCCCCCGATTTAATAAAAGTTTTTTTCTAGTTTTTGTGGATTTTTTTCGTTTTTTCTTTGCCGAGTGCCAAATATGTCAGCACTCGGCGACACTCGGCGAACCCTTTGCCGAGTGCCCGATATTTGGCACTCGGCAAAGAGCCCTTTGCCGACATTTTCTTTGCCTAGTGCTCTTTGCCAAGTGCGGCACTCGGTGAAGCCTTCGCCAAGTGCAAAAGGCTCTTTGCCGAGTGCTGCCAGCACTCGGCAAAGTCTGATCCTGCTGTAGTGCTTCAAAATCTGCTTTTTTGTCAAATGTGTTTCTCTTTGTCACCCCAAAAGAGAGCTGCTCCATTTCACAAACCTGTTCGAGCTACTATGGCCATGTGGGGGCTCAATGCATCCACTCGTTCATGGAAATTGCAAACCTACATTTACAAGAGAGATTCGGCAACCAGGTAACTAATGTGAACAAAAGCATGTTAGAAAAAGCAAGAGAAACAAGTGAGCTTGAGTCTAGAGTACATGGAAGATTAAAATAATATTAATAAAATGTTACTACTATAGTAGTATTATTTTAATGATTAAATTATAATGCTTGCAATCAGCAGCAATGTGTATTGGGTGCTCACAGTTATATTGCTGGCATCTCACATCACTTCTTGTAATCAGAGAACACGATGCAATTATTGGCCAGATCGCTAGGCAGCCAAATAGAAAACAGGATGTATATAACTCATGATATTTGTTTGTCCCAATAATGTTTAAACACAAAATAGCTTGATAATCTGTATATGAAGTGTACATAAAATTCTGTACCATTGGTTTCATCCCTAGCTAGATAGCTAGCAGCTAGAATCACACTTCCAGCTAGAATCCCTAGCTACCAAGCACGCCAAATAGTTGATACTTCTACCCGGTGGGCAGGTTCCACCACAACAAACTCAACCAGCTGAGTTACGGGTGTTCGCATTTTCCTGGATTTATTCCAGGATTCACTACAGCAGAATCGCTCTTTGCCGAGTGCTGGCAGCACTCGGCAAAGAGCCTTTTGCACTCGGCGAAGGCTTCGCCGAGTGCCGCACTCGGCGAAGGGCACTCGGCGAAGAATTTCACGGCAAAGGGTTCTTTGCCGAGTGTCAAATATCGGGCACTCGGCGAAGGCTTTGCCGAGTGCTGACATATTTGACACTCGGCAAAGAAAAAAATAAAAAACCCTGAAAAAATAGGGAAAATTTTTTTATTTAATTGGAGGAGGGGCTCACTGGTAGCGCCCAATTGTCGCCCTCGAAATCGCAAGTTCTACTATTTTTCACGCAATTTTCTCTCACGCGGTGAGCAGGATTCAAACTCACGACCTCTCGCTCGCGCGGAGTCTCCTCTACCACTACACTACACACTCATATAGGTTCCATCTCCGTTTCGATTACCCATATATTATACTAAACCGTGTATAACTTATTTGAGGCCCTAACCGAATTCAAATAAAAAAGTTGTAAACTACAAAGTTTTCTAACTTTTCAAGATCTACAACTTTTATTTTGGTAGTTTTTCTATCCGAGGTCGTTTATAAAACTTTGAATTTCAAATTTTACAATTTGAAACGTAGTTTTCGTTGACAAGATGATTTCAAATCAAAAAGTTGTCAACACCAAAGTTTCATAACTTTTTGAGATCTATAACTTTCATTTTGGTCATTTCTCCATCTGAGGTATTTGGAAAATTTTGAATTTTAAAATTTTCAAATTCGACGCAGTTTTGCATAACTAGATGACTTCAAATTAAAAAGTTATCAACTACAAACTTTCATAACTTGTCAAGATCTACAAAGTTTATTTTGGTTGTTTGACTATTTGTGCATCCGACATTGTGGTTCTAATATTATTCACAAACATTATATATCACTCTTGTAGTTTTATAAACTACCGGAGACATATATAAGATTTGTGAACGAATTTATTTTAAGTTTGTCAAATGAAAAAATCACCAAAACAAAAATTGTTCATCTTGATAAGTTAACCAACTTTGTAGTTAAAAACTTTTTCATTTGGATTAATTTACTGCTTCAAAATGTAATTTAAAAACTGGCTTTGCCGAGTGTCAAAAAAAACACTAGGCAAAGAGCTCTTTGCCGAGTGCCAGCCACGTGGCACTCGGCAAAGACCCGACCACATGGCACAGTTCGGGGCCACATTCTTTGCCGAGTGCCACGTGGCTGGCACTTGGCAAAGAGGTGCCTTTGCCGAGTGCCAGCCACGTGGCACTCGGCAAAGAACCGCCCACGTGGCACAGTTCGGGGCCACATGCTTTGCCGAGTGCCACGTGGCCGGCACTCGGCAAAGAGGCTCTTTGTCCAGTGCCCGAAATTTGGCACTCGGCAAACTCGCAGGCACTCGGCGAAGATCGTGTTTTCCGTAGTGATTTAACGGCGCTATTCTTTCAGTGGTAGGCGACGTGCCCATTGACAGCGAGGCGTCTGTGGTGACTTCGTCAATCTCGAGATTTGCCGGTCCAACTCGGTTCATCGGAGGTGCTCATAGGGGTAGGGTGTGCGTGCGTGCGTTCATAGTAGGGGTAGGGTGAATGTGTGCTCGTGTTTGTGAGCGTCTGTAGGGGTCGGGTGAATGCGTGCTCGTGTTTGTGAACGTCTATGTCTGTAACTGGGTCTCACAAAAAAAAAATAGTTGATACTTCTCAGGGACTTGTAACGCCAAATAGTTGATATTGGTGTGCATGCTGAGGCCACTCCACTGGCTGGCATCACTGTTGGCCGCGTCCTTCAACCTCAACTGGCGTCCCTTGTTCCAAACATTATACAACAAGCCACACCAATGATTAACACTGTGCTACAAGGCACACGTACTCATCTCGAAGCCATCTTTGAGCCCGTCTTTAATTTGAAGCCAGTGTGACCTTGTCCTGGAAGAGATGGGAAAGTGGAGAGCAAAATAAGGCATTCTGGGTTGCTGATGCTTCTCAAGCCTGAATGTCTTTATCGACAATATATGCTCTTGCTACATTCTGATTCACCATTTCCTAGACAGCACAAAGCCTGCTATACCAGAGTAATAACTTGTCTATGTGTACTCTCACACAATGTGCAGTAGCTTGGCTTGTCGCAAGTCACAACCTAACTATCCTGAAACTATAGTAGAGGTGCTTGAGCGTGTACAAGTCATTTATAGACGACATTCCTGGCCTAGTCATTGATCTCAACACTACGTACCAGAAAACAGAAACTCCTTCGGCGGCCCAAAATATCCATGAGTGCAGAAATCCATCCGCCAAAGGGACAATAATTTCCTCGGTGGTTGTAGTAAGCTGCCATGGTAATTTATATGTTCCATTACGTATCCAAAGGAAATGTACATTTTGTTTTCATTGATTGTTATTATTAACCGCCAAGAAAAAGGCAATTTCCATGAGTGCTATTTTAAACTACCAAGGAGAATCACTATTTTGATGTTAATATTTTTATGAACTTCACAAATATACTATGCCACAACCAATCTGTAGCAACTGCAAAAGAGTCGCTATATGTCGTTATAGCGACTGATGTTCGGTCGCTATAATGTTGTACCGACCGATGTAACAGTCTCAGTAAGTGGCATCACTATAAATATATAGCGACCAATATGGTTTATAGCGACCGATAGTTGGATGCTAATATATATTTTAAAATAAGTATATAAATATACTCAAACTGATAAATTAGTATATACACATACTCAACGTGGTTTATTGAAGGTGGGAGTAACTACTCCTGGGAGTATATATATATATACCGAACAATGATCTGTCACATGTTTTAGCAACCAATGATTCGAGGCTACCCAAAATAATACTTGCATTTATGTCGGCTACTGAGAAAAAATATGAACCATTCGTTTCAGGCTAATATATACTATATGGCACTATTTCTTCTGATAGAGTCAAATTACCTACCATTCAGATGTATAGAACTTCAGCTCTGTCCTAGGCGTAATGGAAGAATATGCAAGGAGCCGATGATATATAGATGGAAATGAGAGGTATACGGAAATAGAATAGCACCAGGACTTTGATACAAGCTTTGCCTATAATGTACGCTCGCAAGAGGCATTGAAGCGTGTCGAGAAACTTGCCAAAAAACAGCTACACATACACGTGAGTGGCACATACTAGAGGTCCTTTGCAAGGGTTCGAACAAGTGCTTCTGCTCCGGCTCCTCATCCTGTAGCGCTGCCAAACGGACTCTACGGCACCGTCCAGCATCGCACGGTCACCTCGGCTCCGTCCAAAGTCACGTGACCAAAGGACTTCCATGCCCATCTTTCGCGTGCTTGGTTTTGCAGAAGGCACAAGCACAGCACCCGGCAGCGTGCCCTTGATTGGCACTTGTGTCTGGTGGCCACCCTAGTCAGTGTCAAAGCCCTCACCTTTGCAATGCATGTGTCATTCGGTCGAAGCAATTTTCCATGAAACGACCATAAGAATTTGCCAGTGCAGTCTGAAGAACCTGATGATTACTGTGGCCATCTTGCACATGCACGCCGCCTAAGGTTGGGGAGGCGCGTCCACGACCATGAAATGGGCACACTCAGTGTGATGGTGCTTAGGGCAATAGGAAGACAGCGCGCTAGACAGAAGTTCCTGGCCACAGAGCAGGGCACCACCAATGATGGCGGACACGAGCGAGAACAGAGGATAGGACCAAGGGAACACAGGTCAACAACATCGGTGGGGAGCGACGACATTGCTTCGAGACATGCGGAGATGGAGAGCGTCATAGGGGCCGACATTGCCCTGTTGATTAGATGTTGGGAGTGTGTCTGATCGGGGGCACTGGCGCGAAGGGCGATGTATGTGTAGGGGTGGTTACGGATCATGGCACGTATGTTTCTTTCACAATCCATATTGCTTCTATCCAATTTTATTGAGCCTGATCCTTAAATTTGCTAGGCTAAATTTAAGGGCCCTTTGTCACTCCTACATGCCAGCGCAGGTCAGCGGCGTCAGGAGTTGGACGGCGGCAGGGCTGTCCCGTTGGATATGGAGATGTTATGTTGGTGGCATCGTGGGGAAGCCGGCTAGGACGAGTTAGCTCTCCTGGCGACGTGCCTCGTGGAAGTCTGCCGCTTGAAACACACAGGGAAGGCAGGTGAAATTCCGCGTCCTTGGAGCTTACAAAAGCACCGAAGATTGGCCCCGGAGATACCACTCTGCGGTTTTCTCACCCTAGGAAATCACGGGAAACCCGGCTGGAATCTTTGCTTCCAAAGTAGCCCTAGAAGAAATTGGATAACCTGGTTGACCGCCTGCTTGAGCGATCTTACATGACACCCGGTGGGACCTAGAGAATTGGAGAACAGACAAGCCCGTCAGGGCATGAAGCCATAGGATCGATCAGTTACAGACTAAAAACTAGAGGAAAGTTTACCATAATATATGCTTAATTCCATAATAATATATTCGATTACTACTAATTGTTTTGTGTACAGTACTGAAGCCTTCAGAGTACGCACCTGTAGTGTTGTTCGAGTCGAAGAAAAACTAAGGCATTGTGGCTTCCTGATGCTTCTCAAACCAAAATGTCTTCATAGATAACATGGTATTGCCTATTGTTGCATTTTGCTTCATATTTTCCCGGCCACCTTAAAGAAAACTAGCACAGTAGTAACCTAATGATTCTAAAACTATGCTACTAGTGCCTGACCTTCTACATGTCATTTTATAGGCATGCCTGGCCCATAAACCAATTATTATTGGTACTATGCATTCATGAATGTAAAGAGTGATCAAACAATAACAATTGAAAACATGAATTCGGACATCAAGGAGCACATGCTCAGCAGCCATGCAATTGCACATCCATTATTTGTGATCTGAATTGAACACAATCTTGCCCCTTCAATTTTGTCGGTGAAATGAATGTTGTAGGCAACCCTATAAATTTGCTCCTACTAAGGAGCTCCTTTGGTTGTCCAATTCATAATGGTGGAGGGTAATTTGGTCTATTTTTAAGTAGTTGTTCAATCTTCATCAGTTTTATGGATCAATAGAAATAAAATGTGGTTTCAGATTAAAACTTGGTAAAACTAATAATATTTAGGTGTTGCTGATATGACTTTAGTACAAAACAATTAAGCACAAACTATAGGCTGTTACATTTGACCTTGGAGGCTATAGGACACAGTCCAATTACTACAAAAAAATTAAGGACTTATACAGATGCAGACAAAACTTATTCAATTCCGTGATGATCCCAGCCATTTGGGATGGTTTACTCTTTCAGATCTCCCGCATTTATTTCTATGGACAAATGGAGCTCTGATATCAGAGTCACCTTTCTCTGTAACTCGAGGAAATTCAGTGCCACTTAACCAAGGTTTTAAATAGCGCGGGCTAAGGTATTTAACTATCTAATATGTCCCAAAACAGGCTATAGCCGGCTATATAGAGCTATAGCGACAGCTACAAGCTAACTTGTACATGAAAAATCTTAGCTAAATTCTTTTTAAACAGCTATAACAGGAGATAGCGGAAGCTAACCGGAGATTTAAAACCTTGCTCTTCACCAAACAGAACACTAAGCTAGAGCAACGTCTCATCGAGTCCAACCTCAATTTTGATCGACACATCAAAGATCGTTTTTTCGCCTGGTGCTCAGGACGATTCTGACGACTTACAAAAGAAAGGTCGGCAAAATTTTACGATATGTAAGTTCTGTAATAATGAGCATGAGATCCCAAGTGCAAGGATTGTGCATAAAGCAGGAGGGTCTGCATGATCATTAGTGGTTTGTGGAATCTAACAACACAGACAAATGTGAATATCTGCAGGGCTCCATCTACTACAGGAGTTGAAGAAGATGAGATGAAAAAACTAGAAGGAAGAGTTTGATGGAATATTAATTTACTTCTGGTAGCATTTATAAAAAACAAAGAAATAAAAGAATATTTTTAAAAAAAGCTTATAGCCGGTCAAGGTCGCATACTTAATCAAGGAAAAAGTGGAATAGAAACACATAGCTTTGGCAAATGGAAAAATGGAGGATCAAATTCCTGGATTCAAAATCTTTCATTTTGGGGCCGTCTTTCTTTTTCTTTTTTCAGAATGTATGTTCTAAATTTTGTCTCCCCGGTAGGCCGTGTTTTAAGTGCTTCTTTTCTTTCTTGCTGTTCATTTTCTCAACCAGGTGACAGGCCGGGTGTCCTGCAAGTGACAGTTAAAGAAGCACCACAATTGCGTATGCACGCTAGAAGGTTGTGGCTCGTTACCATGCATGGCAGCGGTAAAGAAGCACCACAATTCAGGGACTCAGTGTACCCAGCACCCATCCGTCGCAAGTGGCGGTATTTTTCGCGCAAAATTCGCGGCTAACGCGGCCAGTGGAATTCGAACTCACGACCTCGGCCTTTCGCGGAGCCTCCTTCACCACTGCACAACACACTCATATGTGTTCATATAACCTTTCGGTTCCTCACATATTATACAAATCCAAATGTAATTTGCTTGTTTGAGATCCTAAACGGTTTCAAATTAAAAAGTTATCAACTACAAAGTTTTATAACTTTTTGAGACGAACAACTTTTGTATTGGTCATTTCTCCATCCGAGGTCGTTTATAAAATTTGATTTTCAAATTTGAGACCATTCAAACATATTTTTCGTTGACAAGATGACTTCAAATTAAAAAATTGCAATTTACAAAGTTTCATAACTTTTCGAGAGGAACAACTTTTATTTTGAGTGTTTTCTTATCCGAGATCGTTTGAAAAAAATCAAATTTTTAAAAAACACATGTATTTCTGCAGGCGGATGTGTTAATGAACCACCTGTACAAACAAATGAATTTCTATAGGCGGTTTTTTAAGACAACCGCCTGTAGAAATAAGACATTTCTACAAATAATTGTCTTAACAAACCGCCTATAGAAATCCATTTCTACAGGCGGTTCTAGACTTGAGGCCCACTGTTTCATTTCTACTGGTGAGTGGAAGGAAAACTAAGGCATTGTGGCTTCCTGATGCTTCTCAAACCTAAATGTCTTCATCATAGATAACATGCTATTGCCTATTGTTGCATTTTGCTTCATAATTTCCCAGCCACCTTAAAGAAAACTACCACAGTTGCAACCTAATGATTCTAAAACTATGCTACTGGTGCTTGACCTTCTACACGTCAATTTATAGGCATGTCTCGCCCATAAACCAGTTATTATTGGTACTGTGCATTCATGAATGCAAAGAGTACATGAACAAATAATAACAGTTGAAATCATAAACTCGGACATCATGAGGGAGCACATGCTCAGCAGCTACTCATGCAATTCACTACTATAGAATAGTCTATTGGACGATCTATCAACTAAGTTTTAGTCTCGACAAAAAATTGTGTCCGAGACTAAACTTTTAGTCCCGGTTGGTATTACTAACCCGGACTAAAGGTCCTCCAACCTTTAGTCGCGGTTAGTAATACCAACCGGGACTAAAAGGTGGTGTTACCAACCGGGACTCGCGGTTAGTAATACCAACCGGGACTAAAAGGTGGTGTTACCAACCGGGACTAAAGGACCTTTTAGTCTCGGTTGGTGTTATCAACCGGGACTAAATGTCCTTCACGAGTGGATTCAAAAAGAAAACATTCAGAACTATATCATGCGGGTTGTGTAGCTGAGTTGGTAAGTGAGTTATGTGCGAGGCGAGAGGTGCTTGAAAGGTCTGTGACGCCTAAGAGGGGGGGGGTGAATTAGGCAACTTAGAACTTCTACTCTAAACTAAGGCCTCTAAAAACCACCTAGACAAAACCTATGCAAGAAAGTAAACTATCTAATGTGCAACTAAGGTTTTGCTATGTGTGTTTGCTATCTCTACCGCAAAAACGAGTTATGCTACCTAGTTTCCAAACCTATCAACTAGCAAGTAAGCTAGGAAATGTAAAGCATATAAACAAGGTAGCAATGTAAAAGCGGAAGCTAAAGAGTGTGATAGAGATGCAAACTCCCGTCAACGACTCCGGTATTTTTACCGAGGTATCGAGAAGCACGCAAGCTTCCCCCTAGTCCTCATTGGAGCCCCTCGCAAGGAATCCCTCGCAAGAGCCAAGCACCCGGTCGGGTGACTCCGTGGATAGCTCCGGGCCTTCCCCACACGCAAGTGGGTCTCCGGTTAAGCCACTCGTGGCAAAGCCTCTCCCGGATGCTCCCCGCCGTCTTCACTATCAATTTTCCGGCCGAAGCGCCGCAGGCCTTGTTCCCTTCGGTACACGGAGGCGGCCACACCACAAACTTGGTTGGTGTGATCTCGCAAGACTACAAGCCCCGTCGATGTACAACCACGGTGCGCGCAAGCACCGGTAGATAAGAGGTTTTCAACCTCACTAAACACTAGGCCTAACACCTAGAGCAAGCGCAAAGCGGTGGTCTAACTAGCATAAGCACTTCGCAAAGCACCTCTACTAATCACCTAGTATATCACTTAAGCACTTTGGTGGCTAGAGCAACTAAATATGTGTCTATATACTTGGTACACTTCCTTGAGCTCCAACTCTCTAGTTTTCGCCGGCCATAGGGGTATATATAGAGCCCCAACCAAATAGAGTCGTTTGGAGAAAGTCATGGACTTCTCAGCGGACCATCGGACGCTGGAGTCGTGACCATCGGACGCGTCCGATGCTCTTTTAACGGCTAGATGTCAGCCTGGCACTGTGTCGCAACGGCTAGTTAGCGTCCAATGCCATACCATCGGACGCGTCCGATGCTGCCAGAGCCTCTCTGGAACCTCTCTACATAGCCATCGGACGCAAGGTCCTGTAGCGTCCGATGATTACACCGGAGCGTCCGATGTTCACTGTCCAGGTTTGCACAGTGTCACAGTCGTGTCCGATGACTCGGTCTTCAGCGTCCGATGCTTCTGCTGGCGCTGACACGAGCTAGGGTTTACCATCAGAGCGTCCGACGCTTTTGTGCCAGCGTCCGATGCACCTCTTTGCTTCGATTCTTCGCGATTTCTTGTGCCGTCTTGGTTCCATTCTTGTGTCTTGGACTTTGTTTTATCTTGAGAGTTCTTCTATGAGCTTCAAATGTCTTGCTTGAGGTGTTGATCAACGGATTACCACGTTGCCTTTGTCCAAGTCACTTTTACACCCTATTGGACTACAAAACAAACACTTCCAAACGCATTAGTCCAATATGGTTATGTTGTGCATCAAACACCAAAATCCGAAGTTAAATGGTCTGAAGTCCATTTTCCTTACAATCTCCCCCTTTTTGGTGATTGATGACAACACGACCAAAACAAGCAAATGATAGATACATAATTTAAAATGCAATCTACTTGCTAGGATGCAATGCAAAGGCAAGATCATATGATGTTTAAAAGGTATAAAAAAAACATATTTATTCTAGCATATCTTGCCCTTGCCATAGAGTCCCTCTTTGTGACTTTATGGATTTAGACTCCCCCTGACTCCATAAATCACTTTCTCCCTATTTGAACCATTCCCATAAAAATAACCATAGAATTTTTGAAAATTTGATTTTGGTTATTTTGTTTGTTTTAGTTTGGGCTTGTCTTTGGTCCCTAAACATTCTCCCCCTTTGGAATCAAACACCGAAAAAGGAAGACATTAAATCTCAAGAGAGGAAACATTATATAAGCTAAAACTCCCCCTAAGCATATGCATACATATGATGTAAGGCAAAAGCATATGCATAACCGACAAACCAAAGCACAAAGGAGATTAATCTATTTAATGCATGGAGAAAGCATATAAGAGTATCAAATTGAAATCAACATAATGATATCGGTTAGGAATACCACATGTAGATGCCAATTGGATTACCACACATGATGCTTGTCTCCGAGAACTCCATTTTCCTTGCAATGAGACTCCTACACACATGATAATCTTGAAAGTAGTGTTAGTCTCAAAGCTTCCAAATTATAGACTAGACTCCCCCTAAAAGTGTGCATACAAGTTTGAAATACTTGTAGGAGACATGCACATTGACTTGTAAGGTCAAACTACCATTTTCCATATTGATATTACAAGAAATGTGACATCAATTGAAGATGGTAATTGGGGTAGTTTATCTGTAATCTGGACTTTGGCACATATAAGATAAATACAAAGTAAAAGAAGCTATGTGTCGTGCTTCTAACCAATTAAAACCATGTAGAATTGCTCTAAGAATATGAGTGATACCGAGCAAAACTACCATATGATAAGCCTAATTTGCATGACAAAAGATATGAATATACCAATGCAAACATAGGTAATGAAGGAACTAGATGCTAAAAGTAATTGAAAGAAATTATACCAAATGAAAGTAATTGCAAGAATTTAAATCTAGTTACCTAACATGGGAAGGGGAGCTTGGGTCCATAAAACCCACTAACATACTTGGCAATGATATGATCCAATGTGATGCACCCCATGATATGCACCCAAAACTTTGCCAAGTCTCCAAATTCCCCGTTGTCCACTTGACAACTCATTTCCCTTTTGGGACCCAAACCTTTTTGGTGCTCTTCATGGTTGTGATTATGTCCTTAGGCACCCAAATACGTTTGGCTCCATTGTTGGCTTGCTTGTTCAACTTGATGGCCACCACCTTGTCATTCTTCTTCTTCTTCAAAAGATAAGGTGTGGTGGCCTTCTTGTTCACCTTGTTGGTGTAGGTGTTGGAGAGCTTGCTTGTTTGCTTTTTGTTTTTCTCTTTCTTCTTTTCTCCCCCATGCTTCACCTTGCACTCATAGGACTTGTGGCCTTCCTTGTGGCAAAGATAACAAACCACGGTTTGCTCCTCATCAAGCTTCTTCACTCCCTTGTTGGTGTTATCTTGATGAGTTTGGGTTTGCTTCCCCTTGCCTTTTGCTTGGGTCAAGTCCTTGGTGAGGCGTGCCACTTCTTGCTTTAGTAGCTCATTCTCCATTGCAACTTCTTGTGTACATGTTTCTACAATGACATTCTCAACACAAGCTTGTTTGCATATGGGTGAGTCTAAATCAAGTAAATCAATGCAAAAAGTAGAGGCATCCTTTTTAGGCATGTTAAAGATTGATTTTTCAATTTTAGGTGCCTCGGTGGGGTTTGCTCCGATGGTTTCAAGATTAGCAACTTTGTTAGTTAGCTCATCACAATGCTTGCACATAATTTCCATTTTAGCAAGCAAACTTTTGTAAGCATCTTTTGTGCTAGCTAACTTTGCTTTTAGTTTTTCATTTTTCTTAGCAAGTTGCTCATCATTACTTGTGCTATCATATGTGCTTATACTAGCCTCAAGTTTCTCAATTTTATTAGATAGCTCAACATTTAAGTTTGAAAAAGTTTCATATTGATCTAGCATAGCATTATAGGCTTGTTGAGAACTATCTAATTTTTCTTTCAAGGTATTAATTTTCTTTTGTTGGCTAGTACAAGCTTTAGCATATTTAAGATTATCTTGCACAAGTTGATTGTAAGAAGGTAGCTCATCATCACTATCACTATCTCTATCACTATCACTAGAGATAGGGCATGTGTTACCTCGTGCCATAAGGCACATACGTGAGGAGCTTGATGATGAGTGCTTGCGGCCATGCCTCTTGTGTTGGACTTCATCATCACTTGATGAATCATCCCATGTCTTTATGGTGGTGAGAGCTTTGGCCTTGCATCCCTTCTTTTCCTTGTCCTTGGGTGTGGACTTTTGTTTTGGACAATCTTCCACAAAGTGCCCCTTTTTGCCACATCTATAGCATCCCTTTTTTCTTTGCTCTCTTCTTTGATTGGTGAAGAGGCAATCTTCTATGGTGATGGGCACACCTTGACATTGAGCTTGCGGATCATCCTCTTCACTCCTTTCATGAGCTTGATTGTTTCTTCTTCATCTAAGGAGGAGTCGGATGAGGTGGAGGCTTGATCATCATCACTAGATTCTTCATCTTCATCATCCTCCTCTTCACTTGAGGAGCTTGAGCTTGTCTCAACTTGCTTTTTGCCCTTCATCTTTTTGTGCTCACATGTGAGACCAATGTCTTTGCTTGATGAAGTGGCTTCTTCTTGACCCATCTTGCGTGACATCTCAAATGCCACCAATTTGCCAATGACAATGGTCGGGGTCATGGTGCTCAAGTCCTCCATGTTGTGGAGGATGGTGATGATGGTTGCATATTTGTTCTTTGGAAGCACGGAGATGATCTTCCTCACAATATCCGCATCACCTAGTTTTGTAATTCCTATAGAATGGAGCTCATTGATAATTAGATTCAAACGAGAATACATATCACGAACAAGCTCATTATCATTCATTTTAAAGGAATCATAGCTTGTTTTTGTTAGGTGATGTTTTTGCTCACGTACATTACTTGTACCATCATGGAGCTCATGTAGCTTTAACCAAATTTCATGAGATGTTTGCAAAGTAAAAACTTGGTTAAAGACATCAATGCTAATAGATTCAAACAAGCAATTTTTAGCTCTAGCATTAAGATGAATTTCTTTTTCATCACCCGCGGCAGGCTTCTCGGGATTCTTAATGGGTTTCATCTTGTCGCGGGTGACTCTCCAAACACCTAGATCAACGGCTTCTAAAAAGCAAGCCATCCTAGCACTATAGTAAGGGAAGTTAGTGTCGTCAAATTGTGGAGGCCTAGAGGTATCCATCCCAACCTCTCTTAGGGGCGTCGGCTCGAAGGCGATTAAGCCAAGAGTCCACAAGAGAGCCAACCTGCTTTGAAACCAATTGAAAGGACCATGACGCCTAAGAGGGGGGTGAATTAGGCAACTTAGAACTTCTACTCTAAACTAAGGCCTCTAAAAACCACCTAAACAAAACATATGCAAGAAAGTAAACTATCTAATGTGCAACTAAGGTTTTGCTATGTGTGTTTGCTATCTCTACCGCAAAAAAGAGTTATGCTACCTAGTTTCCAAACCTATCAACTAGCAAGTAAGCTAGGAAAGGTAAAGCATATAAACAAGGTAGCAATGTAAAAACGGAAGCTAAAGAGTGTGATAGAGATGCAAACTCCCGTCGACGAATCCGGTATTTTTACCCAGGTATCGAGAAGCGCGCAAGCTTCCCCCTAGTCCTCGTTGGAGCCCCTCGCAAGGAATCCCTCGCAAGAGCCAAGCTCCCGGTCGGGTGACTCCGTGGATAGCTCCGGGCCTTCCCCACACGCAAGTGGGTCTCCGGTTAAGCCACTCGTGGCAAAGCCTCTCCCGGATGCTCCCCGCCGTCTTCACTATCAATTTTTCGGCCGAAGCGCCACGGGCCTTGTTCCCTTCGGTACACGGAGGCGGCCACACCACAAACTCGGTTGGTGTGATCTCGCAAGACTACAAGCCCCGCCGATGTACAACCATGGTGCACGCAAGCACCGGTAGATAAGAGGTTTTCAACCTCACTAAACACTAGGCCTAACACCTAGAGCAAGCGCAAAGCGGTGGTCTAACTAGCTTAAGCACTTCGCAAAGCACCTCTACTAATCACCTAGTATATCACTTAAGCACTTTGGTGGCTAGAGCAACTAAATATGTGTCTATACACTTAGTACACTTCCTTGAGCTCCAACTCTCTAGTTTTGGCCGGCCATAGGGGTATATATAGAGCCCCAACCAAATAGAGCCGTTTGGAGAAAGTCATGGACTTCTCAGCGGACCATCGGACGCTGGAGTCGTGACCATCGGACGCGTCCGATGCTCCTTTAACGGCTAGATGCCAGCCTGGCACTGTGTCGCAACGGCTAGTTAGCGTCTGATGTCATACCATCGGACGCGTCCGATGCTGCCAGAGCCTCTCTGGAACCTCTCTGCATAGCCATCGGACACAAGGTCCTGTAGCGTCCGATGATTACACCGGAGCGTCCGATGTTCACTGTCCAGGTTTGCACAGTGTCACAGTCGCGTCCGATGACTCGGTCTTCAGCGTCCGATGCTTCTGCTGGCGCTGACACGAGCTAGGGTTTACCATCAGAGCGTCTGATGCTTTTGTGCCAGCGTCCGATGCACCTCTTTGCTTCGATTCTTCGTGATTTCTTGCGCCGTCTTGGTTCCATTCTTGTGTCTCGGACTTTGCTTGATCTTGAGAGTTCTTCTATGAGCTTCAAATGTCTTGCTTGAGGTGTTGATCATCGGATCACCACGTTGCCTTTGTCCAAGTCACTTTTACACCCTATTGGACTACAAAACAAACACTTCCAAACGCATTAGTCCAATATGGTTATGTTGTTCATCAAACACCAAAATCCGAAGTTAAATGGTCCGAAGTCCATTTTCCTTATAGTGCTGAGTTTGAATCTCACAGATGCACTTTTTTTTCTCTTGGAAGCCTTTAATCCCGGTTGGAAGCACCGAGACTAAAGGTTGGGAGTCTTTAGTCCTAGATTGCTAAACCGGTTGTGAAACCTTTAGCCCCTTCGTGTAGTAGTGATTACACATCCATTTGCAATCTAAATTGAACACACTCCTGCCTCTTTAATTTTGTCGGTGAAGTGAAAGTAGTAGGTAACCCTATAATTTTGTCCAATGCATAATGGTGGACGGTAATTTGATCTAGTTTTAAGTAGTTGTTGAATCTTTCATCAGTTTTAGTGATCTATCGAAATAAAATATGGTTTCAGATAAAACTTGGTAAAACTAATACTCCCTCCATATCAGAAAACCTGACGTTTAGGATATGATTGTGGTAACCAAGGAGTGATTAATTAGGGGGTATTCTTCCAGTTTTACCCTTATTAAATAGGGCTGTGGGTGTCTAATATACAAGAAACTCTCCTGTCTCTATTGGTCAGGCGAGCAGGCTTTGGGGCGCCTAAGGCTCGTCGACGGGGTTGGATCCCCTAGGCCCCCAACTGTGAACGGGCGCGCATGCAGTGCGATTAATGCTAATCCCGTGATTAATGCACCGATTAATGCGCGAGGCCAGGGGTAATCCCATCCACGCATGGGAGGACGTCAGGTTTTGTGAAATCGGGATTAGACGACTTCAGAACGTCAAGTTTTTTTGATATGGAGGGAGTAATATTTAGGTGCTTGTGATATGTTTTAGTCTAGAATAAATAAGGACAAACTATAGGCTGTTACATTTGACCTTGGAGGCTATAGGACACAGTAATTACTACCCAAAAATTAAGGACTTCTAAAGATGTGGACAAAACTTATTCAATTCCCGTGATGATCCCAGACAGTTGGGGTAGTTTACTCTTTCAGATCTGAAGCATTTATTTCTGTGCACAAAATGGAGAAGCTCTGATATGAGTCACCTTTCTCTGTAACTCGAGGAGATCAATGCCTCTTCGGCGAACAGAACACTAAGCTAGAGCAACATCTCATCGAGTCCAACCTCAATTTCAATGGACACGTCATGGACTCTGATTTTTCGTCCGATGCTCGGGACGATTTTGACAGCTGATAGCTTACAAAAGAAAGGTTTGCAAAATTCATATGGTTGTTCCCTCTTGCTGCTACCCCGTCACCTCCAGCGGCTCGTCTATATTAACGCACACAATATGCACTGACTTGGCTGCTGGCAACCTAACGATCCTAAAACTATATTCTACTGTTGCTGCAGCTTGCACCTGTCATTTTATAGGCATGGCTTGTCCAAAAACTAAGCAAAGAGTGTGAACTAATAATAATTAATTCGAAACATAAACTCGGACATCAGGCAGCACATGCTGAGCAGTCATATATCATGCTATTACACATCCATTTATGATCTAAATGGAACACACACTGCTGTGCTGCATGCCCGTCTTGACGGTGAAGTGAAAGTAGTAGGCAGCTGTATAACTTGTATATGATCGCAATTCTGATCCTAATTAACTTCAATTGCGGCTGCCTGAAACATACTAAATCTAACATGGTTGGGCATCTTGTGGGACTGCAAGAGATAGACATAGGGAGAGGAAGGGGCGGATTTTTTACAATCATTCAAAACTTTATAATGAATTTTATCTATACTATAAAGGAGTGAAGAAAATGAAAAAAAACTTCTCACCACATAATTTCTTACCCACCTTACTCCTTGTCCCTTAGATCTATGATCCAACGCATTTAAATCTCGCATCGTAAAACTAAACAGTGGGCCCAGTCGGAAACTCTTTACATTGACACTCTGCAAATGCCTTGGTTCGAAATTCTTTTTTCACCGTCGTCGTACTCGCGCTTCACACCAACATACGTAACTAACCGCCCGATCTAAAAAGTCCCCCCCCCCCCGCACGCTTACGTACCCGCACAGGAGAAACGGCGGCACGTCTCGGCGGAAACAATATCCGATCCCGCACGCTGCCACGCTTGCGTATCAAACAATATCCCGCACGCTGCCACGCTTGCGTATCTACTCAGGAGGAGAAAGGACGCGTCTCCGGTTCTGCCACTCCGACGCGACGTGACGACGCACGGCAACAACGGCGCGGCGGCGGCAACCACGGCGCGGCGGCGGCAAGGACGGCACGGCAGCAGGGAACAGGTGAGGGCCCAAACAAAGCCGCTTTTGCGCTGCATGCTTTCTAGGTACGCGGCGGTTAGTGTTGTTAGTACGCAGCAGTTCGTGTTCTTCCGTCGCCGGCTTCCCCTTCGTGTTCATCACCTGAACTCTTATCTAAGTTCAGTTTCTCACGAGAATATCTGTCAGGACTCTACTGTTTTCTGTCCAAATCTATGTTACTTGTGTAACCTGACATCAGCGTCCTCTTTGGATGTGCAAGGACTTTTGCCGGAAGCAGAGGCAGCGCCATCTGCTGAGACCATGGTGTGTTTGCCGGCCATGCGCGGTGCCGCCCCCGGCTTCCTCCCGGCGTGCGTCCGTGGCGACGTATGGGCCTACGACACAGCGATGGCACAACAGCGGGCGCAGGTTGCGGGACCATCGCCCATCGCCCATCGGCTAGAGAAGTAATAGTGTACTATTGTTAATCTATTGTGGGTATGTAATTCAACTATTTTATGATATTTGTAAGTCCTCCTTAGTTTAATTGAATTGCATTTAATAATTCATTATCTTTATTTATCGAGATGTTACACTTATAGCACAGTTAATAAATTTTGAAACATTTTCAATTATTTTATTTAATTGCAGGATCCTTTTGGTGAGGCAGTGAGCAATGCAGGCCATGTACCCACAATGCAGGATCCTTTTGACCTTCTTCCTTTTCTATTTAATTTGTTTGCTTTGAATTTATATCAAAAACTCAATTTGGTTCTTTGGGTTTTCACATTCTTTGCATTATTATAATTTTATTGTATTCATGGCGGCATCATAATTCTTTGCTTCGCCTTGATGCACCTTTTCAGATTACCACTTGTTTGATTAAATGCTCTTGTAGAATTGCGAGGACCGATACTGTAAGCATGGGCCCGGCGGTGCATTCCTATTTCCTAATGATGGGCTGGGTGAAAATATGATATTCCCTGATCTGCATGGGTCTGAGCTATTGCAGTAAAAATACTAAATTTCATAAGAATTTGCTTCTACTTTTCCAGTTTACTTTTAGCTAGGAGAATGATTAGGAGATTGAAGTACATTTAGGTGTCTTTTTATGCACTTTAGTTGATTGTTTTCAATTTAATCCACATGATTAGATGTTCAAATCATAATTCTTAATCACAGGTTTGTGTTCGCTCTTTTAGTAGTTCATAGGATTATAAAATAATTTTTTACTCAATTCCTTTATAATTTTAGAGTGCAGTGGTATGAACAGAGTTTACGTCAAAACTTTTGTTATTTATCAAGATGTTACACTTATAGCACAGTTAATAAAATTTTAAACATCTCCAATTATTTTTTTTAATTGTAGGATCTTTTTTGTGAGGTGGTGAGCAATGCAGGCCAAGTACATAAGGTTTTTGACCTTCTTCCTTTTCTATTTAATTTGTTTGCTTTGAATTTATATTAAAAACTCAATTTGGTTCTTTGGGGTTTTCACATTCTTTGCATTATTAATTTTAATGATATGGTATTCATGACGACATCATAATTCTTTGCCTCACCATGTTTAAAGCATAATGAATAATGATGTCCAGATTAATATGTGCTTAATCTACCCGTTGGAGATAGTGTATGCCAAACAGCATATTTGTTTGCACTACAGTTGTAACTAGAATTTGTTGCAACCATGGTAAATGTGCTATTTTTCATGGTTTGTTAGGGCGATGCAAGTAAAGGCCACTTTCTTCCGCAGAGGAAGAACATGAAAAGAATGGTAGCGTGCTCAATGATAAAATCTTGTTTCTATGTCTCTTGTCATGATGGATAATAAACACCATACATTTTGGGGTTTCTTTGGTGGGTGTTTGGGAATGAAAGTTGATCAAGTTCTTGCAGATCAGGATGAATGCATGCTAAATTGTATGTTTTCAGTTTGTTCTGTGCCTTAAAGAACACACCAGCATTTTGGTGTAAAGCGATTTACAGCATGTGTCCTTCTTTAATGGACAATGTTTGACCATGGCTCTCAATGGAAAATAAATGTAACATCCATGACACTATTGTCTTGTTGGGGAGCCAACTACGCAAGGTAGGAGAAGCATCAAAATAAAGATGGAAAAGCTATGCTGCAGCTTGGTCGTAACCTTTGCGTCAACAACCTATTCTGCTCCTTACCCAATGACAACATGTATATGCACGTGCTGTTACTTGTTCTTGTGAAATAAATTTATCCTTTTAGTTGTGGGTTGGATTCTGATATGAATGTAAATATGATGCTGGTGCTTACCAACCACCAACTCTCCATGTAAATATGCAATTTGTTTCTACCTGAATTATTGTTATCTATTACATGAATTGAGCACCAACTCCTGCAGCAAATACACACACATTTTATTACTATCTGAATTCTTGTTATCTCATATGAATTCTATGGACGCGAGCATCCTGTCTCGCACGTGCGTGCCGCACGTGCCTGACCACTAGTATAAACTAAAGTGCAGAACATTTCATAAGTAGCTTTGTAGCTTGCTGGGCACCATAAAAAGATACAGCACAGGTTCAAGCTAGCACCCACGGGTACACTCAGTAATTTTTTTTATTTTATTTTCTGATTTTTTTTGTTTTGCGTTTAAATTTTTTTGGGTTCTGTCCAGAGAGATAAAGGAAATCAATTAATTAATACATATGACATTTGAGGGACCTACTTGAACGACTACCTGTAAATAGGATCCATCCGGTCAGCTTGACCTGTATGCTGGGACAACAAAATAATTAAAAAAATAAAAATCTATTACGACCTGAAAACTTTATCATAGATCGATTTAGGACATTTTCAGGTTACCCTTCATGACACTGGCAAATAATGTCATAGTTTGGTCGCACTTTTTGGTAAAGGTGAATGGGAGGATTATGTGTGATTGTGTGAATCATTATGAAGACGAAGATGATTGGGAATTAATGTCCAGTTTCTCTACTGAATGGCCTAAATTAAGATGGCTCTGCTGCACGGTTCTTCTGGTCACTTGACACTGTTAGTTACTCCTATGTGCTAATAATAGGCTGCATGTTTATTTCTTATCTGTTTTGCATGCGCACAGACACTGACTTTGTGGTGATCGTGCGCTAGGAATAGCAGTAGAGTACATGCCGCCATGGCCGGACGTCGTGCGTGCGTGGGGATGGACGCGCACCTCTCTCGCGTCGTTCGGTCCATGAGCGGCATGATCAGTTTTGTTTTCCTATGATATATCAAAGATAATGCACCAGAAAATGTTGCGATTCTGCGACACCAAACGCCGTGTGTTCGTTCGTGTCTTCTCCAGTTCATACACCTCGCCGCCGGCGTATACCGCCGTCCGGTGACCAACAAGTGGTATCAGAGCCAAGTTTCAACCGTCGCTATGTCGTCCTCGCCGTCCAAGAGGCCGGAGAAGGGCGATGGCTCCGGCAACAAGAAGGAACCTCCACCGCGTTCGCCACCACGCCGCCGCCGAGGTCGCTCCAACAGCCGACGGTCTCGCGCCCGCAGCGGGTCGCGCGTCATCGAGCGCGTCATCGAGCGCTCATCCGCACATGTGCAATGGCCGATGCTCACGCGCGCCAACTACCCGGAGTGGGCGTTGGTCATGGAGGTGAACTTCCAGACGTTGCGAGTCTGGGACGTCGTCGTCCACGGCATCGACGACGACGCAGACGACGAGGAGTACCACGACGACAGGCAGGCGATGGCGGGGCTGTTGCGCTCCGTTCCGTCTGAGCTATGGAACTGCCTCGCCGTCCGCCGCACCGCGAAAGAAGCTTGGGACACCGTGAAGGTTCTGCGAATCGGCGATGAGCGCGCGCGCGACGCCAGTGCTCAGCAACTTCGCCGCGACTTCGGCAACCTCTCCTTCAAGGAAGGCGAGTCTGTTGGCGATTTCGGCATTCGCATCACCTCGCTCGCCACCAACTTGCGCACCCTCGGCGACAATATCTCCGAGCCTGAGGTAGTGCGGAAGATGTTGCAGGTGGTGCCGGACAACCTGAACCAAGCTGCCTGCTCCATCGAGATGTTCTGCGACCTTAACACGATCTCGATTGAAGATGTGATCGGGCGCCTGCGGGTGTTCGAGGATCGCCAGAAGCCGAAGTCCGTCACGGACGCCATGGGCAAACTCCTGCTCACCGAGGAGGAGTGGGTCGAGAAATACAAGAAAAAGGGCTCGGAATCCGGTCGAGGCGGTTTCAGCTCCGGCGGTCGCGGTAAGGGCCGCGACAGAGGGCGCGGGCGCGGTTCCGGCAGCATCGGCGACTTCAAGGGGGGCTCTAGCTCCGCACGCCCGCCGCCGGACGACCCATGTCCACGGTGCGGCAAGAAGGGCCATTGGGCCAGTGACTGCCGCACCAAGAAGAAGGCGCCGGCCCATCAGGCCACCCATGTGGCCCAAGAGGAGGAGGCCACACTCATGATGGCCGTCGACTCCGTCCTCCCCAACTCAGCGCCGCCGCCGCACAAACCATCCGCTGGCCTCCACCTCGACGAGCCCAAGGTCTTCGCCGCCTTCAACGGAGCACCAGCACCGGACCCGACAAGATGGATCCTGGACACCGGCGCGTCGAATCACATGTCCGGGTCCAGATCCGCTTTCGCCCACCTCGACTCCGGCATTCACGGCACCGTCAGGTTCGGCGACGGCTCCATCGCGCAGATCGAGGGCAGCGGCACCATCCTCTTCACCTGCAAGAACGGGGAGCACCAAACGCTCTCCAACGTCTACTTCCTGCCGCGCCTCACCGCCAACATCATCTCTGTTGGCCAACTCGACGAAGGCGGGTACCAGGTGCTCGTGGAGGACGGCCTGATGCGGATCCGGGATGAGGAGCGTCGCCTGCTCGCCAAGATCCCGAGGAGCCCAGGCAGGCTGTACGTGCTCGACGTCAACCTTGCACGCCCAGTCTGCCTGGCGGCGCGCGCCGACGACGCGACGTGGATTTGGCATGCCCGTTTCGGCCACGCCAACTTCACCGTACTCCGGAAGATGGCGCGCCAGGAGCTGGTCCGTGGCATGCCCCTGCTCACCCAGGTGGAGCAGCTCTGCGACGCGTGCCTCGTCGGCAAGCAGCGCCGAGCGCCATTCCCACAAAAGGCGCTCAGGCGTTGCACGGAGCCGCTGCAGCTCCTCCACGGCGACCTCTGCGGGCCCATCACACCGCCAACACCGAGCGGCAATCGGTATTTTCTATTGCTCGTCGACGATTACTCACGATACATGTGGATTGCCCTGTTGTCGAGAAAGGATGCTGCTGCCTCCGCCATCAAGAACATCCAGGCCGCAGCTGAGCGAAAGTCAGGCAAGAAGCTGCTCGCCCTACGTACCGATCGCGGGGGCGAGTTCGCCGCAGCGGACTTCGTCGACTACTGCGCCCATCTGGGTGTCAGGCGCGAGCTCACGGCGCCTCACACGCCCCAACAGAATGGCGTCGTCGAGCGTCGCAACCTGACCGTGGTGGGCACGGCGCGCAGCATGCTAAAGGACAAGGGGCTGCCCGGCGTATTCTGGGGGGAAGCCGTCACAACGGCGGTGTACCTCCTGAACAGGACGTCGTGCAAGGCCAACCAAGGGGTGACGCCGTACGAGCTGTGGACCAAGAGCACACCGGCTGTTCATCATCTCCGCACATTTGGGTGTGTCGCCCATGTCAAGGTGACCGCCCCAAACCTGAAGAAGCTCGACGACCGGAGTCGGCGCATGATCTTCGTCGGGTACGAAGCCGGTTCCAAGGCGTACCGCGTGTACGACCCCACGACCGGCCGAGTACATATCAGCCGCGACGTCATCTTCAACGAGGGCGCTCAGTGGGCTTGGCCCGCAGACCACGCCGGGGACGCCATCGACTTCGCCATCAACGAGTCCACGGAGGAGGCGCCCACCGTGATCACCGCCACCAGCGCAAGGGTCACGGGCGGTCCAGCCGATCCAAGCACGCCACGCTCCGGCTCGTCATCCGCCCCAGGGGCGCCCACATCTTCAACTCGGACCTCAGGCTCCTCCGGCGCACACCAGGGGCCCGACGTCGAGTACGCCACACCACTAGGGTCTGGCCTCAGCGAGCAGCTAGATGCGGACCACGACGACGAGGCACCTCTCCGTTACCGGCGCGTCGACAACATCATCGGCCAAGCAACTCCACCAGGCTTTGTCGACCGGGACCTGGAGGAGCACCTCATGCTGGCAAGCGACGCCGAGCCGACGTCGTTTGGAGAAGCCCTGAAGCATGAACACTGGCGCCATGCGATGCTGGACGAGATGACGTCCATCGAGGCAAGCGGCACTTGGGAGCTCGTCGATCCTCCCCCGCGCGTCAAGCCGATTGGCCTGAAGTGGGTCTACAAGACCAAGAAGGACGCCACAGGCGTGATCACCAAGCACAAGGCTCGACTCGTCGCCAAAGGCTATGTGCAGCAGCAGGGGATCGATTTTGAAGAAGTGTTTGCACCGGTGGCACGGCTTGAGTCTGTACGACTGCTGCTGGCCCATGCCGCATCACAAGGCTGGGCAGTGCATCACATGGACGTCAAGTCCGCGTTCCTGAACGGCGTACTCCAGGAACAAGTCTACGTCGAGCAACCTCCTGGGTTCGTGCTGCGTGGCCATGAAAACAAAGTGCTGCACCTGGTGAAGGCACTCTACGGTCTCCGTCAAGCCCCGCGCGCTTGGTATGCCAAGCTCGATTCTTCTCTGATCGAGCTGGGCTTCCAGAGGAGCACCTCCGAGCACGCCGTATACCTGCGCGGCGCCGGGGATCGTCGCCTGGTCGTCGGGGTCTACGTCGATGACCTGGTGATCACGGGCGGCAACGGCAACGACATCAGCTCGTTCAAGGAGGAGATGAAGGCTAAGTTCCAGATGAGTGATCTCGGCCTTCTCCACTACTACCTGGGGCTCGAGGTCACCCAGAGCGAGACCGGCATCACCGTGTGCCAAAGCGCATACGCGGCGAAGATCCTGGAGTCCGCAGGCTTGGCTGGCTGCAACCCCAGCCACACGCCCATGGAGTCACGCCTGAAGCTCAGCAAGCAGAGCACGGCTCCATTGGTCGACCCGACCATGTACCGCAGTATCGTGGGCTCTCTCCGCTACCTGGTGAACTCCAGGCCCGACCTTGCGTACTCGGTGGGCTACATAAGCCGATTCATGGAGGCTCCCACCACCGAGCACCTGGCTGCTGTGAAGAGGGTGCTCAGGTACGTGGCAGGCACACTGCAGTTCGGCTGCTGCTACAGAAGGAAGCAAGAAGCTCAGCTCGTCGGCTACAGCGACAGCGACTTGGCCGGCGACATCGACACCCGCAAGAGCACCACCGGAGTCATCTTCTTCCTCGGCGGCAACGTCATCACCTGGCAGTCCCAGAAGCAGCGGGTCGTGGCCTTGTCTTCATGCGAGGCAGAGTACATCGCCGGGGCCACCGCTGCATGCCAGGGCGTCTGGCTCGCCCGTCTCCTGGCCGAGCTCAAGGGCGAAGAGGCGGCCATCTTCACACTGAAAATCGACAACCAGTCCGCCGTCGCGCTGAGCAAGAATCCCGTGTTCCACGACCGAAGTAAGCACATTGATGTCAAATTCCATTATATTCGTGAGTGCGTCGAGGAGAACAGGGTCCAACTTCAGTCCATTGGGACGGCAGAACAACTGGCGGACATCTGCACCAAGGCTCTGGGGCGTGAGCGATTCTGTGAATTACGCTCCAAACTTGGTGTTCTTCATGTTAAACAGGCACACTAGGAGTAGGAGGAGAATTGTTAGTTACTCCTATGTGCTAATAATAGGCTGCATGTTTATTTCTTGTCTGTTTTGCATGCGCACAGACACTGACTTTGTGGTGATCGTGCGCTAGGAATAGCAGTAGAGTACATGCCGCCATGGCCGGACGTCGTGCGTGCGTGGGGATGGACGTGCACCTCTCTCGCGTCGTTCGGTCCATGAGCGGCATGATCAGTTTTGTTTTCCTATGATATATCAAAGATAATGCACCAGAAAATGTTGCGATTCTGCGACACCAAACGCCGTGTGTTCGTTCGTGTCTTCTCCAGTTCATACACCTCGCCGCCGGCGTATACCGCCGTCCGGTGACCAACAGACACTTGAGTGCATCTGAAAGCTTGAAGTAGTTCCTCATCCTCCTTGATTACTATGTCGCGTGAGCACCTAATTGCACCCACCTCATTGGAGCCCGTCTTTCATCCCTTTCAGAATCTGTTTTTTGGCCACAAAAGAGCTGCTCCATTTCACAAACCTGTTCCAGCTACTTCCATGCGGGGCTCAATGCATGCACTTGTTCATAGAAATTGCAAACCTACATTTACAAGCAAGAGAGATTCGGCAACCAGGTAACTAATGTGAACAAAAGCATGTTAGAAAAAAGCAAGAGAAACAAGTGAGCTTGGCTCTAGAGTACATGGAAGATTAAAATAATATTAACAAAATGTTACTACTATATAGTAGTATTATTTTAAAGATTATAATGCTTGCAATTAGCAGCAGTGTGTGTTGGGTGCTCACAGTTATTGCTGGCATCTCACCACTACAGGAAACAGAGTGCCGGAATACGTGGCACTCGGCAAAGAGGGTCTCTTTGCCGAGTGTCAGCCACGTGGCACTCTGCAAAGGGGCCCCCTTTGCAGAGTGTCGGCCGACGTGGCACTCGGCAAAGAGGGCCTCTTTGCCGAGTGCCGGCCCACGTGGCACTCGGCAAAGAGGCCGTCAAGTGACGACTCCCGTTTGCTTCGCCGAGTGCTGACCTGGCACTCGGCGAATCCTTTGCCGAGTGCCCGATATTTGGCAGTCGGCGAAGATATCGTTGCCGATAATTTCTTCGCCGAGTGCGAGAGGCCCTTCGCCGAGTGCAGCCAGCACTCGACAAAGCCGGCGTTCCCTGTAGTGCACTTCTTGTAATCAAAGAACGATGCAATTATTGGCCAGGTATATATATATATATGCAGCCAATAGGGGATGAAAACAGGATGTATAATTCATGATATTTGTTTGTCCAAATAGATAATCTGTATATGAATTTTAAATTAAATTCTGTACCATTGGTTTCATTTCATCCCTAGCTAGCAGCTAGAATCACACTTCGAGTTTCTCGGAGTGTGTGTGTGTTTGGTTACCAAGCACGCCAAATAGTTCATAGTTATCAGCGACTTGTAACCCCACCAATCAAAGCACCCGGTGTGCATGCTGAGGCCACACCACTGGCTGGCATCGTTCCAAACATTATATAACAAGCCACACCAATGATGAACACTGTGCTACAAGGCACACTCATCTCGAAGCCATCTTTGAGCCCGTCTTTGAAGCCAGTTACCTTGTCCTGGAAGAGAATAAGGGGGTGTTTGGTTCGCACCTCCTAGAGTTTAGTCACTAAAGTTCCAAACACCCCGACTAAAAGTCACTTTTAACACTATCACTAAAGTCACCTCCACTAAACTTTAGTGGCTAAACTTTAGGGGTTGGGAACCAAACACCCCCTAAGGCATCGTGGGTTCCTAATGCTTCTCAAGCCTGAATGTCTTTATCGAGAATATGCTCTTGCTACATTCTGATTCACCATTTCCTAGACAGCACAAAGCCGGCCTGCTACCAGAGTAATGTGCAGTAGCTTGGCTTGTCGTAAATCACAACCTAACTATGCTGAAACTATAGACCACATTCCTGGCATAGTTATTGATCCCAACACTACCAGAAAACCGAAACTCCTTTGGCGGCCCAAAATATCCATGAGTACGTGCAGAAATCCATCTGCCAAATGGACAATAATTTCATCGGTGGTTGTAGTAAACTGCCATGGTAATTTATATCCTTGACGATTCCATTACGTATCCAAAGGAAATGTACTCCCGCCGTATAGGAAAAGGAAGTCGTTTTGGTCAAACATTGAGAATATAAATCATTAATAACTTTTAAGTTATTGGGTTTTAAAATGTAAAAGCTATATGAATAGATTTGTATTGACAAATATTTTCATAAGAGTATACATATACCATTTTCTAATAAATAGTTTTTATAAAAATAAGACTATGTCGTTGTCCAAAACGACTTTCTTTTCCTATATGGAGGGAGTACATTTTATTTTCCTTAAGTGTTATTATTAACCGCCAAGAAAATGGTAGTTTCCATGAGTGCTATTTTAATCTACCAAGGAAAATCACCATTTTCAAGTTAATATTTGTATGAACTTCCCAAATGACCTTAGATAGAAAACATGACTCAAATGAAAGTTGTTGTACTCGAAGAAATCTATTTTTTTTATCGAACACTATGTATCAATAGGTTAAGAAGAAAAAGGGTGAAAAACACTTTGTCACCATTACAAGGGAGTTCACAGAAGAGCCCCCCAACACACCCACACACTTACATTCTATTACCCTTTCCATATAAGCAAACCTTGACCAAACAAACCTATCAGACTAACCATCAGGCAATAGGCGAGGAGAGGAGGAATTCCTCAAGCCCAGTCCAATTCCACAACTGTAGTTCATCTCTGATTACAAAAAGCAACCCATTTTGATTATGCTGCAGACCATAAAAAACACAACGGTTCCTGTGGTTCCAGAGAGACCAGTCCACCAAAATTATAACTGAATTCAGACCCTGTTTGGCATGATCAGCCACTCTGCTGTTCACATGCACCCACCAATCCTCAAAGGAGTGATCGCGGGTCTGTGGGGCAAGAGCATGCAGGCCAAAATGTCGCAAAACAATAAACCATATCTGGCGCAAGAAAACACAAACTAGCAGCAGGTGATTAATTGATTCCTCCTGGTCACATAACGGATAGTGTTCAGGGTGTGGCAGTCCTCTCTTAGAAAGCCTATCAGCTCTCCAACACTTGTTGTGTGCCACCAACCACATGAAAAATTTGCATTTATCGGGGGCCTGTTGACACTTTGTAGTGTCGCTACCCTAGAATAGAGTTTGAATCTATCCCCGGCAACGGCGCCAGAAAGCCAGTTGGTATGTGTAACACATATTTACAAATCCGCAAGCGTATGGATACCGTTTTAGCTTTCACCCACGAGTATTCCATGGTATCATATTTATATCCTCAGGGAAGAAATGTGTAAAGAGTTTAATAATTGACGATCATGTATCTACTAACATAGTGTACCGACTAGATTAAAGTGGGCGTAAGTGGTAACATATATGATTGAAAGGTAATTGATACACAGGAGAACTGCATAAAAAAATAAAGAGCAGAAAAGAAAAGTTGGGAGGTCATGAGAAGAGTTCAAGGTTCCTAATTACTTCTCCATTATTGTGGTTCTATTCTAGATCAAACCAAAGGGATTAACTAAAGCAAAGGTCAAGCATAACGATCAAACCAAGGCACTGAGCAGCAGTTACTTTCCGGTTCTCGAAGAGACTAGGAAGGGGTAACCGAGAGAAGGCTGCCAAAAGCTCTACGAAACACCAACCCGAACGTGGTGGAATACAAAAGCCTGGTCGGAGCTGTCTCCCCCATGGCTAACAAAACTATCCGTGAGGTTGGGCGCAACCTTAGGTAACTGATAGTCTAGACACCACGTCTATACTACCGATTACTACTCTAGCCACATATAATAACTAGAGCACTCGGTCGAGCGGTGATATGCCAAGGTGTAAAACATTAACTAACTATGCTTTAGTTAAAACATAAGATAAGAACTAGATAACCATGTAAGCGATTCAAGTAACTAGAGAAGATAAATGTATTGAATACTCGAGTCTTACAAAGAAGCGATAAAAGATTATACCGATCCTCCGAGGACTTCTCGGAACTTGAGCATCTCTCCCTCACTCTCAACTAGAGCTATTCTACTATTACATCTTGGGATGATATGTATGTGAGATCCATGTGATGATTTGAGAGGGAGCCCCTACCCCTTCTTTTTATACTACATCATGGTCGGTTCGGTGGAGTTAAACATGGAAACCTACATAACCGATCGAAGGATACCGCCATACAACCAACGTATGAAGGTGGTCCCGAGGGACGTACGCTAGTGATGGTGCAGCCGCACCAGGGGTGCGGGCGCACCCCTGGCACCGCCTCTGAACATCGACCTTCTCTTGTGGGCCGTGAGCTTGATGCTCTTGGATGTTATGGTGGGTTCCAGTCTAGATTCGGAGTTTGATGGGTTTCTTCCTTTGTTTCTTGATTTTACGCCTTGCTAGAAGGCGTATTCTTCTTGCCTTTTCTACTATATTCAGTGTTGATGCCTATAAATCAATGATTCACCAAAACTTGTGGAATTTGTGCCAGTAAACATTGCCTCATAAGCTGACTTAGCTGAATATTTTCCAGTTGATGCAAATTTCCAAATGTGAGAATCTTCAACCTCAGGCTGCAGAACCACCTCTGTTAATAAATCCCAAAGGCCAAGGAATTTAGACAAGACAGCCACAGAAAGAGCTCCTCTAATGTGAGCTACCCATGTCAAATTAGTAAGGGTCTCATGTACCGTTCTTTTCTTTGCTCGACCGGAAATAGAGCCAAAAAGGTGTGGAACTAGCTTATCAAGGCTTTGTCCATGAAGCCATCTATCGGTCCAAAAAAGGGTATTCATGCAATTGCCAACTTCCGCAAGATTGCAGCCACTGAGAAGAAGGCTTTCGCCGAAGGATGCCCCTGGATGAGAATAAAAGCCCATGCCTTCTTCGGTTCAGTCATTCTAAGGGCCCAACCAAGCTGCTGTAGCTGAGAAATGCCGAGCCCCCCATATTCCAGCGGACGAGTAACCTTGGGCCAAGCAAACAAGCAATGTCCTCCTTTCACGTCCTTTCTTCCTTTCCAGAGGAAGCCTCTCCTAATCTCATCAATGGTGGCTTTGAGAGCCCATGAAGGGAGATCATTGGCTATGGCTAAGTAGATTAACATGGATGTAAGCATAGATTGAACTAGCACTTTCCTTCCTGCCCTTGTTAACAGGTCCGCCTTCCATCTAGGAAGTAGGTCTGCAATCCTGTCAATTATTGGTTGGATTTGAGCCTTGGTTAGCTTGGGTAGGGATAGGGGCACCCCAGATACTTACAGGGATATTGCAGCAGCTGACAGGGAAGGTGGGCCTGTATTGTTTGTCTGTCCTCCGCCTCTTGACATTGAATATAATGGGCAACACACTACTTTTCTGAATATTGGTTTTTAGGTTACTAGCGTTCCCAAACAAATGTAGTATGTCCAAAAAGATGCCGATGTCACTAGCAGAAGGCCTCAAAAAAATTACCACAACATCCGCGTAAAGAGAAATTTGTTGTTGCAGTGCCCTTCTAGCCAAAGGATGTAGGCATGTAGCAGATCCTCCTCTCGTACCTTTTTAACCATGTAACTCAGTACATCCATGACTAAAATAAAGAGTATTGGTGACAACGGATCGCCTTGCTTCAAACCCCGCTGGTAACTGATTTTTCCTCCTGCAATGCCATTAAGGATCACTTGGGTGGAAGAGGAAGCGAGAAGACCACTAATAATATCACACCAAACGTGCCCAAAACCCAGATTTCTCAGAACTTCCAACAAGAAAGGCCAAGAGACTGAGTCAAAAGCCTTTGTTATATCAAGTTTGAGCAAAATCCTAGCTTGCTTTTGCTGATGTGTTTGCTGCACCAACATAAAGTTGTCTTGTATAAAACGACCCTTTATGAATGCACTTTGATTCGGAGAGACCAGCCTGTCAAGCCTTCCAGCCAAACGGTTAGCAAGAATTTTTCTAATGAGCTTGGCAAAGGAATGAACCAAACTGATAGGCCTGAAATCTCTGACACTCATGGCATCATCTTTCTTCGGCAGTAGTGTGATGTATCCTGAGTTCACAAGCTCAAAATTGCTGAATTTTCTACTCCAGACAGCCGAAACTGCTACCATCACATCCACTCTGATTATAGCTCAGCATGCCTTATAGAAATTTCCAGTAAAACCGTTCGGACCTGGGGCTTTGTCTGAAGGAAGAGAGCGAATTGTTTTCCGGACCTCCTTTTCAGAAAAAGGGGAGCCTCCATCTCCGACAAATCATGTCGCAGAATGGCCAATGCCTCCAAGTTAATTGTTACATCATGATCCGGGGCTTCGCCCGGCCAGGAGACTACTGTAAAAGCCAAAAATATTCTCCTCCTCCTCTTCATGACTGGTGAGCACTTGCCCCTCATCCTAGGTGAGTTTACATATGAAGTTCTTCCGCTTGCGATGTCTAGCATGAGAGTGAAACAACGAAGTATTGGCATCCCCCTCGGCCAGAGAGTGCTTCTTAAGTTGATTGCGTAGCCACAATTCCTGATTTGACAGACTTCGGTTATCTTGTGCAATTTGAAGTTGATGAAGGACTTCTCTCGCAAGTCAAAGCTGAGAATTAATGTGTCCAACTTTCTGGTGGCACCCGGGTGTGCATGCTGAGGCCACACCACTGGCTGGCATCGCTGCTAGCTTTGAAGCCATCTTTGAGCCCGTCTTTCAAGCCAGTTACCTTGTCCAGGCAGAGATGGGCAAGTGGAGAGCAAAATAAGGCATTGTGTGTTGCTGATGCTTCTCAAGCCTGAATGTCTTTATCGACAATATATGCTCTTGCTACATTCTGATTCACGATTTCCTAGACAGCACAAAGCTTGCTACCATAGTAATAACTTCTATGTACTCTCACACAATGTGCGCTTGGCTTGTCGCAAGTCACAACCTAACTATCCTGAAACTATAGTATTCGTGCTTGAGCGTTTATAAGTCATTTATAGACATTCGTGCCACCGCGAGCTCGCGACCGCGACCGTAGCTGTTGAGCTATGCATCGAGAGGAAGAGGAGACGTCGTTGTCGATCGATAGCGGACAACAAATGTTGAAATGCTAAGACGTGAACGTGATCAGATAATCGTAGATTCACACTGAGCAACACACAAACACCCTTGTTCGGTTTATATTTTCTATTTTTTTCTTATTTATTTTATGCATATGCTATGCTTGTATGCTTATAGGGTTATAAATTTCTAATTCAATGTCTTCATTTGAATAAATTTCTAATTTTCAAATCTTGATATTATTTTTGAAGATGTTGCATCAAGAAATGTCTCAAGCCAGGTTTTACAAGGCAACAAAGCATTATATATTTATTTAAGGCAATCATATTGGTTACTTTTTGTAGTTTTTTTTTTGTTATACTATTGTTATATCTTATGAGCTATCTGGACATACAAAATAATTTTTATTATACATACTAATGCTATAGTTTCGATGTTTAAATTTAGATCAACAGGCCCTTATCTTCTTATTTGCCCAAGGGCCTTTAAAATTATAGAACCGGTCCTGCCTAACACTAGCAGAAAAAGAAAACTCCTTGACGGCCCAAAATATCCACGAGTGCAAAAATCCATCCGCCAAAGGGACAATAATTTCCTCGGTGGTTGTAGTAAACTGCCATGGTAATTTATATCCTTTCCATTACGTATCCAAAGGAAATGTACATTTTGTTTTCCCTTGAGTGTTATTATTAACCGCCAAGAAAAAAGGTAATTTCCATGAGTGCTATTTTCACCGGTACAAAAGAGGTCTAAGCCGGCGGTCCTCTTTTTTTTTATAGGCGGGGGCCGGCTGTGCAAAGAAATGGGTGGACCAGGACATTATAACCACCTGTGTAAATCCAGTTTCACATGCGGTTGTCATAAGTGAACCGCCAGTAGTACCATTTGTAATGGCGGTTTTCTTAAGGCTACCACCACTAGAAATCTATTTCGTGGTTTTCTTAACAAACAACCACTAGAAATACACTAGAATTTTAAAATTTGAATTTTTAAAAATAATTTAGATAGAGAAACGGCCAATCTAAAAGTTGTAGATCTCGAAAAGTTATAAAACTTTGTAATTGACAACTTTTTGATTTGATATCATTTTGTCAACGAAAACTATGTTTCAAATTTTTAAAAATGACCTCAGATGGAAAAACTACCAAAATCACTACCAGAATCCTGAATTACCTTAGCGGCCACAGATTTTCTTGAGTGCCAAAATAAAACTGCCAAGAAAAGTATAGTTTCCTTGGCTGCATACATTAACCTCCTCCAAGGAAATAGATATTCTTGAGTGCTAAACCAAACCGCCAAGGTAATTACATGTTTCCTTGAGTGTTGTTACAAACCTTCAAGGTAATGTCAATTTTCTTGGGTGCTATTTGAAACCTCCAAGGTAAATCTTATTTTCTTGAGTGCTATTCGAAACCGCCAAGGTAATTCCTATTTTCTTGAGTGCTATTCAAAACCGTCAAGGTAATTCTGAGAGATTTAAAATTTAATTTTTTGAATTTTACAGATGACCTCGGATGGTGATTTGGTCTAAACCAAAGTTATAGTATTCAACGAGATCTTAAAAGTTTTAGTTTAAACTTTTTACATTTGAAATCATTTAGGGTTTCAAATATCCACTATAAGATTCCATAAAGTGAATATAAAAGAGAAGAATAAGTTAGGTATTCATAAATAAGTCAATTGTGTAGTGGTTAAGGCATTTTAATCTTAAGCTTCACGTCGTGAGTTCAATTTGATTCCTTGGAGCTGCATAAGGTGGAGTTTGTTTTTGCTGATTTATGATTTTTTTGCTCTTGCTTTATGTTTCCTTGGCGGTCGCTTGCCGTCAAGAAAAATAATTTCCTTGGCGGTTAGAAATATTTCCTTGAAGGTTAATGGCTCTCAAGGAAACTATTTTACTTGGCGGTTATAGTATTTTCTTCGCTCTTTGGCAAATTAAGTAAGGTCTCAATTTCCTTGACGGCTAGCCTTCAAGAAAATCATCCTTGAGTGTGAAAACCGCCAAGAAAACTAGTTTCCCTCGCCTCCTATCCTTGAGTGAATTTGCTTGACGGTTCATGGTCAAGGACTATTCTCTTGGCGGTTTTTCCCCTTTTCACGGTTTTTGGCACTCAAGGCAATTCAGAATTCTGGTAGTGAATAAAAGTTATATATCTTGAAAAGTTGTAGATCCTGAAGCTCTGCCAAACGGACTACATACACGGCACCGTGCAGCATCGCGCAGTCACCTCGACTCCATGCAATGTCGCACGAGCTTGCCTGCTTGGTTTTGCCCATCTTTCCCGTGCTTGCCTGCTTGGTTTTGCAGCAGGCACGAGCGCAGCGCCCGTCAGCCCGACCTTGATTGGCGCTTGTGTCGGGTGGCCACACTAGTTTAGTGTCACAACCATCACCTTGTATCGCATGTGTCATTGTGTCGTAGCAATTTTCCATGAAAGAACCATACACTACCGCAGATCAATTCTTTGCCGAGTGCTTGAGACATTCGGCAAAGCCTTAAATACACTCGGTAAAGACTTTGCCGAGTGTCACACTCGATAAAAAACACTTAGTAACGAAACTAATGACAAAGAGCTCTTTGTCAAGTGGCTTTTATCGGACACTCGGCGAAGACTTTGCCCGAGTGCTGAGGTGACACTCGGCAATGAAAAAATAAAAAAACGAAAAACTAGGAATTTTTTTTTTGATTAGGGGAGAGGTCTCACGAGTTGTGGTATTTTACATGCAATTTTGTTTCACGTAGCTAGCAAGATTCGAACTCACGACCTTTCACACAAGCAGAGCCTCCTCTACCACTGCACTACACAATCACATACGATGCAATTCCGTTTTGGCTTCCCGTATATTGTACTAAATCGAGTGTAACTTGCTTATTTAAAACCCTAAACAAATTCAAATCAAAAAGTTGTCAACTACAAAGTTTTCTAACTTTTTGAGATCTACAACTATTATTTCGGTAGTTTTTCCATCCGAGGTCGCTTATAAAAATTTGAATTTCAAATTTGACAATTTGAAATGTAATTTTTGTTGACACAATGATTTTAAATCAAAAAGTTTTCAACTCCAAAGTTTCATAACTTTTTGAGATCTACAACTTTTATTTTTGCCATTTCTTTATCTGAGGTATTTTAAAAATTCAAATTTCAAAATTTTTAAATTCAAATACAGTTTTGCAAGACAAGATGATTTCAAATCAAAACATTGTCAACTACAAAGTTTCATAACTTTTTGAGATCTACAACTTTTGTTTTGGCCATTTCTCCATCCAAAGTCTTTTGAAAAATTCAAATTTTAAATTTTTCAAATTCGTACATAGTTTTGCATAACTAGATGACTTCAAATTTAAAAGTTATCAACTAGAAACTTTCATAACTTCTCAAGATGTACAAAGTTTATTTTGGTTGTTTCACAATTTGTGCATCCGACACTATGGTTCTAATATTATTCATAAACATGACATATCACTCTTGTAGTTTCATAACTACCGGAGAGATGAGATTTGTGAACAAATTTATTTTAAGTTTGTCAAATGAAGAAATCACCAAACAAAAATTGTTCATCTTGATAAGTTAAACAACTTTGTAGTTGAAAACTTTTTCATTTGGATTAATTTACTACTTTAAAATATAATTTGAAAATTGGCTCTGCCGAGTGTCAAAAAAAACACTCGGCAAAGAATTTTTTTGCTGAGTGCCCGAAAAAATACTCAGGAAAGAAAGTGTATTTTCTTTGCCGAGTATTTTTATTTGGCTGCCTGAAAAAACACTCGGCAAAGTGCGAGACACTCAACAAAGATTGGTTTTCCCGTAGTGTTGTGTGAAGAACCTGATTACTACTGGAGCATGCCTATTTTTTTTAAAAAAAAAGGAGCTTGCAGATTGAGATCTCTACCTCCTAACTTGCATTGTGAGTCTGTGACTGAACTGAATGCATGCAACAATATCTGGTAGTGATTATTGTGGTTGATTTAGCCCTCATGTGCTCAAATGTTTACTTCAGCTTTCCTTTACAACCCTAGACTTCACAAAGCTATTTTTTTGGCAAATTGTCTTGGATAAATCATATTTCCAGCATTGTCTTTATGCTAATGCTTTGATTTCATAATAAAATGGAGAATGTGTGTCCGCTTTCTTCGACAAATGTGTCAGACATTCCAGGTTCAGAGGATTCAGATTAGATCAGCATCAGCTTATATATGGCAATAAAATAGATCAATTGACACCATCGAGATAGTAACTGCTTAAGAATATTATTATGAAATTGATACGATTTGGAAGCATATCACACAAATGTTGCCTAAGCATATCACATAAATCATGGGAAATCAAGCAAGCTGCCTAAACAAAATATGTGAAGGACGAGGGCATATGTTTGTGCTTACCATTTTAAAAACTGTCGCTTTTAAGTCTTAGTCTTATTTAGTCATTTGGTGTGTGCTTGGTGAGCCCTAGATTGTTTATGTATATATGCAATTAACATATTTTTTAGCCGTGTACCTACAAGAAACAAGACCTCTGTGAAAGGAAGTTCCAAAAAAAAACAAGAAATGCTAAGAAACCTAAGCTTAACTGTGGCCATCATGCCCGTCCACGCCGGTGGTTTCTCTCCACTAGCGCTTGGTCCAAAAGAGACAAAGGTAGGTAGCCCTGAAGAGCGGAGCGTCCGGTGTGGCATTGGTTCCTTCTGCCGAGAGGTTCGTGGTCTGCTTGGCGCGAAATATATGTTTAATTCCATAATAATGTATTTCATTATTACTAATTGATTAGTGTATGCGCTGGTACGTACTGAGGCCTGCAGAGTTTGGACCTCAAGACTTGTTCGAGTGGAAGGAAACTAAGGCATTGTGGCTTCCTGATGCTTCTCACACCTAAATGTCTTCATCATAGACAACATGCTATCGCCTATTGTTGCATTTTGCTTCATACTTTCCCAGCCACCTTAAAGAAACCTACCACAGTAGCAACCTAATGATTCTAAAACTATATGCTACTGGTCACGTCAATTTATAGGCATGCCTGGCCCATAAACCAGTTAATATTGGTACTGTGCATTCATGAATGCAAAGAGTGAACAAATAATAACAGTTGAAATTATAAGCTCGGACAACATGAGGGAGCACATGCTCAGCAGCTAGCCATGCAATTGCACATCCATTTGCAATCTGAATTGAACACACTCCTGCCCCTTTAATATTGCCAGTGAAGTGAAAGTAGTAGGCAACCCTATAAATTTGCTCCTACTACGAAGCTCCTTTGGTTGTCCACTGCATAATGGTGGATGGTAATTTTGTCTAGTTTTAAGTAGCTGTTGAATCTTCATTATTAGTTTTAGTGATCAATGGAAATAAAATATGGTTTTAAATAAAACTTGCTAAAACAAATATATTTTGGTGCTTGTGATATGATTTATTCCAAACAATTAAGGACAAACTATAGGCTGTTACATTTGACCATGCAGGCTGTACGACACAGTTCAATTACTACAAAAAATTAGGACTTCTACAGATGCAGACAAACTTATTCAATTCTGAGATGATCCCAGACAGTTGGGATAGTTTACTCTTTCTGGTCTGAAACATTTATTTCTGTGGACAAATGGAGAAGTCTGATATGAGAGTACGTCACCCTCTGTAATTCAAGGAGATTCAATGCCTCTTCGCCAAACAGAACACTAAGCTCGAGCAACGGCTCATCGAGTCCAACCTCGATCAGTTTCGATCAACACATCATGGACTCTGATTTTTCAGCTGATGCTTGCGATGATTTTGACGGCTGAGAACTTACAAAAGAAAGGTTGGCAAAATTTTCTGATATGGAAGTTATGTAATAATGAGCAGGAAATCCCAAGTGCAAGGATTGTGCATAAAGCAGGAGGGGCTGCACGATCATTCACTACAAGACATTCAGGCTTTGCCGAGTGCTAGCAGCACTCGGCAAAGGGCCTCTCGCACTCGGCGAACGCTTTGCCGAGTGCCACACTCGGCAAAGGGCACTCAGCGAAGAAATAGTCGGCAAAGAATTCTTTGTCGAGTGCCAAATATCGGGCACTCGGGCAAAGGCTTCACCGAGTACCAGGTCAGCACTCGGCGAAGCAAACGGGAGCCATCACTTGACGGCCTCTTTGCCGAGTGCCACGTGGGTCAGCACTCGGCAAAGAGGCCTCCTTTGCCGAGTGTCACGTGGGCCGGAACTCGGCAAAGAGGGCCTCTTTGCCGAGTGCCACGTGGGCCGGCACTCGGCAAAGAGGGTCTCTTTGCCGAGTGTCATGGTCAAGGCACTCGGCAAAGAGCCCAAGCTGGGGAAAATTTGCCCAGCTTTGCCGAGTGTCGTGACATCTTTGCCGAGTGGGCACTCGGCAAAGCTGGGAAAAATTGTATTTTTTCTGTTTCATTTCCCTACACAGAAACATATCACACATCCGTATTCCATTTCAGACAAATATGACATGCGCATATATATATATATATCACACATCCATATATCACATGCATATCCATTTCAGACAAATATCACACGTTCTGTCTCCATGCATCACAAGCTCACAAGTTTATCACAAGTTCACAAGTCCATCACAAGTTCACAAGTCCATCACATCCATCTCACAAGCCATGACAAATCTAAGTCGGCCCTCACTGCTCACCTTGGTGCTCAGATTGTGAAGAACCCCACCTTGCCACGCGTTCCACGACCCGCCCGAAGGACCCACCTTGTCAACCTTGCCACCCAGGCGGCGGAGGTCCAGATGGCCACCCGGTGTACCCCGACTGGCCAGGAAGGTAACCTCGCCACCCATAGGGCAGAGGAGGGCCACCGGGGAGCCACCCAGACTGCGGAGGAGGGCCACCAGTGATGTGCAGAGTGTGCGGAGGAAGGCCAGGTTGAGGAGTCGGTGCCGAGCCCTCCGATTGTGAGTGCACAAAGGAGAAGCAAATTTGTTAGCACCTGGAGGACGCCCGTAAAAGTTAAAGAAATATAAACAACCATATATACTCACCGGAGTCTCTGTCGAAGGAGTAACAGGAGGCACTACTACAGAAAGCTTAACCGAGGCGGGCGAAATAGATTAACCGAGGCGGGCAAACCGTCCGCCTCGGACCATAGGCCTCGGTTAATCAAAACTTAACCGAGGCGGGCCGGGGGACCGCCTCGGTTAATACTTTTACCGAGGCGGGCAACCTAAAAGAAACCGCCTCGGTTAATATTTTAACAGAGGCGGTTAATGTAATGCGCCCGCCTCTGTTAAAATATAACCGAGGCGGTTTCTTAAGGGTGACCGCCTTCGTTAATTGTTTTACAATTTAAAAAAAAATTGTTTTAAATCGAAATTGAATTTCCTTTTCACGTTGGAAGCAAAGACACAATTAATAAAGTCACAAACACATTCGTTCAACTTGCAGTACTCCTTCGAGTACATATATGTCACAACAACGTATCATTGTTCAATTACAAGCATTAAAACTTTATAATTCACATTTTAAAAATTATATGTCTGGCAACATGTAATCCTTAATGTTCAGATGGGTGCTCCACTTTTGAAGGCTCTTCATACTTGTCGTCATCCGCTAATGGGCTTTCCATGTTGAAGATCCTTCCACCCTCATGCACGCAATTGGTGCATGAGGAATGAACAAATATCCGCAACAATGCACGTTATGGTCTCTTTGTTGAATGGCTTGTTTTGCCAGCCCTGTAGTTGTTTCATGAGTACCTTGTAGCTGTTGCTAAACTTACCGGTTTCTCTAGGTACTCACAAACATAGTATCCACATAATAATGTGCCAGGTGGTTGTTTGAAGCACTGCATGTAATACACAATCGTTCAGAACATATAGAGTTTTCACGATATACTAATAAATACACATATGAGTTTTCAAACATACTGGGAAGTTGTGCCTGACTTGCATGGTGTTTTTATACTTCTTCTTCTGCTTTTCAGTTCTAAGATCAATACAATCTGGTTCCTCCAAGTACTTTCGGTAAGCGTTGTACGAAACCACATTTGTCACGACCAATTTAGCACATATGTTAAATAAAAAAGAAATATCGTCACTTACAATCTCAATACGCTTTCAAATTCCTTGTAACCTTCTTTTGGAGTATCCAAAGAGTCAAACACTATTGCCCTCCCATCCTGAGGATATATGAGAAATGCAACCCAGTGGCCCATGATGCCTTGACTGGACCATTGAAACAACGTACAATTACAACCTTAAAATACGTGAGAAGCTATGATCGTAATAGTAACTATGTGATAGTTTTCTTTTGACTTACCCGAACTGGTGGGCGGCAATCATGTACCCACGTCCCTTGACCTCTCTCATGCATCTAAACACATATGTTCCTGCGTTAAACTTCATTTGGTTACGCAGAAGTTTGCGGGCCGCCTCTCTCTCTGCTCCGACCAAGCCCACAAGCTTTTCATGGTTATTCGGTATATCATAACCCGCGAAGCATCTCTCGAAAATGTGCATTGGAGAGAGGAAAATAACATTTTTGCCTACTTCCTTGCATATGTGGGCCTGCATCCTACAAGGACAAATCATGTTATTGTTATTAGCTTCTTACCAAATCAACATATATGGATGCAACACACTGAAAACTCGTGATTCACTTACAAGGCAAACAATGTGACTTGGGCCACGTCGAGGTCCTTGCGCCGCAGTAACCGATGCATGTCATGGAAATCTACGACGACGTAAGCATCAGAGGTCAAGTAGAAATACTCTGGCGGGAACCTTCAGAACAAAACTTTCAAGGCCTCTTTTCGCCGCTTCCATGTACCAGAGATGGAACCTCCTCACCTGCCACGGCTCTTCAGTTACGAGCTAGCCTAAGGTCAACATGAACTTCCCATGCACGTACCGGTCGGGACAATCATCGGAAGCGGCCAAACCGCTGGTGATGGCATCCTGTCAAAATGGGTTGAGCTTTCATACTCTTGGCTACTTGATGGGCGATCCTATTCAACTTGCCGTAGTCGATGCCACTTTTTGTGGGTGTCATAGTATCCTCTTGTTGCATACTCTTCGTCGGTGGGGGAGGACATTCTTTACTCTTTTCGTTTTGATCACTTGCTTGCGGACCGGTGTAGCAGTGCCCGGTCCTGACCCTGTATCTCCATGTGGATTGCTCGTGCATGGGGGAGTGCCTACTCGGTCATTGTTGTCATTGTCGTCATCAATGTCATGATGACCCAAGGGAGACTGCGAGGGCTATGATGATGGCGTCGGCTCTTCTAAGTAAATATCGCATCGAGCCCAGAGTACTTCTTTGTCAACTAAACTTCGAAAGTACTTGGCCCCACAAGGTGTGGGTATGTCGAGTTCATCGTCCTGGTGGTCTGGGTGCATCCAAGTTATCTTGACCCTAGCATAGTGGGTCCGGGATCGCTTGTCGTCATATAGGCGTCCTAGCAATGCTATGCCTGTGCCACCACCATTTGTCTTTTTGACATCCTGCCGTACGGAACCACGAGCTGGCATGGGCGTTGGTTTAACAATATCGTCGACCGGGTACCGCGCAGTCCTCCAGTGGGGGGCACCATCTGGCTTTGTACGACATCTATCGTTGGTACCCACCACACCAGCCTGGCGAAACATCTGCGACCTCAACTCAACCATTGAGGGGTCATTGCTCGTGAACGCCTCTGAAATCTAGGGTTGTTGGACAAGACTGTCCTTGTATGCTTGCCTAGTCCTAGAGGTTGCATCGGATCCCCAGGACTCCAATGTTTCCAGCTCTTTCTCGATGATATGCCACGGACACGGCCACGGTGCTCTGGTTCCCCAGTGCCTCAGTGAGTTGGTCCTTCTCTCTGCGGGGGTTGAACGACCCGCTTTGCTCGGCCGCAGCGGCCGCTAGGATCTTCTTCTCCGCCTCCTCATTTTGTGGTTAGTTGAACTTGGTATTCCCCTCCTTCAGTACTTTTGGCCTACGGGCTTTTAGGTAGTCACGTGCCCTCTCATCAAGGCCCATGTACTCATCCGGTTGTCGGCCTCGGCTGCGATCCTTTCTTCCTCCCGCCATTTTGGCTTCTTAGCGGCATACCCTGTCATGCCTAGGTGGTGGTGTGCACGTTCCTCTTCGCGAGCTGAGAGAACTTCTCGCTCTTTGCTTTTGCTTCTTCACTTTTTTTTTCTGTGCCACAAATTCTTCCCAAACATCTGAGGTGAGGAAATTGTAGCGCTCTAAACCACTCTTTCCTTTTTTGACAAAATCATTATTTAGTATCCACCTAAACTAGCGATGAGCTTTGGCTGCACTGTGTAATGCATGGGCCTTGCACTTTGCTACATCATAGCCCTCAGGATACGAGAATCGGGTCAGCAGTTCATCCCAAACATATGTCTTCAAGTGGTCTGGGGACTGACTTCCAATCACTGTACGTGATAGGCACCTTCTCTCTGACTATACAAGAGCATTGGTTGCTGAAGGTGCCGAGGACAGTCGTTGGCTGTAAGGGTTCTCCCTGTGCCCCAACTTGGTATATGGCATGCACATCATCATTCACCTTGTGCCTGCCGTGTTGGTCCTCTTCTCCTCTTTGCCTTTTTACCTTTTGTCGAAGAAGTTGTCGTTGAGGGAGCTGGTGGTTCCTCCACCCCTTTCTTCCTCATCTCGGAACTCCAAACGACAAGGCACCACCGGTACTGTTAAGAACTCACATTAAACTATTTCCAGGAGGCCCTCAAATGTTGTGTTAATCAAAGACAAAGCTTTGTTGCAAGTACATACCTCTAGCCTTGTTTGTTCAACATTGTCGTTCAGGGAGTGCTCTAGTGCTTCCCGATATGGTCCTTGTACTTCACCCATCGGATCATAATCAGGATCATCATCTTCCTCTCCACGAGGTTTCTTTGGAGGCGGCGGTGTTATCGTCACACTCAAGAATGAAGCTGACTCTGAGTCGTCAGAGGTGTCCGAGCTGTTGACGGGGGTAGGTTCACGCCATTCTCCCATATCGTTCGCCATTGCAAGCTATATGATTAGATTTATATGCATATTTCATAAATGTAAACAAAATGAAATCATTTTATTCATCTTGGAACTCCATTTACATACTTCCAATTACATAATGTTGTTAGTCAAGATACAAAAGTTTGATAAAGAAAATTACATAATTGATGAATCAAAAAAAAGTTTCAAGTATTAAATTGGCTCAGGTTAGCCCCACTGTCGTCACATCGCTTCTAAACTGGTTGCTTGTATCCAAGCCATCCTAGTTTAGGAGCTTACAAGTATAGGGGACATTTGATAATCATAGCCGCTGCCTCAGCATAAAAGAGTACACATCATTGCATATGCCACTGCCTCAACACATCTTTAAAAGGAGTAGGAGTAGAGTAGAGTAGTAGTAGAGTAGATCAGTAGTAAAGGATAGGAGAGCAAGATACAATGAAAATTTGCCCTCAGATTGTATTGCCATTTCAAAAATCAATGGACTTGGAGCTAAAGGATGTTTCATATAGATTATAGAGATACAACATCATGACAGCCATGGAACCGTGAGACTCGTCCAGCCCAGCCATCAGGCCATCCTGTATGAACGGTAGTTTGTTGGGCATGGACGTGTCCCACGGCTTGATGACAATCATGAAAACCATAAGAGGAGTTACAATGGTCCAGTACCTCACAAGTCCAAGATCATAACCAATAACTACTGAATCCATCAAAAAAGTGGCAATGCATTCATCATAGGCAGAAAGCAATTCCAAAGCAATTCGAAAGCAAATAAACAAGTTCATGACACCCAAATTTAGTAAGCATCACTGGTGGCATATAAGTAGTAGCAGTTGAACTTGTCTAATTAATTATTACATCAAGATAACAGTGCAGCCTCAGCCACTTGGCCACAACCAAAAGCAACTAACAACACCTGCACATTTTTCCCACATCACAGTCCAACAAGATGGACTGCCTGCCACTCCAACCTGATAGGAAGATAAGGTAGGGTTAGGTGCAGTAGGAATTGAGTTGATTCTTGAGTTGAAAGCCTCTAGAGCCGCAGAAGCTTCCTCAAAAGACTTGTACTTTTTATGCACAGCTCCCTTAACTTTGAGGACATACTGACTGCACTCGGCCCAGCTGGTGTAAATACCTGGCTTGGTGCCCTCGAAAACAACATACCAAGCAGGCATCCTTCTGCATTTGTAGTTGAGCAGTATAAGAGCACAGCATAGAAGAAAGAATAGAAGAGAGGGAAGTAGAGGAGAGGATTGGAGAGCAAGATACAATGAAAATTTGCCTCAGATTGTATTGCCATTTCAAAAGTCATTGGACTTGGAGCTAAAGGATGTTTCATATAGATTATAGAGATATAACATCATGACAGCCATGGAACCATGTGACTCGTCCAGCCAAGCCACTGAACTTGTTTCATATAGCTAGGCATGGACGTATCACATGGCTTGATGACAATCATGAAAACCATAAGAGGAGTTACAATGGTCCAGTACCTCACAAGTCCAAGATCATAACCAACAACCACTGAATCCATCAAAAAGTGGCAATGCATTCATCATAGGCAGAAAGCAATTAAATTAGGCCTCAGATTATAAACATTCATTGGTGGTTGCCTTGCAATTCGAAAGCAAATAAACATTCATTGATGTCAATCATGAAAACCAATTCAGAGTTAACCACAGAATAGGCAACCACCTCCTAAAATCAAGTTCTTCATTGGCCATCAAAAATTTAGTAAGCATCACTGGTGGCATATAAGTAGCAAACAAAGGCCTCAGCACTGGTGGCAAATAAGTAGAAGAAGTGTCAGACAAGTTCATGGGAGCTATGTAACCGTGGGAGACATCCATCCTAGCCATCAGGGAGGTAAGCCTACACCAGTTGCTTGGGAATGGATGTCAGTCACAGTTAAATAGGACACATGACAACAACAAAGACTAATATGTGTAAAAGAATGGTGCCACCTCAGAATTGGAAAGATTGCATCATAGGCCAAGGAGAACCCTCAAATGGTATTGAGAAAACTCGATGTACATGAAATAAAAAAGTCTCCAATCATCATTGCAAGCACTGTGGTAGTAGAAGTAGAAGTAGAGTAGAGTTGTAGTTGGTCATTGTGAGGTCTTTCATCGATACCAGACTCTTGATGTTGGAAGAGAAACCGGTCGGCACCTTGACACCCTTTAGCCAATTGCACACTGCCTTCTTCTCATCTTTTGTTAGGTTGTAGGCCGCTCCGGGTATTTCGACTTTACCGTTTAGTGGTGGTTCCGGGTGAAGGTCTGGCCGGATGCCTTAGTTAACAAGATCCATCCGTGACTTGAGACCATCCTTTGTCTTTCCCTTCATGTCTAGCAGCACGCCGATTGTGCTTTCAAAAACATTCTTCTCCAGGTGCATGCAATAGATGGCATGGGGTGTTTGCAGCTCCTTCCAGTATGATAGGTACTTGAAGAAACATGACTTCTTCTTGAATGGGACGACGACAAGCGGATCCTCCAACTTATCTCGCTTCCTCTTTCTTTTTTGGCCCCCTCTTGATCCTCTTTTTTCTTCTTCCCGAACTCGACCTCCATCTCCTTCACCATGTCCCACACCTTTTCACCATACCTTGTCTGCGGCGGTTCGTCACGTTGGTCCTCGTCCTTGTTGTCAAAGTACTTATTCATCACAGCTTGCCGGTACCTGTGACTTCTGACAAGGAATCGTTTGTGCCGCATGTACACCATCTTGCAGGATCCTTGAGGTAGACATAGCAGGTACCATCGATGCAAACTGCACAACCGCTCTTTCCTTTTATCTGCCCTGAAAGTGAAAAGAGCCCAGGGTAATCGGTGATGGTCACAAAAATGATGGCTTTTAGAGTAAACTCCTTTCTTAGCGATGCGTCCATCATCTTAACCCCTTCATCCCATAGTTTCTTCATATCCTCCATGAGCGGATCCAGGAACACATCTATATCATTCCCAGGCTGCTTTGGGCCTGAAATAATCATGGTCAATAGAAGATACCTGCGTTTCTGAGAGAGCCATGGAGGTAGGTTATAGATGGTAAGAATTACTGGCCAAGTGCTATGTGAGCTACTTAGATCCCCGAAAGGATTCATTCCGTCCGTACTCAGCGCGAACCTCACGTTTCGTGCCTCTTTGCCAAACTCTGGGAATGTCGTGTCGAAATGCTTCCACTGCTGGGCATCAGAAGGGTGTCGTAGTTTGCCATCGTCCTTGGTGCGATCACCAGAAGCATGCCACGACATCAGCTGGGCATCCTCAGGGTTTCCCAAAAATACAATGCAAGCGATCGATCATGGGCAGGTACCACATCGATAGGGCAGGACTTTTCCTCTGCGTGTAACCAGCTTCTTCTTCATCATTTGCTGCATCTGCGCGACAACCGACATTCTTGTTGTTTGCCTTCTTCTTTGGCCCACCCGAGACTACCTCATCATTCGCATCTGCGCGACAGCCGGCATTCTTCTTGTATCGACTCGCGCCATAGTGCGGACAACTCACCAAGCTCTCATACTGGCCATGATACAAGATGCAATGGTTAGGACAGGCGTCAAACTTTCTAAGATTCATTGACACTGGTCGGATAAGCTTCTTCGCTCGATACGTATTAGCGGGCACCTTGTTAGGCATTGGGTATGTGGTACCAAGGATACTTAAGAGCTCATTGAAGCTAGTGTCTGACCAGCCATGTCGAGCCTTCAACATGAGCATCTGGAGGTTAAAACGCAACGCCATCCACTGCTTCGGACAGTTCTCATATAGCGGATCAATTGTCGCCTGCTTCATCTCTCTAAAATTCTCAAGCCACCTATGGCTCCCAAACAGAATGTCGTCCTCATCAAGGTTGTTAGCAATTTTCTCAAAAAGCTCAACATCCTCAAGCTCCATCGCACGAACCCTCTCACCATCATCTGCATCATCCCCGCCATCGGCCATGTCTTGCACTAAATCGTCCATGGTGAGGTAATCACGAACATTATCACCGGTAGCTGGCAGTTCTTGGTCTCCTCCATCGTGGTTTGCATTCGCCATCATCGTCATTGACGAGCTATCTCCGGATACAGTGATACTAACATCTGTTTCACCGTGAAACCTCCAGACTGTGTAATCTAGAACAAAACCATACCTGATCAAATGAGACTGCACAACACTGTCTTCATGCAATAGAAGGTTCTTGCATTTTGAACACAGACAGATGATACGTCGTCCTTGTGGATTCATACTTTGACTGTGTTTCTGAGCAGTGACAATAAACTTTTTAACATGGCTTAGGTATGACAAATCTAATCTTGATGACCGGTACATCCCTCGGACCTCTCCATTATGCAAGCAAAACCTATAGCAAAAGACATACAAAAGGCAGATTAAAGAAAATTAATTCTAGATCTAGATCTAGATCTAGAGAGCACCAAAATCTAAGAAGACAAGAGCAAATTAAAAGAGAGAGGTTTAGAGTCAAACATATAATCACCTGCGGTCAACAACTTGATACAATTGAACTGTAAAACTTCCCCCACAAAAAATAGATATTTTTGAGGGTTTGGGACCTCAAAACCTGTCAACAATGGTGGAGAAGTCATGAGGAAGGGGAAGGTGGGGCGGCGGCGCTTTGCATTTATAGGCACAGAATAACCGAGGCGGGCAAATAACAAAAGCCCACCTCGGTTAACACCCATTAACCGAGGCGGGCAATTTAAAGAAACCGCCTAACCGCCTCAGTTAATGGGTGTTAACCGAGGCGGTTGACTTCCATTGCCTCGGTTAATATATTAACCGAGGCGTTCAAAGTTGCCCGCCTCGGTTAAATATTAACCAAGGCAGGCGCCCTTTGCCCGCCTCGGACGTCTATAGGTTGGTGTCTCGGTTAATCAAACGTGTAGTAGTGAGGCACAAAAGGAGTGAGCAGCGAGGGAGGCACGACAACACCCGGGATGTTCAGGCTCCCAAAGAACTGAGCTATGTCCTGCGTCCTCTTCGCCTCCCGCTGCTCGACGACCAGTAACTCACGACGATGGGCCGCCGCCTGGGCCTCGTGCATGGCCTGCAACCTCTACACCTGGGCCTGCAAAATTCGTCCCGTAAGGTTTAAACAATGCAAAGACAAGGTATATGTGTAAAAGCAATGAACGACGAATAGAACAGTACTTACCTGAAGTGTTGCCATCATCTGTTGTGAGGTCGGCTGTCGAGGTCGTATGGGGACGAAGGAGCTCGTGCTGGCAGCTCGAATCTCGGCGAGGTTAGGAACAGAGGACGAGTCAATTGCGCTGTTGGCTATCCAGTACCGGTCATGATGCTTCCCTCCTCCCAGCCTCGTCACCAGGTCTGTATCTAGGGGCTGGTTGGCCGGATCGAAGTCCTCCCCATGGCGCTCGCGATCTGCCGAGGTGTACTCGGTGACATTGGTGTAGGCGTTCGCGTTGGTGTACGCCTCGGGCCCGACGTTCGGGTTGTACTGGGTGCTCGCTGCAGTCGCCTTGCCCTGATGTGACAAGTGGTACGCCTTGAAAGGGAGGCACTCCTCACCACCATGCGACTGGGACTGCGAGGAAAACACACAGATGATTACAAGTAATGAGTAATTGAGTGTTAGAATAAAAAAATCTGTAGAGCATACCCATCTGTCGGCGTATGCGTTGAGGCTAAGGTTGCCTTGGTGGTGTGACACCCCAGACATCTGCAGGCGGCAGTCTCAGCGGGCACCGTGCCTCTCGTACCACTCGTCCGATTGCCACTTGTCCACAATGGACAACCAGCAGTCTAGGTGATTGGCGCACCAACTAGGACAGAACTGCAAGACAATAAGTATTTAATATGTTAGAAGAGCCGCTAAGTGATGGATGGACCAATCAGTATTACTGTTTTGTGCGTACCTGGATGTACTGCTCCCTAGTGAGGTCGGTCTCCCTAGTCAGCATCATCTGCCTAGCGTCCGCCTTCTTCACTGCCTTCCCTAACACGTCGGCGCTGTAGTTGATGACGCACTAAATCCGCGCCTCGTGGTACAGATCCACGAGCCGGGACCTGTAGACCTTGTCGTGCACGTGCAACGCCTCGACCTCTCTCCCCGCCTCGCACGCAAAGTACTCCTCATAAAGACAACATGTACCCTTTCATTATTTCAAGAACGTCCAACAAATACGTATCATTGAGAAATGTTGTGCGAGCAAGACTCACCCAGAACTCGGCCCTAATTCGCGCTGCAACGGTGGTGTACGTGTGGTCCTCAGCAGCACCGAAGTGGTCCCACGTCCAGGGCGGTGACCTAACCCCAGCGTAGGTGACCAAGCCAGGGTAGTTCTTCCGAATCAGAAGACTTAACATGCCATTGATATGACATGTCTTGCCCCCTGCCACAAGTTCCCAGTTCCTACATGAGTCATTAAGAACAACTGTTAGTCGGAAGTTCAATTTTGAACATGTCATATGAACAAGTAGTGAAAACATTAATGGTAACTTACTTGTCGCCGTAAGGTCGAATCACCGGGCGACGGCTAGGTGCGATCCGCTGCTGCGGGAGCTGCGAGGGGCCGCGCAAGTAGACTCTGCTCGAAGCAGAGGAAGTGGAACCCCCTCCTGAGGCACCTACGATCCAGTCCCCCTGGCGACTCTCCGAGGAAGTGGTGTCGTCGTCCGACGTCCTCCTGGTCGTCCCTCTGGCGTCCCCCTGGTCGTCGTCCGAGGAGGTCAGCGCCGGGTCGGGAGTCGGCTCCCTCCTAGGACGTCCGCGGGGGCGGCCGGTCCTCGCCCTCCTCGTCGACGGCTCCTCGGCTGCGATGGGTGGTGAGCTGGACCTCTGGTAGCGCGAGTTGACCCGCCACTGTTGCCGCCTTCCGCCCGACATTTTGTCAAGTGCATGCCATTAAAAAGATAAAATCAATTAGCATAAATAAACGATAAGTATTTATAAAGAGATACAAAATGAACAAAACATAATTGCAAAATAATTATAACAATATAGCATTACATGAATTAAAAATTATCTCCGCGATTGTCAGTGGCTAGTTCCCCTCGTGTGTTGGCTCGTGTCACACGTGTGTCATCATCACTGTCAATATTGTCGAAACAATCGACGTCGTCTCCATCATCCTCATCACCCTCGTCCTCATCAATGTCACCACCAAACTATAATCGCTCAAGCATTCTTAAGTCCTTGGCATTGTGCACTTCATCACCCTCGTCCTCATCAATATCATTGTCATCATTTTCTTCCATGTCCATCAGCTCAAAAAATGTCAATGTCAAACCTCCCTTCTAGCCCCTCAGGTTGAAAGAACTCTCCGCTATATGTGTTTGGGTCGAAGGTGTAATCATCATCGTTTGGGAGAGGCGCTTTACCGTGCGGCGGATACTAACTGCACAAGGTACCAACCCATAAGATTGTTGTCTTCTTGACACGCCCATGGGAGATAATAAACTTGTGTGGCCTGTTGAGCCACAATATAGACATCGTCTCCCTTGTAAACGGAGTCATGTCGAATTTCGACTAGCCCAATCTCAGGGGCTCTTCTCGTGACATCAGGATCGAACCAATGACATTTGAATACCACTGGATTAATAGCTTTGGTACCCTCAAAGTTGAGCTCATATATTTCTTCGACTATGCCATAATAGTCGCGCTCATCGGTGCCGGGCGTACGAACTCCGGTATTCGTGGTCTTTCGATTGGGCCGACTCTGCTCGTAGCTACTTGTGTGAAAGCGATAGCCATTCACATCATAAACGGTGAATGACTTGACCCTATAGTCGAAGCCATTGCCAACCTGTTTCAACTCATCTATCATTTCCGCATCTGTGCGGGCCTGTAAGTTGAGATACGGGTAGATCGTTTCATCAAATGAAACAAGAACTGAAATGAAATACAAGGTTAGTTGGTGGTACCTTCGTACTAAACCACGAAATGAAATCGGGCACACCATTTTTGAGAAGATGGTCTTGTTCTTCAGAGGAAGGTTCCTATCCTCTCTCCAGTATTCATCAATAAATTTCCTTAAAAACAAGGAGGTCGAATCAATAGATTGAAGATAGTGACAGGCGCATGTAACAAGCTCATTGAGAACTTACTGCACATAAGGAGTCACTTCGTCAAGGTTCAACAACACGTACAACATGATAGTGTGCCACTCATCATGCCGCAACATCATGGTCCTCGATGCGCTTGCTCTTCCGAGTTGGCCTTTGAAAAGGCTGAGGTTTGATAAACTCTCGTCGACGTTGTAACGAGAGGGTGGATTGTGCACGCTAGGAAGGTTATCCTTATAATATGTTGTTGTGAAGTTCGACACCTCCTCCAGAATAAATGCTTCTGCCACCTAAGCCTCTATTTTGGCTTTATTTCTACACTTTTTCTGAAGAACCTTTAGACATCTCTCGACTGGAAAGCACCAATGACACTACACAGGCCCCAATCCGTGCCTCGTACGGTAGGTGCAAAATCGGATGCTGCGTCGGCAGGAAGAAGCCGGGTGGAAAGATCATCTCCAACTTGCAGATCAACACAGGTGCCACTTCCTCTAGGTTAGCAATCATGTCATAAGATAGCTCCCTGGCACAAAGCTGGCGAAAGAAATAGCTCAACTCTGTCAGCACGCGCCACACAGGCTCGGGGAGGTATCCCCGGGTCATCGCAGGAAGGAGCCGTCGATCCATATGTGGTAGTCATGACTCTTCATCCCTAATACTCGCATAGTAGACAAGTTCACTCCCCTCCTCAGATTCGCTGCATACCCATAAGGGAACCTTAACGCCTGGATCCACTGTAGTACTTTCTTCCTATGGTCTCTTTTCAATATATAATCGGCCGGACCTCTTTTCCATTTCTTGCCAGCACCAGGCGCCTTCATCACTAGCTTTGGTCTATCGCACATCTCTTGCAGGTCCAGTCTAGCCTTAACGTTGTCCTTTGACTTTTCTGTGTCCATGAGTGTTGCAAAGAGTGCCTCAGCGATATTCTTTTCTGTGTGCATTACATCGATGTAGTGCGGACAAAGAAGGTCATTGAAATAGGGGGGAAGCCCGATATATGGGTCCACATGTGTTCCTCTCCGTACCCGAAAAAATGACCGTTGTCTTTATCAAACTTCGGAGCCTCTATATCGGCACGGACCTCGGAACCGCTCTTGAACTGAGGAATGGGGTTGGTGACTGTAACACCTTTCCTGAAGTGCTTGATGTCACGTCTGAACGGATGGTCAAGAGGCAAGAATTGACGATGCTGGTAGAATGACGAATACTTGCCTCCCTTCTTCAACCAAGTGAACTTCACAGCTGCCTTGCATATTGGGCATAGGAACTTCCCGTGAACACACCAAGCGCTAAATAAGCCATACGCTAGGAAGTCATGCAGGGAGTAATGGTACCACACATGCATTTTGAAGTTCTTCATTGTTGCTCGGTCATATGTCAGTACCGGGTTTTCCCAAGCTTCGAACAATTCATCCAACAAAGGCTCCATGAACACACCCATATTGTTCCCCAGGTGTCCAGGAATTATCAGCGACAAGAATACGTTCTTAGGGTCAAACATAACACTGGGAGGGAGATTGAGGGGGATCGCGAACACAGGCCAACAAGTGTACGGGGCCGCCATCATTCCATACGGGTTGAACCCATCTGTTGCCAGCGCCACACGTATATTTCTAGCCTCCGTAGCTTTGCCAGGATGCATGGCATCGAAGTGCTTCCATGCTTCACCATCCGATGGGTGTACCATCTTGTCAGGATTGTATCTTTGCCATTCTTGTGCCATGTCATCTGTTTCGCAGAGTCCTCTGTCATGTATAGTCGTTGGATCCTAGGTATGAAAGGAAGGTACCGTAGGACCATCTCGGGGATATTAAGTTGTTCCTTCTTGCCATCTCCATGGTCTACCTCCACATACCTAGAGGCTTTGCACTTTGGACAGTGTGTTGCTTTCTCATGATCTTTCCTGAATAGGACGCACCCTTTTGGACAAGCATGGATCTACTCATACGACATCTTAAGTGCACGAAGAAGTTTTTGTGACTCGTATGTGTTCTTCGGCAGAATGTGACCCTCCGGCAACAGGGTGCCCAAAATTGCCAATATGCCATCGAAGGCATCTCGACTCAAGCTATACTGCAACTTGAACCCCATTAGGCGTCCAATGGCATCCAGTTGTGAAACCATTGTATTTTCATGAAGGGGCTTCTGTGCCGAAGACATCATGTCGTAGAGCGCCTTTGCGGTGTCCTCTGGCTCCTCCAATCCTTCACCGAATTGTGCCTCTTGAAAGTCTCCCATCATGTCTGCTACCCCGGCATCTCCATCATACTCCTCGAGGCGTTGTCTCACCACCTCCTCTCTAATCCGATCGGCTTCACCATGGTGGACCCAACAAGTATAGTTTTCAATGAATCCATACTTGTAAAGATCTACCCCGATGTTATTCTTATATTTCTTTTCTTGTTCCCACATTTGCTGCAGGGACACGGCATCCGACTTGACCCTTTAGCAGCCGGACCAAACACATGCTCTAAGAAAGCATTGGTCTTAGTAACCCATTCTGTGCTCTTACTTGCGTGGCCCGTGTACATCCAGTCACGGTTATCCATCCTCTGCCATATACATATGTAAGCGAGTAATAAAACTAGCACTTGCATCTACACGGCGTTCCTACCATCTAATAGGTGAAGGATAGGTCCTAATCCCACCCCACGATGCGTAGAAGGGTTCGTTTCCATGTTCTACTCCTACCCGAGACAGAATTTCAGCAGCACCTCCTCGCTGTTCTCCTGACACACGTCCTGGCAGGGAGAGTGTGTATCCGGAGAACAACGGGGAGGTGGTGCCGAAACTCCGACTCCGATAGGAGCAGAACATGGAAACTAGCTCATCTACGCATCCGCGGGCTGTCCAAAATACATGGACAATTCGAAAGAGATACGGTCGCAGATATGCAAAGGTCTTGAAAGGACCTTGATGTCGCCTAGGAGGCCTAGAGGGGGGTGAATAGGCCTACAAAAATTCAGCTCAAACAAAAGTTAAAACTGAAGTGTCACTGTCTCCCTTCAGGGGCCGCACTGATTCCCTATGACCGTAAGTCCAGATCTGTCCAAACTGGTACACTGAGTACTAGAGATATCCAGTGACAACCCTGCAAAATTTCAGCTCGAGACTCAATAAGATTAGAGGGCGACACTGCTGCTCTACTAGGGCGGCACTGCCGCTCTTCAAAATATAAGCTAACAGAAATGAAACTTTGCTGGTAGAAACTAGATACTCTAATAAGCTTAACCCTGCAACAGAAAGCTAAGATACAGCTCGAAGATTGTATACCACAACAATCTCACAAAGTAATAGATTGAGCCCACAAACCCTAAAGACATCTAGATAAAGATGAACTGCAGGAAGTAAATCAGCACACAAGACACAAGATTTATCCCATGGTTCAGCTCACCACAAAGGTTTGCCTATGTCCACGTTGTTGAGGTATCCACACAAGGATGAGCTAGCCACCAAGGCTTGCTCTTTCCCTCGATCTCAAATCAAGAGAATAAACTCTTGAAGTGAGGGGTGATTTCTTAGCTGTAATGGGTTGTTACAAACCTCCCTAGGCTGCCACACAAGTTGGCAAGCTCAAGGGCGACGCCTAGCCGGCTAGGAGCAAGCTCCAAGAGTAAAGAACCCTAGAACCGTCGGCCAAATGAGAACCAACTGCTCTCAAACTATGGGAATCAATAGATCAGCTCCCCATGAGTGTTTTGCTGCCTTTTCTCTCAAGTTTCAATGGTGGAATCACTAGATCTCTTTAGGAGGTGAAGGAGCAACAATGGGGGAGAGAGAACTGTGTTTGAGAGCTGCTACAACGGTCTGAATGTCGGGAGGAGGAAGAAGACTCCGTTGCAATGTTTCTAGATTGTATTTATACGTCTGAATCGGACTCAGATTTGAAGGGCGGCAGTGCCACCCTTAATGGGGGGCACTGCCGCCCTGGCCAAACAACTCTGATGAATATGAAATTTGGCTGGCTGGTTTGGCTGGGTATGAGGATGTTATTCTAGGATTTTGAGCAATTGGTTCCACAGTTTGGCAAACTGGTCTAGAATCCCCCTTGATAGTCCGGCTTTTCCTAAACTCAAGAATAAAAGAATATAAACAATTATTCACTTGAGTCTTGAATATCTTTATATGCCATTTCTTCTCAATGTCACTTCATAGGGGTTGCAACCAATTGTGACTATCTCATCTCTTTGAGCAAACATCCCTTGAGCATGTGACTTGAACCATTTCACTATATATGAGTTCAACTTCATGGCTTCAAGTCACTTCCACTAATGATTTGATCCTCAACACAATATGACTCCTCGTAGCTTGATTAGTACCTCGACTCAATGCAAGTACTCTCTTCTTCACCCTAGCCATAGTACCTCGGTCTCCTTGACCTTCACCTTCCCTTAGTACCTCGATGCCCTTTCCTTGCTATCTTCACCCTATCAAGCCATACTCAAGTCACATCATATTAAGCATCCATTGAAAACCATTTCTTCAATATTGTGATCCTTGCTTGAATAACTTTTAGATATAAATGTTGAGATCAATCGAGCTTTAGTTTGACTCACATAAAGACATATACGGATCATCATTAATATGGTCAAGCCAATTTACGGTCCCTTGTATTCTCTCCTTTTTGGCTTGACATTCTACACTCACTTCAATCTCCATCTTCATACTTCTAGCTTGATCAAATCAATGTTTATCCATACAAGCAAACTAATGAAGAGATGACATATATCCAATATGAGTTAAGTCCTTGTCATTTGACCTTTGCTTGACATTTACTCACTTATGCATTCTTGATTCATTCTTCAACCTTGATCAAAGCTAGTTCACTATCAAACTCCTCTTGTTCATGAAAAGCAACCCATTGTTGAGACCATTCCAAAATCATCAATCCATGTCTCACTTGTCATTTGCCAAATATGCTTGCTTTCTCATGATGCCATGATATCCCACAACATAGAAGCCATATCATCAACTCTATTTGCATTGTTGTCTTTTGCTTGAACAAGATTGTTTCTCTGATCTTCCAATACAACAATACACAATTTTGGCCTTCATGTCAACACTATGTCGAATACCATCAAGTTTGCATTTCTATTTAAACCTTAGATACACTTAGCAAACTTGTCAGACCTTTAATTATGTTGTCACTCAATTCACCAAAACCCACTAAGGGCTAGATGCACTTACAATCCCCCCTTTTTGGTGATTGATGACAACACAATTAAAGCTTACAAGAGATTGATAAACATTAAAATTTTGAATCCTATTATATAGTGAGCTCCCACTAAATGTGTGCATTGAAAGGAATTTCAAATTTTGGCCTCAAATGCCAAATGCACATATTTAAGACAAAGTGTGGAAACTCTCCTATATCTTAGCATTCGTGGGGTGCAAGGTGTCAGACATGATAAACGTGATGCTCATGACAGTTCATGCACTCAACAAGTTTAACAATATATCATTCAAAGCATGAATGTCACACACTAGCATAAATGATCCTTATCAAGAGCATCAATTTAAACCATGCTTGCACACACCACTCAATTTTGAAAAATCTTATATGCCTCTCCTTTACCCCTTTACATCCTCATATCAATCTCTCTTCCCCTTACATTCTCCCCAAAATTTCTCCCCCTTTGGCATTAATCTCCAAAAAGGATTTCTCCACCAAAAGGAAGAAATGATGGTAGACAAGTGAGGGCAAGAGGTAGGTAAAAGTTTAGCATATAGAATTTCTCTCCTATGTTTTCTACCAAACAAAGTATGGAACACTTTAAGTCAAAATTCTTGAGAGGTTAGCATATTTAGCTCATACCTCACATAGGTGACATAACATGAGACAAACTCACAACATCACCACAAGAGGTATCAACCAAATATCTAACTTATTCTCTAATCGTCACCATAAGAACAAACTCATGGTGTGACTCAAAATATTGCATACACATGCACACACTAGCATGTAAGGGCCTAGATGCACAAAGGTAATAGAAATGTTCATAGAGCAATATACCTTTGTTCTAAGCCTCATAATCTCCACCATGATGATGATTTGGAATTTAGTGCTTTGATGGGCCTAGCACTTCATTAAGCAAAATATCTCATTTTGCCCATCTCTCCTTTTCATCATCTTCAAGGAGACATTTCAAACTTGTGCTTCATCTTAGTTGAAAGTCCATTGCTAGCTCTTGGTGTCATTTTGAGATACCAATTGAAGACATATTTCTTGATATAACAAATTGAAAGATTATCCACCAATACAAATTGAAATATGATCTTCATAGTTTGACACCGATGGAAGGAATCTTCACAAGTTGATGTCAATTGGAATGGAAGCTTGTATCTCATAATATCACCTAGATGTTTCCTAGGGACCTTGATGTCTCCTAGAAAATGCTCACCAAGACAAGAGATAACATTAAATTGCACAAGCTATAGTTTTACAACAAGTGACCATTTGGATGTGGAAGGCATGTGGATCACTAATTGCAAAACCTCATAACATAGACTAAATTCCCTCTATTTGATAGTGCATACATATGTATGTGGAAAGCAGAACATATGCACTTTGGTCAATTGAGTCCAAACAAGGGAATTTAAGCTATATTATGGAGAGTAACTACATAAGAGTTAAAATTGCAATCCAAATGAATATGAGAGATAACATTACTGATTTGGATTGATTTGGTTATGTAGCATACCCAAGAGAAACTCATTCTCACCAAGAGACTACACAAGTTCACTAGAAGAAAATGCTAGTCTCAAAAGACACAAGACATAGAATGGGCTCCCCCTTAATATGTGCATCAAGTACTTGGATTACTTGTGAAATGCACTGGAATCAGTTTAAGAGTCTAGAGGACTTCATCATATATCTGGGTCAAGGCACACCAAATTTGCAACAATTGAAATCATGCCAAAGGATACATACCACCCCTAAGGTAGAGAGATCACCACATAAATTTTGATTGACATGACCATCATATAAGTAAGATTTCAATGATTTGGATGGCCATAGTTCTCTTTTGATAAAATGTAGTGAATTAGAGCTTTGGTGATCATCCAAGATCCAAATTAGGTTCCTAGTTCTTTCTTTACCTAAAGCAACTCACATAGAGAGCAAATGGTAAAGTTCATGAAATTTGCAAATTATGAACTAGGAGTTACCACTCTTTGTTGACAATGTCTTGGTTGATCAATAGGATGGATCATGTGTACTTGATGAGCTCTAGAGTAGAGAATTGACAATGAGAGTCCATCCTTCAATTATTTTCTCCAACACATCATAATCCAATTCCACTAAGGATTGGGACATTCGACACTAAGCCAGGAGCACTCAGTTTATAAAGACCGAGACCTCCTAGAGCAGTTGTGAATTACCCAATGTGAATCCAAAAGGAACCATCCATCCTTCCAATATGTGAGACTACACAACATGAACTTGAGAGAAATCTTTTGTCCCACAAGATATTAGAGTAAACTCCCCCTCAATTTGTACATACAAGAGTACACAAAGCACACTCATGCATATCAAAGATCCTAGGCCAAGGGAGAGGTTTACCTATATTCCAACTGATTTCAAACTCCTTCAAGCTTGCTTGCAATCCAAATAGTTTCAGCTGGTTCTTAGTTACATCAAAATGATTACAAGTGAGCCTAGCCGATTGTAACTCATTACTGCTGCTTGTATCTGCTAAAGTCAACCATTTACACTAATTTCAATTCAGTTCATTTGCTATTTCCGAAGGTTTGCAATTGATTTCATCAAGTTCCAACTAGTTGCAACTTCTTACTGTTGCTTGCAATTTGGTTCTAACTCCTTTGGATACTTGTGTTTGTCCCTCTCTCTTATTTAAACTCCTTTGAACCAAACTGATCCTTCTCATTTTTACTGATTCTTCATGACCAACTTGAGAGCCAACTGAAACTTGTTGTTGCAATGCAATCCAATTCCATGCAGTGAGTTTTCAGAATCTGTCTTGCTTGGTGAAAAATTCATATCTCCCAGATTACAGGTCCAATATGCATGAAATTTGGTAGAGATGTTCATATATGAGTCTTCTAACTGCTGTTAAAATTTCAGCCCATTTGGACTCCATTTGATTAGTCAAATCTATTTTCTACCAAAACTGCTCAAGTCTGAAACTGCAGTGCTGAGGCTGACAGAATTCAAGTGAAACTGATTCTCTTCTAAACCAAACTGCAAGACAACTGTACAACAACAAATACTAGATGTATATAGCATGCTCAAAAAGTTTCAGGTCATTTCGTTAGCATTTGAACTTCTAAATCCATGCTTAAAGGCAGCCAACTCAGAATTTCAGATTTCTGGACAGATTTGGTGTTTTTCACTATCCTTCCCTTCTTGTCCAATATTGAGGTGATTTTGGCTGAGAACACTCACAAAAAGTCATTACCATTCAGTCCTCTTATGAATGATTGAAATCTTGTGAATTATTCTAACATAGTTCATCCAATTTAACCTCAAACTTGATTTGTCAATTCAAACTCAATTCTTGGTTTGTATGACCTCTAGTAACCTCATCTTCTTTAGGTGAAGAGTGACCTTTAGGCTTGTGATGCATCTGAACAAATAAGCACATCCTCTTCTTGTTGATCTCCTATGAATAAGCTTAAACACAAGAGGGCATTAGTAACACAAGCACTAGTTTCTCATTTAGTAACCCTTTATGTGTGGAAGGTAAGTGGGCTACCAAAATAGAGAAACCTCGTAACATGGACTAAATCTCTCTTATTGCCTCATGCACACTCTTTTGAGTGGAATGAAAATGTTAATGTGCATGGTTGGTCATTTAAGTTCAAAGGGCAGATTTAAGCCATATTATGGTGAGTGGCTAACATAAACGAATCAACCTAAAATTAACTAGAGAGAACATGTCACATAGTTTTGGATTGATGACATTGATATGATAGCACATGTCAGGATCCCTCTTAGCTGGGCCATCGTATGGGCCTTGGGCCTGGGTCGGCAAGTGATCGTCGGAACCGCTGGACGTTTTCTACAGCTATAAGAGTGTAGCAGCAGGGGAGAGTCAGTATCGATCAAAATATCAATCTGCAATTACCTTTATAGTGTCAGTGTTTATCCTCTTCCTTAGAATTATCTGTAATAGAGCTACTTGTGAGCAATCCGATTGAGGTCGCTGACAATTGGTATCAAAGCAGTCGATTCTACCACCATGGATTCCTCCCTCGAGCTTGCCCTCGACGAGATCCTGAGGAGGCTGGATGACCTCGATGCTCGGATGGAGCATCGCTTCCAGCGGAGCTTGGCCGCGCTGGATCAGCAAGGCGCCGCCGCCAACCTCCGCGACTCCGGCGCGACGCAGCTCGTCGAGGCCGACAACTGGGGCGGTCTCTTTGATGAAGTTCCGGCGCCCCACGCCATCTCCTTCGACTTCGAGTTCCCCAACACCGGCAGCGACTCCGCCTCCTCCGACGAGCCCAACCCCCACCGCGCCAATTTGTTGTTGATGCAGCAGATGCAGTCGGTGTTTGTTGAGCATGCTCCAACCAACGGCGAGGCCTCAGTGTTCGCCGAGGTCGCCAAGTCCGAGGAGGAGCTCCGCGCGGCGTGGTCTCGGGTGGAGGACGTGGCCCGCACGTCCGAGGAGAACAAGGTCGCCGCGGAGGAGCAGAACGACGATGGAAGCCCAGATCCGGGCGAGCGCAAGCCCGCAGTCTTCCTCGAGGGCGCATCCTCCTTGATCCGTCGCCGCAAGTACCTCTCCCGTGATGACTCCTTCAGCTTTCTCCCCACCGGTCAGATCCACATCGACAGCGGCCTCTCCCATCTGCGTCCACCTCGGACTCGCCGACCGCGAGGTGCTCCACCGCGCTCGCCTCGGCTCCCACGGCAACAGGCTCCTCTGCACTCGCCTCGGCTTCGCCGACTACGACGGGCCCATCTTCGCCCGCCTCAGCTTCGAGCGCGTGCGCGCGGAGCTGTTCGCGCAGCTCTCCGCCGACCTCAACTTCGAGCCCGCACGCGGCCCCGTCCCCGTCCTCCATGGGGTGCCTCCCGAGTACGTCTTCGCCACCAGCAGCATCGACGGTCAGCAGGAGCCGACGCTCGCGTCGCCGGGTGCGCTCATCCCTCGCCGCCACAGCTGCAGATCCAGGAGGTGTACATGCCCTTCATCCACAGCTGTGCGCTCCCCCCGGACCCCGTAGCTGGCAACGCCCTCCGCCCCGAGCCGACGGAGTGCGCCCACGACCTCCCCTTCTCTGCGCCGCAGACGGTTTTGAGACCTGTTCTGCTGCTCGGCATCCTCACCACTCACGCGCGCTCGCCCTCTGGTGCCTCCGCTGTCCTGGGGACGATCGCTTCGCAGAAGCACGTGCTTCGCCATGGCATGGGCCTCCTCCCAAATTTCACGTCCGCCTCGATGCTCCTCCAGCATGAGCTGGTGCTGCTGTGGTGCTGCAACTTCCATGTGCAGTGCGCATCCGCGCCCACCAGTGTCTGGGACGTCACGTCGGCGCTCTCTACCCTGTCTGTGGGGGCATTCGCCGTTGCCGAGCACGAGAGCCACCAACTCGAGCTGTGCTTCGAGCGCCTCAACCCACTTCCTGATGCCACTTGCAAAACTGATGACTGCATGCCTACCAAGTATTTGATGTATTGCCACAATGGTTTCACTTCCATGTTGGTACCGACAATGAGCAGTTCTGCTCCAACCTGGGAGTCTGCCAAGGTCAATAACAACTTTGAGCACGAGTCATCAGCACCTACTGTTGTGAGCACTCTTGGGAAGCATGGCCAAATGTTGAAGAGGTACATCACTGGCTTTACCCATGCATTCTCTATTGCTGTTGTCATGTTCTATTCAGCTTCTGAGATACATTGTGTCAAGAGGGTGTTTGTGAAATTGGTTAGTCAGTATCCGGTGCAATTCTGGCCAATCTCAGCTGAAGTGGTTGTCGAAGCGCCATATTCGCCATTCCTGTTGTTTGAGATCAAGGGTGATGCAATCCGTGTCAGGCCATCCCCTTGGCCATTTTTCTGTGCTTATGCAACCCCTGTGCACTTGGAGACATCACTGTCTGTGAATACTTTGCTTGTGTACTCCACACAGATCTGTTTGGGTGTATGGTCGCCATTTTATTTAGGCTGGTCTGCTGTGCAGAGTAGGGGAAGTGTGGTGCAAATCTTGGTGTGGCCAATCCTTATACATGAGATTTCAGCTGCTAATATGGAACGTTTCATGGTTTCAATTCAGCACAAGGGCAACTTGTTAAATCCTGATGTAGTTTTTCACAAGCCGTTAAGTGGCCTTTATGCGATACTACATTCCTATGGATACAGCAAGGAGAACATACTCTCTGCTATGCTGGTGATGTCCAAGTGTACTCTATCATACATGGTCCAGAATGAGTTTTGGCTGGAGTTACTTCAAAGTGTAGTGCAAGTTGCTGAACTCAACAATTATCTCATCATTGATAGAAGAACTGGGCTGCTACTTGGTGTTGACAAATGGGGCCTGATTATACCACCTACATACATGCACCAAGGAGTGTTTCTGGTGGTTAGTGAACATGTCCTGATAGCAGTAACTGTTGCTGAAACTGGAGCAACACTTTGGCTCTTCCCAGTAGTGGTTTGTACTAATCGGCTGTGTTGCCACTTGCTCTGGAAGTCACCATGGCAGCAACCTGCATTGGTTGTATTCACAGATGATAGCCTTGCTGTGGTTGTTGATGATGCCGATGAGGAATATGAGCATGAAGCAGAAGATATTGTCCTTGCTGAATCAACTGTGAAGAATGTCGCTGCTCCAACTACATTACCCAAAGACATTACTGGAAGACACCTTTCTAAGAAGGAATTGAAGAAACAGGAGGTCGTCCAGTTTCCTTGGGATCCTGGTGGTTCCGAACTTCTGCATCGGCTTGGGGGCAAGCCGAAGCTTAAGAAGGGGGGAATGTCAGGATCCCTCTTAGCTGGGCCATCGTATGGGCCTTGGGCCTGGGTCGGCAAGTGATCGTCGGAACCGCTGGACGTTTTCTACAGCTATAAGAGCGTAGCAGCAGGGGAGAGTCAGTATCAATCAAAATATCAATCTGCAATTACCTTTATCCTAGTGTTAGTGTTCACCTTCTTCCTTAGAATTATCTGTAATAGAGCTACTTGTGAGCAATCCGATTGGGGTTGCTGAGAGCACACTCCATTTGAGAAACACATTCTCAGTTAGTGAGATTACATAAATCACTTAGAGAAATGGTTAGTCTCACAACTCTAGTCATAGAGTAAATTCCCCTTTTTATAAGTGCTCTAAGTATTTGAATTTCTCATATAGCACTCTATTCATTTAAGAACATGGAATTTCACTCTATGTCTAGGTCATGGCAACAATAGTGTAATCAAATTGAACTATGGCAAGAGATACTCAACCATTGCAGCACATAGATGGCCATAAGATGAGAATAAGATTTTGCCAATCTACATATGACAAGATTCCATCAAGTGGAGAGTTCTTGAGATTTGAGTGATAAAGTGCCTCTACTTGAGCTTTCTTGAAATTATTGGTTTGAGGTCCACAAAGGAAACTCAAATCATCTATGTTGCTCGGTGTAGATGATCAATTCAATTCCAATTACACTTTTTTTCATGACCAGCAATCAATACATATCCTCAAGTGCTTTATTTTCCTAAGTGGCTACACAAGACACAAAGAGATAAGATTTGAAATAAATTGCACTTGAGATTTCGAAGTCACCACCCTTCTGGAAATATAATGGTTGATGTGGTCTTTCCATCTTCACTCTGCTCATATGAAGGTTGTAGGTTTTGTCCATGAACTAAAATGGAATCAACTGCTGCATTAGGAGGGGCGGCACTACCGCCCTTGGGTGCGACACTGCCGCCCTACTGATTTGCAGCAAGGGTGTGCAACACCTCTGCATCGAGTACGTCAGCGGAAGTTGTTGTAGCAGCAACTTGAGTAACCTTCAATTGAGTGGCTTTGATTTCTAGTGGTCTAAAATCATTGATAGCCAATTGTTTGATTGCATCATAAGGTATATCCTCATTACCTACAACATGAACAAGATATTGCTCTACTAGAGAGCCATTAAAAGCATCATATGGCAAATGATTCATTTAAACATGAAATGCTCTAGCCACTCCTAATAATTCACAAACAACACATATTTATGAACTACTAGAGACTACACAAGTCAAGTGGCTAGTCTACAAGGGTTAGGTACTTGTTACATAGGTGAATATGAAGTTTTAAAATATTTCCATCAAATCATCTTCGGGTCAACATATAAGAAAAGACAATATGAATTGGTTGATAGCTTGAGTGAATAATTTTCAATCAACTTGCTCAAGCACCCCGAAGCCTCATATCACCTTCAAGTACCTACAACACTCATCAAGCACAATTTGGTACCCAAACTATGTTGGGTCCATTAAGGTTAGTCACAAGAGACTTAGGCACCCAAATGGCCTTTGTGCTAGCATGTGGTGAACCAATCACCTTTCTAGCACAAGTGTCATTTTTGGGCCTCCTAAGCAATTTTGAATCAATTGACAAGTTAGGCTTAGGAGTGTTACCCATGGGACAATCCGCACTTAGGTGTCCCTTTCCCTTGCAAGTGTAGCATAGGCGTGTCTTGTTCTTCTTAGCCTTCTCTTCTTGCAATTTGCTTGGTACCTTGCTAATGAGCCTCTTTCTTGATGATGCCAAGTCTTCATCTTTCATGTAGGGGCATGATGCAATTTCATGACCCTTCTCATTGCACTCATAACACTTCTTCTTGCTTCTTCTTGTCTTCTTGTTTGGAAGTGTGACTTGGTCATCAACCTTGTTGGAACACATAGAGGCATTGTGTCCCATGTTGGAGCACTTGACATGAGCCATCTTCTTCTTCTCTTGGATTTTGCCCATGCCCTTCGCTTGTTTCTTCAAGGAGCAATCCCTTACATGGTGACCCTCCTTCTTGCACTTGAAGCAAGTCATGAGAGTCTTCTTTGGTTGACCTTGCTCCTTGTTTTTAGTCACCCACATTGATTCTTTTGGCTTCTGAGAAACCTGCTTTTGCTTGGGCACCATCCTCTTAGGCTTAGTTTGATCAGGAGTCAGATTGGTAGCCTTCCCTTTTTTGTGGGGGGCGGCACTACCGCCCTTCACAGCGGCACTGCCACCCTTAGGTGGTTGTGCTGCTCGGGGCTGTTGTTGTGCCACCATCTGTGCAGGCTGATCTGTACCAATCTGCTCCTTCCTCCCAAACTGCACATCTTGAAAGTCACTTGCCACTTTCGTGCCACCATCTTGTGCTTTTCCATCCATGCATCCACTTGCTATGATTTCATTAAGCCTAGCAATCTCTTTTCTCATAGCCTCCATATTAGCAAGGTTAGTGACATAAATATTCAAATCAAGATTAAAGCATTTTTCACAACCTTGACTAGTGGAAGAAGTAGAGACATCACTTGCTTTGGAAAGATGTGAGTTGCTCTCTGAAAGAAGACTAAATTGCTCCCCAAGCTCAGTATGCTTGTCATCCAACCAACAATATTTTTGTTGGAGAGCAATGTAATCCTTCTTTAGGAGAGCATGGGCATTTTGCTCTTTGGCCAAGGCCTCATGCAAGGTGTCCACCTCACTTCTTGACAATGCAAGAGCTTCATCACTAGCTATGTAGAGATTTTCTTGCTTGATTAAAGTCTTTTCTCTCTTCTCTAACTCAGCTTGTGTTGCCTCTAAATCATCCATTAGTTGAGAAATAAACAACTTGCTTTTTCTATCCAAATTCTTAGTTATGTTGTTTATTTCTTCATCACTAGAATCATCACTAGAGGTATCACTAAGATCACTACTAGAGATGTCACTAGGAGGTGGAGAAGGTTTGGCTTTTGATTTTACCTTCTTACCCTTTATCATAAGACATACATGAGAAGTGGCATGAATAGTTGAGCACATTGGTGAGGTGGATTCATCACTTGGCCTCCACCGATCACAAGCTTCTTCTTCCTTCAAACTGTTAGTCTCACAAGAACTATAGGAAGTGGAAGTACCACATGTAAAAGCCTTGTTCTCACCAACCATTTCATTACCTTTCACATATGTTGGTGAGGGAGTGGCTGTGGCATGATCAGCTATGCCTTTTGGGAGAATCACTTGAGGCTCATCATTTGTCGGTGAAGTTGAGCACTGATCAAGTGATTCTTCCAGTGCGAGCATCTTCTCATCACATTTGGACTTGTCATATTTTTCTTTGAGCGTGGTCCAAATGATATGAGCATCACCAAGTGGTTCACCATCCACAAATATGACAGCATCAAATACATCTTCACTCAAAGCACTGAATAAGATATTAGCAGCTTGAGCATTGTGTTGTAAGCATTTCACTTCCTCTTTAGATAAGTAGTTCAAATCATTGCTAGGAGGTGAAATGCTCACATCTACAATCTGCTCGATATGAGGACCCATGGCCCTAAAAATATCAAGTACACAAGCAGACCAAGATGCATAGTTTGAGCCATCTGAAAGTAAAAGTTCTAGAGATACTTCCTCACTTGTCGACATCATCTCTCAAGACGGTTAAGCCCAAATTTGAGATCCTAGCTTTGATACCAATTGAAAGGACCTTGATGTCGCCTAGGAGGCCTAGAGGGGGGGTGAATAGGCCTACAAAAATTTAGCTCAAACAAAAGTTAAAACTGAAGTGTCACTGTCTCCCTTCGGGGGCCGCACTGACTCCCTATGACCGTAAGTCCAGATCTATCCAAACTAGTACACTGAGTACTAGAGATATCCAGTGACAACCATGCAAAATTTCAGCTCGAGACTCAATAAGATTAGAGGGCGGCATTGCCGCTCTACTAGGGCGGCACTGCCGCTCTTCAAAATATAAGCTAACAGAAATGAAACTTTGCTGGTAGAAACTAGATACTCTAAGAAGCTTAACCCTGCAACAGAAAGCTAAGATACAACTCGAAGACTGTATACCACAGAAATCTCACAAAGTAATAGATCGAGCCCACAAACCCTAAAGACATCTAGATAAAGATGAACTGCAGGAAGTAAATCAGCACACAAGACACAAGATTTATCCCGTGGTTCAGCTCACCACAAAGGTTTGCCTATGTCCACGTTGTTGAGGTATCCACACAAGGATGAGCTAGCCACCAAGGCTTGCTCTTTCCCTAGATCTCAAATCAAGAGAATGAACTCTTGAAGTGAGGCGTGATTTCTTAGCTGCAATGGGTTGTTACAAACCTCCCTAGGCTGCCACACAAGTTGGCAAGCTCAAGGGCGACGCCTAGCCGGCTAGGAGCAAGCTCCAAGAGTAAAGAACCCTAGAACCGTTGGCCAAACGAGAACCAACTGCTCTCAAACTATGGGAATCAATAGATCAGCTCCCCACGAGTGTTTTGCTGCCTTTTCTCTCAAGTTTCAATGGTGGAATCACTAGATATCTTGAGGAGGTGAAGGAGCAACAATGGGGGAGAGAGAACTGTGTTTGAGAGCTGCAGCAACGGTCTGAATGTCGGGAGGAGGAAGAAGACTTGGTTGCAACGTTTCTGGATTGTATTTATACGTCTGAATCGGACTCAGATTTGAAGGGCGGCAGTGCCACCCTTAATGGGCGGCACTGCCGCCCTGGCCAAACAACTCTGATGAATATGAAATTTGGCTGGCTGGTTTGGCTGGTTATGAGGATGTTATTCTAGGATTTTAAGCAATTGGTTCCACAGTTTTGCAAACTGTTCTAGGATCCCCCTTGATAGTCCGGCTTTTCCTAGCTCAAGAATAAAAAATATAAACAATTAATCACTTGAGTCTTGAATATCTTTATATGCCATTTCTTCTCAATGTCACTTCATAGGGGTTGCAACCAATTATGACTATCTCATCTCTTTGAGCAAACATCCCTTGAGCATGTGACTTGAACCATTTCACTATATATGAGTTCAACTTCATGGCTTCAAGTCACTTCCACTAATGATTTGATCCTCAACACAATATGACTCCTCGTAGCTTGATTAGTACCTCGACTCAATGCAAGTACTCTCTTCTTCACCCTAGCCATAGTACCTCCGTCTCCTTGACCTTCACCTTCGCTTAGTACCTCGAAGCCCTTTCCTTGCTATCTTCACCCTATCAAGCCATACTCAAGTCACATCATATTAAGCATCCATTGAAAACCATTTCTTCAATATTGTGATCCTTGCTTGAATAACTTTTAGATATAAATGTTGAGATCAATCAAGCTTTAGTTTGACTTACATAAAGACATATACGGATCATCATTAATATGGTCAAGCCAATTCACGGTCCCTTGTATTCTCTCCTTTTTGGTTTGACATTCTACACTCACTTCAATCTCTATCTTCATACTTCTAGCTTGATCAAATCAATGCAAAGTGATTCTCCAAATCTTTATCCATACAAGCAAACTAATGAAGAGATGACATATATCCAATATGAGTTAAGTCCTTGTCATTTGACCTTTGCTTGACATTTACTCACTTATGCATTCTTGATTCATTCTTCAACCTTGATCAAAGCTAGTTCACTATCAAACTCCTCTTGTTCATGAAAAGCAACCCATTGTTGAGACCATTCCAAAATCATCAATCCATGTCTCACTTGTCATTTGCCAAATATGCTTGCTTTCTCATGATGCCATGATATCCCACAACATAGAAGCCATATCATCAACTCTATTTGCATTGTTGTCTTTTGCTTGAACAAGATTGTTTCTCTGATCTTCCAATACAACAATACACAATTTTGGCCTTCATGTCAACACTATGTCGAATACCATCAAGTTTGCATTTCTATTTAAACCTTGGATACACTTAGCAAACTTGTTAGACCTTTAATTATGTTGTCACTCAATTCACCAAAACCCACTAAGGGCTAGATGCACTTACAGGTTTGTATATCTAAGACTGTATCTCTTTCGAACGAGAGACGTCTAACTAGGTTACGCGACCTTTCCAAATACCTAAGGATACGGATAGAGGGGTTATACCTAAGGTGTCGGTGAGGTCTGGGTAGTGGGGCAGTGATGAGTCGGGGCAGTGGCGAGACGACGCGGTGCAGGCGGACCCGCAACGCCGACGAAGATGATCGGGGTCGACGAGTCCTTCTGACGGGTCCTCCTCGTGCCAAAAACGAGCATATGGTTAGTCTCGACCGAAAATTTCGGCAGCACCTCCCCTGCACGGGGAGGTTACCAAAACCTGCAGAAAACGCCGACACGAAGGTAAACAACCACATATATACCAAACATAGTCACGAAGGCCAACAACCACAATAGTACCAAGATGAGCCATGTACTTCTATTTCCATGCAGATAACAGTATCGAAGTAGTACAACTACTACTAATACTAACACTAAGAGCATCTCCAAGTGTTTGCTATTAGAGTTGCCATCCTATAAAATTTGGCAAAACTTGGAAAAAACCATCTCCAACAGTTTGGTATTCGGAGTTGCCAAATTGCGTCACTTGCCAAATCTTTGTCCCGCGCGTGCAGCTTTGCGCGTGGCGGACTCGATTGCCAAACGAGCTTTGCGCTCGTTCTTTCCCTTCCCGCGCTATCTCCGTGAAAAATCAGATCGGCGAGCGCCCAGCGCCGGGACGCCCAGCGTCGCGTTGTGCGACGGGAACGCCCAGCGCCGGAACTTGCGGAGCTCATCGCCGTCCCCGTCCCCATCGCCGCCGCCGAGGGCCGCAAGTTCGCACTGACGGACGGCGTGGACGTCGCCGCCGACGGCACCATCTACTTCACCATCCGTCAGCAGCTCCACCTTCCTGTCCGGGCTCACCTTCAGCAACCCCTGTCAAGAGCCATTGTTCTTACCACACCTCGGTTCACGGATAAAGATGAATACAGCGGCCCTATACTAGTAGACAGCTGACAGTCGTGTGTTTTCGATGTGGACTCACGATGTCCGTGTCGGCGACGATGAGACCGCCGTCAGAGGCGAGCACGACACCGAGCGGGCGGCCGCTGGTCCGGACCCAGTCCTCGACGTCCCCGCCTGGCACGCACACCCTCCGGACCCACCCGTCGACGCACCCCGTGTACAGCCACCCTCCGGCGTCGTCGTACGCCAGGTCCTCCGGGCCCGGGAGGCGCCCCTCGCCGACGCGCTCGCTGTGCTGCAGCGCGCGGCGCTCGTGCCGCGGCGCGGACACGTCGGGCCCGTACGAGTACTCCGGCGGCAACGGCGCCGGCGAGAAGTCCCTGGGACTGTACAGCACGACGGCGAGCACGACTGGTGCCAGCACCAGCGCCATGGCCTTCAAGAAACCGAGCCCCGACGCCATGGCCATTGCTCCGCGCACAAGCTGTGTCGTTGTACAGCGGGCCCGCCTTGCTCTGCTCCCACTCCCCATTCGAGTAGTCGCACCTTGGCGCCGCGATCTTTCCCGCTGCTCCACCGGCGGCGCCCGCAGCTGCAGAAACTTTAGGCCCCTACGGCGGCGACGGCGAGGAGGTGACCGGGGCTGGAGAGGAGGGATCGCTGGAAGGGGGAACTGGAATGGTGGCGAGGAGTGGAGGCGCCCATGGAGGGAGGCACGGGATCGAGGACCGATCCTGCTGATCCAGACAGACAAGTCTGATCCGCGCATAGGAGACCGGCGGTAGTTGATGGTGGGCCTGCTATATGTGGTTTGGCAAGTCCAATTTGGCAAACACTTGGAGATGGCCAACTATTACACTTCCTATTCATTTTAAGGAGTTGCCAAATTGAAAGATTTGGCAAGTCCAATTTGGCAAACACTTGGAGATGCTCTAACACTACTACTAACACTAACACTAACACTACTAACACTACTACTAACTACTAAGTACTAACTGTTAAGTAGTAACTATTTACTAACTACATAGGGCGTACCTTCGCGACGAAAATAGCAAGAACGAGCTTCGGCGACGTCGACGGGGGCGACCGAAACGGCTAGAGTGTCGACGGACCTAAGCCGGCACCTTCCTCTTCTCTTCTCCTTGTCCTTGTCCTTCTCCTCTCCACTCCTCTCCACTCCTCCTTCTCCTCCTTTTCTTCCTCTCCTCCACCTCCTCCTCCTCTTCCTCCTCCACCTCTTCCTCTACTCCTCTCCTCCACTGGACGGCCACGGCACGGCCACGCAGCCGGGGGGGGGGGGGGGGGGGCGGCGGCCGACCGGCTGGGGGGCGCGACCGGGGGGGGGGGGGCTCGGCCGGGGGCCGGGGCGCGGCCGGGGGGCGACGGCGGCGGGCGGCGCGGGGCAGGGCAGGGCGTGTGTGCGGGTGAAGTGTGAGTGTGTGCGTGTCTGTGGGTGGCGTGGGTCGTTTTGTATTTTTTTTCTTTTTGAACGTCTTTGCCGAGTGCAAGATCGGTTGGCACTCGGCAAAGAACCCCTCTTTGCCGAGTGCCAGCCGATCTAGCACTCGGCAAAGACTGGCCACGTGGCAGCCATCACCAGCCAGTGGACAAAGCGTTGCCGAGTGCCGGCTGGCGCGGCACTCGGCAAAGAATTATCCTTCGCCGAGTGCCAGCGGGCCCGACACTCGGCAAAGAGCCTGTTTACCGAGTGCCAGGGTTGATACTCAGCGAAGTTTTTATTTTATTTTTAATTTTGCCACCAAATTATTTTTGAGGCACTTCCACACTACCGCTGTCAACATGTTCAAATTGGACACTTTTTCAAAGCTTTTCGTTATATTTTTTTACTTTATTTCATTTTCTTGAATTTTTCCGAAAGACGCAAGTTTGAACTGCGGGTGCATCGAATAGTGGATTTTCATGATTTAAAAAATGTTATTCTTGTTTCTAACCGTATGTTGAGGCCAAATCCAAAAACTGACCCGAGGTTTCGATCAACGTGCTCACGGGGCAACGCCTCCAAATTACGTGTAGTCGGTTTTTTTATTATAGAAAATACAAATAAATTCCGAAAATTGCGAAACTTGGCGAGATGTTGTTACATCATATGCGTATGTCGTGAAAAAAATTATCACTCATAAAGAAATTTTAGCTCGCTCCTCAGAAAAAAAAAAGAACTTTTAGCTATGCACTGAGTCGTATCATGTGGAATGCAAAGGAAGGCAAAAGGAGCTGATGATAGAAATGAGAGGCATCAAGAAACAAGATAGCACAGCAGTAGTTTTATTTCAAGCTTTGCCTAAAGAACAGTTCCACTGTCCAACGGGCTTGTGTGCAGAGCTATTCAGAGCAATCCTTCTCAGGTTCTTTGGACGGCCCCTACGATCGCGCGCGCATACCCAATGCATCAATCTTGAACAACGCGTACAAAACAAATCGGCTAGGCGAGTTGACATCAGTGCAGCTTTTCTTGCCCCGTGGTGGACACTCAAAATTTGTTGAACGTACTTGTCTATTTGCATGACATATATACGTGTCCGTTATAATCCTAGACAATAAACAAAGACACACAGCCTACAGTGAACTAATAGCTTGCACTTCCACAACCCTTTTGGCTGGCCCGGAAGCTCTGTGCCGTAGGGCGGGCCTGAATGTATTATTGGGCGGAACGCCATGCGTGCCCTGTCATGTGGGAGCAGAAGGGTATAAATACTTTTTTTTTACGAAGGGGCCGGGGCCCTGCAGATGATTTATTGAAGGATAAAACAGTACAAAGCCAAAGGAAGTACAGTGATAAAACATAAGAAAAGAGCTAAACTAAAAGAGCTAAAAAAACAAAAGGAACAGAAGGGTTGAGAAGTTCAGCATCAAGGGACAGCAAAGGAGATGAAGAAAGTTAGGGAACAAAGTCGGAGCCGAAGCACTATAAATTCTGTTTCCATTGATCAAATTGCATTGTCAGACTTGGCTTTACTCGGAGGGCAACGAGGCTGCCCTCTCTTCCTCAATTGCCATCTTCTCCATTGAATCCATTCAGCAACCAACAAGCTCAACTCTCTCATCCATTGATTGCATGACTCAGAGTATAATTAAATTACTATAACACAACTTAGAAGACAATAATATATCGTATGAATAATTGGTTGTTCAACCGTCTTATAATTATGTGGCATGGTACGAGACCATCTAGCTACGAACAATAGTGTACTTATGCCTGTAGCTTTAACAGGATCGAAAACATCTATGATCATCTAAGATCGATAAAATAGCGAAGGAAAATGCATGCACGCCGCATGTCATTAAACCCACACAATCACAAGCGCACTTCGTCCCCATGTCGCGCATTCTCTCATAATGACTGTTCTGCAAGTGACTCAATAGGCTAGCAGTCTCTCCAAGCCAACGAGCACATTCTGGATTATTTCCAACAATTGATAGATGGAAGCCAGCCTGATCCCCATTAAAGGGACAGACGTAGCTAGCCGTGATCAGCGGTGCAAAGCTGCATCAAAATTATGTAGGAGGGTTCACTCCCTTTACTAGTTCACTCCTTCATTAGTCTGCGGCCATGATATTGAACTAATAACTCCTTCATTAGTCTGAGGCCATGACGTTCAATACTCCTCTTTAATGGTTCCATTCGTATCGGTTCTTTTCTCTCTGCTATGGACTTCGTGTTGTTATGGACTTCGTGCTAAACATTGATTAGCTAATTGTTGTTGTTAATTTGGGTCCTGAAAAACTACAGTTGTTAATTAAGTTAGTGCAGCTATGACTCCATGTTATTATTCAATTATGTCTAAGGCCTATGTAATTGTTCTTGTTTCTTCATTTGTGCTCATCATGTTCTTCTCTGTTCTTATGTCTCCTGAATTCTGTTTGGGGGCGGAGTGCTCATCATGTTCTTCAATTATGTCTGAGGCCTATGTAATTGTAGTTGGTGACGGTTGGTGCTGGGATGAGCTGAAAGCTGAAAAACAAACATGAGCTGGTCTTGATCAGGCTGCAAACCAAACAAACATGACTGTAGCCAATGACCCAGGCCATGACTGGTCTAGGCCTGGTCGCTGGCCTGGCTGCCTAGGGGCAGCGTTCCAAACACGCCCTCAGGCACTCCGCCCCCATGTCTGCAGCTAACTTGGCTAGCAGTCTCCAAGCAAAACGATGCAGACTGAGGAGCAGAGCGATGCATGACTGAGGAGCACTGCAATGCAGCAGCAGAATATGCGATGCAGTCTCTCTCATCGGGGAGACATGGACTCGATGAAGACCTAGAAAAGGGTCCCGTGAGAACATGGTATTGGTTACAGACAAAAATTAGACCAATACGGCATACTTAAAAAATAAATCAATAAATTCAATATTACTAATAATCTGGATTATTACGTACGGAAGCTAGAATGCATGAGGCCGAGGGAGTCGTGCTAGTGGAAGGCGAACTCAGCAATTATGGGTTCCAGATGCTTCTCAAGCCTATATATACGCGTCATCATTTGCTATATACTTGTCTTTATAGATAATAACATGTTCTTGCTGCATTTTTCTTCATCATTTCCCAATTTCTAGACAGCTTATTTAACCCTTCGACATAATGTGCAGTGCCTTGGCTTGTGGCATATCCTAAAAGTAAACTACTTGTGTTTCAGCTTGTACATGGCATTTTATAGGCATGGCTGGCCCATAGACCATTTATTATTGGTACTATACAGTTATGAAAGTAGGGTTAGAAGACGTCGCCGCCTGCCCCTAGGGCCTAGGGTGTGTGAGCCGCCGCCGCCGTCTCCATCTTCTTCACTTTTGGTCCCCCTCCCTCTCCCTCCAGTATCTCGCCGGAGGTCAGATGGAGTGGGGATCCATCGTTTTTAATAAGTTTTCTGGTAGATCGAGTCATCTAGAGTTAGAGTTCCTCCATGCCAAGGACTCTAGTATTGGGGGTGTTTTTCCTCCTCCTTCTTCCCGGCGACGGAGAAAAGGTAGGGTGGATCCGGTCTCTCCATGGTGGCTCTGTTGAAGATGACACTACTACAGACATAGGCCTTTAGCCCCGGTTGGGAAGGGGCTTTAGCCCCGGTTGCTCCGAACCGGGGCTAAAGACTCCCACGAGAAAAAATAAATTTGCGTTTGTGAGATTCGAACTCAGCACCTCTCGCCTCAGGCACGCTTACCAACTGAGCTACATAACCCACGTGATGTAGTTCTAGACGTTTTCCTTTTGAATCCACTCGGGAAGGACCTTTAGCCCCGGTTGATAACACCAACCGGGGCTAAAAGGACATTTAGTCCCGGTTGGTAACACCAACCGGGGCTAAAGGTTCACCCTTTAGCCCCGGTTGGTATTACCAACCGCCACGCTCCTGGGCCCCCTTGTCCTTGCGCCGTCGGTTGATGTCGTTGTGGGCGTCATTGGGATCTCGAGGTTGTCGGCTGTCGATGATCCGTTCGCGGACTGGCCTAGCTCGAGAGGCGTCCGGCTGGTGGACGGATGCCTCGCGCTCGTTGCGGGGCGTGTCCGCCGGCTTCCCCGAGGCTGCTCCGCGCCGGCGTGACGCCGAGCTCTCGGCCTGCTGCACAGCGGCTGTCTCGAGGAGGTTCTTCACTTCCCCGAGCATGCGCCTGGCGTCAGGGTTGGAGACGGCGGGTAGATCGCGGAGCATCATCGCCGCCGCCACCACGTTCTGCCCGGCTCGCGGGAAGCATACCTCGGGGCGTGCTGGTGCCCCGTCCTCGAGGATCCGCCGGTGGACCTCTCGAGCCCGACCTCGAGCTCCGGCTCCTCGGGACTGGGGTGGTTCCTGCATCAGAGTTTGCCGGAGCTGCAGCAGGTGTCGCCGTTCTCCCTCGGCTTTGGTGATTGCCTCCTGCACCTGCGCGAGTTGCGCCGCCCGGCCGTCGTCGTGCTGAGGCAGTGCAGCCGGTGCTGGAGGTTCGTTCCTCCCCTGAACACGTGATCCGCCTGCCGCGGCCACGTCGCTGGGGCCCTCTAGATCGAGCGTCGGCCTGCCGTCGTCGCCCTCGTCCTCGGTATCGCATACGACCCCCTTGAGTTGGAAGCACTCCCTGGTGGGATCCCAGAGGTCGGGGTCATGGTAGTCGTATTCATCGGAGTCGGAGCTGTTGATGGCGTGCCGCCTTGGCCGATGCTGGGACCGCAGCTCGCGGTACCATTCTCCGACGGTGGCTCGCCGGGGTGGCCCGATGGCTCGCGAGAAGCCGTGGTCGACGTGCGCGGGGTGGACGATCTCCAGGTTGGCCATGGCCTGCAGTAGCACGCCCGGGTACTGCTCCTGGCCTGCCGGCGGTGGGACCCGACGGCGCTTGTTGAACTGGCGGGCGTAGGCTGCTGCGGAGCTGTCGAGGCGGAACGGGAACCGCCGGCGTCGAGCGCGGTACACCCCGTGTGGGAGGAGGCCGGGTGGTGCCGACGGTGCACGGCTCGGAGGCCTCTGGCCTGGCTCCTGGTCCGTGCGCATGATGAACACGGAGTCGCTAGGTGGGCGCGGACGCGCCCTGGAAGTCTCTGGCCGTGCGTCGGGCAGGCTCCTGCTCGGGAACTCCGCGCCGGCCACGGGGAAGTGGGTGTACGCTGCCGGCGCCGCCAGTGCCTGGCGACGATGGTGACGACGGCGCCGCTCGTGGGGTGGCGACGCGTGGTGGTGTGGGCGACGTGCCACGCTCCTCGCACGGGGTGGCGTGACACGCCTTCTGCTCGGGCTCTCCGTGGAGAGCAGGGTCAGCTCGTTGCCGTTGCCGGTGGCCAGGAACTCGAGGCTCCCGAACCAGACGATGGCACCAGCAGAGAACGAAGGAGTCGAAGCAGCCATGCAGGAAACAGCAAGAAACCGACTCGACACGCGAAGGCCCCTACCTGGCGCGCCAACTGTCGGTGTTTCAACCCCGGGGGTATGACACCAACGAGTAATATGATCGCGTGTTCTCTTCCTGGATGGTGATGCAAGATGACACAAGGATTTATCCTGGTTCGGGCAAAGAAGGCCCTACGTCCAGCGGGGGAGGGGGTTCTTGTATTACTTGCACCTAAATGCTTGTACAGGGGCGAATACAAGCTCAGTGAGCGTGGACCGGAGTCCGGACTCGAGTGTGTGTGTGTGGACTCGTGTCGCGCAAGCCCGTGTGTAACCGTAGACTCGTGCGTTGTTTTTTCTCTCCGTGCAAAGGGCCCTGGCGTCCCCTTTTATAGAACAAGAGGAGGCCAGAGTTTACACAGAATAGATATGTACAGCACTTGATATGGCGTAGGGTAGGAATCCTGTCTTGTCGGGGCCACTGGAGCCGTCGTGGGCGTCGCTGTTGAGGCGTCCTTGGAGCGTGGCCTCCATCCCGGGCGTGGACGTGGAGGCGTGGCGATGCGGAAGCCGTACAGAACCCATCCCGGCACGTACAGGACACGGCAAGGTCCTTCCGGGTCTTGGGATACCTGTCCTCCAATAGCATGATAGCAGTTAGGGCTCGAGGGGCGCGGAGCCGGCCTCGAGGTGGTGCCTACAAGGGGGGCTCGAGCCCCCGCGAGTATGGGCAAGTCCCGGGACGCCCGGGCGTACAGTGGGAACCCAGGCTCCGGGATGGGGCTCGAGTGTGCGTCAGGGCAGGGCATGGCCTAATAATGCTGTACTGGCGCCTTTTTGCCCATGCTTGTGGTGAAAACGAGAATTGACTCTGCCCTGGTTACTGTGGTATACGTCGGGCTGCAGAGGACGTGACTGGCGTAGGTGAAGACATTAAATGCGCGGTATGGGGCTGGCATCCGATGCCTGCGCCGCTCGAGGTAAGCATAGGCGTCTCGAGGGATAGGCTACCGTGCCAGAGAGGCTCGAGGTCCCCGCGTGGGGTCTCGAGGTGCGGTGTTTGGCTGTGGGGGGCTCGAGCCCTATATGCTAGGACTCGAGGCTTTAGTGGAGCGTTCGCCCGAGGCCCGGCTTGGAGGGCTCGGGCGAGACGGAGATTGAGCGTTCGCCCGAGGCCTGGCTTGGAGGGCTCGGGCGAGACGGAGATTGAGCGTTCGCCCGAGGCCTGGCTTGGAGGGCTCGGGCGAGACGGAGGCTTGGAGGGCTCGGGCGAGACGGAGATTGAGCGTTCGCCCGAGGCCTAGCTTGGAGGGCTCGGGCGGAACGGAGGCTTGGAGGGCTCGGGCGAGACGGAGATTGAGCGTTCGCCCGAGGCCTGGCTTGGAGGGCTCGGGCGAGACGGAGACTTGGAGAGGGCTCGGGCGAGACGGAGATTGAGCGTTCGCCCGAGGCCTGGCTCGGAACGGGTTCCAGCTCGAGGCCTTGGGCGTGATGAGCCTCGAGGGGTAGGCCATCGTGCTGGAGGGGCTCGAGGTCCCCGCGTGGGGGTCCCGAGGAGCGGTGCACAACTGTAGCGGGTTCGAGGGGTAGGCTACCAGGAGGCGGTCGGTAAGGTTTTGGCAAGTCTAAGCTCCCTGGCGGTGGGCCAGTGTTGCAGGCTCCGAGGGGCTGGTTTCTTGGGAGGTTAGACTTGCTGGGTTTATTAATTGGTGTTCTAGGTTTAACTTATTTGTTATGCGTTGATTGGGGGTACCCCTTTGGCGTTCCCCCGACACATATGTTGTTGGCCCAAATAGATCCATGTGAAGTAGCTCTAACTCTCTTGATGTTGATACAAAGGCTTTGGTTGGATGAGTGTTTGCAACTTGCTTGCCGGCTTGACATGCACTACACAATTTGTCCTTCTCAAATTTGACATCCTTCAAGCCCCTAACCAAATCCTTCTTCAATAGCTTGTTGAGAGTGTTCATTCCGACATGTGCCAATCTTCTATGCCATAGCCAACCAAGTGATTGCTTAGTGAACAAACATGTTTTCAAGTTGGCATCCTCGGAGGAGAAATCCACTAGATAGAGATTGTTGTATCTAAAGCCTTTGAATATCACTTGTGTATCATCTTTCTTGGTCACATACACTTCTTTGTCGGTGAACAAACATTGAAAGCCAAGATCACATAGTTGCCCAACGGATAGCAAGTTGAAGCTCAATGATGCAACTAGAAGCACATTGGAGATGGTATGATCATTTGATATTGGCACTTTGCCCAATCCCTTGACATTGCCCTTTGAGTTGTCACCAAATGTTATCTTTTCTTGGTCATCGACATTCTCTTCTAGTGAGGTGAATATCCAGGGATCACCGGTCATATGTTGTGTGCAACCACTATCAATCACCCAATGAGATCCACCGCTCTTGTAGTTCACCTACACACACAAGAAATCAAGCTTGAGCTTTTGGGACCCAAACTTGTTGAGGTCCCTTAACCTTCTCAACTAGTGACTTTGCAACCCAAATTTGCTTTGGCCTATTCTTGTTAGGAGGCCCCATGAACATAACCTTCATCTTGCCACTAGAGTCTTGTCTAAGCATGTAGTGAGCATTGAAAGCAAAGGGCCTAGCATGCTTGGGCAAGGGTGTGGGTTTTGGCTCTTCACAATCATGAGCAAAGTGTCCTTTCTTTCCACACTCATAGCATCTCCCAATATTCTTCTTTTTTGGCTTTGTGATCCTCTTGCGTTGCTTCATCTTCTCTTCAAGGAAGCCAATACCATTTCTATTTGTCTTCATCACGGTGTTCATGAGTAGCTCACTTTGAATACATTGACCCTTGGTGAATTTCTTCAACCCGGTGGTGAGGTGCTCCTTCTCTTTCTTGAGCTTGTCATTCTCTTGTTGGAGCTCTAATTGAGATGGTGTCATTTTGTAATCCCTCTCCATCTTCAATCTCTTGTTCTCTTCTTTTCGCATGTCTAGCTCAAGTGTCATGCTATAATCATCATCATGAGTTTCTATGACAACTTGCTTGGTGGTTGTAAGCTTCTCTAGATCAACCTTGAGCTTTGCATTCTCATTCTTGATCTTGACATAGTCATCAAAGTGATCAGCCTCAACCACTTTCTTGCCCTTGCCACTAGCCTTTTGCTCATCATGCTCACTAACCAAGTCCTCACAAGATGTTGCTATGTCACACTTAACAACAAGGTTAGGAGCATCATGTGTCTCATGTGAAAGCATATCATAAGCAATGGTGAGAGTATCATAATCAACTTTCACTTGAGTGTATTGTTCTAGCAAAGCATAACTAGTGGTAAAGTCACTATGCATCTTATTAAGTTTTTCATTTTTAGCTCTAGTCTTTCTTATGATTTTAGAGTAGTTGTTAAGCAATGCAACAAGTTCATCATAAGAAGGTGCCTCAAATTCCCCATCACTATCACTATCACTAGAGTCGTCATCGTTTTGTACCTTCCGATCACCCTTAGCCATAAGGCATAGGTGTGTAGAGGATGACGGTGATGGTGGTGGTGGTGGTGTAGAGGAGCCAATGACTAGAGCGGCCACCTTCTCCTTCTCATCATCACTATCTTCATTTGATGAGCCATCGGAGGAGTCAATGTCGGTGAGCCAATCACCAACAATGTAAGCCTTGCCACCTTTCTTGTGGTATTGCTTCTTCTTGCCATCCTTCTTCTTGTAGGGCTTCTCATTCTTCTTCTCATCTTCGCTAGATGAGTCATACTTCTTGCCCTTGTTCTTGTTCTTGTAGCTCTCTTTGTTGGGCTTGGTGCATTGATGAGCAAGATGGCCAAGCTCACCGCAATTGTAGCAATCCATTTCGGAGATTGGCCTTCTCTTGATACTTGTGAAGAACTTCTTCTTTCTTGAGTCAAAGTTGACTCCATTCTTGTGAAGCTTCTTCAACATCTTGGTGGTTCTTCTCACCATGAGAGCGATGTTGGAATCATCCTCTTCATCACTTGAGCTCTCATGATGCACCTCAATAGCCTTGGACTTGCCCTTCTTGTCATGGCTTGCTTTGAAGGCCAAGTCCTTCTTGTCGGTGGAAGAGCCACCACTTGGTGTGATGTGCATGTACATCTCATGCGCATTGATCTTTCCCAAGATTTGAGTTGGTGTAGCGGTGGAAAGATCGCCTTGATGTAGCACCGTCACAATATGTCCATATTTCTCAATTGGAAGGACACAAAGAATTTTCCTCACAACATCGGATGGTTGCATTTGTGTGAGGCCAAGTCCATTGAGTTCCTCTACAAGAACATTCAAGCGTGAGTACATTTTATTTGCACTTTCATTAGCATGCATATCAAATGAGTGAAGCTTTTGCATAACTAAATGATAGTGTTCCTCACGCTCACTCTTGGTTCCCTCATGGAGAGCACAAATGTTATCCCATAGATCATGGGCATTCTTGTGGTTTCGGACGCGGTTAAACACATCCTTGCAAATGCCTCTAAAAAGAATATTTTTGGCTTTTGCATTCCACTTCTCATTCTCTTCCTCATGTGGCGTGAGGCTAGTGCCCTCCTTGGGTTTGGGAACTCGGTTAAGGCAGCTTCGCGGCATCTAACATCAACCGCTTCTATGGTACGACTCCATACGGATTTTCCAATATGGAAAGTCGTCTCCCTCGAACATGGGAGGTGGTCCATCACCTCCGGACATCTTAACTCTAGGCGGTTAAGCTTAAATCGAGAGCACGAGGCTCCGATACCAATTGAAAGGATCAAGATGCCCAAGAGGGCGGTGAATTGGGCTTTTCTAAAACTTTAGCAAAAATTAAAACCTATTAAGCCCAATTAATCCCCTTGTGCCTAGAAGTGTATTTCTCTCTATTCTACCGCACAAAAGACCAAGTCTATGCCACTCCTACTCTAGCAAAGCAATTCAATAGTGAATGAAAAACAAGTATAATGCGGAATTGAATTGCTTGAAAGTAAATGCGTAAGTAAAGGAGTAGAGATGACAAGACGATCTTTTTGCCGAGGTATCGAGGTGTCGGCACACCCCCTAGTCCTCGTTGGAGCACCTGCGCAAGGGTATCGCTCCCCCTTGATCCGCGCAAGGATCAAGTGCTCACTATGAGCTGATTCTTCGCCGCTCCGGCCCGGTGAATCGCTCACTACCGGTCACAAGCTTGCTTGGGTCATCCACAACGCCACCGGATGCTCTCCAAGCTTCACGATCTCCACCAAGTCGTCTAGGTGATGCCGATCACCAAGAGTAACAAGCGAGAACTCTCACTTGACCAACACAAGGCCAAAGAGATGGATGGATGCACACTTGCTACTCAATTCTCACTAGGAGGTGTCTAATTCTCTCAATTAGCAACTCTCTCAACCTCACTAGGGCTCTTGCACTTTCTCACACTCACAATGTGTCTCTCAGCAGATGGAAGTGGCAAGAACACTCTAATGGATGAGGAGAAGGAGTATAAATACTCCCCCAACCGGTCATCCAAAAGAGCACCAAACAGGGCTCACTGCGGGGCATCGGACGCTCCGATGCCTGGCATCGGACGCGCCGATGACCTCGACCAACGGTCGACTGTACCCTCTTGTCAGACCTGTTAAAGGGACATCGGACGCTGGGCAGCGTCCGATGCTACCACGTCCGATGTGGATTTACCCTCTCCGGAACCTCTCTGCATGGCCATTGGACGCTGGCCCTCAGCGTCCGATGCCAGCGTCCGATGCAACCCTCAGTTCACGCGCACGTGAACAGTGGCACGGGCGCGTCCGATGTGGACACATCGGTGCGTCCGATGCCACGCACCAGACTAAACCCTAGTCGGGGTGGACGTCTTATGCCCGTTACAAGGGCAAACTCAACTCGGATCGCGACGCTACCTTAACGACTTTTGTTCCTCTCGACATAAGGCATCTCTCTGAGCTACCTAGGGCTATGAAATAACAAGTGTGCACCACACCTACCTCAATAGACTCATCTAGGTCAAGCTACTGATTCATGCTCCCCTTTATAGTACGGCCAAAAGAAAAACAAACACCTAAGACTACCTAAGTGTCCTCCAACACCATATGACACTTAGCCTAGTCTACCACCATCTTCGTCGTCCGTCCTTTGAAAACCAAAACGATATCCATCGCCAGGGGACATGAACTCCATATGCCCGTATCGTCGCCATTACCGTGACCTAACTCAACCATGTTTCTGCAAAACACACGATAGTCACAGTAATCTTGTGTTTCATCCAATCACTGAAACCCACTAGGGGCCAAGATGCGTTTAACCTGCTTGAACCTTCCATCGCCGACCGCCCAAGCTCCGCCTCATCAACGGACGCCACGACTTCACCTCCGCCGACAGAACAACTGGTTGCCGCCATACCCACAACGCCATCTGATTGGCGTAAGGACTTCATCAAGTATCTCTCCGAGAACCTTGTCCCTGCTGACAAGGCAGAAGTTGAGCGCCTCGTTCGCCGCGTCAACAATTATATTCTGATCGATGGTGCGCTCATGCGCAAGAACTCCAGACACGAAGTGCTCCAAAAATGCGTCTCCCGGGAAGACGGCCTCGAGATCCTCTTCGACATCCATGCTGGAGAATGCGGGAACCACGCAGCTGCAAAGACGTTGGTACGCAAGGCTTTCCGTGCAGGATTCTACTGGCCATCAGCGGCCGCCGACGCCGAACAACTCGTCCGCACTTGCGAAGGGTGCCAATTCTTCGCCAAACAAACCCACTTTCCCGCGCAGGAGCTTCAAGAAATACCAGCCTCGTGGCCCTTCGCCTGATGGCCCTTTTCGACTAGCTCTGGGCAGCTTCAAGTGGATTTACGTCGCCGTCGAAAAATTCTCCAAATGGATCGAAGCGAAGCCAATCACCAAGGCGCGCGACCGCCGAGAACGCTGTCTCCTTCATCGACGAAATAATTCATCGCTTCGGTCTCCCGAACTCCATCATCACCGACCTCGGCTCCAACTTCACCGGCAACGTCTTTTGGGACTTCTGCGAAAAGCACGGCGTCCTCGTCAAGTACGTCTCCGTCGCTCATCCTCGAGCCAACGACCAGGCCGAACGCGCCAACGGCATGATCCTCGACGCTCTGGAGAAGCGCCTTTACCAGAAGGACGAAAAGCACCCTGGTCGCTGGATGCGCGAGCTCCCTTCCGTACTCTGGGGTCTTCGGACTCAACCCAGCCGCAACACCAACGTTTCGCCATACTTCATGGTCTTCAGCTCCGAAGCAGTCATTCTCGCAGACGTCGTCTTCCGCTCCCCGCGCGTAGAAAACTACAATGAAGAAGCATCCGACCAGGCTCGCTGCGATGACGTCGACCGTCTCGAAGAAGAACGGCTGGCGTCTTGCCTCCAAAGACGGGCATGTGTGCAGAGCTATTGAGAGCAATCTTCGGTTCTTTGGACGGCCCCTCACTCCGATCGCGCGCTCATGCCCAATCCAGCAATCTTGAAGAACGTGTACAAAACAAATCGGTTAGGCAGTCGACATCAGTGCAGCTTCTTGCTGCCCGGCCCGCGGTGGACGCGCTCAAAATTTGGTGAGAGGTTAATTGTAATAATATGAGTACGTAGTTGTCTAGTATTTGTATGCATACGTGTCGATTTTTGCTTCTTTGAATTTCCGAGTTGTCATATGCATGGTATCTGGCTTTCATTGGGTTATTAGATCAACTCCAGCCCAACATGTAAACTGGGCTCTTATTTTTTTTGCATTTGCATGTTGACTTGTAAAAAATATTGATCCAAATTTCCTTCCAACTCCAGCCCAAGACCGCCAAATTGGGCTACCAGCGCCGGCGCCTTGCCCACGCGCCGCGCGGCGTCCTCCCGGCCGCGCACCGCCAGCAGCGGCGCCCTCCCGCGCGCCGGCCGCCAGCACCCGCGCCTCACCCCGCGCGCCACCAGCACCCGTGCCCCGGCCATGCTGGTGCCGCCGGTGCTCGCCAAGAGCAAGCGCAGCAAGAGGCAGCGGGTGCACGCGCCGCCGGTCGTCGTGGTGGCCGTGGCCGCGGCCGCGCCGGAGTGGTGGTCGTGGTCTGCGGCGGCGCCGAGGAGGACTCGGCGGTCATATCGGGGTCAGGGACCACCACGACCACAACGTCGTCGTCAGCCCGGACGAGGCCGAGGCCGCGTCCGCGTCCGCTGGGTGCTGCGGCCTCACCGACGAGGACGAGGACATGGCGCTCTGCCTCATGCTCCTCGCGCACGGCGAGCCGGTGGCGGCGGCTAAGGACGGTGCCGGGACGACAGCAGCGGTGGCGGTGGTGGCGGCCAAGAGGCCAGCAAGTTCAGGAGCCGTCGCCCGGCTGCCTGCGACGGCGGCGCTGCCTCCGGCGGTCCGGGCAGCCACCGGCGGTCAGGCTTGGACCGTGGCATGTGTTGTGGGCGCATGTGCTGGGTAGCAAGCACGACGACGCATGTGTTCAGGACCGTGGCATGTGCTTGCGGCTCATGTGCCCGGACCGTCGCTGGGTAGGCTCCCTGTGCCTGTGGGCGCTGCCTCCGCCGCATGTGGCTCGAAGCATCATCATCATCAGCCGCGGTCCACGAGTGCTCCATCTGCGACGCCGAGTTTGGGTCCGGGCAGGCGCTGGGCGGCCACATGCCGCCGGTGCCGGCGGCGGCCGTGCGGGACCGAGACCGGGACGACGCGCACGCGCCCAGCAACAGGAAGGAGAAGAGCCTCCTGCAGGGGAGGACAGCAGGCAGGGCGCGCTCGGAGGACAGCAGGCAGGGGCACGTTCGCCGGAGGGGCGCGCTCGCCGGAGGGGAGCGGCGGGCGAGCGGGGAACGCGGCGGGCGAGCGTCGGGCGAGCAGATAGGAGCCTTTGGTTCCTCGGGGCTGCAAGCTAAATTTTAGGAGTCCTCCAAAAATAAGAGCCTAAATAGGAGGTCCATTGGAGTTGTTTTTTTTTGTTTTGAGCTTCTAAAAATAGAATAAGAACTTGTTTAGGGACTAAAATAGAATAAGGACTTGTTTAGGGACTCGCTTGGAGTTGCTCTTAGTCTCTTCTGATAACTAAAGAAACGAACCATTACCTAAAACTGATGTGACGCTGAACTCCCCAAGCCACACTCTGTACACACCCATATCCTAACATTTTTATTTAGTCTTCAATTTTTCCCTTTTATTTTATCGATTCATCTCAGCAGCTGAAAGTCCTCACCATTGTAGATGACAATTGAGTGTGGTTCGAATTCTTACACTTTTTGAATTCCACAAGACTGAGTATGTATGATAGCTGACCCTATCAGGACTAGATGGCGGTACGTGTACCCACCTTATCAGCTATGTGGTAAGTGAGATTAACCTTGATTTGTTGAGTTGATGACCTACAAGCAAGCAAACGCGGACAATCATCGTCATGGACAATGCACCCTAGATGATTAGGATTTGTTACCCCCATACGAGAGAGAGACATGAGAAAGAGGATGCAGTCCTACAGCTGGCATATCTCCGGTCTAGACTTGGAGGGACCTCCATTCAATCGAAAGATTTAGACACCGATGAAATGGACTAGCGCTGTGGCGGAACCGTCCAAATTATAAGAGCTCAAGAGCTGGCATATCTCCGGTCTAGACTTGGAGGGACCTCCATTCAATCGAAAGATTTAGACACCGATGAAATAGACTAGCGCTGTGGCGGAACCGTCCAAATTATAAGAGCTCAAGTATCGTCTTAACCAAATCAACTGACTTCGACTCATACTTGAACCCATATAACTCCGGTAGTCCGGAAATCTCGAAGGATTTCAATCAACTTACATCATACAGGATCGCATCATTCAAGTACCACATTCGCAAAGATATAACAGTCGGTAATCGAATTCGAAATTAACATCAGAGTGCGAAATCTTAGAAATTATTACAACACTGAGTTTAAAAGTGCGGAAGCTTAAATATGTTTAAAACGCGACCACCACACACGTGGTCCAAATAAACATTGTTTTTGATACTCACTCCTCCCTTTTCAAATAATGTGCCACCAACAGTCTCAGTCCGGCAAAAGCAAAGGAGAAGCTTCTAGATGACCCTGCCCTGGGCCTACTCCTCATCACCCTCCACGGGGTAGAGGCAGTGCTTACAATAGCCGAAGTTACAATAGCCGAAGTACACTTCACTACTACACGTTTGATTAACCGAGACACCACTCTGTAGACGTCTGAGGCGGGCAAAGGGCGCCCGCCTCGGTTAACATTTAACCGAGGCGGGCTCCTTGGACCGCCTCGGTTAATATATTAACTGAGGCGGTTCCTTTAAATCGTCCGCCTCGGTTAATGTGTGTTAACCGAGGTGGGCCTTTGTTATTTGCCCGCCTCGGTTATTCTGTTGCTATAAATGCACAGCGCTGCCGCCCCACCTTCCCCTTCCTCATGACTTCTCCACCATTGTTGACAGATTTTGAGGTCCCAAACCCTCAAAAATATCTATTTTTGGTGGGGGAAGTTTTACAGTTTAATTGTGTCAAGTTGTTGACCGCAGGTGATTATATGTTTGACTCTAAACCTCTCTTTCAATTTGCTCTTGTCTTCTTAGATTTGGGTGCTCTCTAGATCTAGATCTAGATCGATAATTAATTTTCTTTAATCTGCTTTTTGTATGTCTTTTGCTATATGTGAAGAGCGAGAAGCCACAAAAGTGGAACGTGCAAAAGCAAAGAGCGAGAAGTTCTCTCAGCTCGTGAAGAGGAACGTGCACCACCACCACCTAGGCATGACAGGGTATGCCGCTAAGAAGCCAAAATGGCGGGAGGAAGAAAGGATCGCAGACGAGGCCAGACAACCGGATGAGTACATGGGCCTTGATGAGAGGGCACGTGACTACCTAAAAGCCCGTAGGCCAAAAGTACCGAAGGAGGGAAAGACCAAGTTCAACGAACCGCAAAATGAGGAGGCGGAGAAGAAGATCCTAGTGGCCGCTGCGGCCGAGCAAAGCGGGTCGTTCAACCCCCGCAGAGAGAAGGACCAACTAACTAAGGCACTTGGGAACCCAGAGCACCACGGCCGTGTCCATGGCATATCATCGAGAAAGAGCTAGAAGACAGTGGAGTCCTGGGGATCCGATGCAACCTCTAGGACTAGGCAAGCATACAAGGACAGTCTTGTCCAACAAGGCCGTGATGAGGCTATGAAGGAGTTTGTTATGGGAAAGATTTCAGAGGCGTTCACGAGCAATGACCCCTCAATGGTTGAGTTGAGGTCGCAGATGTTTCGCCAGGCTGGTGTGGTGGTACCAACGATAGATGTCGTACAAAGCCAGATGGTGCCCCCCACCGGAGGACTGCCGAGGTACCCGGTCGATGATATTGTTAAACCAACACCATGCCAGCTCGTGGTTCCGTACGACAGGATGTCAAAAAGACAGATGGCGATGGGCACATGCATAACATTGTCAGGACGCCTGTATGACGACAAGCCGATCCTGGAACACTATGCTAGGGTCAAGGTAACTTGGATGCACCCGGACCACCAGGATGATGAACTCGACATACCCACACCTTGTGGGGCCAAGTACTTTCAAAGTTTAGTCGACAAAGAAGTACTCTGGGCTAGATGTGATATTTACTTAGAAGAGTCGACGCCGTCGTCACAACCCTCGTAGTCTCCCGTGGGTCATCATGACATTGATGATGACAATGACAACAATGATCCAGTAGGCCTGCCTCATGCACGAGCAATCCACATGAAGATACAGGGTCAGGACCGGGCACTGCTACACCACCGCAGGCAAGCGATCGAAACGAAAAGAGTAAAGAATGTCCTCCCCCACCGACAAAGGGTATGCAACAAGAGGACACTACAACTCCCACAAAAAGTGGCATCGACTATGGCAAGTTGAATAGGATCGCCCATGAAGTAGCCAAAGAGTATGAAAGCTCAACCCATTTTGACAGGTACGCTTCTGCCAACCAACGTCATAGTACAACATGCGCGGAGATTTGCGGATACATCGGTGTAAGCCGAGTCTCTGAGTGATGAGTGATTGTCAACTAGGATAATGCGCATGCTCTTTGGCTTGTGTTGTGCAGGTGTCGAGCACAGAGACATTGATCGAGGGCAAGGTGAAGGTCAAGTAGAGACGTGTCGTGCCGACGGACCGGGAGCGGTGAAGGGCGGATGTGAGGCTTGGACTGAGGGACCGGTGGCCTGAGGATCAGCTGTGGTGGCTGGCAGCCTGGGACAGCGACGAGCGAAGACTTGCGGGCACGGTGTTGCTTGGGTCGAGGACCTGGGGACACGTGTCGGTGGACGGGGTGCACGCGCGGTGCATCCCCTCTACAGCTTCGGTTTGGTGGTAGAGCCAGGGAAAAACCATCGAGTGGACGGTTTCCAGGTTTGGGCCTCAAAACCTGGGTGCTGGTGGTTTCCGAGTTTGGCCACAAAACTTGGGCTGAGGACGGTTTCCAGGTTTGGGCCTCAAAACCTGGGTGCTGCGGGTTTGCTGAGTTTGGGCCACAAAACTCAGGCTACGGTGGGCTGGTTTCCCGGTTTGGGCCTCAAAACCGGGGGTTGGCTGTGAAGGCTGGTTTCCCGGTTTGGGCCACAAAACCGGGGGCGGAGTCCGTGAAGAGGACGCAAAGCGGTGGCGGCACGTGGCGGCAATCGGTGAGGTTGCGTCGAGGCAACGCTACCAGTTGTGCGGGCGTGGCCGTCAGATCCACCTACCATCGAGTTGGTCCAGAATAACCTTAGGGTTTAGCTGGTTCGCTCTGTAAATAGTTAGGGGTAGAGTGGGAATTAGGAACAGTTAGAATTAGGATAAGTAGGGGGAGACACCCACCTCCCCATCTATCTCAGTCATTTGCTCTTCGTACCTAGGGTTTCCTGCTCTCCGAATCCCCTGCTGTAGCTAGCTAAGATCCACAGAGAACCATACCTCTGTGTACTGGAGATTTTGAGGAAGTGAGGCCGTAACCACACTGTTGTAGCGTGTGGTAGCCACACGGTTGCAGATCCATGTGTTGATTCGCGTTTTGGTTCGTGTTCTTCGCGTTCTTCGTTTCTCCGCGATTTCCTGTCACTCGATCTCTCTCCATACTGCGTCTTTTCGAAATCCACTTGAATCATCTTGTTCTTTGTAGTGAGGAGGTCATTTCGACCAAAGGAATTCATATAACTCCTCACGAACAAGTAGATCGGGTCGATTTCGTTTTGGTGGCATTTTTTCGGTTTATACACCTTCCCTTTCGATTTCCCGTTGATTGTGTTGATTTGAGCGGATGATTTCTTAGGGATAGTCTCCTAACTATCTTGTGATCATCCTCTCCAAGTTTGGGATCAAGGGATTTTGGTTTGGATCGATTTGGAGAAGATTTGAGTTGATGGCGATCGAAATCGCCCTTTCTGGGCACTCGCGGACAGTCCACCAGTGCTATGGCGGACAGTCCGCGCGTCGGGGATCAGCCGAGTCAGTGGCTGTGTTCTTCGGCCGATTTGCTTTTTCATGACCGGCGGACAGTCCGCAGTTGTGAGTCGCGGACAGTCCGGGATCAGTCCAGGGGACTTCAGTAGCTTTGCTGTTTGGCGAGTTTTGCCGGCGGACAGTCCGCCCCTCGCTCGCGGACAGTCCGGCAGTACCGCGGACAGTCCGGGACCCCAGGGCCGGACAGTCCGGGATTTGCCTGAAGGGTGCGTTTTAGTGCGTTTGCTCTCCCGGCTTGTTCGCTTGGTTTTCGGACTTCCCGTTTGGCCCTAGAGTTCATCAAGAAACCTCTCTAGGTATCTTTGCTACTTGTTAGCATAGGTATTTGGGAGTTTCTCGACGTAGCCATCTATCTACGTTCAGGACTTGGGCTTTGAGGGTCGAACTTGTTCCGGTGCTTTTGGCGTTTGGTTCGCTTTCGCTCTGTGGTGCCTCGCTGTGATTCAAGGGATCATCCACCCTCTTCCAAGGGTCGTGGGCATCACGTTCTCGGTCGTAGCTTTTGGGGGTTGATTTTGGGACAATCGGCCAAAGTTTCGAAAGAAATTTTTGAGCTCCCATTCACCCCCCCCTTTGGTCGCCTTGCTAGTGCATTCTCGGTCCTTCAATTGGTATCGGAGCGGGTTAAGGATCTTCCACCTTAGCCGGTTCCAGATCCACAGAAGGCGACATGGATCGCGGAGTGGGCAAACCACTGTTTTTCGATGGGACGAACTATGCGTATTGGAAGATACGCATGTCGGCCTATCTCCAGAGCATGGGCTCTTCTGTTTGGGAGATTTGCATCAAGGCCGATTACGTTGTCTTGGCTGCTCGTGTCACTCAGCTTCAGATAGATGAGCATGATGCAAATAGCCGAGCGCGTAATGCTCTTTTCTCCTGTTTGAGCATGTCCGAGTTTGATCGTGTTTCTCACCTCCCCATGGCTCGTGAGATTTGGGCGATCCTCATGCGCTTCCATGAGGGAACCACTCAAGTCAAATCCCATCTCTATGAGTCGCACAAGCGGGAGTACGAGAACTTTTGACACATGCCTGGCGAGAGCATATAAAGTTTATTCGCTCGCTTTCAGGTCATTGTCAACAAGATGAGAGCGAACAAGGAGTTGTTGCCTTTTGACGATCATGAGAGGGCTTTGAAGCTTTTGCACACTCTTGATCGGTCGGTGTGGGACTCAAAGGTCCAGGCGATCATCGAATCGTCTAACTATGAGACCCTCACTTGCGACGAGCTCTTTAGCAAGCTCATGTCTAGTGAGATTGACGCCATGTCGAGGGCTCCTTATGAAAATCCTTCTGGCCCGACTATGGCTATGGTTTCTGGCTCTTCTGCTAACCCCTCTGGAGGATTTGCACTTTCTTCACTCTTTTCTATCACAGAGGACCAGCTGGAGTCTTTCGGGGATGACGAGTTGGCGATGCTCGCCAACCGGTTCTCGCGGTTCCACAACAACCGCATGAACCGTCGCCGCGGAGGAGGACGCTCAGGATGCTTTGAGTGCGGCGACCCCGACCACTTCATCGCCAACTGTCCCAAGAATAAGAACACATCTGGGAAGGGCGATCATGGGCACAAGTACGACTCCGGCAAGCGCAAGGAGAAGTACGTCCCCGTGAGGCACAAGCGGAGGGGCGGCTTCGACAAGGAGTACATCAAGAAGAAGTACTTGGAGAAGGCCCAGGCTGAGCAGCGTGCGTTCTTTGCCACGCTCAGCGACGTCGACTGCTCGGATGACGACTCCGCTTGCTCAAGCGATGACGAGTCCGAGAAGAATAAGAGGATCGAGGACAAGTTGAACGGTCTCTGCTTCTTCGCCGACGACGACGGCTTCTGCACCATGGCCCTTGGTGATGAGGTCGACGGCAAGCTGGAGGACACCCCTCGGGACGACGACGATGACGACACCTCTCAGGTATCTCTCACCCACGATGAGCTTTCTGCTAAGGTCGAGAAGCTTACTGCCGCCTTGCTTAGTCAAGATAAGTTGCTCAGGCGTGCTGCTAGAGAGCGCAAGGAGTTTAGGCAAAAGTGGGAGGACACGGTGAGGGAGCTTGAGTTCGCTAAGTCCACCGTAGTCGTGGCTGAGGAGGCTGAGTGTGAGATGTGCACCAAGCACATGACTGACCTTCTCACTTTGAGAGGTAAGTATGCTGCTTTGGTTGGAGAGGTGGATGAGCTCCGGGCTAGACCCCTGTTGTTGGGTGCGTGCAAGTCTTGTCCAGTCTTGCAAACCGAGTTGGCAGAGAAGGATGCCAAGATTGAGTCTTTTGAGAAGGCCAGCTCGGGTAGCACTTGTGTGACTAGGTGCGCTTTGTGTGAGGGTTTGGAGATGGAGATCGCTAATATGAAGCATGACAACATGCAAACCGAGGAGGAAAACACATACCTTCGGACCATCTTGTCATGGGTGTCCAGCGGTGAGCCACAGCTCGGGATGATGATCTCCCAATTCAAGCGAGCTGTTGGAGGTCCTGGTGTAGGTTTTGCTCCGGGTGTTGATGTTTCATCTTTTGGGAAGATTGGAGAGTCGAGTGGTCTTAACCCATGTGAGAAGCCCAACTCCATCACTACTCCCAAGCTTACCAAGATTCCACCCAAAGAGCCACTCAAGCCTAACACCAAGGATGGGGTGTTTGAAGAACCTCCACGAGCTCCACCCAAGAACCAGCAATGGGCTCCTAAACCCAATCACCTGAAAAACAAGCTGGACACAATGCCACCTATCCAGGAGGAGCTTATGCCATAGAAGGGCAAAGTGATCCACACCGACAACCGTGTGTATCAACAACCCCCTTTGAGAGCGGTGAGGTACCATTGTGAGCATTGTGGGAGAGATGGACACTTGAGTGAGTTCTGCTTTCGGCGCAAGAGAGAGGCGCGCCGTGCTAGGGAGATGAACAATCCGGACATGTACCATCCTTTCCATGATGTACATGTGCCGAATGTTAAGAGGAGAGCTGCTAGGCCTAGAGGTCCAGAACCTCAAGTTCCTAGGCCTAGGCAGCGGAGAGGACGTTCCTGGCGGGAGCCTGCAGTTGTAGGTTATGGACCTCGTGGCAGTGGCTTTGTAGTTGAGCGCTTTCCTCCACCGCGTTTTGAGTATCGCGGTGAGCGCTCCTTCCCCAGCGGACCACGTTTTCCTCAGCGTGGTGATCGCTTTCCCCGTAGGCGTGCTAGGAATGGTTTTTCTTCTAACCGTTCTTTTAAGCAGCCGGCCCAACACTGGTATTCTTCCTACTTCACTAACCCCAGTGTTGGACCGTATGTTCACCCTATGTCTTTTTATTGATGTAGGTAAAACGATTGGTGGACGTTTGGTTGGTGGATTCCGGTTGTTTGAGGCACATGATCGGAAACGCCAAGTGGTTCTCCAGTCTTAGTCCAGTCGCCGGAAAGGAGTTTATCACCTTCGGCGACAATAGCAAAGGTAAAGTGTTGTCTCGTGGGTCGGTGCGAGTTAATGAGCACTTTGTGTTGCGCGATGTTGCTCTTGTTTCTAACTTGCATTTTAACCTTCTTTCTGTTTCGCAACTCTTTGACGACGACTATGAGATTCGTTTTAAGCCGAATCTAAGTCGTATTTTGGACCCTCAGGGCAATCTTGTTTGTGTGATTTTGCCCTTTGGGAAAGTCTTTTGTGCGGATTTCTCGGAGTCGTTTGGAGTTTCTTGTTGTCTTTTGGCTGGACCTTCCTCCTCTGATCTTTGGAAGTGGCATAGGAGGCTTGGACATTTGAGCTTCGACTTGCTTGCAAGGCTTAGTTCACTTGGCCTAATCTGAGGATTGCCCAAGTTATCCATGGAGAAGGATCTTGTTTGCCATTCTTGTAGACATGGGAAGATGATTGCTGCTCCCCACCATCCGGTGACTTAGGTCATGACCAAGCGCCCTGGAGAGCTTTTGCACATGGACCTTGTTGGTCCGGCTCGGGTGAGCTCGGTTGGGGGGAAGTGGTATGTGCTTGTTGTCGCTGATGACTTTTTGAGATATTCGTGGGTCTTCTTTTTAGCTGAGAAGACCGAGACTTTCTCCTTTGCTCGCAATCTGATTTTGCGTCTTCAGAATGAGTTCCCTTTGAACTCGATGCGAGCTATTAGGAGTGATAATGGTTCCGAATTCAAGAATTTGGATTTTGAGAAGTTTTGTAACTCTTTGGGTTTAGAGCATCGGTTTTCTTCTCCCTACATACCACCCCAAAATGGTGTTGTAGAGAGGAAGAATCGGACCCTTGTAGAGATGGTCAGGACGATGCTCGATGAGCATAGGACTCCTAGGCGATATTGGGCCGAAGCTATGAGCACTGCATGCTACATTTCAAATCGCATTTTTCTCCGAGCTTTCTTGAAAAAGACTTCTTATGAGTTGCGTTTTGGAAAACTGCCCAAGGTGAGTTATTTTCGAGTTTTTGGTTGCCATTGTTTTATACTCAAAAAGGGCAACTTAGACAAGTTTGAGTCTCGATCTTCTGACGGTGTGTTTTTGGGTTATGGCACTCACACTCGAGCTTATCGTGTACTTAACCTTGACACTAACCGAGTCATGGAGACATCCGATGTCACCTTCGACGAGACCATGGTTTGTCCTTCTTCTCGTTTTGAGCATGCAGGTGATCATGAGGTTGGTGAGCCTCTTTTTGATGACGAGGACGAGGGTGCTGAAGGTATGGATGATCCAGCACCCCCTCCACCTGTTGTGCCGCAAGGAGCAACTTCTACGACGACTCACGGCCCCAACACGTCTTCTTCCTGGGGGCCGTGGGATCCGCCACCCCGAGCGGTACCTTTTGTACCCGGGGAGGCACCAGCTGCTATTGAGGGGGAGATCACTTCTGCACGGGAGGCGCCACGACACATCCAGCGCCAACACCCCCCTCAGCAGATGATCGACAACATTGACGAACGTGTCACTCGGTCCAGGTCTCAGATCTCTCACTTTGCTCATTCTGCTTTTGTTGCTGATTTTGAGCCCCGAGATGTTGGACACATTTTGACGGATCCAGATTGGGTCAATGCCATGCATGAGGAGTTAGAGAACTTTGAGCGGAATCGGGTTTGGGCTTTAGTTCCACCTCCTCCAGACTGTAAGCCTATTGGGACAAAATGGGTTTTCAAAAACAAGCAAGGAGAGGATGGCCACGTTGTTAGAAACAAGGCCAGGCTTGTAGCAAAGGGCTATAGTCAGAAGGAGGGGATACACTATGAGGAGACTTTTGCTCCTGTAGCTCGTTTGGAGGCTATTAGGATACTCTTGGCATTTGCAACATCCAAAGGTTTCAAACTTTTTCAAATGGATGTCAAGAGTGCCTTCTTAAACGGCTACATAGAAGAAAAGGTTTATGTTGAACAACCCCCCGGTTTTGAAAATCCCAAGTTTCTAAACCATGTTTTCAAACTCCACAAAGCTTTATATGGTTTGAAACAAGCCCCTAGAGCCTGGTATGATAGGTTGAAAACCTTTTTGCTTGCTAAGGGTTTTAAAATGGGATGTGTGGATAAAACGCTCTTTCTCCTCAAGCAAGGCAAAGACACACTCTTGGTCCAGATTTACATGGATGATATCATTTTCGGTGGTTCTTAACACGCTTTGGTTGCCAAGTTTGCAGATACTATGAGCAGGGAGTTCGAGATGAGTATGATGGGCGAGCTGACTTTCTTTCTCGGATTGCAAATTAAGCAATCCCGAGAAGGGACGTTTGTGCACCAGGGCAAGTATACCAAGGACTTGCTGAAGAGGTTCAATATGGGTGAGGCCAAGCCTCTTCCAACACCCATGTCGACCACGATGGCCCTGGATGCGGACAAGAATGGAGAAGCTGTGGACCAGAAGGAGTACCGAAGCATGATCGGGTCGCTGCTCTACCTGACGGCGACACGCCCGGACATCCAGTTCGCGGTGTGCCTGTGCGCGCGCTTTCAGGCGTCGCCACGCACTTCTCACCGTCAGGCGGTCAAGCGCATTTTTAGGTATCTTCATTTCACACCTGAATTTGGGATTTGGTATTCAGCTTCCTCCACCCTCTCCCTTTGCGGTTATTCCGATGCCGATTTTGCTGGTTGTCGCATTGAGCGCAAGTCTACTTCTGGGACTTGCCAATTTATTGGTTCTTCTCTTGTATCGTGGTCTTCTCGCAAGCAGTCTAGTGTCGCCCAGTCTACCACGGTGGCGGAGTATGTCGCTGCGGCTAGCTGCTGTTCCAGTTGCTTTGGATGATAGCCACTTTGCGTGATTTTGGTCTGAGCTTTTCTCGTGTTCCCTTGCTTTGTGATAGCACGAGTGCAATTAGCATTGCTAAGAACCCCGTGCTTCACTCGAAGACCAAACACATTGATGTGCGCTTTCACTTTTTGCGAGACCATTATGAGAAGGGTGATATCGACCTTCGTCATGTCGATACTCATCATCAGTTGGCTGATATTCTCACCAAGCCTTTGGACGAATCAACCTTTAATCGGTTGAGGGGTGAGCTTGGTGTGTGTTTCCCCTTTTAGATGGGGGAAACATTTTGGATCTTGTATCATAGACTGACTATTTTCTCGTTTGTTTTGTTTTGCATTTCAGCATACGCTTTTACATTCTGAGCTTCATGCATATAATCACTAAAATGTAATTATGCTCTGTTTAGTATGCTCTGATGCTATATGTTGATACTAGTAGCTTATGCTCTTTCTGATCACTAATACATGTTGTGAGCTGAGCTATTTTTGAATGGTGAACCTGCTCAACAAACATCAAACTTGAAAATGTTCACCATTGAGATATGCAACTAGCATGTGTAGGATGTGTTGAATTCACTCGTGCTTTACATTTGTGCTAGGTTGCTATGTCTCTAGTTCTGAGTCTGTCACTTACTTGGTCTGTTCATATTCTGTCAATAAAATCTAAACCAAGCTTTAAGTGCATTAGAAAGATCGAGATGGGATTGCTTGTCAACACATCACAGTTTCGAGACTGTTTCTCATTGCACTTTGAGATAAACTTGAGTTGTGTAGTGTATGACCGAAACTGTTGCTTTAAGCTTCTGATTGCTTCTGCATAGGCTTCGCACAGTTGAAAAGTTAGGCAATGACAAGCTTTCAACCTCTCGCAAACACATGCTGAAATTTTAACTTGTGTAATCTTAACCGCTGCAACTCCGATAAAATTTGGATACACAAGTCTATGTTTCATTCTATAGCATGATGATTGAACTGTGCTAGGGGTAGTTCACCTTGCATACATGTTTAGCACTTGTCTGATTTCCTGTCTATACATGTCTTGTGCTATTTTGATGGTGAATACCTTTTTGGCTAAAAACTGCTCACTTTGCTCATATGTTCATATTTCATATTTGGTGATCAGTTTGAGCCTTCGCTAGATTGTATGCTTTCCAGTGAGTCATTGGAGCTATACTGTTTAGAGCATCATTGCATTTTCTTGACTATATTCCTGAAGCTGCTAACTTGCATTATGACTCGTATGCATTTTGGGAAGGGGGGAGAATTTCACTTGTTGGCACTTTTGATGGTGCATTTTCTAAGGGGGAGAAAATTGTTTTTCAGTTCCTGTTGCTTGATGGTGCATTTTCAACTAAGGGGGAGATAATTTGGACAAATCATGCCTCCCATGTTTTACTAAGGGGAGAGGAATCGGTTGTGTGCACCATGCAAGAGGGAGTTTGCTCGTACTGAATTTTTGAAATTTCCAATTGATTCGGAGCGCTTTGCTAGTTGTGTTGAGCCTTTGCCTCTATCTTGAGGGACTAGCAGTCGCATCTTTGATTCAGTTGGGTTCAGTTGGTATCGAGCTTTTCAGTCGATGTCGAGCTTTCTTGCTAGTTGTATTGAGCCTCTGTGCCTCTATCTTGAGGGACTAGCATTTTGCTTCGATTTTTCATTTGGCTTTTGCTAGCGGTGTTGAGCCTGTTCTACCTCTTCTTGAGGGCTAGCTTTGCTTTGCTTGGTTGCGTTGAACCATTGCCCATGTCTTTGGGAACCAAGTTGTTTTGCTCTCTCCACTTGACCTTCTTCGGCTTTGCTATGCTTTTGGGTCATTTGGTCGAGTTCTCACTTCTCCTTCTTCCTTCTTCTGTTTCCATTATGATTTGTGTGTGTAGTTGACAATGCACTCATCAAGGGGGAGATTGCAGATACATGGGTGTATGTCGAGTCTCTGAGTGATGAGTGATTGTCAACTGGGATAATGCGCATGCTCTTTGGCTTGTGTTGTGCAGGTGTCGAGCACAGAGACAGTGATCGAGGGCAAGGTGAAGGTCAAGTAGAGACGTGCCATGCCGACGGACCGGGAGCGGTGAAGGGCGGACGTGAGGCTTGGACTGAGGGACCGGTGGCCTGAGGATCAGCTGTGGTGGCTGGCAGCCTGGGACAGTGACGAGCGAAGACTTGCGGGCACGGTGTTGCTTGGGTCGAGGACCTGGGGACATGTGTCGGTGAACGGGGTGCACGGGCGGTGCATCCCCTCTACAGCTTCGGTTTGGTGGTAGAGCCAGGGAAAAACCATCGAGTGGACGGTTTCCAGGTATGGGCCTCAAAACCTGGGTGCTGCTGGTTTCCGAGTTTGGCCACAAAACTTGGGCTGAGGACGGTTTCCAGGTTTGGGCCTCAAAACCTGGGTGCTGCGGGTTTGCTGAGTTTGGGCCACAAAACTCAGGCTACGGTGGGCTGGTTTCCCGGATTGGGCCTCAAAACCGGGGGTTGGCTGTGAAGGCTGGTTTCCCGGTTTGGGCCACAAAACCGAGGGCGGAGTCCATGAAGAGGACGCAGAGCGGTGGCGGCACGTGGCGGCAATCGGTGAGGTTGCGTCGAGCCAACGCTACCAGTTGTGCGGGCGTGGCCGTCGGATCCACCTACCATCAAGTTGGTCCAGAATAACCTTAGGGTTTAGCTGGTTCGCTCTGTAAGTAGTTAGGGGTAGAGTGGGAATTAGGAACAGTTAGAATTAGGATAAGTCGGGGGAGACACCCACCTCCCCATCTATCTCAGTCATTTGCTCTTTGCACCTAGGGTTTCCTACTCTCCCAATCCCCTGCTGTAGCTAGCTGAGATCCGCAGAGAACCATACCTCTGTGTACTGGAGATTTTGAGGAAGTGAGGCCGTAACCTCACTGTTGTAGCGTGCGGTAGCCACACGGTTGCAGATCGATGTGTTGATTCGCGTTTTGGTTCGTGTTCTTCGCGTTCTTCGTTTCTCCGCGATTTCCCGTCACTCGATCTCTCTCCATACCGCGTCTTTTCGAAATCCACTTGAATCATCTTGTTCTTTGTAGTGAGGAGGTCATTTCGACCAAAGGAATTCATCTAACTCCTCACGAACAAGTAGATCGGGTCGATTTCGTTTTCGTGGCGTTTTTTCGGTTCATACACCTTCCCTTTCGATTTCCCGTTGATTGTGTTGATTTGAGCGGATGATTTCTTGGGGATAGTCTCCTAACTATCTTGTGATCATCGTCTCCAAGTTTGGGATCAAGGGATTTTGGTTTGGATCGATTTGGAGAAGATTTGAGTTGAGGGCGACCGAAATCGCCCTTTCTGGGCACTCGCGGACAGTCCGCCAGTGCTACCGCGGACAGCCCGCGCGTCGGGGATCAGCCGAGTCAGTGGCTGTGTTCTTCGGCCGATTTGCTTTTTCGTGACCGGCGGACAGTCCGCAGTTGTGAGTCGCGGACAGTCCGGGATCAGTCCAGGGGACTTCAGCAGCTTTGCTGTTTGACGAGTTTTGCCGGCGGACAGTCCGCCCCTCGCTCGCGGACAGTTCGGCAGTACCGCGGACAGTCCAGGACCCCAGGGCCGGACAGTCCGGGATTTGCCTGAAGGGTGCGTTTTAGTATGTTTGCTCTCTCAGCTTGTTCGCTTGGTTTCCGGACTTCCCGTTTGGCCCTAGAGTTCATCAAGAAACCTCTCTAGGTATCTTTGCTACTTGTTAGCATAGGTATTTGGGAGTTTCTCGACGTAGCCGTCTATCTACGTTCGGGACTTGGTTTTTGAGGGTCGAACTTATTCCGGTGCTTTTGGCGTCTGGTTCGCTATCGCTCTGTGGTGCCTCGTTGTGATCCAAGGGATCATCCACCCTCTTCCAAGGGTCGTGGGCATCACGTTCTCGGTCGTAGCTTTTGGGGGTTGATTTTGGGACAATCGGCCAAAGTTTCGAAAGAAATGTTTGAGCTCCCATTCACCCCCCCTCTGGTCGCCTTGCTAGTGCATTCTCGGTCCTTCAAGATTCTTGCAGAGTTTTTCACTCCTGATCATCTCAAGTACAGGATGCCATCACCAGCGGGTTGGCCCCTTTCCGATGATTGTCCCGACCGGTACGTGCATGGGAAGTTCATGTTGACTTTAGGCCAGCTCGTAACTGAAGAGTCGTGGTAGGTGAGGAGGTTCCATCTCTAGTACATGGAAGCGGCGAAAAGAGGCCTTGAAAGTTTTGTTCTGAAGGTTCCCGCGGAGTATTTCTACTTGACCTCTGATGCTTACGTCGTCGTAGATTTCCATGACATGCATCGGTTACTGCGGCGCAAGAACCTCGATATTGCCCAAGTCACATTGTTTGCCTTGTAAGTGAATCATGAGTTTTCAGTGTGTTGCATCCATGTCGGTTTGGTAAGAAGCTAATAACAATAACATGATTTGTCCTTGCAAGATGCAGGCCCACATATGCAAGGAAGTAGGCAAAAATGTTATTTTTCTCTCTCCCATGCACATTTCCGAGAGATGCATCGTGGGTTATGATATACCGAATAACCATAAAAAGCTTGTGGGCTTGGACGGAGTAGAGAGAGAGGCAGCCCGCAAACTTCTGCGTAACCAAATGAAGTTTAACGCAGGAACATATGTGGTTAGATGCATGAGAGAGGTCAAGGGACGTGGGTACATGATTGCCGCCCACCAGTTTGGGTAAGTAAAAAAAAACTATCACATAGTTACTATTACGATCATAGCTTCTCACTTATTTGAAGGTTGTAATTGTACGTACATTGTTTCAATGGTCCAGCCAAGGCATCATGGGCCACTGGATTGCATTTCTCATATATCCTCAGGATGGGAGGGCAATAGTGTTTGACTCTTTGGATACTCCAAAAGAAGGTTACAAGGAATTTGAAAGCGTATTGAGATTGTATGTGACGATACTTCTTTTTTATTTAACATATGTGCTAAATTGGCCGTGACAAATGTGGTTTCGTACAGCGCTTACCGAAAGTACTTGGAGGAACCAAATTGTATTGATCTTAGAACTGAAAAGCAGAAGAAGAAGTATAAAAACAACCTGCAAGTCAGGCACAACTTCCTGGTATGTTTGAAAACTCATATGTGTACTTATTAGTATATCGTGAAAACTCTATATGTTCTAAACGATTGTGTATTACATGCAGTGCTTCAAACAACCACCCGACACATTATTATGTGGATACTATGTTTGTGAGTACCTAAGAGAGACCGGTAAGTTTAGCAACAGCTACAAGGTACTCATGAAAGAACTACAGGGCTGGCAAAACAAGCCATTCAACAAAGAGACCATAACTTGCATTGTTGCGGACATTTGTTCATTCCTCATGCACCATTGCGTGCATGAGGGTGGAAGGTTCTTCAACATGGAAAGCGCGTTAGCGGATGACGACAAGTATGAGAGCATCCGAAAGTGGAGCACCCATCTGAACATCAAGGATTACATGTTGCCAGACATATAATTTTTAAAATATTGAATTATAAAGTATAGCCAACCGTGATCCGGTAAAATACCCACCAGGGGTATTACGGGAACATCCTTATTTATTACTACTTTTATTAAGCAGACTAAGCAATTCTACATATAAATAGTAACAGGATAGCAAGGTAGGTGTAAACAATAATCAAGGAATGGTAATGCAGCAAGTAGGATTCAATAAACTCCTATACCTAATGCATCACAGTATAAAATACTCAATTAAATTAATTGTAAATACTGGGAGACTTTGAATGCTCCGGGGCTTGCCTTGAGAGAAGACCGATGCCTGAGGGGCACTCGGGCAGGTTAGTTTCTGCTGCAGGGTCAGCCTCCTCGCTCCGCGGCACCTCCTGGATCTCCGGCTCGGCGTTTACTTCTGGTTCTTGGTCGGGCTCCGGGGCTGTCGATCCTATTGCAATGCGGCGGACAAAAATAAATGTGTGGTGCAGGTATGAGGGTATGTAACGTAAACATTTCTTGCAAACCAAAAAAACCAACTTGTTGAACAACTTTTGGCATTGAGAAAAACACTTAATGACTGCATTAAATAAAACCATTAACTCAACTATTTTCTATTGATTAATTCAAAAGAAACCTAGGTTTAAACAGCAAGTATATTTTTCCGAATCCAGAAAAATCCACAAAAATTACAGTAGGTAACCTACACCCACTGGATTCCACTGTACAAATTTCAGCAAGAGATAAATTACTGAACAACAGATATAAAAAGATGAAATAAACTACCAAAAAGGTGCTTTGAACTAACTTTCCTTTTGAAAAGTGTCAAACAACAGATTTCATATTTTTCCTAACTTCCCCTACCTCCTTACTGCAGAAAAGTTACTGCTTAAGCATGAACACATAATTCTATACAAAATAAACAAATTTATCTTGAAATAAACCCTTTGAACTGCAACCCTACTGGAAAAGGGTGCAATCCTCATTTTTATATTTTTCCCAGATTTTACTCCATATATCATATTTGTCAAGAAAGTTCCATGAACAAAAACATTATATTCTTTTCTGCATGAATTTTCTAAGAAAAACACAGAAAAGCACACTTGTATTACATCTTCTTATTTTTACATATAACAACTGATACCTAGCATTTTTCTCAGCTTGAACAGAACATACAAAGACTGTATAAATTTTCCCATATTTTATTTCCCCATATATTTCTCAAAACAATTATTTTAAGAAAACAACTAAAAAGGCATTTAAATCTAAACAATTACTTTTTCTACAAAAGAAGGCCCTCATAAATTTTCCACAGACACATAACTTGATAAGAAGCATACACAATTTTTGCCATGAATTAATTCTACCTGAAAACATGCAATCCCATTTATTTAACAAAAAGCACATAAATGAAAATAAATAAAAATAATGCCATAAAATTTTACCAAAAATAATTTCATATTTTTCCCTGGTAGATCTACTCATGAACAGGCTAACAAAACTCGAAGCACCTCATTTGGATCATTAAAATGTGCTACACAAAATAAACAAGTTTCTTTGGAAAATAAAAGGAAAAGAAAAATATTTGAAAATTCCCGGCCCAAACTTGCGTGGACTCGGCCCATGGACCAAGAGCGGATGACGTGCGGGGCCCGCTGGGTCAATGGACCCACTTGTCGGCCAGAGCAGAACAGAGGAGGGGTTTGACCCGCGATTGCTCGCCGACTGCGAGCTCGCCGGTGGTGGGGCTAGGCTCGGTGTACTCGTCTCGACGGGACGGATCGAGTGGTGGTGTTGGTTTGGTGAAGGGTCGAGATGGCGGACTAGAGGGGGGTGAATAGTCCTTTCTAAAATTAATCGCACCGGCTAACCAAAATAAATGCGGAATTAAAACTATCGGTATAACCAAGACTACACCCCTCTACTCATACCCTATGACACCTTATAAAAGATCCTAAACAATGCAAATAAGGTGTCGGGCTAGCTAGAGCTCACCTAAACAATTCTAGCTTGCAAGGTTACACAAACCTAAGCAACTAGTACTCAATCAACCGGGGAGCTCCTACACATGCCACTAAGCAAAAGCACAAAGCCTAAGCTCACTAGCAATGCTCAATAACAAGGCTACACAAGCCAAATTAGAGAGCTCAATTTAGCTACACAAACTAAGCAATGTGACTAGCAAGACTACAAGTCAACTAGTCACTCATGGGATCAACTTCTATGCTACACAAGCAAGGAAGGTAACTAGCAAGCTACACAAGCTAACTAATCATAAGAGCAACTACACTAGCACATGTATATGAACAAGTAAATACAAGCTAGTGAAAGGAGTTTGCAAACCACCGAGAAGATGAACACGAAGTTGACACGGTGGTTTTTCTCCCGAGGTTCACTTGGTTGCCACCAAGCTAGTCCCCGTTGTGTCGACCACACACTTTGGTAGTTCAGCGGCTAATAGGCACCACACCTAGCTCGACACTCGAGCGCCGCAAGAACTCACCCACAAGTGAGGGTAACTCAATGACACGCTCTACTAGAGTTGCTCTTCGCGATCCCCGCGGGGCGAGCACAATGCCCCTCACAATCCTTCTCCGGAGCCACGCACAATCTTCACGCGGGCTTCACGACGGAGACTCGATCACCAAGCCATCTAGGAGGTGGCAACCTCCAAGAGTAACAAGCACCACCGGCTTGCAACACAAACACCTAGTTCCACTCGATGCAATCTCTCAAAGCAACGCACTAGAATCGCTCACTCGCAATAGATTCGCACACTAGCAAGCACAAGCGAGTTAGAGGGCTCCTAAGCACATCCACATAAGCCACCAAGGCTTTGGAGTGCTCCAACCGCTGGCCCAAAGCCGGCCCCAACGACTATATATAGAGGGGAGCGACCAACTAGTCGTTTCCCCTTTTCTGCGCTTCGGTCGGTAGTACCGACCCCCTGTGCGGTAGTACCGACAGTGTCAGAACTAGCCGTTACACACGGCGCGTTGACCAAAACGAACAACTGACTCCTGGTCGGTACCTCCGACGGTCGGTAGTACCGGCCCTATGGCGGTACTACCGACAGGTCAAACTGGGGACTACACAGAGAGCTCCCAGACAACTTCCTGACCTCGGTACCACCGAGGGCGGTAGTACCGACATAATGGCGGTACTACCGCTAGGCCAAAACTGGCCACTTCCAGAGAGCCTCCAAAACTTCCTTCAAACCTTGGTACTACCGACCCCCTGGTCGGTACTACCGAGTCCGGTACTACCGGCCCTATGGCAGTACTACCGGTAGGCCAAACTCAGCTCAAATAGAGAGCCTGCAAAAACCTTCAGGGTCACGGTATCACCGACCCTCTGGTCGGTACCACCGCCGGCGGTAGTACCGAGGTTATGGCGGTACTACCGCCAGGCCAAACTGGGCCACATCCAGAGAGGCTGTAAACAGCCCTCTTGGGTCGGTACTACCGACCACCAGGGTCGGTACTACCGACTACACCAGCCTGCACTCCCCGCGCTAGAATAGCCATAACTCCTCACTCCAAACTCCGATATTGATGATCTTGGACATTTTGTAAAGCTTATTCAGAGGGCTACACATCCCACATGAATACAAGATCCAGATCACAAAGGATTAAAACAGAATTCCAATCCAAGATCCATCGCTTCTCTTTTTCAACCAAACCTTTCTCCGAAACTTCTCCGAGTTGATCCAAATCAACTCCAACACCTTCTCCTTTGCAAATGTGCCAACACCACCAAGTGTATACAACCTTGTGCATGTGTGTTAGCATTTTCACAAACATTTTTTTAAAGAATTTTCACTTGCTCTCACCACGCCACTCGATCCTAGCAACATCGCAAAGTTAGATCGCTCAAGTGGCACTAGATGACCGATATGCAAACAAGTTTGCTCCTCTTAATAGTACGACCATCTATCCTAAACCCGGTCATAATCTTCTCTACACACCTATGACCGGTGAAATGAAACGCCCTATAAGTATACCTTTGCCTTGCGCATTCCATTCCATCTCCTTCGGTGTTGATGCAACACATGCACCAACCTATCTTCAAATGATATGATCCACTTCATATCATCACATGGCCTCCATGGTCCATCGATCTTGACCTCACTTGCTCTTCACCATTGCTTCGGTCCTTCGGCGCCAAGTCTTTGCTCAAGCCTCCCGACACTCGGTACCAACGGCTTCAAAGCCTCCAACTTGCCCTTCACCTTCGCAACCGGTCCATCAAGCCAAGTCTTGCCTTGATCTTCACCATCTTAGCCACATGACTCCATGTCATGTCTCATATGCATTAAGCTCCTTCTTCACATGTGTGAGCCTTGCGACATATTCCAAGCCATTTCTCCTCTATGGCATATGTTGCTCACACATGATCACTTGTGGACTAATCACCTGTGTAATTCACTTCAAACACATATTAGTCCACCTAAGTTGTCACTCAATTACCAAAACCAAACAAGGACCTTTCATTTGGCTGGAGGACGGCCGTAGCTCGTCGGCGGCGAGCCACGTCGGATGGCAGCGGCGGCGCGGCTCGGTCGTGCCATCTCCGGCGGTCGCCGGTGCAATTGGTGCGTGTGAAGGCTCTAGTAAACCCTAGGAAAGCTACGTGGAGGGTTGGTTGGGCCGGTGAAGCTCCGGAGGAGCTTGGCCACGTGCGAGGGCCACGGCGGCGGACATGGCGCTCGGCCGAGGAGAAGAGGGAGCTCGTGAACGGTAGAGACCTAGCGATGGGGTGTTCTCACCTTGCCTTCTCTTGGTGGGACTGGTCGGTGAAGGAGGGAGGCGGTGGAGCTTCGGTCGGAGGGGAACGGCCTCGAGCTCCGGGCGGCGTCGATGGCGACTGCGGCGGGGCTCCTTGCGTTCCGGTGTTGATGGGGCTCGGCTGGGGGTGCAGGTGTGCGCACCGTGTGTTCCTCGCGAGGGCGGAGCGTTGGTCGAGGTTAAACGACCGGCGGTGGCTCGGCTAGGGCTGGAACGGCGAGGGGAGTTGCGGTGGCGAACGGCGTTCGGGGTGGTCTTCGCGTGCGGGAGAGAGAGCGGGAGCTGGCGAGAGTTGGGGCGTGCGAATGATGGGTGAAGGAGAGAGGAGTGCAGAGCGCTCGGTTTTGTTCGGTGCTTGGCCGGATGGGCGGTCGTGGCGGGGGCCACGGCCGGCGTGCGGCGTGCGGCAGGCAGTGGCGTGGGCTCGGCGGCCGGGGCGAGCGATGAGTGGCTGTGGCGGATAGCTTGCGTGAGTGCGGCGGCTTTGGCCGGCGTACGGCGCGGCCGTGTCGGGCAGCTGGCGCGCGCGGGAGGGGGAAGTTTTACCGAATTTTTGCCGCAAATAACTTGTTTTTGAGGTTTCTTTATTTGATTTGGAGAAGTACTCCACAAGAGGTACCTAGATGATCTCCACCCTCTTTCCCCTCTCTTTTTCTCTCTTTTTAGCCCCCTCTTTTTAGTCCCCTTTTAGATCTAGTTTCATGGAGGAGAAAGAAAACTGGTATTTGTTTCTCTAAGTTCATCATGGATGCATTAATTTTACTTGTCGTCGTTATTTCTATCCCTAGATTTAACATAAATATAACAAATTATTATTTTTTTCTAATTCATCTTTGTTTTGTGATTCATGATGTGTGGAATTAAGGATCGCAGGTACGATGGAACAGTTAGAACGGATTTAACAGCTGACCTTTCTTTTTCCAAACTTTGACCAAACCAAAACAGTTTCAAAAACTCAAAACTAGACTTTGACCCAAAAATAAAAGTTGCTCAAAATAATTTTCTCTACAACTTTCATATAAGACATATTTTCAGAAAATCATTTCCCTAGCCTACACATAGTTAAAGTCAATTTGTATGCCATAAATCATTTTTGTTCCCACATTTTTAATTATTAAACTTATACTGAACTAGGTCAAGGTGTCAACATAGAAAGTGTTTTACTCAATATTATCTATTTTATAAAATTATTTGCCAAGACAGAAGTTTATTTAAACAACCAAGTCCTATTGAAACCAAAATTCAAATAAACAAACAACATGCAAAAACACTTTTATGCATATGAGATGGTGCAATCCATTGCTTATGAGAATTTGGTAGCTAATGCTGGTTCCTAATGTAGTGCTTGACACTAGGGTGTCACAAGCGCTTCCCCATGCGACAGCGATGTTACGTTGCACATAGCCATGCGGTGGAGGATTTTGTGTGTTTAATTGCAACCAAGCTCCAAGTGATTTTTGGTGATGATGACTATATAATTAAGGGTCTAAAGGCTTTTGCAAAATGTTGATAGCAAACTAAATAATTGTGGGTGCTTGACAAGTGGAAAGATACCCCTCAACTCTCAAAAGAATGCCTTGAAAGCTTGAAGCAATAGTTAAATTCATTTATATTTTGAATTTCATTAGAGCATAAGTGTTGTATTATAAAGGGGACATCATTGGTAAGTTGGGATAAACCAAGTCCACAAAATCCTAGACAATAAACAAAGACACACAGCCTACAGTGAACTAATAGCTTGCACTTCCACATCGTCCCTTCTGGCTAGCGCGGAAGCTCTGCGCCGTAGAGCCTGAATGTATGTATTATTGCGCGGAACGCCGTGCGTGCCCAGTTAGATAGATGTGTCCTGTGGGTGCAGAGGCGTATAAATACTTATCCCCTCTCTTCCTCAATGGCCATCTTCTCCATTCAATCCATTCAGCAACCAACAAGCTCAACTCTCTCATCCATTGATTGCATGACTCAGAGTATAATTAAATTACTATAACAAAACTTCAATATATCGTATGAATTGGTTGTTCAACCGTCTTTTATAATTATGTGGCATGGTATGAGAACATCTATATAGCTACGAACAATAGTGTACTTATGCCTGTAACTTTAACAGGATCGAAAACATCTAAGATCGATAAAATAGAGAAGGAAAATACATGCACACCCCATGTCATTAAACCCACACAATACATGCACATTCAGTATTATTTCCAACAATTGATAGATGAAAGCCGACCTGATCCCCATTAAAGGGACAGACGTAGCTAGCCGTGATGAGCGGAGCAAAGCTGCATCAAAATTCTCATCCAAACGAGGGGTGGGGCTGGTGCCACCTTTTGTCGGGGACATGGTGGAGACCTAGAAAGAAAACCCGTGAGAACGAGGGATTGGTTACAGACCAAAATTAGAGACAAATACTACAACACAGCTAACTGATAAATCCATTCTGGGGTAGGCCGGAGTCATGCTAGTGGAAGGGGGACATGTTCTTCGACTATATGGGTTCGTGAAGCTTCTTGAGCCTATACATGTCTTTATAGATAATATAACTTGTTCTTGCTGCATTTTACTTCATCATTAATTTCTGAATTTCCAGACGTACAGCTTATTGAACTCTCCTACATAATGTGCAGCTTATTGTACATAATGTGCAGCTTGTACATGGCATTAGAACTGGTATTTCTTGATATATCTGCCATGAAATGTTTTAAATACTAAATGGATATAATACATATATATTAATTGGTACATTTAAAATTATATTATCTGATCCAAATACCCAATTAGGATTTCTGATGTGCATATGGGAATGGGATAGATAGTAATATCTAATATGTATCCAACACTATTCCTATCCGGGATAAATCTCAAGAAGAAACACCTACCCGTATTGGGTATCCGTATTATACATTTGTATCGATCGGATTTCGTACCTAGAATCTCACTTCCAGTACTCAATGTGGTCGGTTACAAAAGCACAGCAAAACAAATTGCACAACCTTTAGGGACATTTAACCTCAGCAATCGAATCACCCGGTGTGCACACACAGAGGCCGGAATCGTGGGTGGTTTTCTCCAGCTCTAATGAGCGTCAAAGCTGCCATCGTCGCCGGCTGCGTCCTCCCAAGATCCAACCTCAATTGACATTCCTTGTTCCAAACATTATACAACAAAGTACACTCTCTCAGCTCAGACATATTTGAGTCATTGTGCTATATAGTACATATATAGCTAGTTACCATGATCTTGCAGAGAAGTGCAAATGGAGAGGAAACTAAGGCATTTTTGGTTCCTGATGCTTCTCAAGCCTGAGTGCCTTTATCAAGAAGATGGTGTTGCTGCATTTTGATTCACCATTATATTTCATGGATAACATAAAGTCTCCTACATACCAGAGTAGTGGCTTGGCTATGGCTCTCACACAATATATGTAGTGCTTGCCACTATATACTACCGGTGCTTGAGCTTGTACAGGTCATCTATAGGCATGCCTGGCCTAGTCACAGAACCTAATAAGTATCAAGGAAATAAAGAGTGAACCAATAATGATTATTATTTAAAACTTAAGGCATGTTTGGTTCATGCTAAACACTGCCACACCACTGTTTATTAGGCACGCCACAGATATTTCTTCAATATGTATGAGTCCTGCGCATCATTATATTTAGGAGACCTGTGCAAGGGCAAGGAGATGAGAGACACCCTGTTCCCCAGCCAAACACCACAGGTGTAACTCCTTCCGAATTAACACTAGTAACTCATTTAAACTTGGCAATATTCCATCAAATATACAGCTACAGCTGTGATTCTATATATGTTGCCCATCATGCTGCTAAGATGATGATGGAGTTTAGCCAATTTTGAACCAGACCATCCACAATCGGATACGAATGTATATAATACGGATAGCGAATTACGTTTCAATTCTCATATTTGAAAATTCGAATTTTCCAAACGACCTCGGATAGAGAAATGACCAACACAAAACTTATAAATCTCGAAAAATTATGCAACTTTGTAATTGACAACCTTTTCATTTGGATTCAGTTATATTTGAATTTCCTCATATTTACACCACATTTGAAATTCAATTTCTTGAAACAACCTTGGATTGAAAAATAACCAAAATGAAGATCTCAATAAGTAATAAAACTTTGTAATTGATAATTTTGTTATTTGAATTCGTTTAGGGTCCCAAATAATCATTCAAAATAGAATGAAGATAGAATGAGAAGGATGAATATCTCATTTAGACAAAAGTGTCTTGCAGAGTGGTTAGCTACGGGACGAATGCGCGATGTCAGAGTTCATGGGTTCAAACGTTGCTGGCCACGAAGCGCTGTAAAATATGTGACCTGTGACTTGCGATGTGCGACCATATTGGTGGCTTGCCTATGCAATTTTGTTTTTGTTTTTTTTGCTATTTTTCAATATCTTTTTCAGTTTCTAGAAAATATCATCACTGCTGATTTTAGGAACCGGTAGTGATGAGACTGGCTCATGACATCGGCTTTCATACTCTCGGTTCAAAAACCACTTGTGAAGGCGGGGTTGCCAACGGGTTGTATATATGTCTGATCTGGAGTAGTGAACTGGTATGTGTAGCGATGGAGCACAACATATCGAAGATGGTCAGACCAACCTTGAACTTCTGGTTTGCAGTCAGCGCCATATTGCTAGCATGTGACAAGCCTTGCTTGGTACGGCTATATTTGGTCCACCGGCCAGTTCCATCAAGACGTACAATCTCCGATATGTTGATTGGTTTACAGTTAGTTGTAATAATTCTGTAACAATCAATCTTGATGAATTCAATTTTGTAAAGGAGAAGATGCTTGGATAGTGAAGTCTGACAACTTTATTCTGCAATATATAGATAATCCATATGGGTGTTTCTTGAATGCTTCCTGTCAGGCAGCTACACAGCCAAACAGTAATCTGGACCAAGTCTAACGAAACCGACGAAACCGTGTGCTTAGTAGCGCTTGCAGTATATACTGAGAATAAATACGCAAGAGTTCTTTTACAAAACTAGTGGCCATGTACGTGCGACACACACGTGTCTATGAAAAAACTTATAAACATTAGAGGAATGGTAATGTCAAATTTTACGACACCATCATCATTGCCCTTTCCCATATCATGTTCATTTTCATACTGTAGAGTCAATGACTTGCTCTAGACTCACTCTCCTCACTCTCTTCTTATTGAATTCACGGACTGCAAACTGCTTGATAATGCAATCCGGTGATTTTCTTTGAGGTATGGAGGCACAGTTTCACTGAACAATCCAGTATTATATAAATGTTGAGATGAATGTGAACAGACAGTTGGGTCTAATAATTTACATATGCTCTAGATTCCCATGTGAAGCTATTATTCAGATTTTTTAGTTCTTAGAACCCAATAGCACCGGATCAATATTATTACTCATATTGGTAGTCAAACATATAAGTTGTCTTTCCACCTTTATGCTATTAATCAATTATTCCAAAAAAAATATGTAGCTGATACCAAAGTATCACTTCTACAACAAGGAGCTAATAATCAACATATGTACATGCCTAACATGGCAATAGTAATTTTTAATGCACAAAATATAATCACAAAGATTTAGAATAAGCACATAAATTGCAGTGAATAAGTCAAAAACTAAAGATAACAAGGAGTTATCTACTGATTCTTGCCAATAATAGGATCATTCTTTTCTATCCAAGACAATGGCAGATAATGGAGCAAACCAAAATTTTATTCGTTGTTGCAGAAAACAGGATCTTCAGATGCTGCCACTGAACTCGACCTCGTGCCATCCCATCAGCATGGACTCTTGGAGCTGCCTTGCAAAAATCCGGTGCTCTGCCTGCAGGATGCTCATAGTCTATTTGAATAGGATCTTCATCTGCTGAAACAACCTGTGCTGGCCATATTATTCAATCAGTGAGACAAAAAAATGGTCGAGGTTGAACTCCTTGTGGACGCCGTTGCTCCTGTACAGATCAAGGTTTCATTATGGAAGTGTTGACATAATACCAAAATGCATACAGTCCAAAAAAGATTATTATGCAACCCATTTGATTCCCTGCATGTGCAGAAGATTTTAAGTTGGAAATTGTAATTATACCACCAAAGGTGCTGATCATGAATGCTCGTCTTATGTTGACTTCTCAGTTAAATATTTTTTGAACTGAAACCACAGTTTCACAATATGCGATTAATTACAAATATATTATCTGATGATAGGTAACTATCATACCACTTTTTGTGTCACTGGTTTCCTTCAAACGGGCCTGACGATTACACTGATATTCACGCATTTTAACCCGAGCTGCCTCCTCTTTGTCCTTAGGCAATGCAGGATCTAATTTCATTCCCCTTCTCCTATTACCATTAGAATCTTGCTCACCTATATTTTTTAGAAGGCTGACATATGCATATATAAAGGATATAAAATGCTATAAAAAACAAGTAACATTTGTGAGTCAAGGACAAAAGGTTATATTATCTAGATTATGCTCAGCATATGGAAGTCATATCATTTTGAAACTGAATAACTCATGCAACAGTAATTGCATTGTCATTTTAAGCTGTTATTCAATCGATGTCACCCATTGGTACCTAGTAGTAAAACGCCTTAGCAGGTTAACCCAATTGGCATGCCATAAACAAGACAGCAAGATAAAGTGAAACCTTCAGAGCTAGAGTGGTTTCAGAGATTGATTTTGTATTCCTTAGTGATCATTCAATCAAAGATTTCATTGGTGGTTGGTATATAGAAGGGCTAATGTGAGGAATGCAACAAGAACTGATAGTAAAATACTTTGGCTTGAGAAGAACAACTGAGGCTTGGTGATAAGAAAGCAAAGAATGACATACAAGCTAGAGCAGCAGTTTGTTACTCCAAAGGCAGAAAACTCTGTTTCTTTACACTCCCTTCCAGGGCATTTTGTATACAGGCCAAAGCTAAGATCCACTTCAACTTAATCCTTGTAACGTACAGACTTATCTAATTAAGCAGTGAGCCCTAATAAGCTAGCAGCTAGCTTTTAACAGACTTAGGCCCTGTTTGGTTGGGCTGTGGCTTTTGCAAAAGCTGCTGTGGGCTGTGACTTTTGCAAAAGCTGCTGTGAGAAAGCAGCTGTGGGATAAGTAGAAGCTTGTTTGGTTCGATAGCTGTGGCTTTTGGAAAAGCTAGTATCACTTCCATCTGGACCCCACATGCCATACACACGAATCTTCTTCTTCCTCTCGCAGGGAGGTCGTGTTCACGTCACAGGAGAGGAAAGGGGCGAGGGAGATCGGGACTGGGGCTGGGGCTGGCCGGCTCGCCTGGGAGGGCCGCGCCGCCCACGGGGGCGGCCATGCCATGGGAGGAGGGAGCGCCACCCGCCGGGGCTGGCCGCGCCGCTCGCCTGGGAGGGCCGCGCCGCCCGTCGGGACCGGCCGCGCCATGGGAGGAGGGAGCGCCACCCGCCGGGGCTGGCCGCACCGCTCGCCTGGGAGGGCCGCGTCGCCCGTCGGGACCGGCCGCGCCATGGGAGGAGGGAGCGCCGCCCGCCGGGGCCGACCTCGCCATGGGAGGAGGGAGCACCGCCCGCCGAGGCCGACCGCGCCGCTCGCCTGGGAGGGCCGCGGCCAGCCGCGCCGCCCGTCTGGGTGGGCCACGGAGCCCACCGGGGCCGGCCACGCCATGGGTCGGAGGAGCTGCGCCATGGGAGGAGTTCTGGCCGTGCGCCATGGTCGGGGTCGGGTCGCGCTCGCGAATGGGAGAAAGGAGGCGGATGAAAAAAAAGAACGAATCGTTTTCTTTCATAACCAGTGGCAGGTGGGTAATTTCTAGACCCAAAAGCCAGTGAAAGCAGGGGGAGAGGTGCTTTTGCATTTGTACTACACCAAAAGCTGCTTTTGGGTAAAAGCAGTTGTGGCTTTTTACCCCTTTGGTTAGCTTTTGGCTTTTGCAAAAGCAAAAACAGGTTGAAAAGCCCAACCAAAGGGGGCCTTACAGTAATTGTATCTGTATGATTTAATATAAGCATGATTGAACCAATGCCACTACCATAAGCGGAAGCAGTTTTACTTTTACGTACCTTGTTTTCTACAAGTAATTCTTTACTTTTCCCAACACATTGACAACACTGGGAATTCACATACATGAGCATCAATAATGCCACCAATTGTGTTGTTCCCTTTTTTAGTTTAGGCCAAACTCTTCTTCTTTACTAATATAATTCTGGCAAAACTCTTGTCAGATCTAACGTTTGAAAATAGAGCTAAATTCCAATAGAAAATCGCTTCTCTTGGAGATAATCAGTAAACCCAAAAAAAAGAAAAAATATTGATCCTGCCCATGTAGCTCAGAAGTAGGCCGAGTAGCATAACAATCATTACCAAAAGCAAATTATCCTAGGCTGCCAATTTCAGAATGAATCTTACCAACCACAGAGGTTAGCAAACGATGACATGGCTTCTCGAAGTGGTTTCTTCTGAGAGGCGCCGTCACCGCGTCTTCCTCTGGAGTGGTTGCTTCGCGGAGGCCACCCTGTACATCCAGAACACCTGCAGCCAGATGGAAGAGGGGTGAGGAGTGTGGATCTGAGCGCTGCCTCGCCGGCCGCCACCAGCGAATCGTGGACGCGCATGTTCTGCCTCCGCCTTCGCCTTCGCCTAGACAAGCCACGCAGCGCCACCGTCGCTCCTTGCTCGGGCAGTTGTGCGCTCGGTGATTGGACTTCGATTCGATGAGGATACGTTGTGCACCAAGAGGCAGGAGCGGTGTCCGTCGTCCTCGCCGCGCCGGCATGCGCACCCGGCCGCCGGCCGGTTCCCATGCGTGAGGTCGCGTCCGCCCCTCATGCGCAAGGCCGACGAGTCGACGACTCGGTCGAGCGGTGTGATCGAGGACGATAGCGTGGGAACCGCGCCAAGCGGGTACGAGACCATCGATGCGAAGGAATTCGCGAGTGGGTATATATAGGCGGTGGGTATGTTGTGTTGTGCGTAACAAAAAAACCGAGTGCGCGATAGATTAACAGCAACAAGCAGGATGGTGTGTCAATGTAAAGAGTTTATAACTAACTTGTTTCCGACCAGGTCCACTCGTCATATCAGATCTAAGACACAAGTAGCAACATGGGTATAAAATATCTGAGTGAGGATTGTTTTCTAAAACCTTCGCTCCTTTATAGTATAGATATAGATAGATAGATAGACAGATAAAATAAAAGAACAATAATATGTCATGATTCTCCTTTGAGGCCAATATATATATACCATGGCACCATTATATTTCTTTTGAGTGAATCACATTAGCATGCCACTCATAGACAACTTTAGCTGTGTCTTGAGTATTCTGTTGAACGAAGAACTGATGAGATGGAAATGAGAGGTAACGGGAAAAAGGATAGCACCGAATATTTGACTGGAGCTTTGTCTAAAATGTTCGTGTTCAAGAAGCACTAGAATGCTGGAAGCTGCTGCTGAATGCCATGGACGGCGCGCTCCTCGTGGTGGCACGTGTGGCGATCACAAAGGGACTCTCTAGAAGTTGTCCTCGTCGTGGCACCTGTGTACTAGGTGATGAAGCGATGTCATTCCCATGGACTCCATGATGTCCTGGTGTAGTGCAGATGTTGCTGGTACCTAGCTAGTAACGGTTGGTGTAGCTGACGATGCTGTCATGGAGGGACCATGCAGACGCCGCTGCTTTGAAAGGCGATGGTGTTGGAGATAATCAGGAGCTCATCGCTGTTGTCGAGGGCAGCTTGGTGAAGGAGGGTAATCAGGTTGTCGTTGATAGTTGTCGCCGGAGTCGGTAGGTTGTCGATCATGAGGTCGTCCCGGCCCATTGTTGTTGTCAGCTGTGATGTCATGTATCCGTGCGAGAAAGTTGGTTGTTTCCATCTCACGAGGCTGGTGCTGTCTCACTGTTGCCTGGAGGTCACCTTGGAGACCGTCAATGAAGAGTTGCACTTGGTGAACTTCACTGGTGATGCCGACTGGTAACGTGAATGCGAGAAAGTTGACGATGTGATTGTTCACGTCACCGTCATATAGAGGTGGACGGAGCAAAGTCGCTAATCATGTAACACCCGATTTTTAATTATTAAAATAATTAAAATTTAATTAGGAAATAGCTAAATTTTAGATGGAGAAAAAAGTTTGGGCCAGGCCGCCCAGCCGACCCAACCACCACCTCCAACAGGCTTTGGGCCTCTCTCCCTCTCTTGGCCCAAGAAGCCGCAGCGGCCCGTCCAGTATCCTCTCTGCCAAGTCGACGCCACCTCCTCCCTCGCCGACAGGTGGAGCCCACCTGAAGGGCTCCTCTGCAACCCACCGCCTGAGCTAGGCGATGCCTTCCCCTGTGCACTCACATAGCGCAGCTGCACAATCGACCGTCCACCTTTTCTCCGATCAAGCCAGTTTGCATCCACTCTGCCTCCACCACATCACCTCTCGCTCCCTTCCCTCTCCCTAGGCTCACTCCACCCACTCTTTCACCCCGCAAGAACCAGATCGCCGGCATCTCTAGGAGCACACGGCCAATCTCTCCCCACCGCCCATCTGGTCCTTTCCTTCACCATATAGAGGCCGCCATCGAGCTCCCCTCGGCACACCACCCCTCTGGACTATCTTAAATTTTCACCATATCTGATATATATCACATTTGGAGATGTCCTCATTTCTACACAACGTACATGACAACATCAACGAAACCATCTCAAATTTTTATCATAGTCTCCACATATGATAACACGACATCTCCATAAGTTTCGTGATTTTCGGACTTCGTTTGTATTTTATAAACTTTTAAAAACAATTGTCTGGCAACTTCATGGTTACATCTCGTGAACCAGATGTTCAAAATTTCAGGCGTATTCCTGAATACGGCCTCAATCTACGCTAAGATCTACACTAAGAAACATCACACCCATTTTTCCATTTGTTAAATTCCATTATTCGATGCATTCAAAATTCTAATTTCTAGACAAATTCAATTACATGATATAAAACAAAATGTAACAAAAACGAATAAAAATGATCTAAATTTTAACAGGGAGTGTGTGGTACTGTAGTAGGGCTACACAAAAAAGTTGGGATCAAAAAAAAATTGCCGAGTGCCTGGTCCCCGCACTCTGCAAAGAGGGATGGCCTTTTTTATTTTTTGGTTGTCAGTTTATTTTTTTTAAAAAAAAAAGTATTTGCGGAGTTGTCCCGATAGTCGGCAAAGATTAGAAAATAAAAAATTTGCCTTTGCCAAGTGTCGGATCAGGAGCACTCGACAAAAAGGCATATATGCCAAAACCGTACCAGTGCCCCTGCCCAGCACCCGCATATGGGTGTTTCTTGAATGCTTCCTGTCAGACAGCTACATACACAGCCAAACAGTAAATTTGCAATATATACTGAGAATAAATATGCACGAGTTCTTTTACAAAATAAATTAAAGGAACGATATGTCATGATTCTTTTGAGGCCAATATATACCATGGCACCATTTCTTTTGAGTGAATCACATTAGCATGCCACTCGTAGACGACTTTAATTAGCTGTATCTTGAGTATTCTGTTGAACGAAGAACCGCAAGGAACTGATGAGATGGAAATGAGGGGTAACGGGAAAAAGGACACCACCAAGTTTTTCATTGAAGCTTTGTCTAAAATGTCCGTGTGCAAGAGGAACTAGAACGCTGGAAACCCCTCATAAAATGGCTACAGCCTGTTGCTATAGGTTAGTGTCACGTACTATGAAGCGCATCGACGACGGCTCCTCAGTGTGGCATCTGTGCGAGATGATGAGGCGATGTGGTTCCCATGGACTTCATGAGGTCCTGGAGTAGTTGGTGTAGCAAACGATGGCATCATGGAGGGACCATGCAGGCGCCGCTGCTTGATGAAGGGTGATGGGGTGTTGGAGATAATTTGGAGCTCGCTGTTGTCGAGGGACCATTGCCATCTCGCCATCGTCGTGGTGCATGCAGCTGTACTTGTGCGCGCTAGAGGGGATGACACAATGTCGCTGCGTTGTTCCATCTCCGGCATTGGCCGCGATAGATTACCGCGGCCCCGAGAAGAGAAGTGTCATCAGGTTGTATAGTGGTTTGTAACTAAATCTGGATAAGTTTGTACGGTGCTTTCTTAAAAGATAGCAGCGCAATAAAATGGTGTTATATACTTTTTATTATATTCACACAATATTCAATTGTTTATCTAAATTTAAATCTCAAATCTCCCGGCAACACACTATAGTTGGCTTGTATTATCAATTCTCTCTTCATAAATTCTTCTCAAGTATAACACAACAAATTTCCACAGGAACGCGCAGGGTATTATCTAGTATTGTAAAGGACACACAGGGTATGTCAGGTGGGTCACGGCATACCCTGTGGTACAGCCTTCCATTAACTTAACACTAGATTACAACTACATTAATGAAGAAATCTGATGGTAGTCCTGTTGTTCAGAAACAATGATGCTACAAGTTCGATCCCATGTGGCTGCATGTTTTTTTTCTATTTTATCCGTTAGTTTTTGTATTTTTTTATCCCCTCCTGCTGCGTCCATGAGACCCATTTGTCTTTATTTTTTTCCAATTTTGTAATCCCCTCTAGATATTATAATCATGACAATATATTCCATTCTTTATTTAGCAATTGTTCATCCCATCCTACTATGTCATGTGAGATACGGCTTCATGTTTTTTTCTATTTTTTATCCATTAGTTTTTCTATTTTTTATCCCCTCTTGCTACATTCATGAGACCCCATTTGTCCCTATTTTTATTTTTTTATTTCAATTTTTGTAATCCCCTCTAGATATTATAACCTTGACAATATATTCTATCTTTTATTTAGCAATTGTTCATCCCATCCTACTGTGTCATGTGAGAAACGCTATGAAATGGAATGGAAATTATAAAGTCTGCACTCCTACTACTGTTGTGCATCAAGAAGATTATTAGACAAATAATAAGTGGTTAAAGATTGGTTTATAGTTTGTCCAATATTAATATTAAAAGATAACATTATCATGTGATTTCTTATGAACTATAATTGATATGGCTTTTACTAGTGGCAACAATAAATGTTGAAAGGGTTTTTTTTACATGGGGTTATAGCGAAAAACAAAGTCAAAGGATGAGCTACTCCCTCCGTCCCTAAATAAGTGTCGTTCTCGCTTCCCGAGAAAAAGTTGCCGGCAATTATATATTAAAATATATTAATATTTATGCTAAGTAATTAGTATCATCGGAAAGATCTTTATATCTAGTTTTTTAACAAAATTATTTAAAGATATAAATATTACACATATTTTCTACAAATTGAGTCAAACACGTGGCACGCACATCAACGGCGACACTTATTTAGGGACGGAGGGAGTAGGTGTCTAGTCATATTCATTGAGTGAGATATATTTTGAACTATTTGTATTTCATTTAAACTATTTATATCACAACTTGTCGTACTTTTAAATTTAATCTTAGAATTTCAGGATTACTATGTTATTTAGTGCACGTAGTTTTACTACACTGGAATATGGTTTTACCAAATTGAAAATATTTTTATTGAATTACATAATAAATTTTTTGTGGCATACCCTGTGGTAAAATTCTAGGTCCGCCACTGGCGAAGGCAGCCCCTTTCTTTGAAGCGGCACCAAACTATCATATTTATAAGAAATTTTAGCTTGCTCGCCATAAAAAAAAACAGAAGTCATATCATGTACAATACGTATATGCAAAGGAAAGCAAGGAGCTGATGATAGAAATGAGAGGCATCGAGTAGTTTTCTTCCATGCTTTGCCTAAATTATATTATCCAATCCCTAAGAGCATTTTTACTAGCCAAAGACGGGTACGTGTACCGAGCTGTCTATTGTCTCTTCAGGTCTCCTAATTACCATGGAACAGTTATGAAATATATCCAGGTAGGATAGAACCGTGGCAGTTGCGCGTGCGCCCAATCCTGAAGAACGCGATCGAGAACAAAGGAAAATCAGCGAGGCACTGTACAGTGTCTTGACACGCACCTGACACTCAAAATTTGATGTGAGATGAATTGTAATACTCATGCCCTTCCGTGTTGTATCTCACAATTTCCGAGTTGATGTTGCAACGCGCCTAGTAAAGAGTAAACTAATAATAATTAATTGAAAACATAAACATTGAAAACAGCCATTTATGATCTGAATTGCAATTGCACGCATCCATTTTTTTTTTTGAATCAATTGCACATCCATTTATGATCTGAATTGAACACACTATAGCTAGTGCTCCTTTAATTTTGTTGCGAAATCATAGTAGTAGGCAACTGTACCTATAACTGTGCTCCTACTACAGAGCTCATTTCGTCGTCCGATGCTTAATGGTGGTTGGTAATCTGGTGATTCTGGTCTAATATTAAGTAGCTGTTGAATCACAAGTTTTGGTGATCAATCGAAATAAAACATGGCTCCAGAGATAAAACTTGGTAAAAATAATATTTAGGTGATTTGGATTGATTTAGTCCAAAACAGTTCAGGACAAACTACAGATTGTTACATTTCATCTAGTATTGTGTCTAACGCTTCTTAAAAAGGGATTTACAGATGTAGGCAAAACTTATTCAATTTCATGATGATCCCAGACAGTTAGGATGGTTTACACATTCAAATCTCAAGCATTTATTATTGTGGTAAAATGGAGAAGCTCAGATATGAGACTCACTTTCTCTTACCAATTATCTCATTCCCGTTTTGCTTTGCCCTGCGAATTCTGGAGCTAAATGTTCAATAATGCTTTCCTGGGCTTCTGAGTAATACATATCTGAATTTAAATTATAATTAGGTGACCTTCATTTGGTTGGAAAAATAAATTAACAAGCTAGCTTAGCTTAATTTAGAGTTTGTTACTCATGCCATTGATATCTCCATTTATCCAATGTCTTAAATATGTAAGATAAAACCTCATGTCAAACTCAAAGATCACAACATTACAGTGTGGCTCCAATGTCGAAGTACCTTTTTTAGGGGCTAGATTGGCAGGACTCTGTTTCCTGATTATTGAGCTTTAATTCTTGATTCTCCAACGGAGTGATTCTAGTGAAGGAGCAGGGTGGGAAGCATGTGAGAATTGATTCTCAACTGATTCACCAATGCACTGGCATGCAGCAACTTCATTTCTCTCCTTGCGACGCCTAGTAATGAGTAAACTATTAATAATTAATTGAAAACATAAAATTGAAAACATCCATTTATGATCCGAATTGCAATTGCACATCCATTTATTTTTTGCGAATCAATTACATATCCATATTTAGCCTTGCAGCTCAAGGGCCAGCCTGGTGCAAGCGGTAGAGTCTACCGCCCGTCACCGGAGGGTCCTGGGTTCAAGTCACGGTCTCCTCAAATTGCACAGGCGAAGGTAAAGCTTGCCCCTAACACCCTTCTGTTAGAATCTGATACCCCTAGTTATGCGCAGCAGCCCTCGGATCTTTGAAAGGATGTTGCGAATATGACACAAGCTAGCACCGTATCAAGAACGATGTAGTCGAATCGCGTAGAAAACCCTAGATGACGATGAAGCAACCACGACAAGAGATTAGAATTTGGCGAAGCCGACAACAAATTCTATTAGCACAACTCCAAAAGAGAAGTGATTGTCGCTCTCTCACAACCCTACTTGACCCTCCAGGACCCACTGATTCTTGCCCTATACAAGAATCTAGTGCAATAGAACTGTCTAGTCTAATCCTCTTGAGTACTCCTAATTGCTCCGTGCAAGCCTTGGATGAGATCCCTTGTGTTGGCTTATGATCTTGTTGTGATGCCTATGGCCTCTACCCATTGATTTATATAGTCCGCTCCAAGGCCCTCATACATACGAATAGGAGTCCTACTCCTAGTAGGATTCTACACTCAAGACCTAGTAGAACTAGAAGTCCTAATAGCACACCTTTTTGAGTCCTATTCTAAGTAGGATTTGAGTCACCATACAACAAACTCCACCTTGACTCTAATCCTTTAAAGTCATCGTGCTCCTCCAAGAATTTGCTCCAAATCGGCTTCTTTTTTTTATTTATACTCCCACCTCGAGAGTGCCTCCACCACAGAGGCTCATGCACATCACCATAATGTGCTTGTCAGTTCTAGGCTGGAGTGCCTGAACCTTCCATCTGAGAGCTTCATCGTTGTGTAGTTTGGTTAACCACACCACCTTCTCCTTTGGCCCTCCATGCCATAGGTTTGTACCGCCTTCGAGCTCCACCTACTCGTTGGTACTGCGTGGTTGGTTCGACCACGTCTTCCTTCTTCCAACAACGCGTAGCTTCGCCTCTACGATTGTTCGATTTTGCAACCGTCTTTGTAGCCTTGCACTTGACCACAATTGAGATTTGAGCACCTGCCATTGACGAGACGACTTCCTTCTCCTGATCAGGATTTTTACCAAATCTCCCCATGGTTGCACCACCTATAAGATTTCCTATCTCTCGGTATCCTCCATTAATCCAGATACTTTTCATAATTACCTGCCCTTTGCAAGTAACTCGCATGACTCCACCTTGAAGTGATAATTCACAACCTTGGAGTTCCAGCGACCTCACAGATATTAGATTCTTTTTCAATCCCGGGATATACCGAACTCCCGTTAGTGTGCAAAGTGTTTCATTATGCATCTCCAATGTAATTATTCCCACCTCAGTGACTGCATACTCCTGGCAATCCGCTAAGTGAACAATTCCATTCGCTGGGTGTAGAGATCCTTCGTAAAACATCTCCCTCACCGAACATATATGGAAATAACTTCCTGAATCTAATATCCAATCATGAATAGTACCTGGTTGACTGACGATAAGTACGTCACCTTCATCCTCACTTGCCACTGAGCATGTTCCTCTCATAGTCTTCAAACTTGGACAGTCCTTTATCATATGACCCTCCTTGTCACATAGATAGCATGTACGTTGTCCCTTGCTCTTGCCTTTCTTCTTCCCATGATTCTTGACTTTTCCTGCTCCATTTGAAACAGTCAAAGCTTGATCACCCGAGAATGAAGAATCCTGCGGCTTCTTCAAGGACTTTGCCTCCAGTAGATATGCAACTGTTTCGTTGAAGTTGAGAGTAGTCTTCCCGATGAGAATATTCATCACTAGCTGCTCCCACGATGGTGGTAAGGATGAAGCCAATATGACGACTTTATCGTTCTCCTTAATTTTCTCATCCACACTAATCAGCTGCGTGACAAGCTTGTTGAAGACATTTAGATGGTCGACGAATCGTGTACCTTCCTCCATGCATAACCTAAATAGTTGACGCTTCAGTACCCACCGATTTGTCAGCGACTTTTCCATATACAACTCTTCTAGGCTCTTCCATAATTTCGTCGGTGAATTCTCCTTGATTACCGAGTACTTTACCTCATCGGAGCGACATAGTCGAATTGTACTGACAGCCTTTCGCTCCGTCACCTTCCATTCTTCATCAGTTATCTTGTCCGGCTTGGTGCCCTCGAGAGCATCAATCAATCCTTGTTGGACAAGCACATCTTGTACCACGCATTGCCACACGCTGAAATTCCCTTTGCCATCAAATTTCTCTACTTGATTCCACATCCCTGACATCGCCTTAATTTTGTGCTTCCTAGCTCTGTCAACCTTCTCACAAAATCAAATCAATCCGACCTTGGCTCCGATACCACTTGTTAGAATCTGATACCCCTAGTTATGCGCAGCAGCCCTCGGATCTTTGAAAGGATGTTGCGAATATGACACAAGCTAGCACCGTATCAAGAACGATGTAGTCGAATCGCGTAGAAAACCCTAGATGACGATGAAGCAACCACGACAAGAGATTAGAATTTGGCGAAGCCGACAACAAATTCTATTAGCACAACTCCAAAAGAGAAGTGATTGTCGCTCTCTCACAACCCTACTTGACCCTCCAGGACCCACTGATTCTTGCCCTATACAAGAATCTAGTGCAATAGAACTGTCTAGTCTAATCCTCTTGAGTCGTCCTAATTGCTCCGTACAAGCCTTTGATGAGACCCCTTGTGTTGGCTTATGATCTTGTTGTGATGCCTATGGCCTCTACCCCTTGATTTATATAGTCCGCTCCAAGGCCCTCATACATACTGTAACGTAACGGCCCTAATCCCATGGCCCACTGACCACCGTCAACCACTGACAGTCGATCCGTACAGCCAAGAGATTAAGACCGGTTCCGCTACTGGGCTACTTCAGTGCCCGTTGTCCGCAGGATCATCTCACAATTCAGTTACAATCTCTTTAACATTTTGACAAGTAACATCGGAGTAAATAGCGGAAGACTTAGATAACAATAGTTTTACAAACCAGGGTTCAACATAAAAATTAAAGTGAAGTTATTACAGACCATAGTTCAAATAGATAGAGTTGGCAGAGTAGCATATGACAACAACTTAAAGATACATCACCCAGCCCGAGGGTGAATAATCACTCATCGGCCTCATCGGCCTCCTCCTGAACAACAGTCACACAGCAGGGTCCAAGGCATACTGAGGAATCTGCCATTCCTGCAACATGGGTAATAAAACCCTGAGTACAAAGGTACTCAACAAGACTTAACCGACTAAAGAAAAAGGGGAGGAGACTCAGGAATGAAGGCTTAGGGTAGTCAAGGTAAGGCTTAAGCAAGATCAAGTATTTTGCAGAAAAGCATTTTTGTAAATCTTACTTTATTTTGAAAGATTCAGTATTCCTCAATTCTTCATCCTTCATGATTCATTTTACATTTCAAAACATTCCTAGTTGAGAACCACTCTCCGTTGAGAGTCAATGGAACAAGTCTCCATAACCGAGGAGCAACGTTAATCCGGATAAATAATACTCAGCTGAGGATCCCTATCCACACTGCATATGTAGCACCCAAGCTTGCATATGCCAACTCGTCTTCCACGATTCCTCCATTATTGGGCCCGGTCCTACGCCACCCGGAAGTACAGTACACCACTCCAATCCGGGACTCTAACCCACGTGGGTACATGCTACTTCCGCCATCTCTCCACTCCCAGTGCGCGGTTGTCGGTCCAATAATGGATTTCTCGGAGCCAGAGCTTTCCGTAGTATGTGAATAGTTGCAAGTCCTGCCCAGCAGGCCCCCATACGGATGGTCCCTAATTTTCCAGCCAGCAACTGTGCCTTGGTTATATCTCACCCAAGCGCAACAGTCCTGTCAGTTTTTCAACCCGTCCTGGTCGGTGTCAACTGTCGAGTCCCGGACTACGACATGACGGCACCGTACGCAAGGACAACCTCTCCTTCCCATTGACTAAGTACGGATCAGATACTTAGCCAATAGTGGGAGTAAACCAGAAATTCCCATAAATATTCTTAAGTGATCGCACTTTTGAAATTGGCATTTTTATTGCAAATCTATTGTATAGCATTGCTAAGCATTTTGCAACTATTTTTGAAAAGCAGGTATCGGGTGTATCAGTGGTCAAGGTAGATAGTGCATCAATTAGGATAGCACACAACTCCTATAAACCTAATGCAATAATTTAACTCAAAGCATTTAAGTAAAACATTTTATAAATTCAAGGAAAGGGTTAAATGCACCGGGGCTTGCCTTGGATGGCAAAAAGGACGGACTCGGGGTTGGCGGTGTAGGTGTCGGAGCTCGGGGTCGTCTCGGGGACAGATCCTTCGGTGGCTACCTCGACTTCAGGTCCTTCTTCGTCAACTATACGGATGCAATGATGAATGCTCATGAGAATGCTCGCATGATCAAAAAGGTGCAAGACAAACACTGAATTAGGAATAAAAGCATTTCTCTAAGGTGGACATAGAATTATTATCATTTCTTTCCTTTAGCAAGATAAGTTAGAATTATTAACTAACCTAAACATCACCAAACATGGCATCACAAACATCATAGACCAACGGGTGGGGGTCTATGTACATCAATCAACCCAAAATATCACATCATCAAACACTTAACATCAACCCTAGTCTATTTTTTTCTATTTTCCTATTTTATTTTAAAAGGTCATTTATGAAGTTGCTCCAAAAATTACCAAATTAATCTCATAAGCTCATTATGGCATAAATAGGTGGCAGAACAAATTTCATAATTTTTGGAGGTCATTAAGGTGCTCAAATAATCTAGGCTTTAATTAACAAAAGGCACTATTTAGGAATTAAAATAAATGTTCAAAAATCAACTTGTTCCAAAAGGCTTAAAAATTTTATCAGAGACTAAACATGGCATAAGAAGCTCACAAAAATTTATCTCAAGATTTTTGGAGTTATAGATCACTCTCCAAAAATACCAAAACCTTCATTTTTCAATTAAAAGGGGAATTTTACATTTTCAAATTTTTGCACAAAACTCAAGTTTAATATTTTTATAAAATACTCCAGAGCATAAAGAGTCAACTGTAAAATTTTCAGAATTTTTGGATGCACACAGAAAATCATACAAAAAAAAGAAAACAGAACACTATCCACAACTCCCAAAAAGGAAAAAGGGCACTGTGCTCTTTCTTCGCAAGGCTCGGGCGAACGGGAGGCTCGGTCGATACGGAAGCGATAGCTTCGTCCGAGGCCTGGCCCGGAGGCTCGGGCGAGACGGAGAAGTGAGCCTCCGTCCGAGGCCTGACTCGGGCGAAGCAGAGAACATGCGTCGCCGAGGCTTGGGCTCGGGCGAAGCGGAGGGCATGCGCTTGCCGAGGCTTGGGCTCGGGCGAGGCGGAGTGGAAGCAGAGGCCGAAGGCTCGGATGCTTACCACGTGTCGGAGGCAGGGCTCGAGGGTGAGGCTCGACTCGTGCTCGAGGGTGAGGCTCGACACGCTCGAGGGAGAAGACGACAGCGGCGGCGCTCCGGCGATCCGGCGGTCCTGCGCAACACACGAGACCGCAAGGGCCGGTTTAGAGTCGCACGGAACCAAGGAAGGTGATACGGGGGTCGGTGAAGGATGATCATGGCCGGAGACGGCGAATTTCACGAACCCGAGTTCACCGGTGTTCGGTCGGAGATTGGGAAGACGGGGTTACGCCGGGCAAACGGAGGCGGGGAAGGTGAAATTGAAGGGTGGGAAAGCCTCACGAGCTCACGGCGGAGCTTTCGGGATCGGTGGTGGGGCGGCGGAGTGACTGGAGAAAGCTGGCCACGGTGGCGGAGGTGGAGTGCGGAGGTCGGAGCTCCGGCGGCTTATATAGCCGCGGCTATGGGACGGTAGAGAGCTCGGGGATATGCGGGTAAGGTTTGCGGGGGCGTGCGCACTCGATTGCGCTCTGGCAGACGAGCTGGCGTGCAGCCGGGGCTCGGGCGCAAGCTCGGCCGGCGATGGCCACGCGGCGGCGGCGCGCTGGACACTGTAGGGGCCGAGAGCGAGGGTCAGCGCTCGCGTGCGGGCGCGGAGGGAACAGGGGAACAGCGGCGGCAGGTTGGTGGCGCGTGGGGAGCAGCCGTCTGCGCTGCAGGCGCAGCGCCGGCGCCATGGCCGGGCCCCCCCTCCCTCTGGCTCTACGGGAAGATGAACAGTGCTAGGGTCTAGGGTTTGACTTTTGGCCAGTTTCTGTATTTTGCAAATTACTCTCAAAAATAGAACTGAGCGACAAAAACTCAAAACACCAAAGTTGTTCAGAAAAATGAGATCTACAACTTTGTCAATATGAACATTTTCAAATTCCGAATAGTTTTTTTTGAACTATATTCAAAAACAGAAAAGGGGACACTTTTCAAACTTGATTCAAATCAAAATTACTCTGGATTTCAAACTGAAACTTGAAAATCTTCCAATATGAAAGTTGTTCCATTTGTCAAAACCTACAACTTTGCTGATATACATTTTCTCTGAAACTCAATAGTTTTTGAATAAATTTTTAAAACTGAAAAGGGGACAAAAACTGGAATTTGAATGAATTTGAGATTACTTCAAATTTTATATAGAAACATTGAAATCTGTAAATACCAAAGTTGTTCCTCTAGGTCAGATTCACAACTTTGCGTTTTGGACCAACCTCAAAATTTTGAATTTTGAAAAAGTTATTAAAAAGGGAATAAATCCAGGATTTGGAAATTTTAGGGTTTTGCAAAAGGAAATTCAAATCAAAACTGATTTTTAAACTTGGATCAAAGCAACAGACATCAGGGCACTAAATCTGAACAAGAATTACATAGAACTAGACACAGAGGTGAAATTACCATTTTGCCCCTATAGGAAGAAGTGGGCTAATAAGGGTTTTTGCAATAGAGGTACATCACATAAAATGATACACTAAGCAAAAGCATACACATGAAATCATGATCAAGATGATTAATGATGCTAATGATGATATGTCAAGTTAATTACATGTTTAAACACCAGAGGTGTTACAGCCTCCCCCCCTAAAAGAAATCTCGCCCCGAGATTCTGCGTCTAAAGAAAAGACAAAGAAGGGATAAAGGCAAAACTTTTACATAGACAGGGATTCGAGAAAGTCGGGGTAGTTCTTTGCCAAGAAGTCTTTGGATTCCCAAGTAGCTTCTTCTTCAGAGTGCTGGTTCCACTGGATTTTGTACCACCTTGTGGTAGTTCTTCGAGTAACTCGATCTTTGTGATCCAACACGCGAACTGGATATTCCGAGTAGGATAGATCAGGCTCTAGCTCGACACCTTCAACTTCCACGACATGTTCAGGTACTCGGAGACACTTCTTGAGTTGGGAGACATGGAAAACATTGTGGACTGCGGAGAGATGATCGGGCAACTTTAGCTTGTAAGCTACCTTGCCACAACATTCCAAAATCTCAAACGGACCAATGTAGCGGGGTGCTAACTTTCCCTTAACTCCAAAACGAGTGACTCCTTTGGTTGGTGAGACCTTGAGATATACATAATCTCCAATTTGAAACTTCAGAGGTCGACGTCTCTTGTCAGCATAACTCTTTTGTCGGGATTGGGCAATCTTCATGTTCTCTTGGATCTGCTTGACTTTCTCTTCCATATCTTTGACCAGGTCAACTCCAAAGAATTCCCTTTCTCCAGGTTCGGACCAACTGAGAGGTGTACGACAACGACGACCGTACAGTGCTTCAAAGGGTGCCATTTTGATACTTTCTTGATAACTGTTATTATATGAGAACTCTGCCAAGGGCAAACAGTCATCCCAAGTATCTGCGAAGGTGAGAGCACAGGCTCTCAACATGTCTTCCAGCACTTGGTTGACTCGCTCCGTCTGTCCATCAGTCTGAGGATGATATGCTGTGCTGTATAAGAGCTGGGTTCCAAGTGAGGTATGGAACGCTTTCCAGAACTTCGCAACAAACTGGGTACCACGGTCAGAGACAATGGTCTTGGGTATGCCATGAAGCTTCACTATGTGTTCTTGTACAAGGCGGCATATGTGGGGACGGGTAAATGGTCTTGACTGGCAGAAAGTGAGCTTGTTTGGTGAGTCGGTCCACGATTACCCAAATGGAATCAAAACCTTTCCGGTCTTGGGTAGCCCATTAATAAAATCCATGCTGATATCTTCCCACTTCCAGGCAGGTACAGATAAAGACTGCAATTCTCCTCCAGGTTTCATGTGCACGGCTTTGACTTTCTGACAAGTATCACAGCGAGCGACATAGCGAGCGATTTCAATCTTCATCTTTGTCCACCAGAATCTCTGCCTCAGATCCTGGTACATCTTGTTGCTGCCGGGGTGGATGGAAAACCTAGACAGGTGTGCTTCATCAAGGATCAACTGTCTCAACTCAGGCACCTTGGGAACTACTAGACGGTTCTTGAACCAAACAACTCCTACATCATCGATCCTGAAACAATCAGCCTTTCCGGTCTGGACTTTTTCGATGATGTGCTTGATTCCAGGGTTATCTTTTTGTGCAGCAATGACCTGTTCTCTGATAGAGGTCTCTATCCTGACATTGCTCAGAGTTCCTTGTGGTACCATTTCAATACCCATCCTTTCAAGATCATGGCACAAGGAAAGATCATAGGGCTTCGTCGTCAGACAGTTGCAGTATGACTTGCGACTGAGGGCATCGGCGACTACGTTCGCCTTACCAGGATGGTAATGCACTTCGATATCATAGTCCTTGATTAACTCAAGCCATCTTCGCTGCCTCATGTTCAGCTCTTCTTGGTGAAGATATACTTCAGGCTCTTATGATCGGTGTACACATTGCAGGTACTGCCCAACAGATAATGACGCCATATCTTCAAAGCATGTACCACTGCTGCTAATTCAAGGTCATGGGTTGGATAATTCTCCTCATGTGCTTAAGCTGCCGTGAGGCATAAGCGATCACTCGACCTTCTTGCATCAACACACAGCCCAAACAGTACCAGATGCATCACAGTATACATCAAAGGGTTTCTCGATATCTGGTTGAGCTAGGACTGGTGATGTAGTTAACAGTTTCTTCAAGGCTTGAAAAGCTTGCTCACAGGCTGATGACCAAACAAAATCCACGGAATTCTTCAACAACTCTGTGATAGGCTTGGCAACTCTGGAGAAGTCTGGGATGAAACGACGATAGTATCCAGCCATTCCCATGAAGCTGCGAACTTCGCGGACAGTGGTAGGTGGCTTCCAATCCAAGATATCTGCCACTTTTCCAGGGTCAACTGACACACCTTCAGCGGACAGGACATGACCAAGGAATTGAATTCGATCAACCAGAATTCACATTTACTGAACTTGGCATACAGCTGGTGATCTCTGAGACGAGAGAGAACGATACGAAGATGCTTGCATGATGCTGGAGTTCTTGAATAAACAAGGAGTCGTCAATGAACACGACTACATCGACTGACATGATGATCGTCAATGAACACATACAAATAATACAGAGGCATGGCATGAACACAGAGTTCATGAGAACATGAAATGAGCGGGTGCATTGGTCAAACCGAAAGACATGACCAAATACTCATATAGGCCGTATCTGGTGGTGAAAGCTGTTTTGGGAATATCTTCGGGACGAATCTTTATTTGGTGATAGCCAGATCTGAGGTCGATCTTGGAAAACACTCTGGCTCCAGATAACTGGTCAAAAAGAAGGTCAATGCGAGGCAAAGGATATTTATTCTTGATGGTGACCTCATTGAGCGGACGATAGTCAACGCACAGACGAAGGCTTTTGTCCTTCTTCTTCACAAAGATAGCAGGGCAACCCCAAGGAGATGAACTTGGGCGAATGAGACCCTTGTCCAATAGCTCTTGCAATTGGATCTTTAGCTCTGCCAATTCTCTGGGAGGCATTCGATAAGCTCTACGGGATATAGGAGCAGTCCCGGGCTTTAGCTCTATAGCAAACTCAACATCACGGTCGGGAGGTAGACCAGGTAGATCTCCTGGGAAGACATCAGGGAACTCACAGACTACGGGATATCCCTGATTTCCGGAGCATAGGCAGAATTTAACTGGGTGGTGTTGGCTTTTGAGGCATTGGAAGTTGGAGAAAGAGTTTGGAGGTACTGTTAGGAATATCCACTCTCACAACTCTATTCAAGATGTCTATCATGGCTTTATACTGACACATCCAATTCATGCCTAAGATGACATCTATCTCTTGATCGCGCAGTACTATCATGGTGGTAGGAAAGACATGTTCCCCCAACATTACTGGTATGCTGCGGACCACTTCCTTAGTATTTATCCGTCCTCCAGGCGAAAGTATACAAAACTTTCTTTTAGCTCCCTCATGGGTAACTCATGCTTGATGACAAAAGTGCGACTGATGAAGGAATGCGATGCACCAGAATCAAACAAGACGACTGCAGGATGATTGGCAACAGGGAACCTACCGAGCATGACGGGCTCTCCTTCTGGGATGTTACTGACGGTGGTGAAGTAGACTTGCCCGTGCTTCCTGACAAGCTTGCCCTTCTGGACGTGCTGCTGCGGTGCACGGTGCTGCTGCTGCTGTGATCCTCCAGGGCCTTTCTGTGCATGGGGCATTCTCTTGGGTTTTGGGCACTCGCGAGCCCAGTGACCAACTTGGCCACAGTTGTAGCATGGGAGGTTGTAAGCTGTTTGTGGGGCGGTGACACGAACACCTGGGGCGTTCGGCTGAGTGGCACTTTGCTGGTTGGCATTATGGGTGGTGGCTGCGGTACGAACGACCACTTGCTGATGGGGGTATGGGGCACGGTTTTGATGGTGACTGGGGTGGTAGATGACTCTTGGGCGCTTATGGTTGCTGGAGAAACTGCTAGACCCAGCCTTCTTCTTTTCTTCTCTTCCTGATACTGGCGGTTGCTTTCCTCAAAGCAACAGCACGGTCAACGACATCATGGTAGGATCCGTTTAGGTTGTTGGACAGACCTCTGCGAATCTTAGGGTGCAGACCCCTGAGAAAACAATCCCTCTTCTTTTCCTCTGTGTTACATAGTCGGAGGCATACTGACTGAGGTGGTTGAATTGTCCCACGTACTGCATGACGGTGGAATCTTTCTGTTGCAGGGCCAAGAACTGATCCAACTTCATCTTCATCAATCCCGAAGGGATGTGATGTGCTCTGAAAGCGGTGCGGAACTCTTCCCAGGTCAGCTGGTGACCTTCTGGCTGGGCGGCCAACAGGTTGGCGTACCAGGCACTTGCAGGACCACGGAGCTGCTGAGAAGCGAACCGAGGCTTCTGGATCTCTGTGCAGTGCAGGAGACTGAACTTTGTTCCATGGTGCGTAACCAGTCGTCAGCCTCGAGCGGTTCATCGGCCTTTGTGAAGACCGGTGGTCGTGTTTCAGTGAAGTCCACATAGGTGGTCTCTTGGTTGTGGCGACCACGGTGTCCAACATTCTGCTGTCCTTGGTTCTGAGCCATAAGGTTGGCAGCGGCGGCCAGGGCTGCAATGGCATCTGCCAGGGTAGCTGGTACAGGTGGAGGGTTTGGGATGCGGTCATCAGCACCTCCGGCTCCGGCACGGGTGTTCACAGGCATCTGTATAAGCAACTTGGAACTCAGCATACAAAGATTGGACGAAACTGATAAGATTCATTGATGCAAGGGTAGATAACTGATACAGAGGTTCGACAGATAACCACAGACTGACAAAGGAAAGGTACAAGACAAGATACAAACTCGGCTAGACAGAAGACCAACTAACGCCCCAAACCTAGACTTAAGGCTTTAGGTAAGCGGATGGTACAGACACAAGGAGTCTAGTCATCATCGATGAAGATCAACTCTTCGTCATCATCATCATCCTCGATGATAAGCTCAGGCTCTTCCTCCTCATCTTCATCTTCAACGTGGACATCTTCTGCAGGTTCCACTTCTTCTTCTGGCCTGGCTCATGCTCCACTTCAGGTTCCTCCACGACTCCGTCCTCAGGTTCTTCCATAACCGGGGGTACCAAGGGGTGGAGTTGATCATGCAGCTGATGCACTTCTTCATGAAGCATATCATTGTACTGCTCAAGCTGGGCGGTGTATTGCTGCAGTCCATGGAGCTGGGCTCTGGTGACATCCTCTCGGATCCATGTTGCATCACGCTGCTGGATAGCGCGAACCGTGTTCCGGTTGGCCTGCTCCAGGGAAGCTCGTGCCTCATAAAACTCCATGCAGGAAAGGTAGAAGTCATGCTCCATGTTCTCCATTTCAGCCTTCAGATTTTTGATTTCTTCCTTTAGCTGCTTGCGGGTGCGGCGGGGAAAACGACGACCATTGGAGGATTCTCCAGTCTCTTCTCCGGTGCGTGGCGCCAGCTGGTGACGCGGCACACCATTTGGTCCAGTCGACTTGCGGGCAGTCCGCTTGATGATGGCCATATCTGGATAAGAGGTTATAGATGAGAAAGGCTAGAGCAAGAACAAGGTATAGGCACACTATCCCAACCGACTTAGAGAGGAAGTTATTATCTTAAGTGATTATGACATGATGCATGATTCGTTCCTACGGAACAAGGCAATGCAACTACTAAGGTAACGTACATAGGGCTTAAACAAGTTGTCTTGCTACTAGTTGCCAAAGACAAGATGAGATGAGAGAAGCAATTTGGACTCAAAAATAGTCAAATTTATTTCTTTGTTAAACACATTTTGAAGTTTTCGCAAAAAGATTGCAACATCGTAGTGAGATGCTCCGATACCACTCTGTAACGTAACGGCCCTAATCCCATGGCCCACTGACCACCGTCAACCACTGACAGTCGATCCGTACAGCCAAGAGATTAAGACCGGTTCCGCTACTGGGCTACTTCAGTGCCCGTTGTCCGCAGGATCATCTCACAATTCAGTTACAATCTCTTTAACATTTTGACAAGTAACATCGGAGTAAATAGCGGAAGACTTAGATAACAATAGTTTTACAAACCAGGGTTCAACATAAAAATTAAAGTGAAGTTATTACAGACCATAGTTCAAATAGATAGAGTTGGCAGAGTAGCATATGACAACAACTTAAAGATACATCACCCAGCCCGAGGGTGAATAATCACTCATCGGCCTCATCGGCCTCCTCCTGAACAACAGTCACACAGCAGGGTCCAAGGCATACTGAGGAATCTGCCATTCCTGCAACATGGGTAATAAAACCCTGAGTACAAAGGTACTCAACAAGACTTAACCGACTAAAGAAAAAGGGGAGGAGACTCAGGAATGAAGGGGCTTAGGGTAGTCAAGGTAAGGCTTAAGCAAGATCAAGTATTTTGCAGAAAAGCATTTTTGTAAATCTTACTTTATTTTGAAAGATTCAGTATTCCTCAATTCTTCATCCTTCATGATTCATTTTACATTTCAAAACATTCCTAGTTGAGAACCACTCTCCGTTGAGAGTCAATGGAACAAGTCTCCATAACCGAGGAGCAACGTTAATCCGGATAAATAATACTCAGCTGAGGATCCCTATCCACACTGCATATGTAGCACCCAAGCTTGCATATGCCAACTCGTCTTCCACGATTCCTCCATTATTGGGCCCGGTCCTACGCCACCCGGAAGTACAGTACACCACTCCAATCCGGGACTCTAACCCACGTGGGTACATGCTACTTCCGCCATCTCTCCACTCCCAGTGCGCGGTTGTCGGTCCAATAATGGATTTCTCGGAGCCAGAGCTTTCCGTAGTATGTGAATAGTTGCAAGTCCTGCCCAGCAGGCCCCCATACGGATGGTCCCTAATTTTCCAGCCAGCAACTGTGCCTTGGTTATATCTCACCCAAGCGCAACAGTCCTGTCAGTTTTTCAACCCGTCCCGGTCGGTGTCAACTGTCGAGTCCCGGACTACGACATGACGGCACCGTACGCAAGGACAACCTCTCCTTCCCATTGACTAAGTACGGATCAGATACTTAGCCAATAGTGGGAGTAAACCAGAAATTCCCATAAATATTCTTAAGTGATCGCACTTTTGAAATTGGCATTTTTATTGCAAATCTATTGTATAGCATTGCTAAGCATTTTGCAACTATTTTTGAAAAGCAGGTATCGGGTGTATCAGTGGTCAAGGTAGATAGTGCATCAATTAGGATAGCACACAACTCCTATAAACCTAATGCAATAATTTAACTCAAAGCATTTAAGTAAAACATTTTATAAATTCAAGGAAAGGGTTAAATGCACCGGGGCTTGCCTTGGATGGCAAAAAGGACGGACTCGGGGTTGGCGGTGTAGGTGTCGGAGCTCGGGGTCGTCTCGGGGACAGATCCTTCGGTGGCTACCTCGACTTCAGGTCCTTCTTCGTCAACTATACGGATGCAATGATGAATGCTCATGAGAATGCTCGCATGATCAAAAAGGTGCAAGACAAACACTGAATTAGGAATAAAAGCATTTCTCTAAGGTGGACATAGAATTATTATCATTTCTTTCCTTTAGCAAGATAAGTTAGAATTATTAACTAACCTAAACATCACCAAACATGGCATCACAAACATCATAGACCAACGGGTGGGGGTCTATGTACATCAATCAACCCAAAATATCACATCATCAAACACTTAACATCAACCCTAGTCTATTTTTTTCTATTTTCCTATTTTTTTAAAAGGTCATTTATGAAGTTGCTCCAAAAATTACCAAATTAATCTCATAAGCTCATTATGGCATAAATAGGTGGCAGAACAAATTTCATAATTTTGGAGGTCATTAAGGTGCTCAAATAATCTAGGCTTTAATTAACAAAAGGCACTATTTAGGAATTAAAATAAATGTTCAAAAATCAACTTGTTCCAAAAGGCTTAAAAATTTATCAGAGACTAAACATGGCATAAGAAGCTCACAAAAATTTATCTCAAGATTTTTGGAGTTATAGATCACTCTCCAAAAATACCAAAACCTTCATTTTTCAATTAAAAGGGAATTTTACATTTTCAAATTTTTGCACAAAACTCAAGTTTAATATTTTTATAAAATACTCCAGAGCATAAAGAGTCAACTGTAAAATTTTCAGAATTTTTGGATGCACACAGAAAATCATACAAAAAAAGAAAACAGAACACTATCCACAACTCCCAAAAAGGAAAAAGGCACTGTGCTCTTTCTTCGCAAGGCTCGGGCGAACGGGAGGCTCGGTCGATACGGAAGCGATAGCTTCGTCCGAGGCCTGGCCCGGAGGCTCGGGCGAGACGGAGAAGTGAGCCTCCGTCCGAGGCCTGACTCGGGCGAAGCAGAGAACATGCGTCGCCGAGGCTTGGGCTCGGGCGAAGCGGAGGGCATGCGCTTGCCGAGGCTTGGGCTCGGGCGAGGCGGAGTGGAAGCAGAGGCCGAAGGCTCGGATGCTTACCACGTGTCGGAGGCAGGGCTCGAGGGTGAGGCTCGACTCGTGCTCGAGGGTGAGGCTCGACACGCTCGAGGGAGAAGACGACAGCGGCGGCGCTCCGGCGATCCGGCGGTCCTGCGCAACACACGAGACCGCAAGGGCCGGTTTAGAGTCGCACGGAACCAAGGAAGGTGATACGGGGGTCGGTGAAGGATGATCATGGCCGGAGACGGCGAATTTCACGAACCCGAGTTCACGGTGTTCGGTCGGAGATTGGGAAGACGGGGTTACGCCGGGCAAACGGAGGCGGGGAAGGTGAAATTGAAGGGTGGGAAAGCCTCACGAGCTCACGGCGGAGCTTTCGGGATCGGTGGTGGGGCGGCGGAGTGACTGGAGAAAGCTGGCCACGGTGGCGGAGGTGGAGTGCGGAGGTCGGAGCTCCGGCGGCTTATATAGCCGCGGCTATGGGACGGTAGAGAGCTCGGGGATATGCGGGTAAGGTTTGGGGGGCGTGCGCACTCGATTGCGCTCTGGCAGACGAGCTGGCGTGCAGCCGGGGCTCGGGCGCAAGCTCGGCCGGCGATGGCCACGCGGCGGCGGCGCGCTGGACACTGTAGGGGCCGAGAGCGAGGGTCAGCGCTCGCGTGCGGGCGCGGAGGGAACAGGGGAACAGTGGCGGCAGGTTGGTGGCGCGTGGGGAGCAGCCGTCTGCGCTGCAGGCGCAGCGCCGGCGCCATGGCCGGGCCCCCCCCTCCCTCTGCTCTACGGGAAGATGAACAGTGCTAGGGTCTAGGGTTTGACTTTTGGCCAGTTTCTGTATTTTGCAAATTACTCTCAAAAATAGAACTGAGCGACAAAAACTCAAAACACCAAAGTTGTTCAGAAAAATGAGATCTACAACTTTGTCAATATGAACATTTTCAAATTCCGAATAGTTTTTTTTGAACTATATTCAAAAACAGAAAAGGGGACACTTTTCAAACTTGATTCAAATCAAAATTACTCTGGATTTCAAACTGAAACTTGAAAATCTTCCAATATGAAAGTTGTTCCATTTGTCAAAACCTACAACTTTGCTGATATACATTTTCTCTGAAACTCAATAGTTTTTGAATAAATTTTTAAAACTGAAAAGGGGACAAAAACTGGAATTTGAATGAATTTGAGATTACTTCAAATTTTATATAGAAACATTGAAATCTGTAAATACCAAAGTTGTTCCTCTAGGTCAGATTCACAACTTTGCTTTTTGGACCAACCTCAAAATTTTGAATTTTGAAAAAGTTATAAAAAGGGAATAAATCCAGGATTTGGAAATTTTAGGGTTTTGCAAAAGGAAATTCAAATCAAAACTGATTTTTAAACTTGGATCAAAGCAACAGACATCAGGGCACTAAATCTGAACAAGAATTACATAGAACTAGACACAGAGGTGAAATTACCATTTTGCCCCTATAGGAAGAAGTGGGCTAATAAGGGTTTTTGCAATAGAGGTACATCACATAAAATGATACACTAAGCAAAAGCATACACATGAAATCATGATCAAGATGATTAATGATGCTAATGATGATATGTCAAGTTAATTACATGTTTAAACACCAGAGGTGTTACACATACGAATAGGAGTCCTACTCCTAGTAGGATTCTACACTCAAGACCTAGTAGAACTAGAAGTCCTAATAGCACACCTTTTTGAGTCCTATTCTAAGTAGGATTTGAGTCACCATACAACACCTTCTCCAGATTCGGCATGAAGCGGGAGCTCTCTGCACTGGGTACAAGCTTTTTTATATTGGCTCTAGAGTTGACGTTGTGCCAACCATAGCATGTACTGAAATATGAGGCGGGAAAGAAGAGGGTGCAATATCCCACCCTCTTATTGCAATGAATAAGATCATGCATTTTACCTCCCTCTAGAGAAGGAATGTTGGGAAGACCACAACCATACACCTATGCAGCTTCCAGATGCATCCTATGCCTCGGCAGATTCACTACAGGAAACCTAGGCTTTGCTGAGTGCCTGGGGCTTTGCCGAGTGCCAAATTTCGGGCACTGGGCAAAGAGCCTCTTTGCCGAGTGCCAGCCACGTGGCACTCGGCAAAGCGCAAACACAAGGCAAAGGATGCTTTGCCGAGTGTCCGACACTCGGCAAAGAAAGGCACTAGGCAAAGAGCCCCTCTTTGCCGAGTGCCAGCCACGTGGCACTCGGCAAAGCATGTGGCCTCAAACTGTGCCACGTGGTCGGGTCTTTGCCGAGTGCCAGCCTGGCGGCACTCGGCTACCACGTGGCACTCGGCAAAGCATGTGGCCCCGAACTGCGCCACGTGGTCGGGTCTTTGCCGAGTGCCGTCAGGCTGGCACTCGGCAAAGAGCCCCTCTTCACCGAGTGCCAGCCACGTGGCACTCGGCAAAGAGCTCTTTGCCTAGTGTTTTTTTGACACTCGGTAAAGCCAGTTTTAAAATTATATTTTGAAGCAGTAAATTAATCCAAATCAAAAAGGTTTTAACTACAAAGTTGGTTAACTTACCAAGATGAACAATTTTTGTTTTGGTGATTTCTTCATTTGACAAACTTAAAATAAATTCGATCACAAATCTTATATATCTCTCCGGTAGTTTATAAAACTACAAGAGTGATATATAATGTTTGTGAACAATATTAGAAACACAATGTCGGATGCACAAATCGTCAAACAATCAAAATAACTTTGTAGATCTTGACAAGTTATGAAATTTTGTAGTTGATAACTTTTTAATTTGAAGTCATCTAGTTATGCAAAACTGCGTTCGAATTTGAAAAATTTAAAATTCGAATTTTTTAAAATACCTCGGATGGAGAAATGACCAAAATAAAAGTTGTAGATCTCGAAAAGTTATGAAACTTTGGTGTTGAAAACTTTTTGATTTGAAATCATCTTGTCCACGAAAACTACGTTTCAAATTGTCGAATTTGAAATTTAAATTTTTATAAACGACCTGAGATGGAAAAACTATCAAAATAAAAGTTGTAGATATCAAAAAGTTAGAAAACTTTGTAGTTGACAACTTTTTTATTTTAATTCGTTTAGGGCCTCAAATAAGCAAGTTACACTCGGTTTAGTATAATATATGGGTAACCGAAACAGAGATGGAACCTATGTGTTTGTGTCGTGCAGTGGTAGAGGAGGCTCCGCGCGAACGAGAGTTCGTGAGTTCGAATCCTGTTGACTGCGTGAGAGAGAAAAATATGAGGACTTGTGATTTCGAGGGAGATGGGTGGGCGCTACCTAGTGGGCCCCTCCCCCGATTTAATAAAAGTTTTTCTCTATTTTTTTGGATTTTTTTCGTTTTTTCCTTTGCCGAGTGCTTTTCTTTGCTGAGTGTCACGTCAGCACTCGGCAAAGAGCCCTTTGCCGACATTTTCTTTGTCGAGTGCTCTTTACCGAGTGCGGCACTTGGCGAAGCTTTCGCCAAGTGCAAAAGACTCTTTGCCGAGTGCTGCCAGCACTCGGCAAAGAACCGATCTGCTGTAGTGATTGCTTATGGAAATGGATAGTAAAGTATTTTCCTCCCTCTAAAACATATACTATATATGCATTTCGGTTCACTATGTCCCCTCTCTGAATTCATGTTCGATGCATGATTATGTATTAACCACAATTTAATAACAACCAGCAATAACGTTGCTATTTATATTTTTTTAATCAAATGGTTGCGCTGTTGGCAACGAGGTATATTCGCGTGCAGCCATTTCGGGTGCAGTGAACTCAGAATCTGCTGTTCCCAGCAAAGAGTTAGTGTGTTCCTATTCCTACTAACAAAATTACTAGTATTTTTTCCACTCTAATATATTACAAGACAGTTTTAAAAACTTTACGTAATAAAGGGTAAAATGCCTTGATAGCAAGAACTAAAATCTTATTTGCATGGGCTCATGTATTGAATGCATCCGTATAATGCCTCACCCGCTGAAAATGAAGATGAATTAATTGTCTGTGAAACAAACGTAAGAACAGATTTTATAGCTTTATGTAATAAAGGGCAAGATGGCTTGACAGCAAGACCCACAATTTTATTTTGCATGCATAAGCTGATATTATTGAATGCAACGTACAGAGCTTCACCCGCTGAAAATGAAAATTGTTTTCTGACCAATATATACCATGGTGGGCGGACCCAGGACCCAGGCCAGTAGGGCCTTGGCCCTAGTCGTCGTGGCTCATCGTATACATGCTATGAGAACTGCAGACACGGAAGATTAGCAGCCGAAGAATGCATATACGTGTATGTGTATATATTTGATTGAATCCTCGAATAGATAGATGTCGTCTATGTGTTTTAATCCATATACAATTGGCCATATTTAGTTCGAAAAAAATTGGTGAAAAGTTTCTGTAGCACTTTCGTTGTTATTTGGCAAACTTTATCCAAACATGGACTAACTAGGCTCAAAAGATTCGTCTCGACATTTACAGATAAATTGTGTAATTAGTTATTTTTTATCTATATTTAATGTTTTATGCATGCGTCTAAATATTCGATGTGACAGAGAATCTTGAAAATTTTTGGGAACTAAACATGGCCTTATTAGTATTGGTTGCTCTCCATGCCGTGATCGGCTTCGATTCGAAACTTCATGAATTGCTTGAACTTCAAAATTCCAGTTCTAGGTCAATCATCTTCATCCAACGAAGAGCCATAAGACTACAACATATTCTCTGAGTGTTCATATTCAACTATCCAAATAAATTGATGTGAGAGATGATCTTCCGTACTTAACTTGATAATTTTAATATTAAAACTTGGCCCTAGTCTAGATCAGATCCTGGGTCCGCCAATCACCTTTTCTGAGAGCGGCGAACACCAAGCCATCGTTAACAGAAAAAAAACTTCAGCTATACTCCCTCCGTCCCTAAATAACTGTATCTAGAAATCTGTGTTTCCCTCACAGACACGCTTTCCGGACGACAAACAAAAAGGGACAGAGGGAGTATGTTCGTTCAGGTTGTTGTGGAGTTGAATAACCAAAGGCCGGAGCAGATAATCTTGGGAATGAGAGGCATTGGAAAACAAAATATCACAATCACCTTAGCGACTGCTTGGCTACGCTTTGCTTATTTTCTACCACAAAAAACAGTAGATACAGGCAGATTTGTTGCAGCAGCAAGCAACCTTCGATCAGCCTGTTAGATATCGAAGGATATGGGCTGCACTGATACAGTGGGCAGTTGGCTCCGGCAGTGCAAGACATCAACTTTTTGTTTTTTTGCCATTCTTTTTAAGCTAATTACAAATTTGGACCCATGGAGAAACTCATTGTAAAAATAAACCATATGCACCACGTCAAAGCATATGGAACTATCGACGTGTTTGGTTCCTTGCCATGTAACGTTAACGTAAATGATTTTAGTTCAAATTTCTTTCCCGTCGGTATCATTATCAGTTTTATTTTATTTCCGTTTACGTTACGGACACACAACCAAACAGTTCGTATATGTATATTGCACTTCGCCATATGCTTTTGGCACTATAATTTGCCACCCTGGCATTGACATGGGAAGGAAAGGGTGACATAAAGCTAAAGCATTCAGCGTCGTGCACTAACGATGCTAAAGGGTGCCGCACCCATTCATTCTTCTATGTTCAGAAGCCTCCCCTTTTTGATTAGGTCTAAATCCAGCAAAGAAATTTCAAATTACGACTATAATTGGTTGAAGCAACCCCTCTCCCTCAATTTTGCCCCCAGATTTTTCTTATTTGATGCACATTTCATGAATCCAAAGTTTGAAACCTTGGTTAAGTTTAGTTTCCTTGGATTATTAGGGTCAAAAATCACAAGGATATGCATGATAATGGCATGTTTGATTGGTTTTGGGTTTTTTTTTATGATTTTGTCCATGTTTTTTTGCTTGGTTTAAGTTCAACTATTGGTGACATAGAGGTTAAGGTGAAGTATTAAAGTAACAAGGAATTGGTATCCATATAGTTTTTAGTTGTACAATATGATGGCAAAAGGCGATATCATTATACCCTGGTTGGTTACGTTTAATGATCACTCACTGAAATGCTATCATAATGCCCGTGTATTGTTCAAAGTTAATACTAGTGTAAATATAAATTGCACACACGCAATATGAAAAAAAAAGATTTCAAGAGACATACCGGCCTCTTTTATTTTCAAAGATAGGTAGAAATTTAGGTGTCTCCCAAAATATCTGACGATTCATGGAGGTGGTCGTTTTATTTACAGAAACACCTAGAAGTTACATGTCTCTCAAAATCTTTATTTATGGAGATAGGCAAAAACAATCTGTCTCTGAAAATCTATTTACAGAGGTGGATATCTTAAGACTGACCTTTGATAATACGCCTATTTTCATAGTTGGACCTCTTAAGCAGCCTGTTAATTGGAACAGATCAGTTGGCCCATTCAAGCCCACTTAGCAAACCCTAACTATAAAACATTCCTCCTCTCTCACACACAAACACGCCTTGAATTGGCAGCATGTCCTTTGTGGCCGAGCGACGGACGAGTGGGTGCTCTCGCTGGCACTATGTTTGTTCTGTCATGTTCATGTGCCAACAAGGGGAATATATTATATATGCACCAGATAATTACTAATAGTGTACCCTTAATTAAGATTAATTATTTCTATTTAAGATCAATAACTCAAAAAATCCTGTAGGGAGAGGAACTGGGTGGTTCCTTTGAAGGACCATAACATACACTACTACAAAAACATGCCTTTAACCCCGGTCGGCAAGGGCCTTTAGCCCCGGTTGCCGAGCCAGGACTACGCTTCCGGGACTAAAGGCCCTTTAGTCCCGGCTCCGGCCACCGGGGCTAAAGCCCACCCTTTAGTCCCGGTTGGTAATACCAGCCGGGACTAAAGGGTGCTGCTAGCGGTGCAACGCAGCAGCACCCTTTAGCCCCGGCTGGTATTACCAACCGGGACTAAAGGGTCCCCTGGTTTTTTCCTTTTTATTTTCATTTCAGTTCTGTTTTCAGTTTTGTTTATTTATTTAATAGGTTTTCAATATATATTCTTTGTTGCTAATATATTAGCAACATAACACAATAAGCTTTTTGCATGCATATATAATTGAACTATATATATATATATATATATATGTACATAAAATTACAAGAAATATACATATAAAAGTTGTCCAAATATATATCTACTCAAGTTGTACTCCAAAGTTAGTTCTGTAAACCTATTACAAGTTGTACTCCATCTAAAGATCTACAGGGCATACAAATGATCATCATTGTTTAGAATCAACTTCTCGTTGGTATTATAGTAGAACTCGCCTTTTGGATTTATGACTTGTTCCCAAGAAATCCTGCTATTGTCTCTTGTATTGCTTTCAATTGGCCTTGTAGCATTTCTTTTTGCTTCAACCAGTCAGTCTTCAATTGGAATTAAAGAAGATATTAGTTATATCTATATTATCAATATTAAGTCTATAAAAAATGAAAAAAAACAGGTTACGTACTTTGATGATTTCTTCAGGAATTCTATTTGATTCTATCATCATATACTCGCAAACATAGAATCCGCATAAGTTGTTGCTCTGTTCTTGTCTCAAAATCCACTGTAGAATGAAAAGATTCAACTCGTAATAAAGATATGATATATGACATGATATAATAAAGATACACGTACATCCACTGTAGAATGAAAAGATTCAACTCGTAATAAAGATATGATATATGACATGATATAATAAAGATACACGTACATTGACGAAGGTGTAAATTTACTCGTAGTCGTGGCTTTATTGTAAGTGGGGCCTTACACTGACTCATATGTTCCCGAGCAATGAATTTTTCCCAAACCCTAATCCGGCCAATGAAACATTAATAGTTGGATCATTATTTAATTAGTATACATATACAAGCTTAGTCTATACTATAAGCATGCAAGGTAGGGATCGAAAAATTACCTTTGGAGGATGTCTATCATATCTTGGTAATCTGCTTGTGATTTGCTCAACGAGTCATAGATTAACACATTGCTTTGTTTGAGATCGATGACCATCAATATTCAGTGATAGTTGTTCATACACATGATTCATATATATATTATTAGGGTTAAGTAAAATAAAATGTGCACATACTTATTATGAACTATATATGTCTCACGCACTTAAAGTTGTATGGGAAGAGAATTCTTTCTCTATTTTTTTGTTCACGAAGAACCTCATGAGATTCGTACACGACTCATCGCTCCAAGTCGTTGAAGGGTTTGGAGCCTTGAAAACAACATATGGATCAACAAACCCAATAGAATTGTCATGTTTATCTCTGAGCTGAGTCATCTGATACCTGCAAAATATCGAGTCGATCCACAAGTACGTGTGTAAGAATACTACTATATACACATACTAGAGAGTTCAATGAAAACTATAAAAGAAACACTTACAAACAGTAGCAGCTAAGAAGCGATTTGTCCAGTGCGTCCATATGACATAGCTGGTGTAATTTCTCCATCTGGACTAAGATTAGGTCATCGCCACGGAAGTAGTGATGGTTCCGAATTCGGACAGAAATCCAATTGACATCACCGTCTTTAGAAGCCTTCATGCACCATTTGTTGATTGCAAACATCTGCGTACCAAGTACATGTAAGTGATTGGGGTTCATTAGACTCCTGCCCGGTGCAAAATTTCTCCTCCATTCATCAACTACTTCCGCTCGTGGAAACTCCAGCCAGTAGCAATATTTTTAATGGTGTCGTACGGGAGACCGCTGTCAATAAAAAAATTGTCCATTGAGTCCATCTCAGACAAAGTGGTCTCTCCAGATTTCCTCTGTACTCTGTCCATGTTTGAACCATACTGATTTTGCACAACTAACGGGGACAAAGGTCTTGATGTTTCCCCGAGCTGTGGAACACCCTTTCCCACCTTCTGCTTGCTGGATTGTTGTTCTTTTGCGGACTTCATAAGAGAGCGTTCATAATCTGATTTTCGCGGAGCCTTTCGGGCTTCACGCATCTTGATACCATGTTGGTCCACTCTTTTCCTTAACTCCTGCGGGTTTAACAAGAGGTAAGGCTTCTCCGGGTTCCTCTTCGCTTTAGCAGCGGCGTCACATTCCTCTAAAAATTTCCGCACATCTTTTTTCACTGAAATTTCTAACTCCTCATCAGTCTTTTCATAAGCTAATTTCTCTTGGGCTTTTTTTCCTGATGCAGGAGCCTTCTTCTTTGGAGGTGGGGCCTTTGGTTCTGTGGCGGCGGACCGCTTCTTAGGGCCGCACGGTGGAGGCAGCGGTGTTGGAGCCCGTGGTGGAGGAGATGGTGGACCCGGTGGTGGTGTTGGAGCCCGCGGTGGAGGTTGTGGCGTTGGAGCCCGCGGTGGAGGAGATGGTGGGGCTGGTGGCGGTGTTGGAGCCCGTGGTGGAGATCTTTGTGCAGGAGATGGGGTTGAAGCCGTGTCCTCCAACACATCGTCACCGCCCGCAGCACTCTGATGCGCTGGGGAATAATGACGAACTGGACTATAGTTCCTGCTACGCAAAACAACGAATGATGTGAGCATCCAACTAATATATACATATAGGAAGTTAGTGTAATAAAAATTGTTTCTCATTCACGCGCACACTACCTATGGTGAGGATCTTGATCAGTAGGAGGAGGTTGCGGCGGTGACACTCCAGGAATAACAATGAAGCGCTTGCGCCAGCAAATAAATGTCTTCTCTGCTTCACCTAAAGTCTTCTCCCCATCTACCCCTTCGATTTCCAGTGCCACCACTACTGGAAACTACATTATTCCTGTGTGCCAAAAAACCGTCAAGAAAATAGGGAAAACCGTCAGAAAAATTAATTCTGTCGGGAACCTGACAGGCATATACCGTCAAGGATAGGGTGACAGAGAAATCCATTTTTTTTGTGAGCTTCCCGTCAAAAAAACTATTTCTGACGGTATTTTCTTGACGGATGGCTGACAAAAAAAAGTAGTGTCAGCAGGTTTAGGACAGCGTCAGGTACCGTCAGTTTAGTTGTTTTCTCTGTAGGCTCACTGTCAGGGATATAGCTAATTTCTTTGTGGGTTTTGGTAATTTTTCTGTCAGTCAGCCCTCAAGGAAATAACAATATTCCTGTCAGACATGAAGCTATTTTCTGTCAGCTTTCCATCAAAAAAATACTAAATTTCTATCAGTTCAACCTAATTTTCCTGATGGTTTCCTCTCAAAGAAATCACAATTTTCTTCTCAAGTTACCACCAGATAAATTAGTAGTTGACACCAAAAATCACAATTACATGTTCCGTTCTAGATGAACCAAACATATTCAAACATATTATATGCATAGCATAAAGCATATATATTAGAAGTTCCATACGAGCTTACAAAAGCATTCAACAGGGCCACGATAACAAAGGTTCTGCCCTCACAAATTACATCTTCTACTACCAAATTTCTACCACCACCATTTGCTGCTCCTAATTTATACATGTACAACCATGTGACTTGCCATCACATCCTAGTTTAGCCAAGTCCATCTAACATTCAACTACTACTAAGTTACCGTGCATGGCCATACATGTTCAAAAGACAAAAGAGTACCCAGGTTATGTTGTTCAGTGGACACAAGTCACATTGACAACCCATGTGTCATTTTGGTGCCAATAGCAGCCTTACCATATATATCCCAATCACAGAAGTCGTAGATGTTTGATCCAGCATTGCTGCCCCTTTTGTTGTTGTCGTTGTCCTCTTCACTCTCTTCGTCCGTGTCATCTTCATTCATGTCATCTTCATTCATGTTCTCCTCCGTGTCTTCCTCCATGTCCTCTCCTTCCATGTAGTTGCCATCGATGTCCTCCAAGCCCTCTTCATCCATGTCCTCCAAGTCCTCTCCATCCATGTCTTCACCATCCAAGTCCTCGCCATCCAAGTTCTCGCCAGCATGAGATGAACTAGTGGGCAGCTGCAAAATGACAATATCATGTAAATATCAATTGGGTTTTAGGACTGATACACATGAATTATCTTCTTCATTATTTTATTTTACACTAGCACCATACAGGAAGCATATAAAAATGCCCAAAGAGTCCTAGTACTTATGCACAAGATAGGTGGAATAAGCAGTCATCGGTTTGAGACAAAGCGACATGAAATTGTGAAGATGGAATAATTATTTAGACATGCACAAAATTTCAAAGGCTTTCATCATCTACTAGCTTTGTCAAACCTTCAAATTCTTGTGGGAGTAATTGTAAATTTCTTAGTAGAGATGGCAAGTTTCAGTACAGCTAGAAGTACAGCTTACCATGAGGTTAAAACTAAGATGAAAAGTTGGAAACTATAGTAACCATCAACATGAGGCCACTCCCTCACTGCTGCACTGCGTGTTGTCATTCTGACATCAAAACATATCAGTTGTCTACTTAAAATGGTTTAGACCAGCTGGTTTTTATCGTAATTAATACTGATTTCATAGGTACAAGTACCAAGTTAATGTACTTACATTTGTTTGCAGAGCTGCAAGGCGCCTTTTCAGTTTTCTGGAACCTCCTGATCCAATTTGCAATAAAGATCCTACATCCAACAAGTATAGTTGTTCAAAAATAAACTACTAAGAGCGTGCTTTCTTAAATCATGAAAATAGACACATGAATTCGCATCCATACCAGTATTAAGTCATTAGTAAGTTCCCCCATCTGGTCAAGACGCTCATGTAAGGACCTATTTGCATGACCAAATCCGATTATTTTGGCCATGCGTCGATAAGATGCTACATTGAAAGATGAGGATTTTTTGTTCTTGGCAGCAGATCGCACTTCAGCTATTTTGACAGCACCATTTCCAATGGCCACACGACCATGGCGCAAGCCACCAGATAGATCATATAGAATTTGTCCGTCCAACTCTTGTTGCTCCGGCCCTCCTGGATGTGCAGCCTGGGACTTTGTTGTATACTCATCCTATAAAGGAAAAGACATTATTCAGTCAATTTTTAAGAACAATGAAATCAGCCATGTTTCAACACTTGGTCACTTGGTCAATTTTCAAAAATCTAAGCAACAGCTTGCTAGATACATACCACTATTTTTTGCTTTGCGGCTGCTGATTGCACCAGGTCGGCCAGTGTCATCCACATTTTTCATGCCAGACTTCATCACCGAGAATGTGTTCATATTAGTTGCACTCCCAGGGCCAAATTCACACCCTGCAATAAGGAATAAGTCTACATACCATTTTGAAGAGAGTTCTGTAACTTATATAAAGAGAGAAGTATGCCTACCAAAAGTTGTCTTGTCTCCCCAAATGGTCTAGATCCACCACGATTTTGAGCAATATCATCAGAAGATAACCGAGATTCCTGCCCTCTCTTTCGTTTTGTGAGGAACTCTTCTGAGCACCAATAACGACAAAGAGAAGGCCATACAGCACGGTTGCACCACTTCACTCTGCCATTCAAGTATTGTTCATATGTAAGCTCTATTGGGCGTGCCAACTTGTCATCTAGTTTCTGGTTCAGTACGTTCTTGTAGTAAACCTTGACAGCATCCACACGAGCTTGGTACATCATGTCCTTGACTCTTTTCCTAACATAATTTTCCAAAACACGGTCTGCTTCTTGCTGATCCTCCCTTTTGACCTGGAACAAACGCTACATGCAAAAGAACAAGTAGGAATGCGAAGAAAGTCATTTCATCATGTGAGGAATGACCACAATAATTACATACATATAGTAACCACAGTAGTTATGTACAGGTATGTCAACTTATACAAAATTCATGTTACTCACCCAAAATTCAGAAAGTACACGATCTCCAGCAGTCTGTCTTGTTCTATCCTTTACTGTTAGGAAATAATCAGCCCACTCTAGTGCTGGGCGGGTGTTAAGAACTACACCATTTTGATCCTTGTCATCTATCAGGCCCGGGTATTCTCTCTTAATAATAACCCCAAGTTGAGTAGTGTACTTATAACCAGACTCACGATAACCAACATAAGTAAATTGCCTTTTCATCGGTACAAAGATTTAAGGCATGTAAACAACAGTTAGTAAAAGGGTTAAAAAATTGGGAAACAATGTAGAGATGATTGTGCACTCACATGTCACCAAGTGGTTCAAGGCCACCTTGCGACCACGCACTAGCATTTTTAGCTTTGTTAGACACCCCTGCTTTCTCCCCTTTTGCTTAGCTGACTGTAGAGAACGGATAGGTTCAGTAGCATCAAGGCTTTGAGAAGAAGGATCGGACCTTGGTCTTTGAGAGGCACCATCACTTGAGTTTGAAACACGAGAAGCACTCCCTTTTGCACGACTGTTACGACTGTGACGAATGCTACTCACCATCTGCAATGGAAAATTATAAGTGAGATTTACCATCCAAATTAAAATATAAATATAATTCTGTACAGCATAATTTTCACATGTTTGGAGCCATAATTTAAATGTAGTGAAGTAGACAATATATAGGCAATAGCATATATACATTAATAAACGTTCAATACATTAGATCGTAGACATGGAGAACACAAAGCTCACAAAATAGAGAGTACAATACACAAATACTACAACAACATTGCAATTTTATCACCACAAATTTAAAAATCAGTTCAATCGTAAGCTTCTTCTGAATCTTCATTCTCTTCATCTGTGGACTCTATCTCTTCGTCTATAGCTTCATTTTCTTCCTCAATGTCAGCTGGATTTTTCTCTAATTCTTCCAAGTCTTTAGGATCAGTAATCTCATCTGAAACCAATGATGCTATAGAGTCCAATGCAGCCCCAAGTCAATAACGAAGGTGCCATCTAATCCATCCTCTTGGAAGAATTCAACATCCTGAGTTGGCCCTTCACCAAGACTAGGATCAGCATTGGTATTAATTGGAGGTATGTGTCCATGTGGAGCAACTTTATACACTATTGACCAATCCATGAGATCTTCTCTATTTTTACATGGATAAGGTAGATAGTAAACTTGACTAACTTGAGCAGCCATGACAAATGGGTCAAAATTTGATAATCTTGATGTGTGCTTAATCTCTACCAAACCCAAGTTCTCAGTGCACCGTACTCCATTGGGTGTTGGATCAAACCAACGACAGTAAAATAAAACCAACTCAAGTGGCATACTCCCTTCCCAACAATTTTGATGATGTCTTCTATGACACCATAATAATCAAGAACATTGCCACTTTCATCATAAGAAGACACACAAACACCGGTATTGCAAGTGGTTAGTCCAGATCTTCCATTCTCATACTGCTCAGAACGAAATCTATAACCGTTGACATCATAACAACCATAACAGTGAACTCGAGTACAGAAACCATATGACATTTGACACAAAGCTTTGTGAACAATAGATGATTGCATGCACTGCAAAATATAGTTTATATATCAGGGGTGTCTTCTGTGAAACTATAACACAAATGCAATCTCATATGCATAGGGACATTACTTGGTCCTTGAACCATTCAAAAAAATCTGGCCCTTGTTTTATGGAACGAGCATAATTCCAGCCATTTAGTCTCAAGTCACGTTTCTGTTGTTCGGTTGGAACAACACGACTCTTCCACTGCTCCTTGTCAAATTTTCTACATTTATAGAATTACTATTATGCGCACATATCATAACTTAATTGAAATAAATGAGTGATTGTGATTTGAAGAACGTACTCAAAGAAATCATCCATCTCAGGTATGTTAGTTAGTATATATAGGAAGGCAACCTTGTACTCTTCTATAGAGAGCTCACGGGTACCTCTTGGGCTGATGCATCTACCCAAGTATTGGAAAATTTCGAGGTCACATATGCTTTCAGACATAGTGGCATCATCATCATATCGGGGCATCTTGTTTTTAGTAGACCGAGCGCTTGCTCTAAAATACAAGGATAAAAAATTTGTAGCCTCTTCAACTAGAGAAGCCTCAACAATGCAACCCTCAACACGTGCCTTATTTCTTACTTTCTTCTTAAGTTTTTTGATACACCTACACATTTATACAAAGATATCATGGACAAAATTTGAATTCTAAATAAATTATGTTTATGTCACAGAACCAATTCTGAGATTTACCTCTCAAATGGGTACATCCAACGGGCTTGGACAGGCCCTCCTAATCGTGCCTCATAAGGTAAGTGTATCATTAAATGTTGCATAGGGTTGAAAAAACCAGGAGGAAATATCTTCTCTAGTTTGCATAGGAGCACAGGAACATTCGCTTCTAGAGAGCGAACAATGTCTTTACTAAGCTCTTTAGCACACAAGTGTCTGTAGAAAAAGCTAAGCTCAGCCAAACAATGCCATATATCCTCTGGAAGAAATCCCCGGAATGCAACTGGGAGAAGGCGCTCAACAAATATGTGGAAGTCGTGACTCTTGAGGCCTAAAATCCTTTTCTGCACTAGGTTAACACCACGCCTGATGTTGGCTGCATATGCATCAGGAAATTTCAGATCCTGGAACCACCGAAGAATGGTTATCTTGTCATCTTTGTCAATGCAGAATGGAGCCCTTGGCATTTTACACTTCCCCTTGTTATTTCTCACTAAATTCAGCGAAGGTCGGACACATATTTCAGCTTGATCTAGTCTAGCTTTCACATTATCTTTGGTCTTGTCAGCTATGTCAAAGCAAGTGTTCCAAATAGCTTCACCTACATTTCGCTCATTATGCATTAAGTCAAGGTTATGTGGGAGCTTTAACTTAGAAAAGTATGGAAGTTGCCTAAAGCAGCTCACAAAAGTCCAATTGTGTAGTTTTCCATAGTTTTGTGTATCATCTACAAACTTCTGCAGATGGTTTTCCACTTCCTCCCCTGTTAAGCGTCTAGGTTGTTCTTCAAGCACCCTTGTGTTCTTACGAAATGCATTAGCTTGCATTCTAAATGGATGGTTCATAGGAAGGAAGCGTCTATGACAATCAAACCAACAGGCCTTATGTCCATGACGGAGTTGAAATCCTTGGCAACCATATCCACATGGACATGCTAATTTGCCATTGGTGCTCCATCCAACAAAGTCTCCATAAGCACGAAAATCATGCACTGACCAAAAGTAAATTGCCCTCATTGTAAAGCTGTGCTTGAGTGAAGCATCCTTTGTTTCAACCCCTACCCATAGTTTTTGAAGTTCATCAACCAAGGGTTGCATTAGAATATTCAATTTCCTTCCAGGATGCTCAGGACCAGGGATTACCATGGCAAGAAAAATATATTCTGGCTTTAGGAGTATGCCGGGGGGTAGATTTAGTGGAGCAATGAACACTGGCCAACAAGAGTATGTAGCAGCATTCAAGCTGAATGGTGTGAAACCATCAGTGCAAACAGCAAGTCGCACATTTCTAGGATCCCTTGCAAAGTCTGGAAAGTCCACATCAAATTGTTGCCATGCTTCTCCATCACAAGGGTGGACTATTTTACCAGACGTGGAGCGATTGTGTGATCGCATTAGCTTGGCCGTTTCTTCATGTGCATACAGCCTTTGTAGTCTATCCGTTATTGGAAGATAACGCAAAACTTTGCGTGCAACTTTATTCCGGCCTTCTTCATATCGATTGGCATTACAAAAGTCGCATTTATCTTTGTTCTCATTATCTCCATAGAACAACATACAATTGTTATAGCACACATCAATTTTAACATATGGCATACCCAGGCCATCTAGCATTTTTTTGACTCATAGAAGTTCTTTGGCAACTTAGAATCCGGAGGTAGCAGTTCATGGATTATTTTTAAGAAATCATCATAGTGGTCAATTGACATATTGTACATTGACTTCACAGCAAGCAAGCGAGCTACAGCAGAAAGTGATGAGTGGGTAGTTTTATCATGCACCAATTCATCAGCATTAGCAACCATTCTATAAAAGGCTTGGGTAGAGGATGTTGGCATATTATCTATAGGCGGTGGATGTCCGCCAACCAGATCAAATATCATATCATCCATATGGTCAACTTCATTGCAACCCTCCTCAGTACCTACAGTGCTAGGTTCGTCATGGCTAACAAGACTCTCACCATGTTCTGTCCATGTTTCATAGCCTTCTCTAAAACCAAATTTACACAAATGAAGCTCTATAGTACTCCTTTTCTGCCTAAAGTAGTTCCGACACATGGCACAAGGACACTTGATGGTATCATTTTCAACCAGATCCGATAAAGAGAATGCATGATTCAAGAATTCAGTGGTTTCATCAACCCATTCATTAGAGGGAGGTTTACCATGTTGCCAACTATTATACATCCACGAGCGTGACATTTGAACTATCTCTGTATTGCAAATATGAAATTTTAATTGTTAATTTAGACCACGCATATTGACATACAACATATCTGGAGATGTGGTATATCTATCATTCCATAACAGAAGACATGTGTATACCAAGCAAATTAACAAATGTACCTAGTGGCAATCACAAGATAGTAGCATGCATTGTATAATAAAAGCATACCAATCAAATTAACTAATGATAAGCGATGGCAATCGCAAGATAACAGTAGTATGTATTAAAGCAACATAACAGAGCACATTCTTAAACACCATAAAAAAGGTAAGAACTTTACCTTTAACTAGAAAGCCAATTCACACCACTTTGTTATGTGTTGTAGTGATGAAGAAATATTTTTTGACTACTACTCAAATTGCAGAAGCTTATTTGAACCTGTGTCAAACAAATAGAAATAACACACAATGCATAAGTTATACAGATAAAGTGCCTATACAATATGGTGGCAATTCTAAGTAAGAAAACATCAATAGATTTATTGTGTGTATAAGACATCCCTAGTTAATATTGAGACACTAAAGTTACTCCATGAATATTAACCATATCGTAGAAATAATTTATTCATAATGCTTATCATTTTATTGATAAAAAATAACATTTATCTTAATAAAGACAGCAGTAAAGCACCAATTCTAATAACAACTATTTAGTTATATGTCAAATTAGTAGTGTGTTTGTTATACGCCTTCAATTTGCCGCTCAACATACATCCAAAGAACATAAACATATATTATGTCAAACTGTAGCAAACAATAGACATAAAACCAGCTCACTGTATGAATAAAATAAAACCCCTAATTTATCGATGAATAATCAAACCCCAAGATGGCACCACCGCTCTCTCTTCCCTTCCAGAACAATTGCTACCCCTTTTCTCCAAGAAAAACTTATTTATTCCATATATTAATCATGTGTTCTATGAATGAAACAAACGAAATAGATCTACTACCTGGCAGATCTAGCAGATGCCTTCACGGCTTGGACTGAGGTTGCCTCAAATGTGAATCTCGTCCTTCCCAGCGAGATGAATCTTCAGGGAAGAGGGAGGGGTCAGGCTCGACGGTGGTGACCCGGACGCCGACTGGTTACTGAGCTGTGGGGAGGTCAGGAGGGGGAGGTGGACTGGTTACTGAGCTGTGGGGAGATTAGGAGGGGGCGGTGGGGAGGGCACCACATTTACCGTCCATAGAAGCTGTCGGTCGGAGCACGAAGAAGTTGCCGGCATGGGGGCTCCTACTCCATCTACAGACGGCAGCAGCTGAGGCCGTGGGGTCGCGACGGCGGCAGCCAAGGCCGTGGGCGGCGACTGCTGCGAAGGGATGGCGGCGGACTGAGAGTTGCGAAGTTTTTTCTACGAGAGCACAGCTGCGTGCGAAGGGGACGGCAGCAGGCTCTATTGTGCGTGTGTGGCCGGGAGGTGAGGTCAGGAGGATAAGGTAAGGTTTTTTATTTTATTTTTATTTCCTAGTGTGAGGCAATACTCGCGGGAAATTTCGCGCCAATGATTTTTTTGGGACTAAAACGCGCGGGCAGGCAACTTTTGTGGCGCCAAAAGGATAAGTCAATTAACCTGTGTGCTATATCCGACAAAAAAAATATAAAACACACAAGGATATTAATTTAATTACCCTGTGTACCAATTTTTTTTGTGTGTTTCATAAAAACCGACAGGTTTATTTCTATTTTTCTGTGCGCTAAGAAAACCGACAGGTTAAATAGATTTTTTTTGTGAGTACTTTTTTACCCGTCAAAAAAAATACCTGGCACACAAAAATATTGACGTTTCCAGTAGTGCACGCTGCCACAACCTGTCTCAACCCTATCCACTGAAACGCTAGCGTATCCGGCTGGCACTGGTTGACCATGGATTCTTGGTGTTCTTGTGCGGTCGATAGGGTTTACAACACCGACAACCACCTTTTTCATGGCATTTCCATCTGGAATGTGCAGCTCACAAGTAGTAAAAGGTTCTTTAACGTCATCCACGGGAAAGCGTAGCTTGGAGTCATCTTGAATGGTTGGTACTTCCGTGGAGGCGTAGCTGCTTTTCATCTGACCTGGGGGGCTAATGTTCGCTTGAGGATGCTGTGATGATGTACCTTGCCCACTCGTCATTTGACTAAGTGCCGCTTGCACTTGCCTTTTGATTTCCTCCTGCATCCATTCTTCACGAGATTTCTCATGATCTTGTGTTTGAAGAACACACTCCTCCAACTTGAAGAGTCGCTCTGCCTCCTCGTCCTTCTTTCTTTGGGCTTCTATAACTTTCTCGATCCGCTTCGAAGGAATGTAGCCACGAAACGGCCCAAAGCCTCTCGTACGCCCACCGTGCTCAGGATTCTCCAGCGCATACGTGAGTTCATCCTTCTCTCTGTTGGGCTTGAACTCGCCAGCCAACACCGCATTTCGTGCTTGAACTAGCCTATGTGCTGCTCTTGAAATTTGCGGGCCCCAATCAAGCTCCCCATCATTAGGGTTTATGGTTCCCCCATGAGCGTAGAACCAATTTCTGGACCGTTCACTCCAATTTCTTCTTATTGTCTCTGGGACTACCCCCCTGGCAAGCATCTCGTGTTCTTGTCTCTCCCACTTTGGAAGGGCAGTCTTATAGCCCTGATCCTAAATGATGGTGGTATTTCTTCTGAGCTGCATTCAGTTTGTTTACTCTGACCCGGCCTCGCTCTCTTGTGATCTTTTGTACTGTACAAATTCATCCCAATCGGCCCTTATCTTGACATACGCCTTAGAGTTGAAATCTGGCGTCTCGTTCTTCAGCACAAAGGTGTGGTACAATTTCTTCTTCCAGTCCTGAAAAAGTGTGGCCATCTTCTTCATTGTCCACTCCCGAATTCGCCTCAGCAGCTCCTCATCATCCGTGTCAAACGAGAAATGAGCTTGGACGTCATCCCAGACTAGCTACTTGTCAAGATTGGAGACATAACTGATCTCGGGAGCACTTCGCCTCTCTTTCCATTCGCGGGCACTTATCGGAATCCGATCTCTCACAAGGAACCCACAGTGAAAGACATATTTCTTTGCATTGGGTCCTAGTGGTTGGCCTGTAGCCATATCGAATTCGGAGATTACATGACGGCCCTTCAACGGCCTCTTCGGCCCTTGTTTTGGTCTGCTCTGCCCTGTCGCAGACGTCGATCCAGAGGGCTAAATATAGGTAAGACATGAAGATGAACCCTAATACAAGTTGACATAAAACCTAATCAAGTAATAAAGTAAATGTAAACCCTAACACGACACATTGTATATATACCTCGCCTGTATTGCCTTCTTCCATCTCAACTTGTTGTTCAGGGAGATTTTCATCATGCATGGTCATGTCTTCGTAATTCAATAAGTATTGACTCCCGTCATCGTCGCCGGCTATGATATTCATCATTTCCTCCTCCATCACATTCTCATTTGGGTCGGCCATTTCTGTGAATATTAAAATATATATACAATATGATCGAACACTTAAAGGAGCTTTATACATGTATGTGAAACGAAAACCGAAAACCAGGGGTTTAAATTAGGGGTAAGGGTTTAGGGTTTAGGGTTTAAGGTTTTGGGGTTTAGGGTTTCGGGTTTGGGTTTGAGGTTTAGGTTATGGTTTCAGGTTTTTACGGTTTTGGGTTTAGGGGTACGGGGTTTCGGGGTTTAGGGTTTCGGGTTTAGGGGTTCGGGGTTACGGGGTTTAGGGGTTTCGGGGTTTAGGGGTTCGGGGTTTCGGGGTTCAGGGTTTCGGGGTTCAGGGTTTCGGGGTTTAGGGTTTTGAAGGTTTAGGGTTTCGGGGTTTAGGGGTTTGAGGGTTTAGAGTTAGGGGTTCGGGTTTCGGGTTTTAGGGTTTCGGGGTTCAGGGGTTCGTGGTTTCGGGTTTAGGGGTTTGGAGGGTTTAGGGTTTCGGGGTTTAAGGGTTTGAGGTTTAGAGTTAGGGGTTCAGGGTTTCGGGTTTTTAGGGTTTAGGGTTCAGGTTTCGGGGTTTAGGGGTTTGAGGGTTTAGGGTTTCGGGGTTTAGGGGTTTGAGGGTTTAGAGTTAGGGGTTCGGGTTTCGAGTTTTAAGGTTTCGGGGTTTTAGGGATTCGGGGTTTCGGGGTTTAGGGGTTTTGAGGGTTTAGGGTTTCGGGGTTTTAGGGGTTTGAGGGTTTAGAGTTAGGGGTTCGGGGTTTCGGGTTTTAGGGTTTCGGGGTTTAGGTTTCGGGGTTTGAGGGTTTAGTGGTTTAGGTTCGAGGATTTAGGATTAGAGTTTTAGGTTTTAGGGTTTTCGAGTTTTAGGCAATTCATAAAAATAACATGACAATTCATAAAAATAACATCACAATAACATATATTCGTAAAGAGTAATAAATACATGTTCCGACATGACACATGATTTTCTATGAACACATATTTCTAAGAGTAATAAATACATGTTTTAACATATCCTTGTCACGTGATTTACCACCCGTTGACGAGAACGACGACGGCGGACAGCGCGAGGATGACGACTGTGCGGATGACATTGGACGGCGGCGAGGTCGGTGGCAGTGGTCAACAGGACTACATGTCGAACACATATTTGTTAGGTTAAAAAACATATATATGATTTTCGCTTTTTCTATAATATATATATTCATATTCATTATTTGTACATATCGATTCTAAAAAGAAGAATGAAAAAGTTAATAGAAAATATCTATCAAATATATATATCTATTTATATTTATATTTTATATCTATCACTTTCATTTGCCTAAATACCTATATATTTAGTTTCTATATATATCGATTTATATGTAACACCTCTGGTGTTTAACTGTAATTAACCTGACATGTCATCATCATTAGTCATTAATCATTCTTGCCTTGCATTTGTTTGCTTAGTACTTGTGTAGCAATCTCTTTTCAAAACCCTAAAGCCCAAATCTTCCTATAAGGGCAAAAATGGTAATTTCACCTCTGTGCCTAGCTTTGTGTAATTCTTGTTCAGTTGGATGTCTTGAAGTTTTGTTGTGTTGGCCAAAGTTCAAAAATCAAAATCAGATTTCAAATCCCTTTGCAAAACCCTGATTTCCAAACCTGGATTTTATCCCTCTTTTTGTAATTCAAAAATTATTCAAAATTTGAGGTTGGTCCAAAAAGCAAAGTTGTAGATCTGGCCAAGAGAAACAACTTTGGTATTTACAAATTTTCAAGTTTCTGTACAAAGTTTGAAGTAAATCCAAATTCATTCAAATTCCAGTTTTTGTCCCCTTTTCAGTTTTCAAAATTTATTTAAAACTATTGAGTTTCAGAAAAAGGGTATATTAGCAAAGTTGTAGGTTTTGATAAAAGGAACAACTTTCATATTTGCAGATTTCCAACTTTCAATGTAAAATCAAAAGTAATTTTGAATTTATTCAAATCCCAAAAGTGTTCCCTTTTCTGTTTTCAAATGTGGTCCAAAAACTATTTGGATTTTGAAAATATTCTTTTTGACAAAGTTGTAGATCTCCTTTTTCTGCACAACTTTGGTTTTTGAGTTTTTGCTGCTCAGTTCAAGTTTTGGGAGTAATTTGCAAAATACAGAAGTCAAACCCTAGACCTACCCTGTTCACCCTACCTCTAGCGGCAACGAGCAGGAGGGGGCCCCGGCCATGGCCGCGCGCCGCGCCGCTTGCGCCACGCCGCCTGGCAGCCGCACGCCCGCCCCCCGACTTGTCGCTGCGCCCGCGCCATCATGCCGCACCCGCACGCGCAAACGCTGACCTCCGCCCCGTCCCCTACAGTGCCCAGGGCGTCGCCGCCGCGTGGCGTCGCCGGCGACCGCACACCGCCCAGGCCCTCGCGCCCACGTCCGTCCTTCCCGCCAGCTTGCAATCGAGTGCGCACGCCTTGGCCGAGCTCATCCACACCATCCCGTGCTCTCTACCGTCCCCGACCGTGCCTATAAAAGGACCGCCGGAGTCCGAGCTCCTCACTCGACCCCGCCGTCGTGGCCAGCCCACTCCGAAAGCTCCGCCTTGAGCTCGTGAAGCTTCCCAGCCCCTCAATTCACCTCCCCCGCCTCCATCGCCCGGCGTAACCCCATCTTCCCAAACTCCGACGAAACACCGGTGAACTCGGGTTCGTCAAATACTACCTCTCCGCCACGATCATCTCCCCTGACCCCTGTGTCAGCTTCCTTGGCTCCGCGCGACTCTAACCAGGCCCTTGCGGTCTCGTGTGTTGCGCAGGATCGCCGGATCGCCGGAGTGCCGCCGCGGTCGTCTCCTCCTCGAGCCTCACCCTCGACCTGTCGAGCCTCACCTCGAGCACGTGTCGAGCCTCACCCTCGAGCCACACCCTCGAGCACGCCTGCGAGCGCTCCCTCGAAGCAGCCGAGCCCTGCCTCCGACCGTGGTAAGCACCCGAAGCCTCCGGTCTCTGCTTCCACTCCCTTCGCCCGAGCTCCAGCCAGGCCTCGAGCACACTTCTCCGCTTCGCCAGCCAGGCCTCGGCGAACACTGCTCTCCGCTCTCGCCGAGCCAGGCCTCGCGACACATGCTTTCCGTCTCGCCCGAGCCCCCAGTCAGCCTCGGACGGACGCTTGCTTTCCGCTTCGCCCGAGCCTCCCGGCCAGGCCTCGGACGAAACGCTTGTTTCCGTCTCGCCCGAGCCTACCAGCCAGGTCTCGGACGGCCGAGTGTTTCCGCCTCGCCCGAGCCCTGCTGTCCGCCTCGCAGCGATTCGCCCGAGCCCTGCGAGGAAGGAGCACAGCGCTCTTTTCTTTTTCCTTTTGAAAGAGTGTGAATAGTGTTCTGTTTTCTCTTTTTTGTGTGAATTAATCTGTTGTTCCTTAAATCCTGATAAAATTATGGTATGCTCCATGCACTGTGTAGTATTTTATAAAATATGAAACTTGACTTTTCTGCAAGAATTTAAAAATGTAAAATCCCTCTTTTAATTAATAAATGGATGGTTTTGGATTTTTAGAAAATTATTTATAACTCCAAAAATCATGAGATAATTTTTGTGAGCTTCCTATGCCATGTTTAGTCTCTGGTGAAATTTTGAAGTCTTTTGGAACAAGTTGATTTTTGAGCATTTATCTTTAATTGTTAAATAGTGCCTTTTGTTAATTAATGTCTGATTTATTTGAGCACCTTAATGACCTCCAAAAATTATGAAATTTGTTTTGCCATCTATCTACACCATAATGAACTTATGTGATTAATTTGGTAATTTTTGGAGCAACTTCATAAAATGACCTTTTTAAATAATTAAGAAAATAGAAAAAGTGATTAGGGTTCATGTTGTATGCCCTGTTTTTGCATTGTTCATGCTAGCATACTCATGTGCATGCATCATTGCATTCGTATAGTCACCGAAGAAGGAGTCAAGATCGAGGCAGCCGCCGACGAACCTGTCCCCGAGGCTACCCCGAGCTCCGACAACTGCTCCGCCGCTTCGAGCCTGCCCTCTTTGCTCTTCAAGGCAAGCCCCGTGCATTTAACCCTTTCCTTGAATTTATAAAATGATTTCCTTAAATGCTTTTGAGTTAAATTATTGCATTAGGTTTATAGGAGTTGTGTGCTATCCTAATTGATGCACTATCCACCTTGACCACTGATACACCTGATACCTGCTTTTCAAAAGTATTTGAAAAATGCTTAGCAATGCTTATTGAATTAGACTTTGCAATAAAATGCCAATTTCAAAAGTGTGATCACTTAAGGAATGTTTATGGGATTTGGTCTTACTCCCCGGCTGTTGGCTAGGTATCTGATCCGTACCTAGTCAATAGCGAGGAGAGGTTGTCCGAGCGTACGGTGCCGTCATGTTGTAGTCCGGGACTCAACAGTTGACACCGACCGGGACAGGGTTGAAAAACTGACAGGACTATTACGCTTGGGTGAGATATAACCAAGGTATAGTTCTGGCTGGAAAATTAGGGACCATCCGTATGGGGGCCTGCTGGTCAAGACTTGTAACTATTCACATACTTCGGAAAGCTCTGGCTCCGAGAAATCCTTGATTGGGACCGACAACCGCGCACTGGGAGTGGAGAGATGGCGGAAGTAGCATGTACCCACGTGGTCGTCGTACCTGGAAAGGAGTGGTGTACTGTACTTCCGGGTGGCGTAGGACCGGGTCCAATCTTGGAGGAATCGTGGTAGACGAGTTGGCATATGCAAGCTTGGGTGCTACATATGCAGTGTGGATAGGGATCCTCAGCTGAGTATTATTTATCCGGATTAACGTTGCTCCTCGGTTATGGAGACTTGGTCCACTGACTGTCAACGGAGAGTGGTTCTCAACTAGGAATGTTTTGAAATGTAAAATGAATCATGAACGATGAAGAATTGAGGAATACTGAATCTTTCAAAAATAAAATAAGGTTTACAAAAATGCTTTTCTGCAAAATACTTGATCTTGCTTAAGCCTTACCTTGACTACCCTAAGCCTCTCATTCCTGAGTCTTCTCCCTTTTCTTTAGTCGGGTAAGTCTTGTTGAGTACCCCAGTACTCAGGGTTTGTTACCCATGCTGCAGGTATGACAGAGTCCCCGATGTGTCTTGCACCCTGCTGCGTGACCATCGTCCAGGAAGAGGCCGATGAGGCCGAAGAATAGTTGTACACCCTCGGGCTGGGTGATTATAAGTATCTTTGCTGTTCTCCACTATGTTGCCTATGTCTATTATCAGAACTTGGTTTGTAATAACTGCACCTTAATTTCTATTTGGAACCCTGCTTTGTAAAACTAATGTTATTTAAGTCTTCCGCTCTTTATTCCGATGTTATTTGTAAAAGTATGCAATGCTGTAACCGAATTGTGAGATGATCCTGCGGACATTGGGCACTGATGTAGCCCGGTGGCGAACAGGTCTTAATCACATGGAACATGGGTTCGGCTGTCAGAGGTTGACAGGGACACGTGGGCCATGGGATTAGGGTCGTTCCGTCACAGAGTGGTATCGGAGCATCTCACTTTAACGTTGCAGTGTTCGTTTTTGCGAAAACTTCAAAAGACCTTTTGAGTCCAAACAACTAAACTTGACTATTTTGAGTCCAAATTGCTTCTCTCATCTTGTCTCTCATATGGCAACACTAGCTAGTGGAACAACATGTTTTAAGCCCTATGTACCTTATTTATTGCATTGCTTTGTTCCGTAGGAACGATTCATGCATCATGTCATAATCACTTAAGTTAACTTCCTCTCTAAGTTCGTTGGGGTAGTATGCCTTTACCTGTTCTTGCTAGCCTTTCTCATCCATCTTCTCTTATCCAGACATGGCCCGTATCAAGCTGACTGCCCGCAAGTCGACTGGACCGCATGGTGTGCCACGCCACCAGCTGGCACCACGCGCTGGGGAGGAGACTGGAGAATCTTCCAACGGTCGTCGCTTTCCCCGCCGCACCCGTAAGAACCTGAAGGAGGAGATCAAGGATCTGAAGGCTGAGCTGAAGAACTTGGAGCATGACTTCTACCACTCACGCCTGGAGTTTTATGAGGCACGAGCTTCCCTGGAGCAGGCCAACCGGAACACGGTTCGCGCTATCGAGCAGCGCAATGATGCTTGGACCCGCGAGGACGTTACCAGAGCCCAGCTCCACGGACTGCAGCAGTACACAGCTCAGATTGAACAGTTCAATGATATGCTTCATGAGGAAGTGCATCAGCTGTATGATCAACTCCACCCCTTGGTACCCCCGGTTATGGAAGACCCTGAGGACGGAGTAGTGGAAGAACCCGATGTGGAACAAGAGCCAGACGTGGACGAAGAAATTGAACCTGCTGAGGACGTCCACGCTGAAGACGAGGACGAGGAGGAAGAGCCTGAGCTCATCCTCGAAGAAGACGACGACGAAGACATGATCATCATCGACGACGACTAGACTCGTAGTGTCTGTACCATCTGCTTACCTAAAACCTTAGTCTAGGTTTGGGGGCGTTAGTCTGTCTGTTGCCAAGTCTGGCATGTATCTTTCTTTTCGCATCTTTTCCCTTTATCGGTCTGTATCATCTGTCAGTCACCTTATCAAGTCATCAGTCTTTTGTATCAGAAGAAGCTATCAGTCTGTTGTTTTCAGAACCCTATCTATGAATGCTAAGTTCCAAGTTGCTTAACAGATGCCTGTGAACACTCGCACTGGAGCTGGAGGTTCTGATGATGCCAACCTCCCAAACCCTCCACCTGTCCCAGCTACCCTAGCAGATGCCATTGCAGCCTTGGCCGCCGCTGCCACCCTAATGGCTCAAAACCAAGGACAGCAGAACTTTCATTCACCGTGGTCGCCACACATCAACCAGAGACCACCTATGTGGAATTCACCGAAACTCGTCCACCGGTCTTCACCAAGGCCGATGAACCCCTCGAAGCTGATGATTGGCTCCGCACCATGGAGCAGAAGTTTGGTCTTATCAACTGCATCGATATCCAGAAGCCACGGTTCGCTTCACAGCAGCTTCGTGGTCCGGCAAGTGCTTGGTACGCCAACCTGTTGGCGCCCAGCCAGAAGGTCATCAGTTGACCTGGGAGGAGTTCCGCACTGCTTTCCGTGCTCATCACATCCCTTCCGGATTATGAAAATGAAGCTTGATCAGTTCCTCCTGCTCTCCAACAGAAAGACTCCACAGTCATGCAGTATGTGGGTCAATTCAATCATCTCAGCCAGTATGCCTCAGAGTATGTCACACAGATGAGAAGAAGAGGGATGTTTTCCTTAGAGGACTGCACCCAAAGATCCGCAGGAGCTTGTCCAATAACCTGACTGGGTCTTATCACGATGTTGTTGACCGGGCTGTTGCTTTTGAAGAAAGCAATCGCCAGTACCAGAGAAGAAGAAGAAGAAAGCAGGGTCAAGCAGCTTCTCTGGCGGTCACAAACGCCAGAGAATCATCTATCACCCCAGCCACCACCACAATCGTCTACCTTACCCCAACCAGCAAGTGGTCGTCCGTACCGCGGCCACCACCCATAATGCCAACCAGCAGAGTGCCACACAGCCGAACGCCCCAGGTGTTCGTATCACCACTCCACAAACAGCCTACAACCATCCCTGCTACAACTGCGGCCAGCTTGGTCACTGGTCTCGTGAGTGCCCAAGCCCAAGAGGTATGCTCAGAATGCTCAGAAGAATCCTGGAGGATCTCAGCAGCAGCAGCACCGTGCCAGCAGCAGCATGCTCAGAAGGGCAAGATTGTCAAGAAGCACGGGCAGTCTACTACATACCACGCTGTCAGCGATATACCAGAAGGGGAGCCCGTCATGATCGGTAGGTTTCCTGTTGCCAATCACCCTGCAGTTGTGTTGTTTGATTCTGGTGCATCGCATTCCTTCATCAGTCGTACTTTTGTCATCAAGCATGAAATATCAATTGAGGTATTTAAAAGAAAGTTTCTGCATATTTTCGCCTGGAGGGCGTATAAGTACTAAGGAAGTGGTTCGCAGTATACCAGGTAAGTGTGGGGGAACATGTATTTCCCACCACCATGATAGTGCTTCATGATCAGGAGATAGATGTCATCCTAGGCATGAATTGGATGTGTCAGTATAAAGCCATGATCGACATCTGAATAGAGTTGTGAGAGTGGATATTCCTAACAGTACCGCCAAACTCCTTCTCCAACTTCCAATGCCTCAAAAACCAGCAGCCACTCAATAAATACCGCCTATGTTCTGGAAACCCGGGACATCCCCGTGGTTTGTGAATTCCCTGATGTTTTTCCCTGAGGATTTGCCTGGTCTGCCTCCTGACCGTGACGTTGAGTTTGCCATAGAGCTAAAGCCCGGGACTGCTCCTATATCCCGCAGAGCTTATCGAATGCCTCCCAGAGAGTTGGCAGAACTAAAATCCAATTACAAGATTTGTTGGACAAGGGTTTCATTCGCCCAAGCTCGTCTCCTTGGGGCTGTCCTGCAATCTTTGTAAAGAAGAAAGACAAGACTCTCAGAATGTGCATTGATTATCGCCCACTCAATGAGGTCACCATCAAAAATAAATATCCCTTGCCTCGTATTGATCTTCTCTTTGACCAGTTAGCTGGAGCAAAGTATTCTCCAAGATCGATCTCAGATCTGGCTACCACCAAATAAAGATTCGCCTGAAGATATTCCTAAAACAGCTTTCACCACCAGATACGGCCTATATGAGTACTTGGTCATGTCCTTCGGTTTGACCAATGCCCCTGCTCATTTCATGTACCTCATGAACTCTGTGTTCATGCCAGAGCTTGATAAATTCGTGGTCGTGTTCATTGACGACATCCTTGTCTACTCAAAAACCCCTGAAGATCACGCCGAGCATCTTCGTATCGTTCTATCCCGTCTCAGAGAACATCAGCTGTATGCCAGTTCAGTAAATGTGAGTTCTGGTTAGATCAGATACAGTTTCTTGGTCATGTCCTATCCGCTGAAGGTGTGTCAGTTGACCCTGGTAAAGTGGCAGACATTCTGGATTGGAAGCCACCTACCACTGTTCATCAAGTCCGCAGCTTTATGGGAATGGCAGGATATTATCGTCGATTCATCCGGATTTCTCAAGAATCGCCAAGCCTATCACTGAGTTAGTAAAGAATTCTGTAAGTTTGTCTGGTCACCAGCCTGTGAGCAAGCCTTTCAAACTCTGAAGAAATGTTAACCACATCACTGTGCTAGCCCAGCCGAACATCGAGAAGCCCTTTGATGTCTACTGTGATGCATCTGGTACTGGTTTGGGCTGTGTTTTGATGCAAGAAGGTCGAGTGATCGCTTATGCCTCCCGACAGCTTAAGCGACATGAAGAGAATACCCAACTCATGATCTCGAGTTAGCAGCAGTAGTGCATGCCTTGAAGATCTGGCGTCATTATCTGTTGGGCAGTACCTGTAATGTGTACACTGATCACAAAGCCTGAAGTATATTTCACTCAAGAGGAACTGAATATGAGGCAGAGAAGATGGCTTGAGTTAATTAAGGACTATGATCTTGAAGTGCATTACCATCCGGGTAGGGCGAATGTGGTTGCCGATGCGCTCAGTCGCAAGTCATATTGCAACTGTCTGATGAAGAAACCCTATGATTCTTCTTTGTGTTATGAGCTGGAAAAGTTGAATATTGAAATGATTCCACAGGACTCTGAATAATATCAGAATAGAAACCTATCAGAGAGCAGATCATCGCTGCACAAAAAGATACCCTGGAATCAAGCACATCATCGAAAAGGTCCAATCCGGAAAGGCTGATTGTTTCAGTATCGATGATGCAGGAGTAGTATGGTTTAGAATCAGTTAGTAGTTCCTAAAGTGCCTGAGTTAAGAAAGTCCAATATTGTGATTGATAATGAAGCTTGAGGAAGCCTTTACTAAGAGATCTAGTTTCCATCCGAGCACACAATGACTGGATATCGGAGCATTGTACCAGATTTGAGCAGCAATTCTGGTGGACAAAGATGAAGATTGAGATCGCCCGGTATGTCGCTCAGTGTGTACCTCCCAGAAAGTCAAAGCCGTGCACATGAAGCCCGAGGAGAATTGCAACCTTTACCTGTACCTGCTTGGAAATGGACGATATCAGTATGGACTTTATCAATGGTCTACCCAAGACATCAAGAGGTTTTTGATTCCATATGGGTGATCGTGGATCGCCTCACTAAGCAAGCTCACTTCCTGCCAGTGAAGACCAGTTACACCGTCCCCACTTATGCCACTTTGTACAAGAACAACATAGTGAAACTCCATGGCATACCCAGAAGCATTATCTCTGATCGTGGTACCCAGTTTGTCGCAAAGTTTTGGAAAGCGTTCCATACCTCACTGGGAACCAAGCTCTTGCATAGTAATACGGCATATCATCCTCAAACCGATGGACAAACTGAGCGAGTCAACCAGTGTTAGAGGATTGTTGAGAGCATGTGTGCTCACCTTCGCAGATACTTGGGATGACTGTTTGCCCTTGGCAGAGTTCTCATATAATACAGTTACCAAGAGAGCATCAAAATGGCACCCTTTGAAGCACTGTACGGCCGCCGTTGTCGTACACCTCTCAATTGGTCTGAACCGGAGAAAGGGAATTCTTTGAGTTGACCTAGTAAAGATATGGAAGAGAAAGTCAAGCATATACAAGAGAACATGAAGATTGCACAGTCTCGACAGAAAAAGTTATGCTGACAAGAGACGTCGACCTCTGCTGTTCGAGATCGGGGATTATGTGTACCTGAAGGTCTCACCCACCAAAGGAGTACTCGTTTTGGAGTCAAAGGAAATTAGCACCCCGCTATACATTGGTCCGTTTGAAATTCTGGATCGTTGTGGCAAGGTCGCTTACAAGCTAAGTTTGCCCGATCATCTTTCAGCAGTTCATAATGTGTTTCATGTCTCCCAACTCAAGAAGTGTCTCCGAGTACCTGACATGTGGTTGAAGTTGAAGGCGTTGACTAGAACCAGATCTGTCATACACTGAGTATCCAGTTCGCGTGTTGGATCACAAGGATCGTGTTACCCGAAGAACCACCACAAGATGGTACAAGATCCAGTGGAACCAGCACTCTGAAAGAAGAGCCACCTGGGAATCCGAAGACTTCTTAGCAAAGAACTATCCCGACTTTCTCGAATCTCTGTAGATGTAAGGTTTTGCTTTTCCTTCTTAAGACGTGAATCTCGGGGCGAGATTTTTTTAGGGGGGAAGGCTGTAACACCTCTGGTGTTTAACTGTAATTAACCTGACATGTCATCATCATTAGTCATTAATCATCCTTGCTTGCATTTATGTTTGCTAGTACTTGTGTAGCAATCTCTTTTCAAAAACCCTAAAAGCCCAAATCTTCCTATAAGGGCAAAATGGTAATTTCACCTCTGTGCCTAGCTTGTGTATTCTTGTTCAGTTGGATGTCTTGAATTTTGTTGTGTTGGCCAAAGTTCAAAAATCAAAATCAGATTTCAAATCCCTTTGCAAAAACCGATTTCCAAACCCTGGATTTATCCCTTTTTTGTAATTCAAAAATTATTCAAAATTTGAGGTTGGTCCAAAAAGCAAAGTTGTAGATCTGGCCAAGAGAAACACTTTGGTATTTAAAAATTTTCAGTTTCTGTACAAAGTTTGAAGTAAATCAAAATTCATTCAGATTCCAGTTTTTGTCCCCTTTTCAGTTTTCAAAATTTATTTAAAATATTGGGTTTCAGAAAAAATATATTAGCAAAGTTGTAGGTTTTGATAAAAGGAACAACTTTCATATTTGCAGAGATTTCCAACTTTTAATAAAAATCAAAAGTAATTTTGAATTTATTCAAATCCCAAAGTGTTCCCTTTTCTGTTTTCAAATGTGGTCCAAAAACTATTTGGATTTTGAAAATATTCTTTTGACAAAGTTGTAGATCTCCTTTTTCTGCAACTTTGGTGTTTTGAGTTTTTGCTGCTCAGTTCAAGTTTTGGGAGTAATTTGCGAATTACAGAAAGTCAAACCCTAGACCTAGCCCTGTTCATCCCCTACCTCTAGCCGGCACAGAGCAGGAGGGGGCCCCGGCCATGGCCGCGCGCCAGCGCCGCTTGCGCCACGCGCGCCTGGCAGCCGCACCCGCCCCCCGACTTGTCGCCTGCGCCCGCGCCATCATGCCGCACCCGCACGCGCAAACGCTGACCTCCGCCCCGTCCCTACAGTACCCAGGGCGTCGCCGCCGCGTGGCCGTCGCCGCGAGCGCACACCCGGCCCTGGCGCACGCCGTCCTTCCCGCCAGCCTGCAATCGAGTGCGCACGCCTTGGCCGAGCTCATCCACACCATCCCGTGCTCTCTACCGTCCCCGACCGTGCCTATAAAAGGGACCGCCGGAGTCCGAGCTCCTCACTCGACCCCGCCGTCGTGGCCAGCCCACTCCGAAAGCTCCGCCTTGAGCTCGTGAAGCTTCCCAGCCCCTCAAATTCACCTCCCCCGCCTCCAATCGCCCGGCGTAACCCCATCTTCCCAAACTCCGACGAACACCGGTGAACTCGGGTTCGTCAAATACTACCTCTCGGCCACGATCATCTTCCCCTGACCCCTGTGTCAGCTTCCTTGCTCCGCGCGACTCTAACCAGGCCCTTGCGGTCTCGTGTGTTGCGCAGGATCGCCGGATCGCCGAGTGCCGCCGCGGTCGTCTCCTCCCTCGAGCCTCACCCTCGAGCACGTGTCGAGCCTCACCCTCGAGCCTCACCCTCGAGCACGTGTCGAGCCTCACCCTCGAGCCACACCCTCGAGCACGCCTGCAACCGCGCTCCCCTCGAGCAAGGCCGACCCTGCCTCGACCCGTGGTAAGCACCCGAAGCCTCCGGTCTCTGCTTCCACTCCGCTTCGCCCGAGCCAGGCCTCGGCGAACACATGCTCTCCGCTTCGCCCGAGCCAGGCCTCGGCGAACACATGCTTTCCGTCTCGCCCGAGCCTCCAGTCAGGCCTCGGACGACGCTTGCTTTCCGTTTCGCCCGAGCCTCCGGCCAGGCCTCGGACGAAACGCTTGTTTCCGTCTCGCCCGCCTACCAGCCAGGTCTCGGACGGCGAGTGTTTCCGCCTCGCCCGAGCCCTGCTGTCCGCCTCGCGCGATTCGCCCGAGCCCTGCGAGGAAGAGCACAGCGCTCTTTTCTTTTCCTTTTGAAAGAGTGTGAATAGTGTTCTGTTTCTCTTTTTTGTGTGAATTAATCTGTTGTTCCTTAAATCCTGATAAAATTATGGTATGCTCCATGCACTGTGTAGTATTTTATAAAAATATGAAACTTGACTTTTCTGCAAGAATTAAAAATGTAAAATCCCTCTTTTAATTAATAAATGGATAGTTTGGATTTTTAGAAAATTATTTATAACTCCAAAAATCATGAGATAATTTTTGTGAGCTTCCTATGCCATGTTTAGTCTCTGGTGAAATTTTGAAGTCTTTTGAAACAAGTTGATTTTTGAGCATTTATCTTTAATTGTTAAATAGTGCCTTTTGTTAATTAATGTCTGGAATTATTTGAGCACCTTAATGACCTCCAAAAATTATGAAATTTGTTTTGCCATCTATCTACACTATAATGAACTTATGTGATTAATTTGGTAATTTTTGGAGCAACTTCATAAAATGACCTTTTTAAATAATTAAGGAAAATAGAAAAAGGGATTAGGGTTCATGTTGTATGCCCTGTTTTTGCATTGTTCATGCTAGCATACTCATGTGCATGCATCATTGCATTCGTATAGTCACCGAAGAAGGAGTCAAGATCGAGGCAGCCGCGACGAACCTGTCCCCGAGGCTACCCCGAGCTCCGACAACTGCCCGCCGCCTTCGAGCCTGCCCTCTTTGCTCTTCAAGGCAAGCCCCGGTGCATTTAACCCTTTCCTTGAATTTATAAAATGATTTCCTTAAATGCTTTTGAGTTAAATTATTGCATTAGGTTTATAGGAGTTGTGTGTTATCCTAATTGATGCACTATCCACCTTGACCACTGATACACCTGATACCTGCTTTTCAAAAGTATTTGAAAAATGCTTAGCAATGCTTATTGAATTAGACTTTGCAATAAAATGCCAATTTCAAAAGTGTGATCACTTAAGGAATGTTTATGGGATTTTGGTCTTACTCCCCGGCTGTTGGCTAGGTATCTGATCCGTACCTAGTCAATAGCGAGGAGAGGTTGTCCGAGCGTACGGTGCCGTCATGTTGTAGTCCGGGACTCAACAGTTGACACCGACCGGGACAGGGTTGAAAAACTGACAGGACTATTACGCTTGGGTGAGATATGACCAAGGTATAGTTCTGGCTGGAAAATTAGGGACCATCCGTATGGGGCCTGCTGGTCAAGACTTGTAACTATTCACATACTTCGGAAAGCTCTGGCTCCGAGAAATCCTTGATTGGGACCGACAACCGCGCACTGGGAGTGGAGAGATGGCGGAAGTAGCATGTACCCACGTGGTCGTCGTACCTGGAGAGGAGTGGTGTACTGTACTTCCGGGTGGCGTAGGACCGGGTCCAATCTTGGAGGAATCGTGGTAGACGAGTTGGCATATGCAAGCTTGGGTGCTACATATGCAGTGTGGATAGGGATCCTCAGCTGAGTATTATTTATCCGGATTAACGTTGCTCCTCGGTTATGGAGACTTGGTCCACTGACTGTCAACGGAGAGTGGTTCTCAACTAGGAATGTTTTGAAATGTAAAATGAATCATGAACGATGAAGAATTGAGGAATACTGAATCTTTCAAAAATAAAATAAGGTTTACAAAAATGCTTTTCTGCAAAATACTTGATCTTGCTTAAGCCTTACCTTGACTACCCTAAGCCTCTCATTCCTGAGTCTTCTCCCTTTTCTTTAGTCGGGTAAGTCTTGTTGAGTACCCCAGTACTCAGGGTTTGTTACCCATGCTGCAGGTATGACAGAGTCCCCGATGTGTCTTGCACCCTGCTGCATGACCATCGTCCAGGAAGAGGCCGATGAGGCCGAAGAATAGTTGTACACCCTCGGGCTGGGTGATTATAAGTACCTTTGCTGTTCTCCACTATGTTGCCTATGTCTATTATCAGAACTTGGTTTGTAATAACTGCACCTTAATTTCTATTTGGAACCCTGCTTTGTAAAACTAATGTTATTTAAGTCTTCCGCTCTTTATTCCGATGTTATTTGTAAAAGTATGCAATGCTGTAACCGAATTGTGAGATGATCTTGCGGACATTGGGCACTGATGTAGCCTGGTGGCGAACAGGTCTTAATCACATGGAACATGGGTTCGGCTGTCAGAGGTTGACAGGGACACGTGGGCCATGGGATTAGGGTCGTTCCGTCACATTATATATCACTTTCTATATTTAGTTTCTAGATATATATTTCTTTTTCATTTCTTTTTTTACACTCTCACACACCCACTGTTGGACACTGCTACACACGCACACCACGCACACTGCATACGCACACACACGCACAGGCCGTACGGCAGCGGCCCGGAGGACGGCGGCGGCGGCGCGGGCGGCGGCGCGGAGGATGGCAGCGAGCAGAGGAGGACGGCGGCGGAGGGCAGTGATGCCGAGGAGGACGGCGGCGCGGGCTCGACGACGAGGAGGACGGCGGCCCGGAGCTCGACAGCGAGGAGGATGGCGGCGCGGACAGAGGCTCGTCGGCGAGGTGAGGGCGGCGGCGCGGGGCAAACGTCGATCTTGCCGGGAAGATTGGAAGGCACTGTGCCCTGTGCCCTATATACCCGGGAGGGCCTTTAGTCCCGGGGCGTATTACGCACCGGGGCTAAAGGGTCTTTAGTCCCGGTGTGTAATACGCCCCGGGACTAAAGGGTTGGACCTTTAGTCCTGGGCGGGCTTACGCACCGGGACTAAAGGGGTCTTTAGTCCCGTGCGTAATACGGCCCGGGACTAAAGGGTTCTTTCCCGCCACAGTTTTGGGTTTTCAGTATTTTGGGTTTTGTATTAAGTTTCCACTATATAAATATGTTGTAATTCTTATTAATTGCATAGTAAATTGAACAGTAGGCATAAAATTACTTAAAAATAACAGTTGTATATCCTTTAACCTTATTGTATAGTAGAAAATCTTGTAGCATAAATTCTTTTCTTTTTTATAATAACGAATATAAATGTAAATAACCATTCATATTTGGTTAATGCAAAAATGTAATGTTCAATTTAAATTTAAAAAATTGTTGGCTTTCAATAGAAAATTTATTTTCATATCATTTGGACGTTAATCTTTTGTTTAAAACCTAAACAATCATTGCCCAATTTTGTTATACGCGATAGATGCAGTAGTTTTAGATTTTTAAATTTAGTTTTTCAAATATATCTTAAATCTTTCTAATTGAACAGAAAATTGAATATTTGATATACTTTCTTTTAAAAAATAGTATGAGATTCACATCTAGAGAAGCACATAAATCAATGATCACTACTACTAAATATATATATAAATCCATTATCAAATAAATGAAGTCTTAATTAATTAATTATTACATAATATATTTACAACCCACTATTAAGCGGGCACAACTGTGAACCTCCTCTTGACATATGTCCCTTGGTTATGATCATTCCTTAACCATGGAGTTTCCTCATTGTTTACAAAATGCTTGGGTCTTTGTTCACTTTGAATGGCGGAATTCGATCATCTCTTTCATAATCACCTAACATGTCTGACTTGTCCTCAATTCCGACAATGTTTCTTTTCCCTGAAAGAACTATATGGCGCTTTGGCTCGTTGACGATCGAGTTGTTATCATTTTTCCTCTTTTTGGTTTTGTAGACATGTCTTTCACATAGAACACTTGACTCACATCTGCGGCAAGGACAAATGGTTCGTCTTTGTACCCAATATTGTTGAGGTCCACTGATGTCATCCCTACTCCTTGTCGACTGTTACCCCACCTCTGGTACCGGTCATCTTGACCCATTTACACCGGAACAAAGGGACTTTAAAATTAGGTGCGTAGTCTAGTTCCCATATGTCATGTATACAGCCATAATATGTTTGTTTGTTCCCATTTGGATTTGTGGCATCCACGCGTACACCACTGTTTTGGTTGGTGCTCCTTGCGTCTTGGGCTACTGTGTAAAATGTATTCCCATTGATCTCGTACCCTTTGTACGTGCTGATATGCCACGATGGTTGTCTGGCCAACAAATAAAGCTGCTCATCTATGTTGTCATCACCCTGACATTGTTTTCGCAACCAATCACCGAAGGTTTGCATGTGCTGACGTGTAATCCAAGATTCACTCTTCCCGGGCCACTTGGATCGAAGGAAATCCTTATGTACCTCGATATATGGATCTACCAATGAGGAGTTCTGTAGAACTGTGTAGTGTGCTTTATCGAAGTAATCGTCTCCTGTACCGATATATGTTTTCTTCCCTAGTGTTCCCTTGCCACTGAGTCTGCCCTCGTGTCGCGATTCAGGAACGCCAATCGGGTCAAGGTCTGGAATAAAGTCCACACAAAACTCTATGACCTCCTCTATTTCGTAGCCCTGGGCGATGCTTCCTTCAGGCCGAGAACGGTTATTAACATATTTTTCAGGACACTCATGAACCTCTCGAATGGGAACATGGTGTGTAGGAACACAGGACCGAGAATAATGATCTCCTTGACCAGGTGAACTAGGAGGTGTGTCATGATATCAAAGAAGGATGGAGGGAACACCAACTCAAAGCTGACGAGACATTGAACGACATCATTCTGCAAAGTAGAAAGTTCCTCTGGATTGATTGCCTTTTGTGAAATTGAATTGAGGAATGCACATAGCTTCACGGTGGCTAGACGTACATGTGGAGGTAGAATTCCTCTTAGAGCAACAGGAAGCAATTGGGTCATAAGCACATGGCAGTCATGGACTTCAAGTTTTGGAACTTCTTCTCTGGCACATTAATTATTCTCTTTATATTGGAGGAGAATCCAGATGGGACCTTGATGCTGTTAAGGCATTCAAACATGCTTTCCTTTCTTCTCTGCTAAGAGTGTAGCTAGCAGGGCTTAAGTACTGGCGCTCGTCATCTGTCTTCTCCGGATGCAAGTTGTCTCGTTCTTTCATGCGCTGCAAGTCCTGTCGTGCTTCAAGTGAATCCTTAGGCTTTCCGTAGACACCCATGAATCCAAGTAGGTTCACACAAAGGTTCTTTGTCAGGTGCATCACGTCGATCGCATGGCGGACCTCTAGGACATGCCAGTAGGGTAGCTCCCAGAATATGGACTTCTTCTTCCACATGGGTGCGTGTCCCGAAGCATCTTTAGGAACAGGTTCGCTGCCCCGTCCCTTTCCAAATACTACTTTCGTATCCTTCACCATTTCAAGTATATCATCTCTGGTTCGGTTACGAGGCTTGGTTTGGTGGTCTGTCTTACCTTTAAAATGTTTGCCTTTCTTTCTTACTGGGTGGCCCACAGGAAAAAACCGACGGTGCCCAACATACACGACCTTCCGACACTTTTTCAAAAATAAACTATCAAGGTCTTCAAAACAGTGTGTGCATGCATTATATCCCTTGTTTGTCTGGCCTGAAAGATTACTTAGAGCCGGCCAATCATTGATTGTTACGAACAATAAGGCTCGCAGGTCAAAGTGTTCCTGTTTATACTCATCCCACACGCGTATGCCTGGTTTGCTCCATAGAAGTAGAAGTTCCTCAACTAATGGCCTCAGGTAGACATCGATGTCGTTGCCAGGTTGCTTCGGCCCTTGGATGAGCAACGGCATTATAATGAACTTCCGCTTCATGCAAAACCACGGAGGAAGGTTGTAGATACATAGAGTAACTGGCCAAGTGCTATGACTACTGCTTTGCTCCGCAAAAGGATTAAAACCATCCGTACTTAAAGCGAACCTCAAGTTTCTAGCCTCATCTGCAAACTCTGGGAATTCTCTATCTATCGCTCTCCACTGGGATCCATCAGCTGGGTGCCTCAGCATATTGTCTACCTTACGGTCTTCTTTATGCCACCGCAACATCTTTGCATTGTCCTTATTTCTGAACAAACGTTTCAAGCGTGGTATTATAGGAGCATACCACATAACCTTGGCAGGGATTTTCTTCCTGCTTGGACGTTCTTCACCCTCTACGTCGCCAGGATCATCTCGCCTTATCTTATATCGTGATGCTTCACATACCGGGCATGCATCCAAATTCTCATATCCTCCCCACGGTACAGGATGCAGTCATTAGGACATGCGTGTATCTGCTGGATTTCTAATCCCAAAGGGCAGACGACCTGTTTTGCTTCGTACGTAGTGGTGGGCAATTCGTTCGCTTTCGGAAGCATCTTTTTCATTATCTTCAATAACTGCCCAAATGCTTTATCGGATGTACCATTCTTTGCCTTCCATTGCAGCAGTTCCAGCGTAGTACCCAGCTTTTTTGGCCATCTTCAGCAGTGGGATATAACAATTTCCTATGATCCTCTAGCATGCGCTCAAACTTGACCTTCTCCTTGTCACTTTCACATTCACTTTGTGCATCACGAATGGCATCACCAAGAGCATCAACATCAGCTGTCACATCTTCTGTCGCTGCCGCATCTTCTTCACCATCTCCCCCACTGCATCATCATCAAAGGCACCGTACTGAGCAATATATCAGCGTGGGCCATTCTTCTTCACCTTTTTCACCATCATCCATTACAACCCCTTTCTCCATGCTTCGTCCAACAAATATAGTTTGTTACGAAACCCGACTTCAACAAATGCGTATGAAGAGTCCTTGGGCATGAATATTCCTTCAAATTCTTACAGACGGCGCATGGGCAGCACATGAAACCATCTTGCTTGTTTGCCTCAGCCACACCTAAGAAATAGTGCACGCCAACAATAAACTCTTTGGAGCGGCGATCGACATTATACATCCAATTGCGTGACAACATCTGCATTAAATATTACAACCATGCACTTAGTAGTTTCTCATGTTATTGCACAACACTCATGACATCACATGATTGATTAATTCAAACAAGCTTGACTACAACGAAGACTATCGCAGCTAGCACTAAACAAACTAAAAATAAAATGCACTTAAGCAACATAATTAGATCGCGTCCGATCCCAACTAAAATAGACAGATCATTCGCTTCATCAGCATGGATGGGCTGCTGCCGCTGACTCACTGCCTCATCACCTTCAGCGGCAACCTCCTGTGCAACAGAATTTCGTACGTGCTGAACGTACTCTTCCTCCCAGTACCAACCTTTACATCCGCCGGTGCCCTCCCACTGCAATTAGAACAAAGAATAAGAAATTAAACAACATCATCAAGCAAAACCGATACGAATGAACCATATTAATCAAATGCGGGTAAATAATAACCCACCTCATGGTCCGGACACTTGTAGAATATACGACCCTTGTTGATTCCCTCTTTTTTCACTCGGTACTCTTTCACAATCTTCTGCTTACACTCGCCGCAAGCAATGAGAGGAAGATCCGGCCGCAAACGCTTCGGATCCCGATGATGAGAGGCTGAGGACCCGGTCACGTTGCCATCTACTATATCCATGCTCATTTTTAAACTATTACATGCAAATTCCTAATTTTCTAAACAATTATAAATAAAAAAGACTCTAAATTTTTCTATTTGTTTAGATAATCGAAAAATATGATATAACAATACCAATTTCCACATTATCTACTCTCTATATTTATTGTTGCAAACTATTATAAATTCCACATTTTTCTAAAGAAAATATACTAAAAAACACTAAAATTCAATATTACTCGTCTTGCATAAGTATGAAATATAGAATGGATACTACCTAGCAGTAGAAAACTATCAAGTGATTGTGATGAACCAATTTAAACTACTCAACTCTCTATGCTTGTTCTTGCAAAGTATATATTTTAATTAAATTCCTCTCAAATTCAAAAGACATGGTAGGAGATGAAAATAGTTACCTCTAAACGCAAAGAGACGATGACGGAGTCGAAGAAGATCACCAATTGACGCCGGAGACGAAGAACAATGAAGAACAAGCAATAGCAACAGCAAGAACAAGCAAGAAGCTCACTGAAATTTGAATGTCTCTGGCTCGGGGGAGGAAGAAGTTGGCTGGTTATAAAACCAGGAGCTCTAGTCCCGGTTCATATTAAAAACTGGGGCTAAAAGTGATCATTTATCCCGGGGCAAGCCACAAACCGTGGCTAAATATTTAGTCCCGGTCCGTGGCACAACCGGGACTAAAGAGTGCCCTTTAGTCCCGGCTGGTAACACGGACCGGGACTAAAGGGTCCCTGCCCCGGCAGCTCTGCGCAGTAGCCGTTGGGGCAGGCCCTTTAGTCCCGGTTCGTGTTACCGACCGGGACTAAAGGGTCTATTAGTCCCGGGCGGCAAAAACGCCGAGACTAAAGGCGATTTTGAGAATCGGCCTATGACCTTGTTCTGTAGTAGTGATACCTCTCTTCAAATATATTACAACACAAATTTTATAACATTATGTAATAAAGGGCAAGATGGCTTGACAGCAAGAATCACAATCTTACTTTCATGAGCTGATATTATTGAATGCATCTATACAATACTACAATACCTCACCGACTAATAATGAAGACGCCTCAATATATTGTTTTTTGCAACGAACGTAAGAACAAAAAAACTAACATGATTCTTTTCTGACCAATATTACCATGGCACCCTTTTTCCGAGAGCGGACACCAAGTCCATCGATCATAAAAGCTTCTGCTACCAGCAACTCTGTCCTAGGTAATATGTTGGTTCAAGTTGCTGTTGAATTGAATAATCCAAGGAGCAGATGATCATGGGAATGAGAGGCATTGGAAAACAAAATATCACAAACACCTTAGGGCCTGCTTGGCTATGTTAGACCCCTAGGACCATCTAGGAGTAGATCAGTGGGGACGAAGAGCTGGTGCATGTAAAGAACAAGCTAGCTGAACCGAGAGGGAGAGGGAGATGTGGGGCTGCAGACCATCGGAGTTAGAGGAGGAGCCCGTCACCAGGTTTGTCGGTGCAGATCTGTGCACCGACAGTGACGGTCGGTGAAGAGGGTCATCAGAGTACAGTGATTGTGGGGATATTACACCTGTATACCCCCATGGCACGACTTGGCCTTCTCTGCAGATACGGCCCAACCAGAAGGCCTTGCGGCCCGCAACCAGGCCGTCGCAGCCGCCAATGACTCTCTTAATGAATTGCTCGACAAGGAAGATCTAGATAAATAGACCCGGATTCTTTGCCAAAAGGAACCGATTGTAATCTGTTAGGATTCGGCAAGTTATAACCCTGCTATATAAGTTCAAAACTCAGAAGGTCAAGTTTGTTTCCTTTGTTGGATTATTAGGGTCAAAACTCAAAAATCACAAGGATATGCATGATAATGGCATGTTTGATTGGTTTTGGGTTTTTTTTGATTTTGTCCATTTTTGGTTTGCCTGGTTTAAGTTCAACTATTGATGAGGTTAAGGTGAAGTATTCAAGTAACAAGGAATTGGTATCCATATAGTTTTTAGTTGTACAATGTGATGACAGCAAAAGGTGGCATTATTTATCCTGGTGGTTTTATGTTTGATGATCAGTCACTGAAATGCTATCATAATGCGCGTGTATTGTTCAAAGTTAATACTAGTGTAAATATATAATTGCACACACACTGCACAGTACGACAAAAAAAAGATATTTCAGGAGAGACACCTCTTTTATTTTCAAGATGGGTAGAAATTTAGGTGTGTCCCAAAATATCGGACTGGGGTGGTTGCACAGCTGTAGGAGGGATGTGACAGCGACGAGCAAACACTGAGAAATTTAGCTGGCCCTGTTTGTTCCGTCAAGTGCCAACAAGGACATTACTGGAGAGATGACATTTAGTCCCGGCTCGAAATAGTCTCGGTTTTCCCAACCTGCATTAATAGAGAGATGGCATTTAGTCCCGGTTGGGAATAGTCTCGGTTTTCCTAAGGAAAAAATAAATGAAATTCTTGGGATACCTTTCTTGCGGTGTGTGCGAAATTCGAACTCAGTACCTCTCGCCTCGCGCATAAACTCCTTACCAGCTCAGTTATACACCACGTGTGACAGAGTCTTATACCAAACCTTTCCTCCTTTAAATTGATCCATGTGGAATCTTTAGTCCTGGATGAAATATCTTTAGTCCGGTTGGGTAACACCAACTGAGACTAAAAGGTCACCCTTTACTCCTGGTTGGTAATACCAACTGGGACTAAAGGTTGGAGAACCTTTAGTCCGTGTTGCTAACACCAACCGGGACTAAATGTCTTTGGTCCCTGGCACAATTTTTGTTGAGACTAAAGATCATTTAGCAGATTAACCAAAGACATGTTGTCTAGTAGTGGGAGATTAGATGCACCAGATAATTACTAATAGTGTACTCTTTTAATTAAGATTAATTAGTTCTATTTAAGACCAATAACTCAAAAAATCATGTAGGGAGGAACTGGGTGGTTTCTTTGAAGGACCATAACATACCTCTTCTAATATATTATACAACACCAATTTTATAATAACATTATGTAATAAAGGGCAAGATGGCTTGACAGGAAGAATCACAATCTTACTTTCATGAGCTGATATTATTGAATGCATCTGTACAATACTACAATGCCTCACCGACTGAAAACGAAGACGCCTCAATAATTGTTTGTAGAACAAACATAAGAACAAAAAACTAACATGATTCTTTTCTGACCAATATATACCATGGCACCCTTTTTCCGAGAGCGGACACCAAGTCCTATCGATCATAAAAGCTTCTGCTACCAGCAGCTCTGTCCTAGGTAATATGTTGGTTCAAGTTGCTGTCGAATTGAATAATCCAAGGAGGCAAGGAGCGCAGATGATCATGGGAATGAGAGGCATTGGAAAAAAATATCACAAACACCTTAGGGCCTGCTTGGCTACGTTAGACCCCTAGGACCATCTAGGAGTAGATCAGTGGGGACGAAGAGCTGGTGCATGTAAAGAACAAGCTAGCTGAACCAAGAGGGAGAGCGAGATTTGGGGCTGCAGATCATCGGAGTTAGAGGAGGAGCCCGTCACTAGGTTTGTCAGTGCAGATCTGTGCACGAACAGTGACGGTCGGTGAAGAGGGTCATCGGAGTACGGTGACGACGTGCGATGGTGCGACTTCCCACCGCATGTTGTGCGCACCCTCGGGATCGGATTAGGGTTTTGTCGGTGGGGTTTGACGGCTGCAGGTCAACCTCGTGACCTGAGCCAGCCGGCCCCCACCTCCTTTTATAGTGCACCCACCAGCCAATCTTGAGCTGGGCGCCCCCGATCAGTGCGCGAGTTCAAGGCCCAAGAAGCCGTTGGACCCCCTGGTGGAGATGATCCTAAAAATCTCCCCCTTGATCTCAAATTTATACTGTAAGTTAAGTTTAATTTGACTCTCATTTCATTACAGATAGTGCATAGAGCATGCTTTATCATCACGGTCGATTGTTGGTAGATTCAACAGCTACAGTACATATATCTGTTATGCCCTTTATAGTCCAGAAATCAAAGGCTTTTCCTTAAAACCATGGCGGCTACATGTTCTCACGTTGGATGGTAAGCGTTTTATTAGCGGATCCGCGAGCATCTTATTTGTACTAATATGCTCAAGACTAATTGTTTGATCCCGGACTTTATCATTCACAACATATTACTTTATGTCAATGTGTTTGGCAACATCACTTGTCCTATTGTTGTGAGAATACTGTACTGCTGGATAATTATCGCAATATTCACGGATGTTGTCAACCACTTTCAAACAGGGTATGAATTTCTTTAACCAGTTCACCTACCCCGAGGCCTCGAAACATGCTACAAACTCGGCATACATTGTGGACGATGTAGTGACAGTTTGTTTAGATCTTTTCTACGATATTGCTCCTCCTGCGAGAGTAAATACATAACCTGACATGGACTTTCTATGATCTCCAGCATAATCAACATTCGAGTGTCCTTCTATGTGCAAGCACTTTGATTTTCTATACGTCAACCTGAGGCCTTTCGTGCCTTGCAAATAACACAAGACTTTTCTTTGTCAGTTTCCAGTGTTCTAGGCCTGAATTGCTTTAAAATCTGCCAAGTAACCCAATAACAAACGCTAAGTCGGGTGTGTACAAACTTGAGCATATTGTAAGCCTCTGATAGCTGAAGCATATGGAACCGCTTTCATTTAGTTGATCTCATACTGGATCTTGGGACACTGAAAGTCCCTATATCTATTAGCCTTGACTACGGTTGCAGGTGAAGTTTTACTTTTATGCATACTGAATTTCTTCAGAACTTTTTTCAAATATGCCTTTTGAGATAGTCCTAATATGCCTTTACTTCTATCCCGATAAATCTCGATCCCTAGAATGAACGAAGCTTTACCAAAATCTTTCATACCAAAGTTTGAGGACAAGAACTTCTTTGTCTCCTACAGTAGACTAATGAATGAAAACGAAGATGCCTCAATAACTGTTTGTGAAACAAACATATGAACAAAAAACTAACATGATTCTTTTCTGACCAATATATACCATGGCACCCTTTTCCGAGAGCGAACACCAAGTCATCGGTCATAAAAAAACTTCTTCTATCAGCAGCCCTGTCCTAGGTAATATACTAATATGTTTGTTCAAGTTGTTGTCGAATTGAATAATCCAAGGAGTTGATGATAATGGGAATGAGAGGCATTGGAAAACAAAATATCGCAAACACCTTAGGGTCTGATTGGCTACCCTTTGCTTATTTTCTACCACAAAGAACATCAGATACAATAAGATTTGCTGCTACAGCAAGCAGTTCTGATCATGCTGTTAGATGTTGAAGGAGATATAGCTCTGGGCTGCTGGTGACATCAATGGCACAGTAGGTTTGGCAGCACACTACCCCAGATTATTTCTTTCCCCACGGCGAGGACATCAACTTTTTGCTTTATTTTTGCCATTCTTTTAAGGCAATTACAAATTCGGACCTAACTCATTTTTAAAATAAACCGTGTGCACCACGTCAGATTATATGGAACCATATGTATATAAGTAGGAATATTTTTACAATGGTTGGAGAAGGGATTGAAAGCGATTGATGTGTCTATTGTTGGTGGGACCAGAACATAAAAAGTTATGGGAGGCGATGAGAGCAACATGATGGGAAGCGATTGACGTGTCTATGGTTAGCACTGACACTGTTAACTTTGTCACTAATTACGCGCTAATCCGTAGTAGTTCTGGTCGTGCTCCTTTAATCGCAGTTGTAGATGGAAGTGAGTGCAACAACTTTTGTCCATTTGGATGTAGATATTGGAGACATTCGAATTGAATTGGTACCAATACCAAATCGGACTTATATTGGAAATGGATGCCAATATCAAAGTGGTTGTTTGGATGTAGATAGAATTGCTAGCCGAAACCAAATGCTAGCCGGAAGGGGCGGAGGCCTTCGGCGAGGGGTGCAGCGAGTCGGGCGGAGGGGGCGTGCAAGTGGGTGATGGAGCTCCGACGACAATGGTCTCCAGCGAGGGCAGCCAGAGAGCCTCCGATGGATGGGGAGGAGGGGGCGCGAGGGGGTGGAGGAGCTCCGGCGATAATGGCCTTCGGTGAGGGAGGCAAAGAGCCGCCGATGAGTAGGGCGGAGTGCCACGTGAGGGGGTGCAGCAGCTCTGACGATGACGGACTCCAGCGAGGGCGGCGGAGGGCGCGCGCGAGGGGGTGGATCCGGAAGAGCTCCGGCGAGGAGGACGGAGGGGCTGGCGCGAGGGGCGGATGGCTGCAGTCACCGACACCGGACTTGGAGAGGACGAGCGGAGTTTTTTTTGGGAACAAGCAGAGGACGAGCGGAGTTGGGGATGCGATTTCCTTCAATACGGAGGGTCTTGGCTCGGTATTGCTGAGGGGGTGCGCTAGGTGAAGCCAATACCGCACGGAAACGAGCCCAATATCCAGACTCCAATGCCATGACCATCCAAACACGTGGAATTCGAGTCTGCCATTTCCAATTCCAAATCTTAGGCCTCAATATAGACATCGAAACGAGGTGTAAGGCTCTTGGACCGATTCCAACCGGAAGATACCCGAAAGCATGTTCGTTCACATGCCCGCCAACTGTTCGGTGAAATGGCCGAACAAGCTGGCAGCCCACGAGAGCTCTCTGCCATGGCACTGTGGCCGCTGCTGCCCATGTATTCGTTTGCGACGTCGCTGTGCTCGCCTGTCGCTGCTCCGCCGTGCCCATGTGCTTAAGGGAGACGCCGCGCTGCTGCCCTCAACTTCGCCCGGCCCTCTCCCTCTCGTCTCAGTTCGATGCCGGCATGGCCATAGCCATGGCCAAGCTCTGAACGCGCCAGGAGCAGCGGCTGCCCAGCCCTCTCCCTCCCCACTCGCTCTCCATCCCTCTTTTCCCGCTCGACCTCACTCCCTGGCCGCGGGCAGCAGGTGATGCCGTTAGCTGCTTACCGTTACCGGCTCCCGGCCTTGCATGGCCACAGCTGGCCAAGCCAAGGCCATGGCCAGGGCTGGCAGCAGGATGCCGGCAGCCACGGCCGTACAAGGCCAGACGCAGCCATGGCTGACCACCATCCACCGTCCAACCCCTGCATGCCTGTTCTGTTCGTTGGAAGAAGGAGGAGGGGTAAAAATGAATTTCATATTCTTTCTTGGTTCCAGGTGCAAAAAAGTGCTAGACTCATAAATTTACATGTAGAGGGTCAGTTAACTTCAGAGAAAGACGGGCACTACCAGATTGTGCGTAGTTCCCTAGTGTCACAAACACTCGGGAAAACACAAGAAAACACTTGGGGAACACTTTCCCGAGAGTAAACACTCGGTACACAACACTCGGGAGCCTCAGGTCGGGAAAAATCGAGTTCACCGAGTGTCCAGGTAGAAACTCTCGGCAACTTTACATTTTCCTGAGTGTTTTCGTAAACACTGGGGAAACATTACACACACGAGGAAGATTCACACTAACGGTTCTGCGCCAAGATAACGGAGCTATTCCAAGATAGCTCCCGAGTGTTGAACAGAACCTGCACTCGGGATTCTTTCTAGAGCCTACACTCGAGATTCTTTGGTGCTATTGTTTTGTTTAGTAATGCATTTGCCTACCTCTTCTTAAAGGAACAACATATGGGCGGCAGTCATATAATATGTCAAGCAGAATATATAGTACCAATATATAATTTATACACCATTTCTGCTTGGATCATGCCATGATCAAATAATTCAAGTTGCATGTCTTACAATTTCAGAAGTCAAAAAATAAACCATACATTCCATGACCACATGTTCAACATTTTCAGACTTCATAAACGGGCACATTGATGGTTAGACGAACAAAACTCACAAATTCTGAAGGTTCACAAAAGGGCATGACATGGCCAAATCAACAAACTTCACCACATGTTTGACACCAGCACTAAGTTGAGAAGCGTAAGATCATATTGAGATTGACCTCATTGATCGACATGGATTCATCTATGTGACCTCCATTTGCAGCAACTTCCCCTTCTCCAGCCTATCTAGCAGTGGCAGCACCAGTTTCTGTCACGCCCAAACCCAATCCTCCAGATGCGCCCTTCATTTTTAGAAGAAAGCTAGATCACTGAATTTGGAAAGTGACATCACATGGTACAAAACTGTACATACCTGATGAGATGATCCACTTTGTGATGGCAGTACCAATTTCTTACAATATTTATTTGCTGCAGCTTTTGGATTGCAGAAGCTTCCCTCTTGATCACCCATCCTCGCTGATGCGTACACTTCAATATCGGAGACAGGCCTCTTCTTCACATTCTCCTATTCCAAAGAAAAATACATGAATGTAACTTAGTTTGCAGTAATGTAGTAATGTGCCTGAATCAACACACCAAGGATGCCATTAGGAAGTCTAGCGTCCCCATTCTCCTGTCCTCATTGCCTGCGCATTAAAAGAATTCATAAGCAGCACCTCAAAGCTAGATGTAGACATGATTTACAGTTGGGGAACTCAGTTTTTCAGTTCTAAAAAGAATTACTAGTTATCTTATTGGAACCCAACAAGCCTCTCTTTTCAATTGGCTTTGGCCCTCTAGCTGAGTAAACATAAATTCTTTTTTTTGGCTGCTTCTTAGAGATAGATTTAACACTAGAAATTTGCTGAGAAGGAAGAACAAATTCCTAGATGACTATAATTTGTGTTTTTGGCAACACAAATACAAAATAAACTTGCTTCCGTTTATTTTTCAGTTGTCCCATCAGTATTGCCTACTGTATCAAATCAAAGCAGAGTACTAGGTGGTGTGAGATTTCCTTCTAATGACTAGTTTTTTTTTTCTTTGGGTTGTAACAGCCTTGTACTGTGTACCGTTTGTAAATTCCTGTCTTTCTCTTATATAAATGAAAAGAAAAAATAGAGGTAGGGGGCTCCCCTGCTGTTTTGTCAAAAAAAAAGATAGATGTGGACACCCCTCTAGATAATATTTGGAGACACATTCTCAACTGAAATAAATAGAGAAGCATTTAACTTTAACTTCAAAAACTCTGATTGTAAAAAATGGTATGGGCACAACTGATGGTGGGCACAACTGATGGCAAAAGTAGTATACAATAACAGACAACAATAGATTGCTTTGAAAAAGTCATTTAATACAGTATCCATTATGTGAAATCAAAATTGTCTCCTCTCTAAGTATTCTTCCACTTGCATTGGTTCATCATCATCCTCAAAACTATCTAATTCTGTGAAGTTTAATAACTCCAAATCTTGTTCATCTAATTCTAAGCAGTTTAATAATTCCAAATTTGTGGTCTTGTCCATCAATTCTGGGTAGTTTCAGTTTTAGTCAACTATTTAATATCTATTGCATACTTGATACGAAATAGAAAAATCAGCAATGTAGAACTGAGACATTTTTCAGCACCGGAAGAAAAATGCACTAGTAGATATATATGAGAAACATGCGCAGTGGAAGAAAAATGACATGATCCTCTTCTCTGTAGAAAATTACTTACATGTTACATCAATGTAGAAATATGACTTACCTTCCTTATCCTAGCAAGTTAATAAGCAATTGATCCATGATCCTCTTCTCTGTAGAAGGTTATTTACATCGCAAAGTACAAAATTAGGTCCAAGTGTGATGTTTTTTTTTTGCATATTTACATAGCAAGCAAATTCTGTAAGCCTGCATTCTTACATATTTAGATAACAGAGCATGTTACGGTTTAGAAGTTCTCTTCTAACACTACAAAAGTGGTCCTTCCAAACTTTCTACTGTCCTACAGGTTGATCAAAACTACAAAACTAAATGCAAATGTGAACCCTCCATTCACATAATCGAAACTGATTTTTTTTTTTTTTGCAGTCCTTTCTTTCGTCCATCTCCCATACCTTAGGCTGCCTTACATGGATTCATGAAGAGGATGCAGCAAGATTTCGCCAAGATCTCATCAAATCCTATAGCTGGAATCAAAATTGCTAGCCCAGATTTAATTCGTAGCCTCTCAAACAAAGGATTGAAATAAACAAACAAATGCAAAAAAAAACTGATTTCTTCCATCTCTTTCGTGTTACCTTGTACGCTACCCTGGTTGGATCCAAAGAGGGATACGGAGCACGAGTCTGCAGCGGGAGGATTAATCTATAAAGCTAGGGATTAAGGAGGGAGGGGGGAATCGAAGGGACAAGCAGATTGCTTTGTGGAATTTTGGGGCAACAATTAGATTTCGAATGAGTATTGTGTGAGGGATTTGGGGTTAGCTTCTAGTACGCAGATGGAAGCAGGTGTACCAGTAGAGGTCGAGGTGGTGGGTGGGCTTACGCCGGCGAGCAGATGGTGGTGCTGCGCAGCCCGATCTAGGAGAAGACGGCGGGGCTGGTGTGCGCAGCGAGGGCCTAGGCATGTAGCGACTGGACTGAGGCGTGGGTGAGGCTGAGTATTCGAGAGGTATTGGGGTCAGTCGAAATATTGGGCGCCAGCATCAGAGATCTGCCGCGCGTGGCCGCGCCAAATTTTTCACCGTAGCGGCAAAAAGCTCCCGACGGCCAAAACGCGTCAAACACTCGGCAGCATCATGACGGCGTTGATGTGTAGTGTCTCCTGTTAGAATCTCCGTTCGCCAACCAAAAATATCCCGAAGGTACATAGATACACACGGGAAAAACAAACTATGCCGAGCGTTTTTTATTCTCCCGAGTGTAAATAGAAACACTCGGCAAACATCCCGAGTGTTTACATCAAACACTCGGGAATCATTTAGACACTAGGGAACTTCACAGATTCTGGTAGTGGGGGTTCTATATCCAAAGTTTTTGTCTTATATGTTTTTATCTCTTTCGTTTTCAGAATATGTGTTTAACTTATAAAAATTCATAACTCGAGCTAGGAAAGTCCAAAATTAGTGTTAGTTTCCCCTCTCTGTGATCTACAAGTTTGGTATATAAGTTTTTGGTTTTTGATAATGTTTTATAGGGATTTCCTTTTATGTGGTAAAAGTGTTCCTTAAACTAGATAAAGTTACATCTGCTATTGTATTGCTCCTTTTGAGGTGAAATTTTTAGGGAAAATTAGGAATATGGCCTCAAAAAAGTTGTATTTAGGAATGTGGCCTATTTTTTTGAATTTAGGAATCTGGCCTCAAAACAAAATTTGTTTAGGAACATGGCCTTCCGTCAGTTTTGAGAGTTAACAGTGTTAAATATGAGGTCAAAAGACCATTTTACCCCTGTATAAAAAATAGCAGAGTTTTGTTTATTTATTTTATATTTCGAGTATATAATCATATTAAACCACATATATAATAAATATATGTGTGTAATTATATACTTAGTAAAGGACACTGGTGTGATTATATATAATAAATATATGTTCTGAGTATACTCAGAAACCGAGAAAAGGACACTGACCTTCTATGAGTTTTGTTTACTTTATATGTGTCATTATATATGTGGTTTAATGTGATTATATACTCAGAATATATAATAAATAACAAAACTCTACTATTTTTTATATAGGTGTAAAATGGTCTTTTTAGCCCATATTTAACACCGTTAACTCTCAAAACTGATGGAAGGCCATATTCCTAAACGAATTTTGTTTTGAGGCCAGATTCCCAAATTCAAAAAAAAAGAGGCCATATTCCTTAACACAACTTTTTTGAAGGCCATATTCCTAATTTCCATGGTAGACTACTGCTATCATGGGTGTATTGTGATAAAAATTTCAGATTTAGTTATGCATGTATGACAGAGTTATTGATTTAACTTTCTAAGGCTTATTCAATGGAAATAAATAATTTGTGAATAATACTTATATGTAAAAATAGAAATATGGCTCCACTGGTCTTGTGTGATGTTGTTGTAGCCTAATAAATTTTAATATGTTCATGTGTTACAGAAAATATTGATTTTTAGATTTATCTTGCTCTCACATGTATTGTTGCAATTAAAACTTGTTTTACTTGTAGTAATTGCTCTCACAAGTAATTAAAACTTGTTTTACTTGTAGATAGTTTCATATGCATTTAATTTCATGACTCGATCATAGACAGTTGGTATTCATGCCAAAAGAGTTTCATCTCATTTCTTTTCTCACTTCTTTAATACACCGTCATGTCATTAAAAATGTCTATGTGACAATCTATTTAATTAATGAAAGAAACTTATATGAAACTCTCATTGAAGCTAGCCTAAGTAATGAAGGAGAAAGATATGCCTTGAGAGCAACAAGAGTCGCAATTATATTCTGCATGCACAACTATTGAATGCATCCATGCATATAGACCTCTCGCCTACTTGAATATAAATACTAGTATACACACAAGAAATGTTAGGTAACAAATTGAAACGAGTCTCTTCACTCTTCTGATCAATATATATAAGGGCACCTTTCCCTTGGAGCGACACCAAATTCTCACTCGTAAAGAAATGAGAGATGATGATGTATATCATGTGGGTTGCAAAGAAGGCAACAAAGAGCTGATGGTAGAAATGAGAGGCATCGAGAAATAAGATAGGAGGGGTGTGGTTCTCTTGCAACCTTTGCCTAAATTATCCGATCCCCCGAGACTTCTACCTCCTGCCAAAGACGGGCACGTGTGCAGAGCTGTTCTGCTGCGTTGGCGTTGAAAGATGCATACAACTGTGGTAGCAGTGATCTGTGCTGCCACAGCAGCGGCCAAGGATGCAAGCCAGACAGGTCCTTGTCTATGTGCACGTCGTCAGCGTCAACTTCTCTGCGCCCTCTCGTCCTCGGCTCCGGTGCTCACTCCCCGGCGGCGCCCTCTCTCTTCCCCGTGTGCGTGTCCTCACCCTCATCCTCGACTCCGACACACGTGGAGGCTCCATCGCCGTTGTATCCACCGGTGCCTCCGGCCTCATCATCTCCACGTACCGGCCCCTTCTCTGGTCTCGCCCTCGCAACTGCTGCCACCAGGTTGATGACCTGGATCGCCTCGCCCTAATAATCCAAACGAACACTCAGCCCTAACTTAAGCTATCATTGCTCGGCTACATATTTGTATTTGATCTAACTTGTAATTGCTTTAGTGATTTAGTGATATATTATATATAATTTTAATATAATTTGATTATATGTATGTGTGTGTGAGAGAGTGTGATACTTTATATTATTATTTTGACCATCTTAACAATCTTAAATGAAAAATACTCCCTCCGTCCCTGAAAGAATCAATTTCTAAAGTTGTCTTAAGTCAAACTTTTTAAACTTTGACCGAATTTCTAGAAAAAACTATCAAGATTGATGGTACCAAATTCATATCATTAGATATATCATAGAATATATTTTCATAATATATCTATTTTATATCATAGATGTTATTGTTCTTTTCTATAAAATTAGTCAAAGTTTAAGAAGTTTAACCGGTACGAATCCTAGGAATTGCTTCTTTCAGGGACGGAGGGAGTATTACAGCTAAAAAAGGTGTAGATGATGTCATCTAGGCCTACAATTTCCATATACATACAACTCAAACGCATATTTGATCTCTAACTCAATGCTCATGTATAGGTCCCACTTGTCAGGTCCACAAAAGCATTGAGTTTGTCTGCCACGTCAGCTAACGGGTCGGGTAAACGCCAGTTGGAACCTAGATGACACATGATTTAACTTAAGGGATCTAGAAATGTGTTTTTAGTACTTTGAGACCTATATGACACCTGTCGATAATTTTATGAATAAAAAATATGATTTTAGAAGTTTGAGACCTATACGACGGCTGCTGACAATTCTAGGAACCTCTGGTGTGAGATGAATTTGTAAGGAAAATGGACCTCGGCCCATTCGACTTACGATTTTTGGTGTTTGATGATCAACACAACCATATTGGACTAATGTGTTTGCAAATGTTTGTTTTGTAGTTCAATAGGGTGCAAATGTGACTTGGACAAAGGCGACGAGGTGATTCGATGATCAACACCTTAAGCAAGACATTTGAAGCTCAATAGAAGACTCTCAAGAACAAGGAAAGTCCAAGGCACTGTTGATGCTCACTAATGCTCATAATTAACCATCAACTATTGCATGAAATGACACTAAATGAATCACAAAGCATAGTTGTAGGGTTTGAAACTAACAAGTTCCACGAGTTTTGGTGCTCTCACTTGTTTTGTAGGACATCCATGTTTTTACCATATAAAAGTATCTCAAGTGATGAATTGGAGTGCACCATTGCGAAGAGTTCGTTGAGACGATCGAAACGGATATATCATTTGCTATATTCGGAGTCCCGGATAAAAAGATATTAATTTCGCAATGAAACCTGCAAAAGAAGAATCTAGAAGACACTAGAAGACACCACGAGGCGGCCCGCCACGTGGGCTCACTGGGCCAGACCGACCAGTGGGGCCCATAGACCGGCCGGTCGGCCACGGAGGCCGTTTTGCCTCCGCCTTCTGGAACCTTCTTCCACCGCCTCCTAGGATGCATCTCCACCGTCCCTGAAGTCGGTTTGATCCTACGGCCACAGTTCCTCGCCCGGGGTTATATAAACAGCCCCAGAACCCCCTCTCCAGGCATCTCCATCTTCATTATTCATCTCCACATCAGAAACTAGGGTTTCAATTAGAAGTAGAAGTCCCTCTAGATGAATCTCTTCAAGTTCATCTAGAATTAGATCTAGTTCTAGTTCTTCTAGTTCTAGTTCTAGTTGTCTAGTTCATCTAGTTGTAATTAGAGATCGGATTAGAGAGAGGAGAAGGAGAGAGCTGAGGAGGATCCGGATCTGTCAGATCTTCCTCGACATTGTATTGGTGCAACATCTGGTTTGTCTTCAAGTAATCTCCAGGTTCTTCATTTACTACTTCTAAGTATTCTATTTAATTTCAGTTCTTACTTTATTTTATTTACTGGATCTCGGCTCGTATTGAGTGCTCTAATTATGATATCTGATTAGAGTAGTAAGCGTTAGTGTAGACTTGGTGTCTAGACTACGGTTTACCTGAGTTTGCGTTCAATCCTCCGGATAGTTGTGGTAGCTACAGGGGTGACAGTTTTGTAGATTGTTATAATCCACCACGTTAGGATTGGTATTTTCGTAGAGCTTTTTGGCAGCCTTCTCCCGATTACCCTTTTCCTAGTCTTTTTCGAGAATCGGAAAGGTACCGTTGCTCTGAAGTAAGTAAAGTATAGTGAGCCTTTAATTAAATAGACCCGCTTAGAAAACCCTATATCTCTCTCTAACCACATTACCATTCTTTTCTTGGACGTTCTTAATTCTTCTAGTACACTTCATGTTCCCTGTGGAAATTGATACCCTGGAATACTCTCGGGTGAAAGCTATATCGGTATCCACGCGCTTGCAGATTTTTCTGTGTGCGTTTAAAATACCCGAGAGGCACAAGGATGGAACCAAGTCAGGCGCAAAGAACAAGTGAAAGGCGGGAAATAGAAGTGACCGGACGTTGCTTGCGCAGTGATTAGACGCTGGCCTGGATGCGTCCGGTCAGTAACTCAAACCGACAGCGCCACGTTCGTGTGACCGGACGCTGCGACAGTTGCGATCGGACGCACCGATGTAACTGTTCCTCAGCGTGACCGCGTGACCGGACGCTGGAGCTTAGCTGAGTCCAATCGAACTCAGAAAGGTTCCAAAGGCGCGCAGACGTGACCGGACGCGTCCAATCACAACTGACCGGACTCATGCAAGAGTTCGATCAGTGTCTGTGCAGGTTGGGACGCCGTTGTGAGAGACCGGATGCGTCCGGTCAGGACATGACGAGCGTCCGGTCGATGGCAGAAAAGTCCATCTCTTTGCCCAACGGCTCTATTCGCTTGGGGCTCTATAAATACCCCCATGGTCGGCCAAAACAGAAGATTGGAGCTCAAGGAAGTGTACCAAGTGCTTAGACACATATTTAGTTGCTCTAGCCACCAAAGTGCTCAAGTGATATACTAGATGATTAGTGTAGGTTCTTTTGCGAAGTGCTTAAGCTAGTTAGACCACCGCTTTGCGCTTGCTCTAGGTGTTAGGCCTAGTGTTTAGTGAGTTTAGTATACCTCTTATCTACCGGTGCTTGTGTGCACTGTTGTTGTACATCGGAGGGGCTTGTAGTCATGTGAGACCGCACCAACCACGTTTGTGGTGTGGCCGCCACCGTGTACCGAAGGGAACAAGGCCCGCGACGTTTCGGCCGGAAGCTTGATAGTGATGACGGCGGGGAGCATCCGGGAGAGGCCGTGCCTTGCGAGGCTTAACTGGAGACCCACTTGCGCGTGGGAAAGGCTCGGGGCTATCCACGGAGTTACCCGACTGGGAGCTTGGCCCTTGCGAGGGATTCCTTGCGATTGGCTCCAACGAGGACTAGGGGAAGCTTACGCGCTTCTCGATACCTCGGTAAAAATACCGGAGTCGTTGACGGGAGTTTGCATCTCTACCACACTCTTTAGCTTCCGCATTTACTTGCTATCTTTGTTGTGTGCTTTACCTTTCCTAGCTTAGTTGATAGGCTAGTTGATAGTTTTGGCTCATAGGTTGCAAAACTCTTTTTACGGTAGAGATAGCAACACACCTAGCAAAACCTTAGTTGCACATTGGATAATTACTTTATCATATTTCCTATATTTCAGGCACCTGAGCAGTTGTCTTTGTACTTCCATAGAAAAAAAATGTCATTTGTTTATTGTAATTTGTGTTAATAGATTTGAACCATTAGATGAAGATCTGAAGTTTGTAGTCGTTGTCTGAAAAGATGTTATATTTCAGATGCCTGAAATATAGCAAATCCCTTACTTTCTTGTGTATGTTTTGTCTAGATGGAAATTAGAGGTTATAGTTTAGAGTAGAAGTTTTAATGTGCCTAATTCACCTCTTAAGCGTCACGGTCCTTTCAGAATTGTAACAGGAGTCACAGATACGCTTCCTTTTTTTTGCTTCTCAGAAATTCTGAGACGTCATAAGCGGAATGTAGCTTTTCATTGTGTATTTGTGTTATTAGTCCCCTTCTGATAATTATAGGAACCAATTACGTTCCTAAAACAGATGTATCGCTGGACCCCCCCAAGTCTAGTCTGTATAGACCCACGTCCTAATAATCTTTTTATTTATCATCTCATCTCAGCCATCGAAACTCCGATCCACCCAATTTGTAGATAACAGTTTCATTGTTTTCGCTGAAAATTTCGATACTTGTGAAAAAAGAGTAAGCGCGACCGGATCGTGGCATAGTATGTGTGTGTGTCTATATATATATATATATATATATATATATATATATATATATATATATATATAGTTTACATACCCTGTATTACACATGCGTAAATGATAAAACTATGGATAGACATGTAGTTTACATACCCTGTAAAGGGAACTAAACAAAAAATCATTTAAAAAGCCAAAAGTTTAAACCTTGTTTAATAAGTCATGATGGGTGGGGCCGGAGTGGCAGCATAATGGGTGGGGTGTCTTCCTTAACTTGTAGATGGCGTTGATGACCACCTGTGATTTAATAATCATGCATGTTTACTAAGCTCAAGACGTGTGATAAATTTATTTTTCTCCCGGTACAAAACACACATATATATGCACATATTTCGCAGGTTGTAAGTAATGAAGGAGAAAGATATATATGCATCCATATAAATACACACAACGAATGATAGGTAATAAATTGAAACGATTCTCTTCATTCGTTCTTATGATCTATATATACAAGGGCACCAAATTCCCACTCGTAAAGAAATTTTAGCCTGCTCCTCACCCAAAAAAAAATATCAGCCCTGCAGTTTTATATATATCATGTGCGTGGATTGCAAAGAAGGCAAGAAATGGAAAGAGCTGATGATAGAAATGAGAGGCATCGAGAAACAAGATAGAATGGGCAGTTCTCTTGAAACCTTTGCCTAAATTATCCGTTCCCCCAAGACTTGTACTTCTCGCCAAAGACGGGCATTTCGCACGACAAACTATTATATCGAAATGCCACCAGGTGGGCACCTACACTACTCTACCTTCTTTATGAACTAGTTAACCATAAATTTGAACCCCAGTGGCTGATAGAGGTGTGGAACAGAGATCCGGACCTGTTGGCAGCAAATGTTTTGCAGACGCAGCTGCTGGGTTGGTGTTGAAAGATGCATGCCACTGTCGTAACAGTGACCTGTGCTGCCACAGCAGCGGCCAAGAAAGCAAGCCAAACAGGAGCGCCAGGAGAGAGCCGCTCGGATCGCGCGCGCGACGAATCGTTTGGTGTGCGCCAATAAAGCAAACCGGAAATTGCTGCCAATGAAGCAAGCCACAGGAGATTCGTAGACCGATATGATCCTGAAGAATTCGAGAAAAACAGATCGGCGAGGGGAGTTGAAAATATCTGTGCGCTGCATGGTCTTCGATCTTGAGTAGTACGTCTTGACCGGTGCCCGAAACTATTGCCGTGGGCTTCCCAAAATTTCAGTGTTGTCACCTGCATGGTAATATGGTATGAAGCTTCAATTCCGTTGTTAGTGCTAGGTAGTAATTCCTAACCATTGTACGTATTTATCATTTCATCTCAAGATCGAATATAGCGAGAGCCAATCTCAAAAAGTGACCAATCGGACATAAAACGAATATAGCGGCCAATCGGTCATGATTTTATATATTTATTTATTTTTGTTGCGAGTGGTTGTCTGGTTGATGCATGCTTTCCCCCAAAATGTTGGGAATCTCAAGATCGCCATTCACAAGTGTCACGCACGGCCAGCCGCGCCCAGAGATGACTTTCTTTATTACTGTATATATGAAGTTGGTAGGAGGAAACATCAAAAGGCATTAGCATGCTGCTGATGTCGTCATATTTATAATTAATCAGTGCTAACTTAATTCCTCATCCTTCCTGAAGAAGTATATATATACTCGTGAAAAACGACAAATTCATGCCATCATGTCATCAGTTACCGTACCAGAGATAGAGGTCTCTGCAGGCAAACTCAGCGATTAGGAGGCTGACATTTTCAAAATTTTGTAACGAGCCTTAATTTTTTTTTTACAATACTATTTGTATTTAAAAATAAAAAGAAAAACTCCAAATTACTACCTCGAAGTATTGATTATGTCTAGATAACCCCCTAAACTAATGTTTGGTTCAGTTTACTTCCCTTAACTATTTCATTGGTTCAATTTATCCCTTAACAAGATTAGTCACATTTATTTCTCTATGTACAATTTGAGTTTTTGATTTTAAATTTTGTGAGGTGATAGTGGACATCAAAAATTATTTTAAAAAATATATTATAGATTTTATACAGTAACGTTTAGTATAGTTTTGTGTTTTTAATGTTGATTCAGTATTATATGTCACAACCAATCAAAATAAGATAAAAATTTGTAATATATTTCGAAAACATAAACTATGGTGCTAGCTATCCCCACAGATAATTTGAAATTGAAAACCATCTTGAACATGGAGAAATAAAAAAAGACAAATCATGTTAAGAAGTAAATTAGATCAATTGAAATAATTAAGGAGAGGAAACCTAACCAAATGATAGTTTAGGGGACTATATAAACATATGTCATACTTGAGGGTAGTATTTTGAACTTTTTCCTTCAAAAAATTGTAAACTCTCCTGCATAAGCAACAATAACTTTCTAGACCCTTTGTGGGAGTACTGGTTGTAAACAACAATTTTTAATGCCAAAACATATGAATAGTAAGTCAGTTTACGTAGATTTCTATCTTTTGAAAATAGCACCAGCGTAGCATATTATGTATTACTCGTATATGATGAGCATGCTGAAGAGATTAAATGTTGATGCGTCATAGTAATTAATGAGAATGAAACTCCAATAAAACCAAAACCACTGACGGAGATTATAAGTGTGTAGGAGCGTAGCCTATTATGTACTCCCTCCGTCCATAAAAACATGCAATTATGGGAACCGTGCCAGTCAAAGTAATTTAAGTTTGACCAAGATTATAATAAAAGTTATTAGTATTTATATCGTGAAATAAAATTATTATGAAAATATATTCTATTACTAATCTAATGGTATATTTTTTGTATCAAGAATGTTAGTACTTTTTTATATAATTTCGGTCAAAGTTCAAAATGTTTGACTCCTTGATAAACGAGAATTGCATGTTTTGTTGGACGGAGGGGGTACGTACGAGCATGCTAAAAAGATAACATTAGGATCTAGGTAGCATCATGGAGCACCCAAAAAAAGGCCAAAAATAATAACTGAATTTGTTCTTTATTGAACGTACCTCAAGCTACAGTCACGTTTAAACAAAACCAGACAGACAGCTTTGCTTGCCTTTGAGCACATACATACTCGCCAAGTTCCACATCTGAGGAAGATTGGCAAAACTACAACAAAAAACGGAGCGTTCTACACAATGTCTGGTACAAAGGCATCCACTACTGACTGCAATAACTCAGAAGCAAGGGGATAAAGTCTGACATCATTTCTTCTGCTTGCTCGACACATTCAGCTGCTGGAGGTTGAGCAGCAGGTCGTTGGAGTCGAGGAAAACCTTGTTGGCGGAGGCCGAAATCGTGTGAGAGATCTCCCTTGCAGCTTCAATCTGCCTCAGAGCAAGGAAGGCAGGGTTGTTGGCGATGGCTTGGCCAATCAGCTCCGCACTCTTAGCCTCTCCCTGTTCACAACACAGAATCAAGCTGTTAGTGTTCCTCGGAGCAAAGTTCAGCTCAACACAGTATCATCAACATAGGAATAAAATCTGTTTTGATCTTCCACTGCTGGCTCAGCAGCTTCACAAGACTGAATTGAAAATAGCATGAGGGCAGCACTAGAGCTAACTCAGCAATAGATCTGATGATGATGATGATGCAACCAAAATCAATAAAATCACTGCTTATAATACTCTCGTTTTGCTTGATGAATTTGTTTCTTACCTGAGCCCTGATAATCGCACTTCTCTTATCTTGCTCAGCTTTCTCGACAATGAACTTAGCACGCTCGGCTTCCTGTGCAGCAACCTGCTTGGCTTCAATGGCATGAGTAAATTCCTTCCCAAAGCTCAGGCTTGTGATGGAGACATCATCGAGAGCAATGTTGAAGAATCTAGCCCTCTCAGTCAGTATCTTCCTAATCTCCCTACTCACAGTCTGAAATTGATTGGAGAAAAGAGTAAACAGAAGCAGTCTTAAGTATTTACTATTAACTTATTTCAATCTTCGAAATAAAATATAGGTAATATACAAAACATATCTTCAATCATACCTCTCTCTGTGTGATCAGCTGACTAGCATTGTATTGAGCAACAACAGCTTTCAGTGTTTCATGGATGATTGAAGGCAGAACTCTCTCATTGAAGTTCTCTCCCAGAGTTCTGTACATATGTGGTAGCCTCTCTGGCATAGGCCTTGTGAGGACACGGAGACCAATTTTCACCTGCCAAGATAAAAGAACGTATAAGAGATAAGTATCTCAAAATACTAAATGGATCCCTGTGATCCAAATCATCATAGAAAAATTCACATACCAACACATGGTACGAAATGAGTTGCCTTATTACTGATGGCTTCTATTATCAAATAAACGTATAATATTTCATTAACTGGAGTGATAGAAACTAGTAAAACCAAAGGTGGCACATCTTAAACTACGTATAAGAACCGAATTCTAGCATTTTACAGAGCAAATGAAATAGTATACATTTAAGATGTAAAAAGGAACATTGGAACAGCGATAATAACACTCCAGGAGAAATGCAGGTAAATGAGCATGCAAAATAAAAGTCTACATGGCTACATATCTGGCCAAAACAGCAATATATGGTAATAATCGATATTTGTCAAAACCACAAGATGCTCTGAATTTATCAGGTTCATTGGTCACAGCTTTTGCATGAACAAGTATTTCAATGAAAATTGCAGAAAAACTACTGGTGCTAAAATATCATAATAACCACTGGCAGCATTGGGGGATCAAATGAACAATAAATCAACAAAGAAACAGGTTTGTTGGCCCAAATTTCAGATGAACAATGTATGCAATAACCAATTGACACAGAAGCATGCATATCAACCAGCAGACAGCAACAATGACACTGGAACTAAAGAGGCCTCATCAAATCATAAATGGTAGGATAGCAGAATTGAACTAGACGTGGTGTGCGTACTTAACATTAACAATGGAAGTATGGAACACAGGCTCCAAATCATGAAGAATGGTAGGCTGCTGGAATCGAACAAAAGTGATGTGTATACTTACCATCTGAAGATCCCGGCTCCCAGAAGTACTCTCAACGAGATTTGGTCGAGCACGGACATCATAAATGATTGGCCGTTCAAACCATGGAATCATAAAGTGAGTCCCTTCAGGATATACCTGTATGTAGAAATTGTTTGGGGGTAAATTGAACTGGTTCATTGTCTAGGATTAATGCAAACTTAAGGATAAATGAATGCAAACTTAAGGATAAGTATCAAATAGTAACCCTAATACCCTAAAAGGTCAAATTGTACAATAAGAGTTTTTCACTAATACAATCAACCACATAAGTACAACAACAACGAGTCTTGCTACACCAAAAAGAATATCACAATTGACAAAGGACTACAAATAAAGGTACACATAAAAGATCAACACTCACAACCTACTTGGACAGTTACATATGTTCTGGTTCAGTTTGAAGCATGTTCAAGATAAACAAGCAAATCTCAAACCATCTTTGAAATTTAAACTGATTAACCAATATGCAATAGCGGAGCATGTCTCAGTAGGCATGCTTCTATATCAAAACAAGATATTGCAAGCTGAATGCCATGTTTAAGCATCCAAACTTCCATACTATAGTTACACAATTATATGCCCATTCAAGAACTCACAATATACTAATATAGCTAAACTTTATGCTATTTGCATATGCTTGAAATACACCTTCTGGTGCATGCCACCAAGGCAAACTGTTAAGAGTCATACAGAAAAACATGATTCGTTAGCTAAGCTCTTCATTCAAACTAACAATGAATAAGCATGCACACATAAAAAATTTTGCAATAAGAGAGAACGATAGCTAAAATTTTATTATGCCTGGCAAAAAAGCATGTAGAATTTAACAAGTTGCATCAGTTTTCAAAACATAAAACTCTAGCAAGTTGACTGCACGGACAATAATCAGTGGAAAATAATTATACATGAACTTCCATTCATTTCTCCCATTGAAACAAAACTAGCACCAAAACCAAACCTAACATGTTTCATGGCATTATGATGGGGCGAATTCAAATTAACATCACATCAAATGTGTTGTAAATATTTCTAGTACTTCATAGAAAGGTGAAGTGACAGAGTGTTCAGGCATAAAAAAAATTGCATATATAACCAAGAATCAGCACAATCACACATATGTCCTTCCCCTCAAAGGATATCCAAGGCCAAGATACAACAATTTTTTGTCAAAGAATTAATGTTTAGTCACTCAGTACGCACCAATGACGGCTCTTCCATTTTGAAATTACAAAACCTAATTGGATGCATCCAGAATTGCTCTAGGAAAATAACATAGCCACAGAACAACCTTTCACATGCAAACCATGATTTATAAATTTATCCATTTCAATGAAGTCAATAACATTGGCAATTTTTAATCATATATATAGGTAACATAAATACAAATCCAGTAGATTCTCAACTAATCAAGTGAATATTTGTTTTATTTAAAAGATAAAGGGCATCTAAGAATGTTGTCATGGGTTCAAACAGGCCCAGCAGCGTTGGGACCACAGAGGGGCCAGGCCAGCCTATCCCTGGCTGAGCGCATGAGGGAGGCTAGTGTTAAGTATGATTAGCAACAAGTCATAGGGAGCATAAATTTGGGGGACATGTACTCATATAAATCAAGCAAGAAATAGAGGATTGTTCCTTAGACCCTCCTGCTCCCTAGCCCCCTTGCACCGACCCTCTTCAAGCGCTGCCGCTGGCCTCTCCCATTCCCCCTCTTCCTACCTCCTACAACCTATACAGTCCACCTCCCACCAACATCAACCCATTACAAGCATATACAAGAGTTAAACTAGTACTCCCTCTGTCCCTTTATCGGAGTCGTTTTAGCTTCTGACATGATGCAGCAGAGATTAAATGAATGTGGACAGAGGGAGGGTCTAGGTACATTGCACAAGTTGTGAACGTGGACAGAGATACCAGCTGTCACAGCGACACTCAAAGCAGGACAGGGAGTATATCAAAGGAATTAAAAATAGAAATGTTTTTGTGTTCGTCATGGTCAAGGAAATCACATGAAAACCTAGGGTTCAACTACAACACAGAAGAAACAAATGCATAGAACCATAGACGCACATCCACATTGATACATTCAATAAGTGATTGCACTTGCTCGTGACAAAGTTTCCATTTTAAGAGAATGTAATGTGAGAATGGTGAAGCAAACCATGGACTTTTCTTGTAGTACATCCACACACCTAAGCTCATAACAAGACAGCATCTAGTTCCAATTTTTAATCAATTTTTGGGTAATTCAACACAGCAAATTTTAGAGCTGCCCACCTACCATAACTGTCAAAGTGGGATAGCATACACATTGATAGATACATGAAACAACAGTCATTCAACAATAAAGCTAGCAAGCACTTCGGAGAGTTGGATGTCAAAACAGAAACAAGAATAGTGAAATCACACTAGTAATGTAGAACAATTTGGAATGTTATTGCAAGCATCCTAGACGATTTGACAAACACACCTCACGTTTTGCCAATTGTAATACGCAATCGTCACTGACTGAAGGGGCATCCGCCCAACAATTCTCAATAGCGTCCTGGACTGTAATTCACGAAACACATCATATATCTAGCCGCATTTCATCTACTACAAAAAGATGTTAATCCGGCTGACAATTTGACAAGTTGCAATGGCGACGCATGTTATGTGTCCCAGATTTTTTTTTACGAGTAACACGAATGGAAATCGAAAGAAATCTTCTACGGGACACGAAGCTAGGATGAAGTTTACCGCAGCATAGCTTCATAACCACATTTCTCTCTAAATCGCACCCGCAAGAGTACCCCCAACCAAACCGCTCCCCCCCCTGGGCACATCATCGACATGGGTAGAAAACGGGGTGGGCAGGGAGAACGGGAGCCGCGGCCGCGGGGCCCAGACCTTTTCCTTGATCCCCTGGATGCGGTTGAAGACGATGGCGCGGTGGCCACCCTCGACGTTGTAGAGGCTGTTCATGGCGGCGTAGACGGCGGCGCCGCCGAACACGGCCACCTTGACCAGCGCGCTGGCCCCCGGAGGGGGGACCGGAATCCGGCCGCCGCCCTTCACGTTCATCCTCGCCGCGCCTGTCGGGACCGCCGGAGACGGAGCTGCTGTGGTGGGGAGGGAGGAGCACTGGGCGGCGCGGCGGCTAGGGTTTTTGTGGGGTTTTTTTTTTGAGGGAATGGGGATTTTGGGAATTAAATTGGGTGCACCCGAGTGCACCCTGTGCCTGTGCACCCCCAAAGTGGATGATTGACACGTGACGGTAAAGAATATTACTTGGACACCAGATAATATGCGTGGAGAATAAATTTAGAAAATTGGCCACAACATGCGGGAAGTTAGTTCTTGCGAATTTTGCTGGACGTAGGATTTAATTTTTTAGACACGTGTCAATCATCCACCGTGGCGTGCACGGTCACGGGTGCAGCCAATTTATTTCCGGATTTTGGGGAGGTGCTGCGGTCTTTGTGATGTGATGAAGGGCGGCGGGCGACGGGGGCCTTTGGATTTTAAGCGGACGGACGGACGGTGTGGCGAGCAACAGGGAGCGAGTGGTTTATTTCCTGCACGGCAAGAAAAAGGAAGGAGGACCGTGTGGAGGTGGTGTCCTTGGGTCACTGACGTGTGGGTCCACCCTACCGAGCTTCGAGATGGCTAAAGACTATAGAGAAGAAGAAGAAGAGTGTGTTGCCTCCTTGTGTAAAGGAAATAAGCGAAAGAGGATCAACAGACTAAAAGAGTAGTTCAAAACCCACCAACAAAGAAAAAAAAGTAGACTATTATGCGCAGAAAAAGATTCATGTTTTGGTGATGTGGTACCTGCCTGTGGTCGATCGATTGAGGTATTTGTTCGCTAACCCAGAGGATGCCAACTTACGAGTTGGCATGCTTCTGATGCGCATAAAGATGATGAGAAGCTTCGTCACCCGGCCGATGGCCAACAGTAGAAAGATTTGAACGAAAACCACAATGACTTTGCAAAGGAACCAAGAAATGTTAGGTTCGCACTGAGTACTGACGGAATGAATCCATTTGTTGAGAGGAGCAACAAGCACAGCACATGGTCGGTGACCCTCACCATCTACGACCTTCCTTCATGGTTGTTGCAGAAGCGAAAAGTACCTTTTGCTAACCATCCTTACCTCTGGACCTACACAGTCTGGAGTTGACATAGATGTTTTCTTGAAGACTTTAATGGAGGACATGAAAATATTGTGAAAAACATGTGTTAAAATATTGAACGAGTACCGCAAAGAATCATTCACGCTGAGAGCAATTATCTTTGTTACGATCAACGATTACCCTACTCTCTTCACATTATCAGGACGGTTCAAGGGAAAGGTTGGTTGCATGGTATGCATAGATGAAACTGCTTACATGTCCCTTACTGCATCTAAGAAGACTACGTACATGAGGCACAGAAGCTTCTAATCGAAAGGACACAGGTATCGCCAGAAAAAGATGGATCATTGAACTACAGTCTACTGCCATATTAGGTAACAGTAAAGACAAAAGAGTTTTCAATATATATAGTCAGCAAACTCAAAATTGTTTTTAGAAAGAAGACAAAAGACGAAAAACCAAGAAAGGATGTCGAACCAACTCCAGGGGTTACATTCAAGAAAAAGTCTATTTTCTTCGAGTATTTGTCATACTGGCCAGAATTAGACGTCCACCACGTGATCAATGGTATGTACGTTTAGAAAAACGTGTTTGAAAGCCTAATTGAAACCTTGCTAGATAGGAAGGGAAAGGAAGGACTAAATTCACACATGGACATGATATAGTTAGACATAAAAAAAAGAACTTCACCCTATTCTTCAAGAAAATGGAAAGTGCCACCTCCCGGCAGCAAGCTACAACCTCAACAATGATGAGAAACATGTGATGTGTATGTGGTTGAAGAATTTGAAAGTCTCATCTAGATTCTGCTCTAGCATACAGAGTATTGTGTCAATGAAAGACCTTACACTCACCAACTATAACTCACATGATTGTCATGTCATGCTGACCACTTTCCTCTATATTCCCATCAAAGCTATAAATCCAGTGTGGATAAAGGTTATAGTCACACAGTTGTGCTACTTCTTTAATAGGATCTCACATAGGGTGATTGACCGTGATGAGTTGGCGTCTCTTAAGGAATTTGGAGTGGAGATAGTGTCACAGTTTAAGATGTGTTTTCCCAGCATTCTTCGATATTATGATTCACCTTTGTGGTGCACATGGTTCCACAAATAGAGGCACTGGGTCCCATGTAATTGCATGAGATGTGGACGTATGAGTGTTTCATGTCATTATTAGATAGGGTTAATTGGATCCATACCATTACAAAAATCCTATTTCCAAAATATACCATTACAATTCATCTATTTAGAAACTTGCCACTATAATTTTTATCTGTAAGGAACAGGTTCTAGGTAGAAGAAGTAAAGCAATACAATTGCGATAGAACGGCTCGGCGGCCGGAATTGGGAATAGAAATTTAGGGTTTGTTCAATTAGTTACATCATAAGTTCCTCTCTCCTGGCTCTCTTCGACCACGATGGGCCGGCAAACTTAGAGTTGGGCTGGCGAACCCTGATGGGCCTTGGCGCGGGCGGCTTCTGGGAAGTGGACGCGCCCACCTTGTCCTTGTCACCGTCAGCTGGGTTGCTGGCAATCCTCCCCTCTTGAGAGCCGGCATGCCCCCAGGCCGGCGTGCGAGGGAACTGCTGGCGAAGGACGGACAGCGGCTCCCAAGTAGCGAGCTCAACGGGCATGTGAGACCACTGGATCAGGCCCTACTCGGACGGGTGACCACCGGAAGACCAGCGTCGCTGTAGCACCTTGACAGGAACCTGCAACCCTTGCATATCAGATGGAAAAACTGGTGAAACCTGCTGACTGCCAGGAGAACCTTTTAACTGGGATACATGAAAAACTGGGTGAATAAAACAGGCAGCAGGAAGCTCTAGCTTATAAGCCACTGGACCGACTTTCTGGATTACTCGGAAGGGCCCGAAAAACTTGAAGGCCAGTTTGTTGTTAGCCCGGCGAGCCAGAGAAGACTGAACATATGGCTGGATTTTCAAATAAACAGAGTTTCCAACGGCAAATTCACGCTCGGAACGTTGCTTGTCAGCCTGTCGTTTCATACGTTCTTGGGCACGGCACAGGTGCTGCTTGATCACAATATGCATGAGTTCACGATCTCCAAGCCACTGCAACAGATCGGGAACTAGAGCAGACTCGGCAAGATTTAAACCCAGGTGGCGAGGAGGAAAGCCATATAAAACCTCAAAAGGTGAGCGACCCAAGGCTGAGTGAGATGAAGTATTGTACCAAAACTCCGCAAGAGAGAGCCACTTACTCCAGCTGGTCGGACAAGCATGAGCAAAACAGCGGAGGAAGGTTTCAACACATTGATTCACGCGCTCTTTTTGGCCATCCGTTTATGGGTGGTAAGATGAGCTGAACCGCAATTCAGTTCCAGCCAGATGAAAGAGGTTCTGCCAGAACTTACTGGTAAAGAGGCAGCCACGATCAGAAACAATCGCTTGAGGCAAACCATGGAGACGAAAAATTTGATCCATGAAAACACGAGCGACTGTTGCAGCCGTGAAGGGGTGGTGAAGGGGCAGAAAATGAGCAAATTTCGAGAATTTATCAACAACCACCAAAATCGCATTGAACTGCCCAGACTGAGGAAGCCCTTCAATGAAATCCATTGAAATGACTTCAAAAGCGACCGAAGGAATTGGCAAAGGCTGGAGCAAATCTGGGTAACGAGCACGGTCGGGCTTGGCCTGAATGCACACCGTGCAAGACTGAACAAAACGCCAGACATCAGATTTCATCTCGGGCCAGAAGAACAGTTGCTTAACTTTTGCATAAGTGACCGGAGCGCCGGAATGATCCCCAACCGGGCTGGCATGCAAGGCGCGGAGCACGCTATCCTGAATAGCAGAAATAGAACCCAACCAGACACGACCTTTATAACGAATGACCCCCTGGACCAATGTAAAAGGAGGGCGAGCATTAGGCCGAACCGCAAGCTGTGTCAGCAAGGCTACAGCATCAGGATCTAAAGCATATCCGGTAGTGACCACATCCAACCACGAGTGCTGCACCGCCGACATGGCACAAAGAATGTCATCATGGCGGCGACGAGACAGGGCATCAGCAGCGTCATTCTCAGAGCCCTTCTTATAGATGATTTTGTATTGTAGCCCCAAAAGACGAGAGAAAACACGCTGCTGCCAAGCTGTGTGAAGCCGCTGCTCGTTCAAGTGGACAAGACTGCGATGATCAGTGTGGATGAAAAACTCGGCCTGGAGTAAATAGTGGCGCCACTGATCAACGACCATGAGGATAGCGAGATATTCCTTCTCATAGACTGTTAGACCTTGATTACGAGGGCTAAGGGCCTTGTTGATAAAGGCAAGCGGATGACCATTTTGTTGGAGAACAGCCCCGACGCCAGAACCAGAAGCATCGGTCTCGATGTGGAAGGGTTGCGAGAAATCAGGAATGGCCAAAACCGGTGCAGAGCAGAGAGCCTGTTTGAGCAGCAAGAAAGCATCCTGGTGAGCAGGTGTCCACACAAACAGCTGATCCTTCTTGAGCAGTTCGGTCAGAGGTTTAGCCAATATGCCGAAGTGCTTGACGAATTTCCGGTAATAACTGGTGAGACCAAGAAAACCCCTGAGCTCCTTAACTGATTGGGGAACTGGCCAATCCGAAACAGCTCGGATTTTGTCGGGGTCGGTAGAGACACCGTCGCTGCCAATGATATGACCCAGGTACTGAATGGACTGTTGAGCGAAAGAACATTTGGAAAGTTTTAACTTCCACTGATCCTTGCGAAGCCACTGAAAAACAAGCCCAAGGTGCTGCACATGGTCTTTGAAGGTCGGACTGAAAATCAGGATATCGTCAAAGAAGACAATGACAAACCGACGAAGACCAGGAGCCAGTGTGGCATTCATTGCGCCCTAAAAAGTGTCAGGGGCTCCGGTGAGGCCGAATGCCATTATGCGGAACTCATATTGACCCAAATGTGTTTGAAACGCAGTCTTGTGCTCATCGCCAGGATGCAAGAGGATCTGATGAAATCCAGCCCGCAGATCCAACTTGGAGAACCATCTGGCATTGTTCAGCTCATCCATCAACTGGTCAAATACCGGAACTGGGAATTTAGACTTGCTGGTCAGAGCGTTAAGATGCCAGAAATCAACGCAGAAGCGGTAAGAACCGTCCTTCTTGCGGACCAACAGTACCGAGGAAGAGAACGAGCTGGAACTGTGCTGAATAAGGCCCTGAGCAAGCATTTCTTGGACCTGCCGCTCAATTTCGTCCTTCAGTTTGGGAGGATAGCGGTACGATCGGATAAAAACCAGCTAAACACCTGGAATCAATGGAATCTTGTGGTTGCATGCTCAGGAAGAGGGAAGAGCAGTGGGCAAACTGAAAATATCCGAGAACTCCCCAAGTAATTTCTGGACAACAGGAGGGTATTGTTCGGTTGCTGGAACCTGCTCGGCAGGAACGGTGGCCTCAATATGCAGCAGAATCTGCGAAGGATGTTCCGAGGACAAACCTTGCAAGAGCTGAACTTCACTGTCATACGGAATCATTAGCCATTTTTCTCGCCAATGCACTTGCATAGGACTAAAAGATTCCAGCCAATCACCACATCGAAGGCAGCCAGGGAAAGGACACGAAAGTCAGAATGAAAGTGACACTGTCCCACAGACCACTTCAGATTCCGGAGGAGCTGGGAACTTGTTAATACACCACCACCAGCCACCTGAACAGCCACAGAAATTGGGACAACCTCAACATCAGATAGACGACTGACCAACTCTGCATTGATGAAAGAGGAGGAACTGCCGGAATCAACCAAAATCTTCACCGGAACCGTCCCAATGGAGCCCAACAACTGAACTGTGCGTGCTGCAGGAATACCGGAGGCTGCGGCCTTTGAAATTGCCAAAAACAGCTGCTCTGAATACTCGGAGGCCGAGGGCTCAAATTCTTCGGTCGCATTGAATTCCATGGAATCCCATACAACTTGGACAACATGAAGGACCTCCGGAGCACACTGATGATCTTTGCTCCATTTTGCGTTGCATTTGTAACACAAGCCCATAGCACGGCGATAAGATTTAACTGCCGCCAGCTTGGCTTCGGACGATGAAGGTAGGGCAGCAGCTTGAGTAAGATGACCCGGCTTGTCCTGAGGCGGCCGAGGAGCTGGCTGAGCCTTGAAATGCGAGTGCTGATCACCACCACGGACCGCCCAAGCTGAAGGCGTAGGCCCAGCTTCCTCCTGCAACAATGCAATGGTGCAAGCAGTATCCAAGCCGGGTGGACGCAAAACGAGCACAACAGACTTGATATTGGGATGAAGACCATCGATAAATCGCATGGTAAAATACATGGGGTCGATATTGGAAGAGTAAGCCACCAGCTGGTCGACTAACTCAGTGAACTGGGTAACATATTCTGCTACCGAGGAAGTTTGTTTAACGTGGAAGAGTTGCCGGATTAACAGCTCTTTCTGATCACGGTCAAAACGATCATGGAGGAGGCGACAAAACGCTGGCCAATCGGAGAAATCGAGGTGGGACTCTACAGACTAAAACCAGCGTGCTGCGGATTTGTCCATATGTTGTTTGGTGACGCGGACCCAAACCGAGGACGACACAGTATACATGTCGAAATAGTCCTCACATAACGAGCGCCATAAACGAGGGTTATCGCCGTCAAAGCGTGGGAACGAGAGCTTGGGTAGGCGGCCGGTGGAGTGAGGAGCAGTAGTTGGAGCGGCAACGAAGGGATTTGGGGGGAAAAGACTTGTGGCGTGGGGAGCGGTGTGGTAAGCGACAACGGAGGGATTTGGGATCTGGTGGGTAGGGTAGCGTGGATGAGGCTGATGAAACGGCGGTGGACGGGGAGGATGGTGGATGGGTGGACGGGGAGGTGGCGAAGGAGGGTAGTCAACGGGGGGAGGGTTGAACTGTGGACATTCCGACGAAACCGAGAACACAGGCGAGAGCGAGCACGTACCCTTGACCGGGACGTGCGTCCAGGTCGTGACGACCCCGGAGCCCACATCCCGTGGAGTCGAGTCGACGCGGTGCCCACTGGGCGGGTTGCCGGTGAAACCAGCAGCGGCGGAACCCTTGCCGAGGAAGGATAAGCGAAGGGCCTGGCGCGGTGAAGCACGAAGTCGAACACTTGGCGGTCCTGCAGGGAACTGAGCTTCTGCACCTCGGACTTGATGTTGGCGAGGGAGCCCTCCAGACTCGGTCGCCACACAAGGAGATCGTTGGTCGTCCGCTCGAGCGCCGCTACCCGCGCGTCGTGTTCGTCCGCGATGTGGAACACCCGGACCGCCTCCAGCTCGGAGATGCGCTGTGAGTAGTCGGCGTCGCGGTCCGCATAGTTGGCCTCGAGGGAGGTGAGGTGCTGCTCAACGGAGGCGGCCGCCGGATCGACGCGGAGCGATTCCAGGTCGGCGACGCGGTGCGCGAAAGCGTCGACGGACGCGGACTGCACGGACTCCAGCGCCGCAAAGCGGGAATCGACCGCAGAGGACCGATCCAGGATGTGGCGGTCGAGATCCAGGAAGCGGCGGTCGAGTTCGTCGAATCGGGAGTTCATGGTGTCGAGGACGAGCTTGAGATTGGGATCCATAGCACCGCGAGCGCGCTGAAATCAGGTATAGTGGGGGTGGGGAACTGGCGAAGCCAGGATCGGACACAAGAAATCTCATACCAAATGTAAGGAACAGGTTCTAGGTAGAAGAAGTAAAGTAATACAATTGCGATAGAACGGCTCGGCGGCCGGAATTGGGAATAGAAATTTAGGGTTTGTTCAATTCGTTACATCATAAGTTCCTCTCTCCTGGCTCTCATCTATTTATACTTCTCTCATTTCGATCACGATGGGCCGACAAACTTGGAGTTGGGCTGGCGAACCCTGATCGGCCTTGGCGCGGGCGGCTTCTGGGAAGTGGACGCGCCCACCTTGTCCTTGTCACTGTCAGATGGGTTGCTGACATTATCCTACTTGAATCTTGCCATTTTATACGCCTGGCCCGGTCTTAGACCCACCTGCAGGTTTGTGTACTTCCGTATGTCCAATTATACCCTTGAGCCTGTGCTCTGGTCTGCTCGCCGCTGCAGTATCTCGGCTCTGCTCGCCATCAGCCATCCGCCGCCGCTGCCGCTCCTCCTCTCGGCTTTGGCCATCAGCGCCCATCCTGCGTTGCCGCCGGAGCCGCCTCTTGGCTCTGCGCGGCGCAGCCCGTGTTGGGCTCAACTCGCAGCCGGCCGCGGCATCACGCACCAACAGTTGCCGCACCTCCAACTTCAAGTTCACACTTCAAGAACTACTCTGCAGCTCGGATGAACAGAATTGATAGGCTGATGTTCATGAAAAATGGGCGGCTTCCTGGTGCTATACTGTGTACTGCAAGCACATGCACGTGTCCTGGGACAAATTGCTCGCCTTGATGTTGTGCAAGCACTCGACGAACACCTCATTCAGTGACTTCGGCTGCTTGCTCCTGATCTGTATCAAAGATTTATAGGGGCCTTGCATTGGGGCAGTCGCTGAGGGGCTACTCCCGCAACCTCCTGCTGAAGCTTGCCGTGGAGTTGAACCCGAGTACGCACCACGCAGGCAGGGGTGCTTTGCCGGGGCAGAGCGAGGATTCCACGGGCGCGCTCGAGCGGACCCGCGAGCCGCGCGACCGCGATCAGGGGCGCGCCGGTGGCCTCGGCGAATGTGGGTTAGCGGCGACCGGCGGCCAGCGGTAGAACCGGAAAAGACAACAGCACACGGCAGGGGAGTCTTATACACAGACCATGGGGTAAAATGGGCAATACGTAGATGCAGGGGCCTGGCATTGTCCAAACGGTATAAAATGGCATTGCTTTGGTGATCGGCAAAGTTTCGATGGCATATTAAAAATAAATGAATATTAATGGTATATTTCAGAAACTGTGTTTTTATAATGGTATACATCCAATTAACCATGTATTAACTCGTGCTCATCCTGAGGCGTCCATAGTATAGAGGGGTACTTAACCAAAGAGATAATTGAGTCCGGAGGTCAATTATGCAACAAGGTCCTAAAAGACCAAGTTGCAATAGGTTTGCCTCCGTCACGATATGAGGGTAGGCTGAATGGAAGAGGGAGGATGTGAAAGAAATCACGCTGGTGGCCCTGGTCCATGAGGCGATCCACTTAATCATGTTGCCGAAGAAATCCATGACGGTGAGAAGGCGCGGCGGTCGACGTGACGATACGTGGCGGTATCCTGGAGCTTGCGTCGAGGCGAAGCGAAAGATGAAAAGACGTGTGGCCATTGGATGAAGCCTAAACAGAGTTGGACTAGAATACCCCTAGGGTTAGCTAGTTTGCTCTTGTATCTAAGGGTAGAAGAGGACTAATGTATTAGGACAATAAATAAGGATGGAAGCCCCTCCATCCTCTCTATCCAAGCAGTTGTCATTTCATTCCATAGGACATAATTCATTTGTTAGGCTTTCTTCCTCTAGCTGCTTGTGATCCGCACAGACGGCAATTCCTCTGTGTATTTTGTGATTTCAGGAAAATGTACCGTAATCCCTTTGTCTCCTCGTGGGGATGACTTTTAGCAGAATTTGAGATCGAATTCGTGTTTTGCAACTTGTTCTTCGTGTTTCTTTCTTTTCCCCTTTGGAGATTTTGCTCGTTCTTCCAATCCGAGGGATAGTTTTTGATTTCGCTTAAATCATCTTGTGCTAGGACGTGAGTGTCAACCTTCTACTGAAGGATTTCCACTGAAACCTCACGAGCACATAGATCGGGCTAGAATCATTTTCGTTCTTCCTCTCTTTCCCTTTTCTAATGATCTTTTGATATCTTTTGATTGAGTTAGTTTGGAGCGATGATATCCTAGGATTAACTCATCAACATGTGTAAGATCACTTGGGAGAAGTTTGGTTGCAACCTCGTTCGATTTGGTTAAGATCCAATCGATTTTGGTTTTGTCCCGAGCAGTTTTTGTGCTGTCTGTGCATTCCCGGATAGTACGGGACGACCCTGCTCCGGGCAGTCCGCGGGTCGGGTTTTGACACAGTTAGTTGGTTGCGCTGCTCTGACCTTGCTGTTCAGAGGAACCCCAAACAATCCGACGTTCAAACCACGGATAGTCCGAGACCTGTCCAGTGCAGTTACAGAACTGTTGCATTTCTAGGATTTTGCTTGCGGACAGTCCGGAGCAGACCCCGAACAGTCCGACAGTGTATCCCGGACAGTCCGACTTCCTGCTGTTTATGCAGTTTTGCCTCGTTTCTTTGGTGCTTGTTCGTGGGCTTTCTCCGACAGTTCCCCTGCACCTCTAGGACATCTCCTATGGTATCCACTCACTCGTTGTGTCGTGAACTCGCCGCTCTCTCGTGTCTTTGCGTTTGGGTAACTTTCTGGGACAGTGGCCTTCGATTTCTCGAGAAGAAATTTGAGGCTCCCATTGACCCTCCCCTCCGGTTGCCATTTTCGGTCCTTCAAACTTGTTTATACATGGCCAAATACTGAAAGCATATGCGGCATTGTATGCATCAAGTGAATAGAAACTAGGAAGAATAGTTTTTGGTGCTATCCTTTCATGCCTAAGGCAGCTAATACCGTGGGATCATGGAATCCCAGTCAAATGTCACCTTCTACAATCACATGTCATTGTTGCGATATCTATAATATGATGATAATCTCTAACTAACACTTCAAATACACCTTGCCCTGTTGGTAATGCTTAGCATATATAGAAAACTTGACATTTTTGGATAATTTTTTTCTGATTTTTTGAAAGAAGGAGCTTGTGATATAATTTGCCAACTCATTCCTCTTGTTGTAGTGCCTTGTCATCAACTAAGACTTGATTTTCTCAAACATGCTCAAAATAGGCAACTCTCTAGCATCTAGGATGTACTTATTGAACACCTCACAAATGTTGTTCGATAGAATATCACATTTGGGGAACACAGAGAAGTATGCTCGTACCCAAGTGTTAGGTGCCATTTTTGCAAGCCAATCATAAGTATCCTTGTTAAGTGTCTTCATCTTTTCCATGTTCCTATTCCATGCCTCCTTTGATGAAGATCTAGCACATGGCCAGAGCTGATTCTGGGAAGACTTGCTTCACTACTGGGATTAGTCCCTAAAAAACAAGCAAAAGGCACACCATTAAGTCCTAGTATATTATACTAGTACCAAAAAACAGTAAACATTAGAAAAATGGCTTACTTTTTGCTTGTTCGTCATGATTGTCCAAGGGTATGTATTGTCAATCTTCAAGTCATCCTTAAGGGTCTCTAGTAACCATTTCCATGTGACAAGTGACTCAACTCCAACAACAGACATTGCAATAGGAAATATATAGTCATTAGGGTCCATAACAACTGCTGTAAGAAGCTGACCTCCATACTTGGTCTTAATGAAACATCCATATAAGCAAATTATAGGTCTACATCCTACCACAAAACCCATTTTACATGGATCAAGAGACATGTAGCATGTACTGAACAAATAGTTAGACAAGTTCAGCTAGAAAGATGACCCTAGGTTACATCTTCGTAATTCGTGACCATAGTCCCATAAAGAATTGAACTGCATTGCCTCATCGCCATGATTTCCTTTCATAATCAGTCTTCTTGGCTCTTGCCAACTTGCTTCTGGAAGGAGTCAAATTCCAATCCTTTTGTATAGTTGTCCCTAAGCTACTGATACTCATCTTGTTATTTGCTCTGAATGCGTCAAGGTACTTTTATGCTATCCATTTGGCAGTGCACTTCCTAACACTCCACTCTTTTTGCAAGTGTGAGCTCCATAGTAGGTCTTCACTACAAAAGATTTCATCCTGCTATCAAGGGAAGCATACAGGTTCCACGGACAACCATCAACACAGTGAGCTTGGACCCTAGTTTTATCATTCCTTGGCATCTTGGTCTCCACCCTATTCCATACACTATACTCTGCAATTGCTTCTTGGAGCTTCTCAATAGATGGAAAAACAAGGCCCACTGAAAACCTAGGATTATTGCTCATGTCCTCATCTCTAAATGAATTGAATCTCAATTTGGGCTGACCCTCACCCTCAGATTCAGGTAGTTCAAGCCACTCATCATCAGTATCTCCCTGATCTGAGTCCACATCTGGCCTACTCACCTCAAATGCCTTTAATGTACTGCCTTTAGCCTTATTTTTATCTTTTAACTACACTTCCTGTACTGGATCAACAACAACATAATTTTAAAAGAGATCATCATCCTCATCCTCCATTTCATAGTCAGTGTCAAATAATTTATCATCCTCAATCCAGGTGTTATCACTTCCATCTCTACCATCTCCAACATTTGTGAACTACTCAACCTTCCTATTATTCAAGTCAGTGTAAAAAACTGGGAGGTTTTCACCAAGCTTTTTCTGCACACAACTGATTTTAACTGGTCTCAGAACTTTGGGTAGTTCAGTGACTAGATCATCAATTGTATCATCCCAGTTACTTCCAACAATGTGGTCCTCATGATCGAAATACACAACAAATATCTTGTTACTGCCCACCTAGGATGCCATGACATTGGTCCTCAGCAATTATTCTAAACCCATCTGCTATGGTTTTCCTTGGTAGTAGCTAGTAAAACTTCAATCCTTTGTTCTTTGGGTAGCCTAGCTGTTCTGCGAAGTCATCAAACCATAAGGGCAACCAAGTATCTGCATCCAAATGATCAAACCAGTCAATTTTCTCATTTACATACGTTCTGAGATGACCAAAATCAACAAAAAATCCCCAAATGGTGAACCTCAACACTGAATTCCTCACCACCTTGACCTAAAATACCAGTCAAAATATGTATGGTAAACCTCCTAGGATAAGTAGATGCGTAGAATTATCCTCGAAAATTACCAAACATAATGCGTCTCTAGTTACCCGTTCTGCCGTAAACGTGCCGGCACAGAGCTTCGTCATGGGGTGGTAATCATCCTTCACTTTCTCCTCTTGCGCCACCTCGCTCAGATCTAAGGCGATCGCCAACATGACGAGATCGCATCCACGCGACCTGCACGAGGAAAACGAACGCAGATGAACAATAATATGCACCCACAAGGTGCTAGTAGGGCCCTTTTTGCATATCATCAATGTAAACTGCACCTCACTCTAAAAAAATCGGTGAGGCTAGCGCCCGGACGTCCGGACGGATGCGCGTGTCCGGGCGCCCGTGCGTGGTGGTGCACCTGCTGCTGCTTCATACCGCTAGCTCGCGGATACTGCTGTCTGTTCTGCTGCCTGCACACTAGTGCTGCCTGGTCTACTGCTAGCCTGCTACTGTACGTTGCGCTGCGCATGCTGCTGCCTATTCTGCTGTACGCACACCTGCCTGGTCTGCTAGGGTGTTATCACTTACTGCCTTTCTTTGGTGCCTGCTACGTCGTATAGCTCCTGTTGTCGGCTTTGATACATACGTCTCGTCTGTCAACATCTTTAAATTTGGTTCTTTAACAAATTTAGCCCTTGTTTAGTTCCCATTCAAAACCCAAAATTTTCTAAGATTCCTTTCACATCGAATCTTAGGATACATGTATGAAATATTAAATGTAGGTAAAAAATAACTAATTGCGCAGTTTATACAAAAAAATTTATAATTAGATAATAATTACCAAATACAAACAAAATGCTACAGTACTAGAACCCAAAATTTCTCGAAGGCCTCCGTGTTTAGATGCACAAAATTTTGCAAAATAATTTTGTAAAATTTACTATAGCAATTGTGAATCAAAGATTAGGAGGATTAAATATGAACTAATTACAAAACTAATTATATGGATGGACGGAAAATTATGAGATCTTTTTATTAAGTCTAATTAATCTGTCATTAAAAACTGTTTACTATAGCACGACATTGTCTAATCATGGTCTAATTAGGCTCATTAGAAAGGTCTTGTGATTTACCGGGGTTGTGGAATGGATTTCGTCATTAATCCACATTCAATACTCTAAATTAGTGTCCCAATATTTACTGTAGCAACGCAAAATTATTTTGAGATGCATCTAAACAAGGTCTTATTTAGAGATATAATTGTTGCACGTATTTTCTATAAATTAAGTTAAGCATGCAGCCAGGGCCCGGACGTTCGGCCACTGAGACACGTCCGGACAGGCTCCTGACATATCAGAAACAGGAACCCAACCAAATACCCGATCGACACCCAATTTGATCGAACCGTTCCCCACCAATCCCAACTCAGCTTCCATCTCGCCTGTCCGTGCCGCCGCGTCGCGCTCGTGGCCGGACGATCCCTCCGCCGACGACCTCGACGTTCCCATCACGCCGCGCCACCGTCCCCCTCGTCTTCCCTCCCCTGTGTCGTCCCACCCCTGCCCCTCCAATCCGCTCCGTGCCGCCCAGAGCAGCGATCGCGGCCGACCTCTCTATCCTGCCACGCTGCCTGTCCCCAATCCGCCCCTCCGGTTCAAGAAGTGCTTCAAGTTTCAAGAAGTGTTGCTTTCCTTTCACGAGCACAATAAGGAGATCTAAGAGTATAAATGCTTTGTTCATGAAGATGATGCACTCTCAGGACTTAGTGTTGCAGTTCATTACTCGGTATGAGTACATAATGGAGAAAGATTGAAAATGAATCACTACTACACAAATGATTTATCGAGACACTGCCTTGAAATAACCGAGGCGGGCGTCCAATGCCCGCCACGGTTAATATTTACCGAGGCGGGCATTCGGTGTCCGCCTCCGGTTAATAATTTACCGAGGCGGGCATCCGGTGTCCGCCTCGGTTAATTGATTAACCGAGGCGGTCACCTTAAGACAACCGCCTCGGTTAATCAACTATTTTCCGAGGCGGTCGTTTTAAGCGTCCGCCTCGGTAAATCCATTAACCGAGGCGGGCATCTCAGTTAATGGCTGCAACAGAAAATGATTCATATTTCTTTTATATGAACTTGGATGAAGACAAACTTTATATCAAAATTGTAGCCCTCGACGAGATCTACAACTTTGTAGTTGAAAAGTTTTTGAATTGAAACTATTTAGGGTCCTAAAATATGGTTATAAGTGTACAGATTTTGAAATTTGAAATTTAAACTTATCAAACGATCTCATATGTTGACATGGTCTACACAAAAGTTATAGTTCTCAATAGAATCTACAACTTTGTAGTTGATTTTTTTTTGAATTTGAAGCTATTTAGAGTCCCAAAAATGTGTTCGAATGTTATATATTTTGAAATTTAAAATTTAAAATTCTTAAACGATCTCAAATATTCACATAGTTAATACCAAAGTTGTAGTAGCCGACTTAAGCTACATCTCTGATATTGATAATTTTTTATTTTAAAATCATCTAGAGTTTCAAATATGTGTTTGAAATTCACATATTTTGAGACTCAATTTTTTGAATTTTTCAAACTTTCTCTGATGGAGATACATCATATACCAAAGTTGTTGTACTTAACAAGATTTAAAACTTTGTAGTTATAATTTTTTCATTTGAGTTCATTTAGTAGCCCAAATATTCAATATAAGATTACAAAATATTGATATAAAACAATAACGTATTATATAGAAACATGAACAAGTATGAGTTGTAGTGGTAAAGACGTGAAAGTGTAAAATGTGAGGTCATGGGTTCGATTCACAAAAGTAGCAGATTTTTTCTCCGTTAATCATTAAGTTTTCTGAAGACCATTAACCGAGACGGACATCTTACAAATGTCCGTCTTCATTAATCATTAAGTTTTCTGAAGACCATTAACCGAGACGAGCACCTTATAAACGCCTCCTGAATATCAGGAAGGAGCCAAAACTGAGACGACAAATCCACCGTTGTGGGAGAGGTCTCAAATTGAGAAGTAGACATTTAAGTTCTACACCATGCTCGTGTTCTTCAAGTTCCAAGAGCTCCTGCGTGACTCGACGGCCTTAAGCATACGTGCAATTGATACGAATGGGAGCCAAATGACAGTGAATGTAAGGTGTATAGTGCTTTGCTCTATTTATTTTCCCAAATGTGATGGCGATTATAATGTGTGTACCTCTGTTATTAGGATGCTAACAATTTTTTTCTTGTGTGCTGCTACTTTTTTCCCAGCCACATATATTTTTTGATCTCACGATATATATTAACCACATACGATAGTTTTCTGCTTGTGTGGTGCTCTTCTTGTTTTTTAACTCACACTATATATTTCTTTTGTGTCCATGTCATACCTGTACTATTTCATTAGTACTACCTATTGTGCTGTAGTAGCTACCTGTACTTGTTCACTACATGTGCTTTTCATATACATGTGCTACACTTTTTTCCCAGCCACATCTCTGATTTAGATCTCACCATATATACTGATCATGACACTTTGGGTATGAATCATATGCAAAACTTCATTGTGCTCATTTTTTGTCATGACCACCCAAAATTCTTGTTTCACTAGCTGTTTTGCTTTGCTTCAGTAACACATGTCCACTATTTCATTGAATTTTTAAGCAAAACAGTGGACATATGGATGAAGCAAGATATGTTAAACATGGAAGCGCGGTTTTTCGGAAGGGAGTGAGAGGGAGAACTCGAAATGGAAACGACCGAGTAGTGGGGAAAGGAAAGGAGATAACAAGCGTGTCGGGTGGAGTCTGGGCCGCGTCCGCGTCGGAGCGAATGGGATGCGTCGCCGTCCGAATGGGCCGAACGGTGTAAGCCGAGCCTTTTCAAAAAAATAACAATTACACAGTTTGTCTATACTTGGCGAGACGAATCTTTTAAATCTAAACAGTCCATGATTGAAGAATAATTACCAAATACAACTAAAGTGCTACAGTATCAGAATCTAAAATTTCTCAGGAACTAAGCATGGCCTGTAGTTATTTTCGGTGCTAATGAAAACACTTATAACATGAAATATTAATAAGAAAAAGAAAAATAATTTAAAAGAGGTGAAACACTTGGAAGACATACTCTTGCAACATACAGTTTCACCGCAATGTAATTTGCTGCTTGGACGAATGAAGGCTCATCGTTGTGAAGCTCGAAGTCAGAGGCTGCACATGGAACTCACCAATGCATTGCGTGACTCTGGACGAGCATCTGTACGAACACCCATGGACAAGTACGGGGTCTGGGCGAGCGAGGCCGCAAGCACTTGCTCGCATGTGCTAGGCGAACACGAGCTCGGTGGTGAACACCCATGCTGCTCAACAAGCACAGCGGCTTGGGCAAGCGAGGTCGTGAGCACTTGCTCGTACGACATGAGCAAGCATGAGCTCGGCGAGCACCCATGCTAGAAAAAGCACGGTGGCCTAGGCGAGCAAGGCCACGAGCACTTGCTCGCGTGGCCTGGGCGAGCACCTATTATAAGAGAACGTCTCTGACGAGCACAACACATATGCGCCCTCGGTCATCACAGCAAGCACGCCAACATAATCTTTGCCTATTTTGTTTTCGTGTTTTTTTTAAGAGAACTTTTTTTGTGTTTCTTCTACTGCGCTGCGCCAACATAATCTTTGCTTATATTTCTACCAATTCTTCTTTCTACTAGCTAACATATCTTTTTGCTTACCAATTCCTATATATGGAGCAGCTCATTTTGTATAGCACTTTGCTATATTCTATATCATTTGCATTAGTGTCACCTTTGTGTTCTTGTGTTGCTCCACGTTGCTTTGATTCTTGGCATAAATCCTGACCTTGTGAGCTAAAAGAAACTGTCAGCAGTTCTAATATCTGGTACTGATTCAACAAAATGCCATGATTTTTAAGTATACTACCATATTGTTTTTCCAAAAACCTGTTTTTTTTTCTTAATTTACAGCTTCATAATTGTCCTGCTTTGTGAGTGTTTGATAACACAGTAGCTGATGAATGAATTGTTAGTAGTTTGGGTTCCATATAATAAATGATATGAACATACGGAGTATATAACTATATATCAAATGATATGTGTGTACGTTGTAAGTCGCATTGAGCAATATAATTTTCAGGTGGCACATACTTTCGTAACCTTAGCATATAAAACCATATTAATAGGTATAGGAATTAAGCAGCAGCTTCTCTATTTCTGTTGTATCCCAAGCAGCAAATTGAATCACCCAATTTTCCTGTTGCACGAGGACGTTGACCCTGCCATCTCGAGTTGCCCAATAGCGCGTCGGCGGATGAAAAGCTCCATGCAATCCACCTTTGGCGCCGAGGGATAAATGACATGGTCCGACAGGCCTCTCACAGTCTCCAGGAAAACTGCTATATCGTATCTTCAAAGCATTGAACCAAAATGAAGGCAACAGGGGCTGTCACAGATTTGCTTGATCTAATATTTTCAGAGAAAGATGGAAGAGAAAAAGATAACCACCCGGCCTCTTTTACTAGTCCTATAAGAGAAATCCTTTAGAAGATCACCTGATGTGAATCCCCTTGCAGAACAATATACTTAGAGAGTTAAGTATTTCTCTTTTCTCTGGCCATCTTGCAAAGCATTGACAAACCATGCTTTGTGAAGGTACGCTTCTTGAGCCTAGTCATTGACAATGCCCCATGAGAGCTGCCATGAGCCTATATTTTGCCTCTCAACTCAGCCAAACTTTTGGTCAACCTCCTCTGGTGTGGCCATCGCTTAGCACCTGACCGAGATAGCTCCAAATTCCCAGCCACCGGCAATCTAGGTATAAACACCACCTATGTTCCCAGGTCTTCTTCTGAAGTTCTGATTGCACTAGTACCATTTAATTTGGCTTCAAACTGAAGCACCCCATCATCACCTGCAAGTTTTCTTTTTCTGTAAGAATACTTGCAAAGAAACAAAATATGACCTGGCATCAAGTCGTGGACCATAACATGAGTACTTGCCCTCGGCTGTAAATTGAGAAGTTAGTAAAAAAGAGAGAAGGTTTAAAGTAACATGTATGCATGCATAATGCATGCACTTAGGTTCAAGCATTGATTAGTAGATTAAAAATAACTTTGTTCCTTTCAGTAGAACAATAAAATGAAGGCTACAAATCATTGAAATCTTAGTACAATGAAAGAACTACAATCTGGCATGCCATAGAATAACCTAGCACACATTGAGTTGAAGTTTGTTTCCTGAAGGATGATTAAACCAAAGTGCTAGAGAAGAATGGAGAGAAGCAACCGTAACTTAACAAGGCATGGCATTCACAAGAAACGAGAGCAACAAAAATCAGCCAAAGATGGTCGTCTGCCTTGGCCTTTACTTATACTCAATTTAATTTGGTCCTTTGTTCTCTACCATAACAAAGGAGTATTATATAGTATACAACAAACTTTGAATCATGAATTGCTTCTAAAATTAAATGTAGCTTCTCAACACACTTAAATTATGTAGGCCTAGATGCATAAATGTTTCAACAATTTTATGGCATTACCTTCACAGCTAGCCTCTTCTTATGACAATATATAGCCCATCTAGCTAACATTGAAGTTTGAAATGGAAAAATACTAAATCTATATATGACAAACGAAGAGCACTAATTAGTACTAATCAGAATGTATTGAACTGAACTAATTATTACCAAACCATCAATTCATGTATGTCTAAATTAAGTTGGATTTAATAAGTAGGACACTGACAGATATTTATTAGTAATCTCTACTGGTTCCTTTAGCAATTACGAAATAATAGATCTGGTACTGTTGATCTTAAGAAAAGAAACAAACACAACTTATACTATTGGGAAATCAATGAAGTTTATTTGTGTATTAGTGGAATATACCAAGATTATAATGGTATCTGTGTACTTTACTTGGGACTGCATGGGCATAGGAATTGGCATATGCTTGTAGAAACAAGCAGATAGATCTAGTGAAATTGAAACATGAGAGGGGCTGAAATCCGTAGGTGCAAGAGATAGTATATGCTTGGGCAGGAGGAAGGAGCAGCGATTTGAGAAATGACCATTGGCATCATGGTCGATGGAGGGGCTAGGAGGGATTGGGGTCCATCTTGACTCCTATCTTGTGGTGCTGCTTGCTGGACAAAGCCACCTCTCATCCTGTCACTACGGGAAAATCAATCTTTGCCGAGTGCCTGTGGCTTTGCCGAGTGCCAAATTTCGGGCACCAGACAAAGAGCCTCTTTGCCGAGTGCCCGCAAACATGCTTTGCCGAGTGCCAGCCACGTGGCACTCGGCAATGCTTTGCCGAGTGCCACGTGGCTGGCACTCGGCAAAGAGGTGCCTTTGCCGAGTGCCGGCCACGTGGCACTCGGCAAAGAATGTGGCCCTGAACTGTGCCACGTGGGCGGTTCTTTGCCGAGTGCCATGTGGCTGGCACTCGGCAAAGAGGTGCCTTTGCCGAGTGCCAGCCACGTGGCACTCGGCAAAGAGCTCTTTGCCTAGTGTTTTTTTCTGACACTCGGCAAAGCCAGTTTTTAAATTACATTTTGAAGCAGTAAATTAATCCAAATAAAAAAGTTTTTAACTACAAAGTTGGTTAACTTATCAAGATGAACAATTTTTGTTTTGGTGATTTTTTCATTTGACAAACTTAAAATAAATTCGTTCACAAATCTTATATATCTCTCCGGTAGTTTATAAAACTACAAGAGTGATATATAATGTTTATGAATAATATTAGAACCACAATGTCGGATGCACAAATAGTCAAACAACCAAAATAAACTTTATAGATCTTGACAAGTTATGAAAGTTTGTAGTTGATAACTTTTTAATTTGAAGTCATCTAGTTATGCAAAACTGCGTCGAATTTGAAAATTTTAAAATTCAAATTTTTCAAAATACCTCAGATGGAGAAATGACCAAAATGAAAGTTGTAGATCCCGAAAAGTTATGAAACTTTGGTGTTGACAACTTTTTGATTTGAAATCATCTTGTCAACGAAAACTACGTTTTAATTTGTAAAATTTAAAATTCAAATTTTTATAAACGACCTCGGATGGAAAAACTATCAAAATAAAAGTTGTAGATCTTGAAAAGTTAGAAAACTTTGTAGTTTACAATTTTTTGATTTGAATTCGTTTAGGGCCTCAAATAAGCAAGTTACACATGGTTTAGTATAATATATGAGTAATCGAAACGGAGATGAAACGTATATGAGTGTGTAGTGCAGTGGTAGAGGAGGCTCCGCGCGAACGAGAGGTCATGAGTTCGAATCCTGCTGACTGCGTGAGAGAAAATTGCGCGAGAGGTCGTGAGTTCGAATCCTGCTGACTGCGTGAGAGAAAATTGCGTGAAAAATAGTAGAACTTGCGATTTCGAGGGCGACAAGTGGGCGCTGCCCAGTGGGCCCCCTCCTCCAATTAAATAAAAAAATTTCCCTATTTTTTCGGGGTTTTTTTATTTTTTTCTTTGCCGAGTGCCAAATATGTCAGCACTCGGCGAAGCCGATATTTGGCACTCGGCAAAGAACCCTTTGCCGTGAAATTCTTCGCCGAGTGCGACACTCGGCGAAGCCTTCGCCGAGTGCAAAAGGCTCTTTGCCGAGTGCTGCCAGCACTCGGCAAAGAGCGATTCTGCTGTAGTGTGTGGAGAGCATTGAGGATGGTGGCTCGGTGGGATGGGGAGGGGCTACATGGCAGTGCATAAGGGCTCCAGAGGCTGCTAATTTTTCGGTTTGGTTTAAACGGAGGGTTGGTGAGCGGTATAATGTGGTGGGGTGGTAACAGATGGGGCGAAATGAAGAGAAGCGTGCGGGGAATGCCTCCTACTTCTTAAATAGGAGAGAGGAGAATTACTCTAGGCCACAATCAATGGACATTGTATTTGCAGTGTGAAAAAGAATTTAAGTGGAAATTTCTGCCAATTCTATTATATGTTCAGTAATAATGGTTCACCAGTTTTTTATTTTCATTAGATTAATCAAGCAACCACCTATGATTGATACCTTACTGTTCAACAGACTATGTGTACTATAAGTCCATAGAACATCTGCTCCTTGTAAAAATAACTCCATGTTATGCTGACACTGTGTCAGACCCTTAAGTTATTTTCCCTTTAGTTGTGACATAATCTAAATGTTGAAATTTAGTGGTTCATGGGGAATTGAGCTAATATATGGATTTTTGCTAAAGTTAGCATTTTCAAGTTTCTTGTTCTTGTAACGTGTTAGATTATTTAGAAATACATTTTGTTTTGCCTGGTCTTTATGCGAAGTTGTGTTTGGAAATTGCAGCCATGCATGTTTTTTTCTCAATAACATATTTGACCTTTTGTTCAAACATGTATACTCTTTCTTTATGTATTTTACTTTGGGTAGCCAGAATACCTTTGTTCCATTGTTTACAGTCATCCGTTAAATATTCATTTCATGCCATAAGTAATACCCCTTTTATTGTTCAGACACCATGTGGCCACAATTTTTGCTTGAAGTGCTTCACCAGGTGGACAAATAATGGAAAAAGGGCTTGTGGAAAATGTCGTAAACCGATCCCATCCAAAATGGTGGAGCAACCACGAATTAACTCTGCAATAGTTGAAGCCATCCGTAAGGCTAGGATGTCAAAGAATACTAATTCAACTGGCTCAGTAGACTCACACCATTATATACAAAATGTTGATAAGCCCGAAAAGGCATATACAACTGAAAGGGCCAAGCGAGCTGGACAAGCAAATGCTGCGAGTGGCCAGATTTTTGTGACAATTGCACCCAATTATTTTGGACCAATCCTTCCCAAACATGACCCGAGGAGGAAAACCGGTGTGCGAGTTGGAGAAACATGGAAAGATAGACTTGAATGTAGACAATGGGGTGCTCATTTTCCTCATATAGCTGGAATTGCTGGACAGAGCAAATTTGGTGCTCAGTCAGTCGCCCTATCCGGAGGCTATGCAGATGATGAAGACCACGGGGATTGGTTTATTTATACGGGAAGGTTTGATAATTTCACTACAAATCCTCTTCCACTGTTTTCTTCTATCTAGTTACAGATATGTTTCACTATATCAAAATGTGCATAAAATAACAGTTTGTACTAATGCAGTGGTGGGAGGGATTTAAGTGGAAACAAAAGAACAAATAAGGAGCATGCTTTTGATCAAACATTTGTCAAGATGAATGAGGCTCTCCGACAAAGCTGTTTGAGGGGTTACCCTGTTCGGGTTGTGCGGTATGTATGTTTATTTTCTTTCATTTGAGCATGCATATGCATATGCTTGAAACTACAACAATGTTCATCAAGTAGGTGATACTGTTTAAATCTTGAGATAATTTGCTATTCGTTGCTATCTTTGAACTTTTATCTCATTACATTCTCTTGATAGGTCTGATAAAGAGAAACGCTCTTCGTTTGCTCCTGAATTAGGTGTGAGGTATGATGGAATTTACAGAATTGAGAAATGTTGGAGGAAGATAGGTATCCAGGTAACTTGATTCTCATCTGTAATGTAGCTCCATGCTTTCTTAAGGCTGTATGCATTGATGTAACAATGTCTTTTTTCTAAAAGAAAAGAAACTCCATGATTCTGGTACTTTCCAGCTGCTTATTACCAGCTAACAAATTAAATAGGCCTATGAAGAAGTTTTAATTGTGTTTCTGCCTTTCCACAGGGAAAGTTCAAAGTCTGCAGGTATCTCTTTGTACGTTGTGACAATGAACCAGCACCTTGGACCAGGTTTGACAAAAGACATAATTTTTTTCTTCGACTCTTTAGACAGTGTACACTGTACAACAACTTTTACAAAGAGAAAAAAGGCTACATAGTCCTGGTTGACACAATAGGTTTCTGTTGTCAGTGATAATCATGGTGACCGTCCAAGGCCATTGCCCAACATTCCTGAGTTAAAAGATGCAACTGATATAAATGAGAGAGATGAGCATCCTTCATGGGGCTACGATGTATGTACATCATCTATTCCCTAGCTTCTTGCAATATCACTCAACTGTTGTTTGACTAGTTTATTTTCACTGATGCACTGCTGCAGGAGAAGGAATGCTGCTGGAAATGGATGTATGAGCCGCCAAAGAAGGCTGACAAACAAGTCCAGAGAAGAGCAAGGAGTAATAAGATGCCTAAAGCTGAAAGCCTCCTGAATGGTTATCTTCTCTTCTCCTTTATCCTTTTTTTCAGCATGAATTTTGCTAGATTGTGTTTGTAGCTTGACTAAATTCAATGTACTGCATGCTGAGTGTTGTACAATAATTAATTGTTTTTTTATTTTTGTTGCCTTCTCCTGCAGAGTTTAGCTGCTCTATCTGCTACAAAGTGATGACAGAACCAGTCTCTGCTCCCTGTGGTGACAACTTCTGCAAAGCATGCCTGCTGGGGGCATATGATAACCAGTCCTCCGTTAGAGAAAGAAGCAGTGGCGGTCGTACTCTGAGGGCTCAGAAGATTGTGAAGAGATGCCCATCGTGTAGAACTGACATCAGCGACTTCATAGCGGATCCACAGGTGCATTCTATCGAAACATATATGTATGTCTGTCAAAGTGTGACAGGTTAAGCTTGTGGAGTCCCAAACATATGCTTGGTGATATTTATTTTTGCTTTCAGATCAACCGAGACATAATGAATGTAATTGAGTCTCTGCAACAGAATGTCAAAGAAGGTGATACCAAGGAGGCTTCATATGGCGGTGATGAGACTGACGAGCCCCATGTTGGTGACGAAGAGAAAAATGTTGGGAGTGATCTGGAGATGGATGAGGATGGTTGCAACTTTAATTCGGAAGAGCAAGACAATGCTGAGGATCATAGGGATAACCCAGCTGATACAAATATTGGTTCTTCTGGCAAAGTTATCGTTGGAATCAAAGAGAAAGGCCAGCAGCCCCGAAAGCACAAAGGTGACACTGACATTGGCACTGATGGTCCTAATAAAAGGATGACAACTAGTACTGACGTGGACCAGAGCGGTAAGAGCAATGAGGCAGGCATATAAAACCCAACAGCGGTCATGTTGCGAGCAAGGGTTGCAGGGAAACATAATACTCATATAGCAGTGCGAATGCCAGTGAAGCTGATAGTGGTAGCTGAAGATTGTATGTAGAAAGAGGCGGTGGAGGTGCAGGGATGCTGATCGCATGGAAACACAATGTCAGCATGTTGTTTGTAGACTCTGTGTTTGTAGACAAAATGTATGTATATGGCGATTGGGAGGTTTGGATTGTTTCGTTGATTGTGTACTCTTGGTGGGAACCAGATTGCGTAAACTTGTTCGTAGAATGCTTTGTACTGTGGTTTGATCTATCAAACGTGTTTAAACTATTTTATGTTACTTGGACATGCACACAAGTGTTTATGGTTGTGATGAGTAATACCCTCCACTACTTGTATGTGTATGTGCTAGGGCCATATCTAAGAAAATACAACATAGCTTATTTATGACAAATTCAGATAATAACTTTCCATCCTATAACTTTTAACTTTCCTCCAACATAAAATTCAACATTTTTAATGCTTCCTACATCAGAATACAATGAATAAGGATCAAAACAATTGTAGGAAATTTTAAAATAAATTAGCAATTTTACTATCTAATCCATTGTCAGAGTCTAGCAAATCAAATTCTATGATGATATATAGATATATCCTCAATAACATCAAAGTACTCAATAGCATTGTCATTGGCTTCAGTACACGTCACACAACCACCACCACTGGTTGTAGCTAGTCTTGTCCTGTTATTCCCATACTTCTCCGACCGAAATCTATATCCATTCACATCAAAGCAGCCATAGGAGGACACTCTTTTGCGAAACCCATATGAATTTTGACACAACACATTATGAACACTTGATCTGATTGTACACCGCAAAGAGTTGAATTACATTTATTAGTGCTTGTGGATTTAAACAAAGAAAAAAGAAAACTTGCTCCATGAGTTGAAGTATTACTATGTTTTTGAACCAATCAAATAAATTGGGGTCTCTATTGCTGCCACGCATGCCTTTCCAACCATCTAATCTTAAGTTATTGATTTGTTGGTCACTTGGGTGTGAGCGACCCTTCCATTGTTCATTGTAAAATTCACTACAAGGTCATATTTGAAATTGTTATAGTACAAGTATAAATTAGAGCATAACTTTGAACCAACTAAAATGAAGGGATACTTGAAGAAATCATCCATCTCTGGGATGTTAGTTAATATGGATAGGGCTGCTGCCTTGTATTGTTGTGTTGTGAGGTCACAGAAGCCTTGTGAGATGAAGCATCTACCAGTATGTTCAAACAATTCAATGCCACAACCTCTAACAAAAGTTGAGCCACCATCGTCATATCTGAATGCCACAACCAGTATGTTCTAAAATACAGTGAAAGGAAGTTTGCAGCCTCTCTTCTACAAGGTAAGCCTCAACAATGGATCCCTCAACTCGAGCCTTATTTCGGACTTTCTTTTTAATGCCCAGAATAAACCTACATGTTAAATTCCATTTAGTAGATCTAGTAAGTACCATATATTAAATAGATGAATAGTAGAGTTTTGGGTTCACCTCTCAAATGGGTACATCCATCGATACTGGACAGGGCCTCCTAATAATGCCTCATTAGAAAGATGAATTACTAGATGTTGTATTGGATTGAAGAAGTCTGGGGGAATATCTTTTCTAATTTGCAGATAAGCACAACTATGTTCTCTTGCAATGCCAATATTGGCTCTTCGCTGATTTGTTTAGCACACAATTGTCTATAAAAATAACTCAGCTCAGCCAAACAGGTCCAAATATCATCAGGTAGAAACCCCCGAAATGCAACAGGAAGTAAGCGCTCAATGAAGATATGAACATGACTTTTCAAACCAAAAAAGTTCTTTTGTAGCAAGTTAACCCCACGCCTAATATTAGTTGCATACCCATCTGGAAACTTAAGCTCTCAGAACCAATTTAGAATTTTGGGTTTGTCATCCTTATCTATGCAGTATGGAGCCCATGGTCTCTGCCACTTGCCATTCTTTAAGTATAAATGAAGAGAAGGGCAGTTGCAAAGCAGTTCTAGGTCTTGTCTAGCTTTCACATTATCTTGAGTCTTATCTGAAATATCAAAACATGTGTACCAAATGGCTTCAACCACATTTTTTCATTATGCATCACATCTATGTTGTGACCAAGTAGTAATTTAGTCAAGTAAGGAAGCTGCCAAAAGCCACTTATATATATCCAGTTGTGTTCTTTTCCATATTTTCTGTGTTATCAACATGTTTGTACAGCTGAGCCTTAACCTCATCTCCAGTTAATTGCCTAGGGGGCCTTCTCGCACTACCTTGCGCTTGCGAAAGGCATTCTCTTGGTTCCAAAAGGGATGATCTATAGGAAGAAACTGCTTATGGCAGTCAAACCAGCTAGTCTTATGGCCTTTACTAATTGATATGCATTAGAATTACACAAACATTGTCGACATGCGAAAATCCCATGGGTGCTCCATCCAGCAAACATGCCATATGCAGGAAAATCATGTATAAACCATAAGTATGCTGCTCCCGTTGTAAATTCTTGCTTCACTAAAGCATCCCATGTCTCTACCCCAGCCCATAGTTGTAACAATTCATCTACCAAAGGTTGAAGCAAAATACTGAGGTTTTTCTAGGGTGTTCTGGTCCAGGGATGACCATAGCAAGGAATATATACTCAGGCTTCATACAAACACCAGGTGGAAGATTATAGGGAACCCAAAATACTAGCCAGCAAGAGTAAGAGGCTTCATTCAATTTATATGGTGTAAATCCATTAGTTACAAAACCAAGTCTTACATTCCTAGCATCTTGTTCAAAGTCACGGTAATCGACATCAAATTGCTTCCATGCCTCTCCATGACATGGATGTAACATTTTACTAGACCTTGCTAGAGGAGTTCCTTTGTGTGAACGCATGAGTTTTGTTGTGCCCTCATGTAGATGTAATGTTTGTAACCTATTTGTAATGAGCAGGTAGCGCAACACTTTACGAGGAACCTTATTTGATCCATCCTTATAGCGGGAGGTTCTGCATATGTCACACTTATCCTTATCCGTGTTATCTTTGTAGTATAGCATGCAATTTTATCACAAACGTCAATCTTATGGTATGGCATACCAAGGCCCTCTAGCAACTTTTTAGAACGGTAGAAGTTCTTAGGAATTTTAGAATTAGGAGGGAGGAGTTCATGCATGAGTTCCACAAAATCATCATAACATGCCATTGAAAGATTGCATTGTGATTTAATGGCCAATAGATGAGCAACAGTAGAGAGACTAGAGTGCAAGGTTTGCTCATGTACTTACTCATATGCACGAACAACCATTATATAGAAGGCTTCGACAAAAGCAGTTGTTGTTTCATCAACTATTGGTGGGTGCTCACTAGCTAAGTCAACTAGCATAGCATCCATCCGATCTGTCTCACCAAATCCCTCATGTTCTACTTCAAAACCAATCTTAAGGTTGTGATTTCCCTGCTTCTCACCATGTGATGTCCAAGTTTGGTAATTTTCCTTGAACCCATTGTGGCACAAATGTAGCTCTATCCTATGCCTTTTATGCCTGAAATACTTCCAGCATTTGGAACAAGGGCACCTAATTGTATCAGACTTGACTAATTCAAGGATTGAGAATGCATGATCCAAAAACTCTTTTGTCTTATCAACCCATTCATTTGATAGCCTACCATGCATCCAACCACTATACATCCACTCACGATCTGCCATATCTTATCTGCCAACTTGTATAAGAAGATGAGAACTAAACAGCAGCTTGCCAAGTTACAGTAGTTGTCCAATACTTCGAGGTCAGTGCACAAACCACAGAGAGAATCAAGTAAAGCAGCAACAGCCAACCAACTCACAGTGAGAAAACCTGTTACAAATTTAGGCATATCACAAATTGCTTTAGTCAAACAAAATAAAATTTCCAATACAACTAGTAATAGAATATTTAACAAATTTTCTATACAGCTAGCACACCATAACTAGTGAATCACAATACAAAATAGAGCATATATAGATAAATTAGTCACTAGAAATTTGTGTGTTGTCTAAATTTGTGCAAAATAGAGCACCAAAATTCATTACAGGTGACTTAATCTGTATATATAGAGCAGCAAAATAGTCACTGGATATCAATTAAAAGCACATCTAGATGCAAGCTTTGAAAGAAGTGGAAGCAAAATCTAGCACAGATCAAGAAACATATATGCTACATGGTGGTTGTGGTCATCTGACCTTGTTGTCTGTTAGTGAGAACCAAATTGTTCTGCCATTCAAATGCCACTGTAGGCAAAATCAAGTCAGATCGACAAACACATCAATTAACAAGGGCAAGAAGAAAAACCATGAAAATTTGATTTGAGGATCTGAAGATGGAGAAAAAAACTAAATTGCAATCCGAAAAGAGCATCGTACCGAGGTGGGCTACTGTCCTTCGGGTCGGCGTGTGGCAGTGTTGTTGGCTATTGTTGAGGGATGGCCGGCAACGTCATAGTCAATTGGGATTTTGGACGACACGGGCTAGGGGCGACAGGAGGAGCTGGCGGTTGCTGCAGGTAGGCACTGCAGCCGGCAGTGTTCTGGTGGTTGGTGGGGCCGCTTTGTGTGGCGTCCCCTTCTTGGAACAACGCTGCAAATCGTGTCTAGGGCGTTCCGATCGTCGTCAGACTCGGCATCATCAAACTCGAGAGCGTCTCAGAGATGATGTGTCTATAGCTTCAGCTTCATGCGGAGCGAGGACTCGTGGTAGTTTGTCCGCGTCAGCTGCGGCCAGTTGCCAGAGCCGCCGCCCTCCTTGATAATTTGATCGACGATGACTTCCCACGGACGGCGTGCGTCGTGGGTGTGCGAACGCCGTGCGTCGTGCGTACGTGAATGACGAGGAGGGGAACGAGCCAACGAAGGAGTGTGCTTCGCCATCTTTTCGCCTGAGCCGCTAGGGGGTGTCGTTCTTCCTCCTGGACAGTGAACGGCCATGAGTTCTCATCAGAGACACCATGGTCGATGACGAGAACTCACACAGTCTAGCTCGGATGCCACTTATCAGGCCCAGGGCGTCCTTGAACGGCGCCAGTGTGCACCGGACTGGCCGACGAACACACACAACACAACACAACACACGCGAACACCTGGAAATGATGGACACAGAGTATTTGGTGTTGTAAAAGAACAGCGGTTTTTCTATTTGCGATCGAGCTATTCTCGGCCATATGGTTTCTACGCACGCACGACCAACCACAGACCGAGGCTCATGCGTGCATGCAACGGAAAGAAAACATGCAAACTAAATACTCCATCTATATCGGAAATAGAAGTCGTTTTGGATAAGGTTTCGGTCAAACATTGAGAATATAAACAACTAGTCAAAGTTATTCTTTGGAGACTGTGTCGCTGTCCTAAATGACTTCTATTTGTAATACGGAGCGAATATAGAAAGACTTAACCGAACACCGACCGAAACCGACCGTGCTTGTCCCGACGGAAATCTATCTTACTCTAGGCATTCTGTGTAAGCAAGTATGTGTTGTATGTCTAGCAGTGCTGACTCTGCAGAAATTGGAAGTGCTCTCTCGTTTGTTTCAGTTTTTTAAGCTTCTCTTTGATGAATGTTAATAACATTCCAACTTGACCTTCCACACTAATAAAAGTTACAGTTTCTTACTTCTCAAGATATTGTAATTTAGAACTAATCTTTCTCTATGATGCATGCAAGCAAGCAGGATTATTCTGCAGCACTAGGTCCTTCAGTTAAAATCCTAGTATTCCATGGAAGACTAATAAAAACATAATGGTTTTAAGATACCAGCTTTGAGTTTGAGGTCTGCGACGAGTTTGGATAAAAAATGAATATTCCTAGTCGACTTTTTGTCTAAAATCTGCAACAATTGTATGCCATCCCCGTTTTATTATGTTTCATGTGAAGCAGTTAACATGAAATCTATTACTGTGACATTGTCATGACTTAGAATGCATTTTCAGAGCAAAAAGAGTATGCGATGCTGCAAAAACTGTTACGCATTGATGACTTCTTAAAACTACTCCCGGGCCATTTTTCCAGGGTGGAGTTAATATTGTTTTCCAACACTTTTTCTGCATATTTGAGATAAGACTTTGATCATAGGTTTTGCTTATAATAAATTAGCAAAAATATGAAAATAAAATCATATGAGAAAAATACGATAAATCTACTAGTACATACGTACCATATGTGTTTGAAAATCATGATAACGTTAGTTCAATGGTGTTCAAAGTATAAATGTTTTAATGTTTATACCTTAGTGACACCTATATAGGAACACTGGCAGTAGCTTTACACTATGTGAAAAAGGCTCTGTAAGTACGAGACCCTTTCCACTGTAAGGGCGGTTGGTATTGGAGCCGCTCTTACAGTGGCATATTGGTGCCCATCGTTACCAGCTGCCCTTACAGTGGCACATCACTGTAGGGGCGGCTGGTGATTGAACCGCCCCTATAGTGTTCCACTGTAGGGGCGGCTGGTGATTGAGCCGCCCCTATAGTGGTCCACTGTAGGGGCGGCTCAATCACCAGCCGCCCCTATAGTGGACATCCACCGTTCAGGGCTGGCGCGGCCCAACTGCGGCCCAACAACGCGAAACCCTAATGGCGCGATGGATCTGAGCCATCCATTTTGAATCGACGGTTGCGATTCGTTTGGATAGATCAGGAGCGTATAAAAGGGGTCAAAACCCTAATTTTTCCACATTCTCACTTTCTCCTTTCCCCTTCACCAGCCGCACAAGAGAGAAGCCGAGAGAGGGAGCCGGCCGACCGATGGCAGCGACACTTCGGCGGGGCTCTCGTCAGACGCTGCGGCAACATCGACACCGTGGCGCTCGGCTCGCCGGTGCACGCATGCGGCAGAGCCGCGCGCGGCTCCATCAAGCTCTGCGCTCAGTGCCCTTTAGGGCCATGGCGGAGGCCCGAAGGCACGCACTAGCCAGAGCAGCGGCACGGCGGCGGTGGCTCGCAGGCTCGCCAGCGTCGGCCCTAAGGTATGCAGCGCGGCGGAGGCGGACCCGAGGGCGTTTGGCGCGGTGGCGGATCCGGTGACGTGGCGGTGCTCCCTCCCCTCGGCCAGATTAGGTGCTCCCTCCCTCTCCCTCGACGACCCTGCAGCGGCAGGAGGGCCTCCTCCCTCGACGGTGGGCGCTGCGCTCAAATCTGGCGCCGCAGCGGTGCAGGGCGCCCCTCCCCTCGCCTCCCCTCGCTCAGATCCGGTGCTCTCTCCCTCTCCCTCGACGACTCTTCAACGGCAGGAGGGCCTCGTCCCTCAACGGCGGGCGGTGCGCTCAGATCCCGCCGATGGTGGCATTGTGGACGCTGGATCCGATGGCAGCTCGCGGTGTCCGGATCCGGCCTGTGGCAGCTCGCGGTGGCCGGATCCGGCCTGTGGTGGCTCGCAGTGGCCGGATTCGGCCGGTGGCGACGCGCGGTGCAGACGGGCTCGACGCCGGGCCTGGATGGGCTCGGGTTGGGCTTGTCGTATTTTTTTATTTCTATTAACGCAATGAGATTTGTATAAATATATATTTTTTTGCTGAAAAATCCACTGTAGGGCGGCTGGTGATTGAACCGCTCCTACAGTGGGTCCACTGTAGGGGCGGACAGTGGACCCACTGTAGGGGCGGTTCAATCACCAGCCGCCCTGATAGTGGATCTCACTGTAGGGGCGGCTGCTCTGTAGGGGCGGCTGCCCCAACCGCCCCTACAGTGGGTGCACTGTAAGTACACTTTGATACAGGCGGTTGGGCCAGCCGCCCCTACAGAGCATCTAGAACCGCCCCTACAGAGCCCTATTGACATAGTGTTAGTTCAATTTTTGTCCACTACTTATTTCACTAACCACAATTTCTGGCAATTGGATTAATATTTGGCTCATCATTTATATACTGTAGAAGATATGTAAGTCATCTGTGTAACATATACACTACCCTCCTAGCTTCTATCATCTTGAAGCTAACTTGCTCAAGCTTCACAAACATAACTTCGATGAACATTGGACATTTAACTTGTAGAAGGAGATGGACACTGCTGTGAACCGGATGAAACACCTTGGTAGTCCAGTTGGAGATACATTATTTGGCAAAACAGTATGCTCGTGGTGCATACACCACTGCATCTTTGATCTGCTTTCTGCGGGAAATATCCCATTCATGTAGTTCTTATCCTTGGATTTGGGGCCAAGAGACTAAGACTGTTTGGATTAAAAATTCTTGCTACCAAAAGAAATTGGTCATCAGCTAGACAGACTGCCATCTGGTAATTATAAGCTCCATTGTTCCATTCCTCCACCTGCTTAAAAAACATTCCAATGCAGATGTTGATGAGCGACACCGGTCAACCCTGTCACAACGACGCCGAGCGCCGTGGGAGGAGGGGAGACGGAGCCGGCTGTGCTCTCACCTGTGGCTTCATTGGACGAGTTCATCTCCTCCATGACCCTTCCACTGGTACAGCCGCTACTACCGCAGCCACCACAGCCTCGCAGTTCCAGAATTCCGGTTGACGAGTGGAAAGCCCGACGCAGTACCAGGCTGGCGGCCAAATCGGCATTCCGTGACCCATAGCCCGAGAAACAAGCTGGTCGGGTCCTCGTCGAGAAATGGTTTGGCGAACATGCAGATTGCGGGGACCTGACCCCACACCTCTCCATCGCACAACGTTTCCAGGAGGCGTTCAATGACAACATCTCCTCCGCGCGTCGGGAGGCAATGCGTGATCTCTTCCCTCAGCTGGGCGGACGGGCGGCTCGGCCTGCAGCGGGCAAGTCTTGAGCCCACAACCTCGACAAGGCCAAGTCGCACCATGGTTTGCCAATGAGTGACAACCACCTCTTCATTTGGAACGCCAGAGGCCTGAACAGTCGAGCACGGCGTTCGGCGCTTCGTAACTCCTCCTCGCAGCAGCGCGCCTCTATTGTATGCGTCCAAGAAACAAAAATTGTGAACTTCTCCACTTCTGTGAACACTGATTGTACGGGATTTGACTACGACCACGCCTTCCTTCCGGCGGTGGGGGTTGCTAGGGGCGCATGCACGTCCTGGCGAAGGGACCTGGGAAGCGGCCTCCACCTCAACAGGCAGCTTCTCCGTCACGGTCCGGCTGTCCTTGGCCGGGGGGCAGCTGCAGCCCTGGTGGCTAACGAACGTCTATGGGCCTGTGTCCAGGCCAGAGAAGAACCACTTCCTTCAGGAGCTCCGTGATGTCCGCGCTGCCTGCCCAAGCCCTGGCTCGTATGTGGGGATTTCAACCTCATCTACCAGCAGCAGACAAGAACCAGGGACGGCTGCATCAGTCACTCATGCGGGCCTTTCGGGATGTAATTGACTCGCTACAACTTGACGAGCTGCACCTCAATGGTCGGTTGTTCACCTAGTCCAACGGGAGGGACCGGCCGACGCTCGAGCAAATTGACAGAGCTTTCGCATCCGTTGAGTGGCTTTAGCTCTTTCCCAACCACCATCTCTGTGCCCTGTCTTCAGACTCCTCAGACCACGCACCGCTTCTTCTTGTCCTAAACTCCCAGCCTTGGGCTCTCCCAAGGTTCCGGTTTGAGCAGTACTGGACAAGGATCGATGGGTTCGCTGATGTGGTGGCTGCGGCCTGGGGGCCTGCGGATGTTGACAGGGACGCGTGCAAGACCGTCGACATCAAACTTCGGCGCTTGGCCAAGGTGCTAAGGGGCTGGCGCGCGACTAGAGTGGGGAACATGGCGTTCCAGCTCGCAGCGGCTCGCGTCATTATCCATGGTTTTGACCTTGCGCAGGAGACTCGAGACCTCTCGGCCGGCGAGCTGACGCTATACAGGGAGCTCAAGGCCCACACCCTTGGCCTGGCTTCCCTAGAGAGGACGATGGCCAGGCAAAGGGCGCGCACTAGACAGCTACGTGAGGGCGATGCATGCACGAGGTTCTTTCACATGCAGGCCTGCCACCGACGCTGCAAGAATTATATGCTTGCCATCGCCCACGATGGCCATACGTTCTCAGAAGATGAGGCAAAGGAGGAGGTGGTCTATGACTACTACAATGTGATCCTAGGCACGCCTTTCATACGCACGCACCGGATCGACCTCCAACGCCTTCAGCTACCTTGTTTGGTCTTGGACGACCTGTCCAGGCCATTCACGGCCGAGGAGGTGGCGCGGGCGGTCCAGGACTCCCCGTCCGACCGCGCGCCCGGACCCGACGGTTTCGGTGCGGGATTCTTCAAGGCGGCTTGGTCGGTGGTGGGCGGCGACATCGTCCGTGTGTTCCACAGCCTCTGGGATATGGACTTCCGTGATTTTAATTGCCTCAACGAGGCAGTTATGATGCTGCTACATAAGACCCGCGCACCGGAGGGACTCCGTGACTACAGGCCGATCAGCCTGATACACAGCATTGGCAAGCTGTTCGCCAAGTGCCTCGCCTCGCGCCTTGCTCCCTTCATGAGCGACCTTATCTGCATCAACCAGACTGCCTTCATCCGAGGCAGACACATTCATGAGAACTTCAAGACTGTACAGCTGGCCTGTCGTTGGCTGCACGGCCGCCGACAGCCCATGGTGCTGCTCAAAGTCGACCTTGCCAAGGCATTCGATACAGTGTGCTGGTCGTTCCTCCTGGAGGTCCTTGAAAGGATGGGGTTCCCGCGTCGGTGGCACGACTGGATCTCGTTCTTGCTGTCCTCCGCCACGACGAAGGTGATGATCAACGGTCAGCCGGGCCGGCGTATATACCACACTCGTGGGCTGCACCAAGGGGACCCGCTATCTTCGTTCCTATTTGTTATTGTGATGGAAGTCCTCAACGCTCTCTTCATGGAGGCAGACCGTCGGAACCAGTTGTCACCGCTGCCTAGGAACGCGATCAAGTACAGGGCCTCGATCTACGCGGATGACCTGGTGATCTTTCTGTCCCCCATCGCCTCGGACTTCGTCTGCAACAGACGCATTCTGGACCTCTTCGTCAGCGCCTCGGGGCTCACCACTAACGTCGACAAGTGCTCCATCACTCCGATCCGCTGCTCCGATGAGGACGTGGCTGGGGTGATTGGCACCTTCCCCTGCTGCGTCTAGGAGTTTCCCATGAAGTACCTGGGTGCGCCTGTCTTGGTCCGCAAGCTCGGCCGCGACCAAGAGCAGGCCATCGTTGACTCGGTCGCTGCCCGGCTTCCGACCTGGAAGGGGAACCTTTCCACCACTGCAGGCAGGAGGACGCTGACTTCGTCCATGCTCTTCGCCATCCCGATGCACGTCTCCATCTGCTGCGCGCTCTCCCCCTGGGCGATCAGGGAGATTGACAGACACCGCCGGGCGTTCCTGTGAGCTGGCACCGACTCGGTGTCCGGGGGGCGCGGCAGGGTCGCCTGCTCCGTCGCGTGTTCGCCCAAGGACATTAGCAGCCTCGGGCTCCCGAACCTCCGCCTCCTTGGTTACGCGCTTCGGCTGTGGTGGGAGTGGCGTAGGCGCTCCGATTGTGAGGCGCCATGGGTTCAGCTTCCGTGTAGGCCAGAGCCCATTGTCGAGGCTATGTTTCGAGCCTTCGTCTCGGTGCGGCTCGGCGACGGGACCAGGGTATTGTTCTGGATGGACTCCTGGCTGCCGGACGGACCCATCTTCCTCTCGGCTCCGCGACTCTTTGCCATGGTGGGCAAACGACGCAGGGGGCGCTCGGTGTGAGATGCCTTGGCCGGCAACCAATGGGTGCTGGACATCTCTGGCGCACGGATGACAGCGGTCATCATGAGCTCGCTGACAAAATCGAGGGCGCCGCTCTCGCTCCGGGCGTCAGCGACAAGTTTGTCTGGAAATGGACGGCTGGTGGGGAATACTCTAGCGCCTCTGCCTACTGTGCCTTCTTCGCCGGTGCGGTGCACTTGCACGGAGCACGCGAGCTTTGGAGAACAAGGGTGCCTCCCAAGGTCAAGTTCTTCTTCTGGCTTTCCCTGCATGAGCGGCTGTGGACGGTTGTAACACCCTAAAATTTATAATCTTGGAAATAGAGAGAAAATGTTTTATTATGTATTTTTGGTGCTCATGAGAATATAGGAGAAATAAAACTTTTCTTTGAATTAAAATATATCTTAGGGTAACAACATGTTTGAGCATACATGCTGGTGCATAATTTATTTTGTGATGAGTGGTTTGCTCCAAAGTTTGGCAAGATTTCAAATTCATTTTGAAAATGCTTTTGAAATGGTTGAAAATAAAAATAAAAGGTTTTTCCTCTCTCTCCCTCACCCCTCTCCCCAATCTGGCCCGAAGGCCCAGTCGGCCTTGGCCCGCTCGCGCCCCTTCCCCCTTCTCCCATCAGCCGGCGGCCCAACTCCCCGCCTTATCCATATCTTCTCCTAAAATCAAATTCTTTGTTTTCTAGCTTAACCTTTCTGTTGGAGTCTCCCAAAAATCTTTTTCGCCTGCTCTAAAATATTCCTTGGTGCTCATCATTCATCATCATATCTCCAAAATCTTCTCAAGAAGTTTTCCAACTTTTTCCGACACTTTTTCCTATTTTTCTGGGAGTATAATCTAATTTTTAGATGTCCCAAAATATCTTTTCATGAGCTCCAAATATTTTATTTGAGTTCCTCATGTCTCCAAATGTCTCTGAGAATTTTTCCTGAATTTTCGGAGCCATTGGAGTAATTTTTCCTGACTTAAGTATCAATTCTAGACTTTTCTAGAATTATTTTAATCCAAAAAATTAAATAATTTCGAAAATAATAAAATCTGTCTTTTTCCTCCCTCCCACAAAGCCCATGTGCAATAATTCTATTAAATTCCAAATATCAACGTCTTTATTTACTAATGGGCTTTTATATTTATTTAGGCCCATTAGTAAATGTGGAGGTGCAACGTCAATTAGCACCATATCGCTAGTTGACGCGGGGCATAGAGTTTTTCTCCCTATATATGTGTCCCATCCCTTGGCCAAAGCACACAATAACGGAAGCCCCTAGTTTGGGAGTCCGAAAATTTTGTTTGCTCTGTCAACGGCCGCCAAATTCTTCCCCAACTCCGGTTATCGATTGTTGGCTCTCGTTCATCCTCCACAAAAGCAACCTGCAGTCAATATTCATCGCCGACGTCCGTCAGCTCAAGTAAAATCTGATTTTCGTTTTTATTTATTTAATTTCGTAATTAAGTTCGCTGTATTTACAGCTTTGCCACTGATTTTATTTTCGCTATAAAATCTCCGTTTTAACTCCGTTTTGACCCGTTCAAGTTGCGTTAGGTTCGTAATTACATAATCTACATATTTTTACAACTGTTAATCATGTTTCCAACTTTTAAAATTCGAGTTCAGTTTTAATCTAATAATTTATTAAAGAAAACCTTGTTTAAATCATAACTCCTCCGTTATAGATCCGTTTTTAGTGGTTTTCGTGTCCACGCGTTCGTCTCGACGAGTAGAACAGTTTTATAAGCGTTTTATCCATGTTTTATGTATTGGTGTACTGTTTTCTAATTTATTGAATGTTTTGCTTGTATGTTTGCTCCTGTGTGCCGATGTTTGTTGTGTACAGACGAAGAGTTGCAAGTGAACCTGCAAGAGCTTGACTTTAAAGACTGTGACCAACATCAACTCGAAGAAGGCAAGTGCAGGCACCCTTTGATCATGTTCTTTACCTATTCACCATTAATCACTAAGTGCATGCATGTGTCTAATTATGTGAACCCTAAGGATTATCCTAGTTTTCCATATCTTCCTTGTTACCTGGGTTTTATGATGGGTAGTAATGCTATGCTAAGCAACTTTTCTTGTTCTATAAATACCACATGATGATGATATATTAATGATGACTTAATGAATATGGAAGTATGCTTTAATGTGGAACTCAGTGACTCGGGCACATGGTATGGTATGGTGGTTTTGGTAAGTTTGGCTTGTGGTTTGTGTTTTGTGCTCGGGTCCGCCTTTTAGGACTGGCTCATGGAGCGACCACCCAGGATAACAGTGCAACCACGAGATGTTATATGGCTCTAACCGGGCTAATTAATTAGAGGATTCTAGTGTTGCGTTAACCGGGCGGCGCTACTGAGGGATGGCCCAAGAATGTGGTATGGACTTAGGGGTCCTCTGGTTGCTGCGGCTTCCAGTAGGAACTTTAGGTGGTTATCGCTCGCTAGATGAAACTTTGTAAAGGCCCGTGGTGAAACCTTGCCATGCACCTTGGAAGTGTAGTATGGGAGTCATGACCTTGGCATATGGGAATCACTGCTCGTTGGGAAAAGTGTGCAACCTCTGCAGAGTGTAAAACTGATATATCAGCCGTGCTCACGGTTACGAGCGACCTGGACCCTCACATGATTAGTTTTGGACAGTTGGACTTATGGACATAAGATGATGGTTTCTCAGATGGAGGTGTTTACCTCGGTTGATGGTTATATTAAAGGTGGTATTCTTCTTAACTAATGGGATGGGTTATCCTACACTCACTTATAGTAATCAGGTGCTAATAAAACTTGACCAACTAAAATGCTTATCGCAGTTGAACAGTGTCAGCCTACCTTTGTTCAAGCCTTGCATGACATTTTATTTCCGCCTGTACTTGTTGAGTACGATATGTGCTCACCCTTGCTATTTCCCACAACCCCAGACGGTAGCCCAAGTTACCCAGAAGATTAGTGGAGATGTCATGGAGTTTACCAGAAAACTATCAGTTGTGTTTGGCGTACGGTGCCCCCAGCCAACCGTCCCTGTGAAGATTGGAGCCTCAAGTGAAGATTAGTTTATGATCCGCTTTACTCTGATATATGTAAGTGTTATATAGCTATGTTACGTTATATAATAACATTGTTTCTGATATTCTATACTCTGTTGTTGTATGTGTGGACTTCCTGGGCACACATATGGCTATCCTGGTTTTGTTCTTAAAACTGGGTGTTACAACGGTGGAGCGACGTATGCGACATGGCCTTCAGCAATCTGCATCATGTGTCCTCTGTGATCAGCTAGATGAGACGCACGACCCCCTCCTAGCGGCATGTGTTTTCACTCGGGAGGTATGGGCTCGGCTGCTAGCTCTTGCAGGCCTCCAGCAGCTCGTGCCAAGCCACAACGACTGCATCACCGACTGGTGGTTAGCCACCTGGTGCGTGATCCCGAAACCGCTGCGGAAGGGATTCGACTCTCTGGTACTACTTGTCTCGTGGGAGGTTCGGAAGGAACGGAACAGGAGAACGTTCGACGGCGCTGCCCTCCCAGCTTCGGAGCTCCTAAAACGCATCAGGAAGGAGATTGACGATTGGTGCCGGACGGGGTACCGGGGGTTTCAGGTCCTCATCGACCTCTTTGGACAGCTGCCCTAACCCCAACCCCCCACGCACACACCACCGAAGTCGCAAATTTAGTTTGATCAGTTAGTACGCCGCCATAGCTCCACCGTTCGAGCCGGTGCCATTTGTCTCCTGTATCTGCTGCTGTTGTTTGTCCGCCGTGGCCACGGGATCTCGCCAAGACCGCGGCCGACTGTGTACTAAAACTCCCTCTTCCCTTAAAGCAAAACGTGCATAAGCACAATTTCGAAAAAAGAAGAAGAAAGAAATGTGGCCCGAAAGATATGTATGAATTTGCTGTGCTGAAGCTGACATTGTTATAACATGCATGACCCTTAACCAACGAAACAATTAATACCTTTCTTGGTGTACTTAGTTATAAATATTCCTCTCAGCTGAAACTTACCAGAAGATTACACGCATACTTGACCTTGTTTAGGATGTAATCTTCTTTTACAGGTTGGAATTGTGGATGATAAGTTTGTTTGATCAATGAAAAAGGTACATGTATGCGTGTTTCTGCCATACTGATCTCCATGTTATCAGATCTGGGGGCTCCTCATTTGGTTGACCCCATTCGTTTGTTTTAGAGCTATATGTAAATAATAGAGAAGGAATGAACAACCATGCATGAGCCACGCTGTTAGTTGGGAATATTTTTAATAGAAAATCTTGTCTGGAGCATAATATCGTTGGATAAACAGATACCTCAACCTTCTGCAATGGATTGACTTATTTTTAAGCAGGGATCATATCTAGTCAACATTGCTAGCTAGGGGCCGGTTGCACTATGTTCCTACAGCGCTTGCTCCTTCTAAATTAGTCATCGCTAATCTTTTATTCAGTATTGAGCAACCGCCAAGTGGTAGTACAGTTGCAGTTGGTCAGCAGACATGAATGGTGGATCCAAATTAAACTCCAATTATTAGTTAGTTAGATGACGTATTCACACAGAGCCCTTTGATGATTATCCTTATTATATCGTGGAGCTCCACTGGAGCCATTGTTGCTATTTTGGTAACTCGTGTCGTGGGCCGTGGTAACTCTTGCTCTGGCTTTTTGCAGTCTACTGGTGAGTGGTGACACTGCCCTGCTGCTTCATCTGCATTCACGGGAACGGCAGCAGCCTGAATAATGGCTGGCGTACTGTACTCCCCCCGTCCACGAAAGAATCAATTCTTAAAATCCATGCCGGTCAAACTTTTTTAACTTTAACTAACTTTATAGAAAAAAGTAATTACATCTATGATATAAAATGGACATATAATAAAAATATATTCTATGATATATCTAATGATGTCAATTTGGTACTATCAATCTTGATAGTTTTTTCTAGAAATTTTGGTCAAAGTTTAAAAAGTTTGACTTAGGACAACTATAGAAATTGATTCTTTCATAGACGGAGGGAGTACGTACTAGCTGGCAGTGGTTCCCTGAGTAAGCTAATAATAACGTGGTCCCCCTGAATCGGAATCCCTGATGTTGTTTCGCTGTCTATATATTCATTAATTAATCTCAGCGTGATCACGGCTCTCTTTGACAATGGATTCACGTGGAACACCGTCACCTTTTGAAAATTCCAAGTAGCTGATCTCGGGAGATTCGTCGGTCGGGAATAAAACGAAGCAAGTTTTCTAGACTTTTTTCTTGTCGGCACACCGGCCCCCCCTTGGCACAGCTTCTGTTTCTTCGTCAGGCCTCCACAAGCGTGTGCAAGCGCATAAGAAGACACTGGTATAGATTCTACATCACCGTTGACTCGGGAGGCTCCATCACCGTTGGTTTTCACTCCCGGTGGTGATAATCGGTGATATGATAGTAGAGGTTATGACCGTTGGTTTCCAACCGACGTACGTACGTTGATAAGTTTATAGAGGCTTTTACACATGTGCCATTAAAAAAAGTTGGCAATTTCATACAAACCATTAAAACTGATGAGCTCCCAGAGCTGCCACTGCTCTCAACTCTTTTGCTCCTCACGGCATTCCGTCTACTCTTGTCTCTAACAGTGTCAATACAGTGGGGCCAGTCTGTCAGCCACCCAAACTTTCCTCCTCTTCTCTTCTGCGTGAGAGCTAGGTGGGGCTGGGTGGCGAGCACGGCGGCAATGGGCGGCCGCACCAAGCCCTGAGAGCGCGGTGGCGCTGGGTGGCCTCGGGGACCTCCGCTAGCGGTGGCTATGTTGGGCAGAGGCGGCGATTGGATGGGCTCGATGGCGGAGGGGGAGGGGGTGGGGGAGGCGATGACAGATCGAGGAGGCACTGGGAGCATCTGATGGCTACAGTTAGCGGCATTGAGGCGAGTTGAGCTTCGCGTCGGCCACTGCGAGAATGCATGTGGGCAAGAGCATAGGCACTATAAGCCCACAGCCGCCCCTGCCCATTCCAAGCCACCAGGGACCCTTCTTGCTCGTCACGGACAAGAGAAGAGGGAGGAGAGAGAGCCACTGGCGAGAGAAGATGGAGAGAGAGCGCCATGGCGGCGGTGGCTCTGGTCATGCGGGATTCGCGAACGTGGGTGGTCGCATAGTGGGGTGGTAGAAGTGACCAATTTATGGTGCGTGGTGGTGGTGGTGGTGGTGCGCGGCGACCATGGGCGAGAAGGGCGGGTAGGTGCCGGCAGAGGTGGGCACGGGTGGCCATGGCCGGCTAGAGGAAGGGGACAGGCTCGTGGCAAATAGGTGCTCGGTGGTGGCGTTGGTGTCGGAGCGAGAGGAATAGCTCGCGGTCAACACGTCTCACCTCTTCTACTTATGTCGAGGGGAAATAGGGACTGGGGGACATTTTCACTACTCCAGTTCCACATGTGTCAGGGCTCTTAAATAGCGATAAACAAGCATAATTTGAACAAAATGGCATGGGGGCAAAAGTGTTCAGAGCAGCCAGAAGTGTTGATCTTTTTTAAAGGCTTGTGTAAATGCTAACTTTTCTATAGCATATAGGTAAAGCCTCATGTTTATATCATCACTGCTAGCCTCAACATCCATATCCGGTAGTGAAAACTAATTTAATTAAGAATAAAAGCAGCCATCGACGTTGTTGAAGATGCCAAGCTTACAATGTGAGTTTGCCATATAGATATTTTGAATGACATGACGTTGTATTCAAGAAAAGGAAAAAAAAAGATTATCAACTCTCTATGAGTCATGAGATTATATGCATATAAAACTATAGAATAAAACTCACACTCCCAATATGGAGTTTTATATAAATTCAGTTTTATTTCATATGACATGATAGTTTTAGAAAAATGCAACCACTGTTCCGCCAGCACAAGATCATATTGGAGGGGCTGCCGTCGCTAGGGTCGCACCGCCACCGAGATTTATTGATCCAGAGGTCGTTGAGGCGCACCGCCAACACCAGAATATTCCTGCGCTTGGGTGCCACCCACCCTAGTATAGGCTAATTAGTTTTTAGCTACGTAACTTGCTGCTGGCCAGTCTTAAATCCACAGGCTACTCCCTTCATAGGAAATAGATATCGTTTTAGGCAAGATTTGAGTCAAACATTGGGAATATAAATCATAAATAACTCTTAAATTGTTAAATTTAGAGATGTAAAAATCATCTAAATAAATTTGTGTACTTTCATAAAAATATACATATACCACTTTACAACAAATATTTTCAAAGAAACAATTGATCAAAGTTACGCTTTGAACACTGTGTCGCTGTCTAAACGACATTTATTTCCTGTATGGAGAAAGTAGTTATTACCAAGCCATATAGTTATTAGCATGGGCTACGAGGGTGTTTGGTTGGTGCGGCTCAAATTTAGTCTCTGTCATATCGGATGTTGCATCTCTAATTTAGTTTATTAAAAATAATTTGTCAGTCGGAGGTTCATTTATGAGACAAATTTATTAATTAAGGAAAAAATCTACATAACCCCTCAACTATTGAGCGTCAACTATTTCACACCTCAAACTATAAACCAGATGTTTTACCCATAAACTTTCTAAAACCGGTCAAATAACCCCCTCAGACGGTTTTAGATGGTGGTTTCACTACAATAGTGTGGTTTTGTCTTTTTTCTTTTTTATTTATTTTGGCTGAATCTTTAAAAAAAATCATAGTAAATCATAGAAAAATCATAAAATAGAAAATCCAATTTTGTTGACTAATTTAACAAATCAATTGTTTCAGCTTATCAGTTGGCTTATAAGCTAGGCTCTATTCGCTTGAACTATAAGCCGACTTTAATATGTACAAATCAGTCGTGGAACAGTATTTTCCTTTTACGACAAATCAGTTGTTTCAGCTTATCAGTTGGCTTATAGTCTATTAAAAATAGACTAATTATAAAACTAATTTGTCAGTCGGAGGTTAATTTATGAGACAAATTTATTAAACATAATTAGTCTATGATTTCACAATGTGGTGCTACAGTAAATATTTGCTAATATTAGATTAATTTAGCTTAATAGATTCATCTTGTTGATTATTAGTGTATGATGGTGTAATTAGTTTTATAATTAGTTTATTTTTAATAGATTAAATTAGTGTCACAACATCTGCTATGGCATGGACTAAACTTTAGCACCTGAATTTGAACACCTAGCCCCTAGCTGCATAAAGGTACTCCACGTATTGATCCATTCATCACATAATATCAGGGTTGATGGTAACTGTTCACATTTCAATCATGCAAGCCAAGCAGCCTTTTAATAATTCTATAAGTAATAATGATTAAAAAAAACCCTCCTAGCCCTTATATAAAAAGGTACTAGTGCCCTACGAAGAAGGAAAAAAGAAGAAGAGAGAAAGGTGTTTGAGATTCGAGAGGCCTTACTTTTTTTGTTTTCCTATTCCTATTAATTCAATGGCGGGAGCAGGATTGGCAGCTACAGCTAGGCCGGCCACACGTGCCCCTTTCCTCCTGCGAGCACGAGGTTCGTCTTGCACTCTTCTTTGGTCCGCCTCGGTTTTGCCATCGTACGTCTCTTCTTGGTTTTTTTTCCTGTCAAATTGTTGGACGGTTTTTATTGCCATTTGTGATTTTCGTAGCCTAGTAGAAACAACTGCTTTATGTCAGTTGTTTTCCTCCATTGCAGGTCATTCTTCAACATTGGATTCTGCAATCAGAAGCAATGGCATTAACAGCAAGGTTACAAGGGTGCTATTCTGTGGCCCCTATTTTCCTGCTTTCAAGAGGTACACGACCGAGTGTTTGCGAGACTATCCATTTATCGAGGTTTGCTAATTAACCTCTTCCTCCCCTCTTTTTTCTTAACATCTGAACAGCAAGCTGCTGATTGCCTGGAGTTTGAATGTGAAAGCCCCCGCTTGACTACCATTATTTTGCAGGTTGACCAAGTGAGCCTTGAGCAGGTACCTGATGTCATCCATAACTATCATCTATGTGTTGTAAAGAACCGACGCATCGATTCAGACATCATTGCCAAGGCAACCCAGATGAAGATTATTATGCAGTATGGCGTCGGGTTAGAAGGTGACTGACTATCTACAAGTTCTGTAATATATACATCAGCGCATGGCAGCCTTCTCTTATATATGTTAATATAGCAGCAGCACTGCTGCCTTCTCTTACATTAAGTTCACGATTTCCATCAGGTGTTGATGTAAATGCTGCTACACAACACAAAATCAAAGTTGCAAGAATACCTGGGAGTATGACAGGAAATGCAGTCTCTTGTGCAGAGATGGCGATCTATCTCACCCTTGGTGTTCTGCGGAAGCAAGTATGTTTTTATGGATACCAGTTCTGAATTCTGACAAGTTGGAAATTGGATTTTCTCTTCACATGTTTCATTTCTTTCTGATGATTCTCTCCGATGATCGTTCAGGGCTTCTTTTTCTTCACTATCTCTAGAGCATCTGTAGTACTGTAGGATGTGTTACAATATCCAAACTAAGCAAATTATCAGGACTAATCCCATTATTGATGCATTCAATAATGGTCAACAAATGATTATAGACAAATCATAAGCAAGCAGGGGATTTTCTTCACTACTGCTGTGTCTAACATATGTATTCAAAGTCCATATGGTATCCTTTTGGATCTTCACTATTATGTTTTGATAGATAAACAAGTATGCCAAGGGGAAACCTGGAAATTTATAGTGCTCATCTGTTTTCTTATTTCTAGTTCGGAAGATACTATGAAATCTGTCAAAACTGAAGACCTAAATGCATTTTCATGAAAGCAGCAAAATTCTGGTGTTGTACGAGCTTGACAGGGCATTAATTTTAGTTTATGTTGTAAATATATTATGCTTAATATATAGAATAGAAATATTTATTTGCGTGTTTTTCTTGTATTAGTTAAAATTAGCTGCTTTCATATATAACAAACCACTCATGTTTTGGACCTTGGGCATTACTTTGCAGAAGTTGATGGACGCTGCTGTGCATCAGAAGGACCTGGGAAGTCCTACAGGGGAAACAATATTAGGCAAAACAGTATGCTCTTTATTTGGCCTAGATGTGGAAATTAATTGCTTGTTGATCTACTACTATCCATGGGAGAATTATCCCAACTGTGCAAAAATTGCGTTTTTTATTCTTGTCTAGGTCCTTATCCTAGGATTTGGGGCCATTGGTTTGGAAATTGCCAAGAGGCTAAAGCCATTTGGTGTAAAAATTCTTGCTACTAAAAGAAATTGGTCACCAGGCTCATTGCGGTGTGGTAAGCTGCTACAGATATCATGTCTACATGAAAATTCTTTACGTGCTCCTGCTGTTACTTCAAACTTTCCTTGTGCAGATATCGACAGGCTTGTAGATAAAAAAGGTGGACCAGAAGATATGTATGAACTTGCTAGTGAAGCTGACATAGTCATAACATGCTTGCTACAAACCATTGAAACAGTCAGTTCTTCTCTTCGTTTATTTCTTTCTCTTCTAGGCAGACAACCTTTGTTTGACTCTAGTTAAAAAGTGAGAATATTTGTAGGTTGGAATTGTTGATGATACGTTCCTCTCAGTGATGAAAAAGGTATGTGCATTTCATTCTGACATACCGATATGCAAATGACAGATCAGATTTACTTGTTCTTCATTTCTGAATCGCCTTCCGATCGGATCGATGTTTACTTGAATTCCATTCACAAGAGGATTCTGTTACAAAAACATTTCTTGTTATAGTAACACTGAATAATTAAATATTACTGGTGCCTTTAACATGAACAGTTCTCTTTGCATACCTATAGGGATCATGTCTGGTCAATATTGCTAGAGGAGGACTTTTGGACTACAAGGCCGTGTTCAATCACCTCGAGTCAGGTCATTTGGGTGGTCTGGGTATTGATGTTGCTTGGACAGAGCCATTTGATCCAATGGACCCCATTCTGAAATTCTCAAATGTTATTATAACACCACATGTTGCTGGAGTCACTGAATACTCCTGCAGAACTATGGCAAAGGTTTGTGCTTGCTTTCTATATGGGCTATATGGTTATTTTTCATTACTCATGCACTTCTTTCAATCTGCTAATATAATAGTTCTTTTGTACTCCTTCCATTCCAATTTACAAGTCATTCCAAGAATCTTGGAGAGTCAAAGTTTTTCAAGTCTGATCGAAATTATTGAGAGAAACACAAAGATTTATGACATCACATAGTTATACTATAAAAATATAACTAACAAATAATATAGTGCTACTTGATTAGTGTCATAAATGTTATTATCTTATTGTATATAAATTTGGTCAAACTTAGATAACTTTGACTCTCTAAGATTTTTGGAATTAATTATAATTTGAGATGGAGGGAGTAGTAATAAGTACTAAGAAATTTTTAGGGCAGCCACAATGGCTAATTCATAAGCTAGCCCTAAGCATTGTTTTTATATTTTAATATAAGAGAGAAAAACTAACTCTTGATCATGAGATAGACTTATAGACATATTTTAAGATCATGTGAGAGTGTCATGTGGGCCAGATCATATTATGAGTCATTGCGAAAAGTTAAGACTATTGGAGAGGTTGGCTTAGAGTTAGCAACTACCTTGTACCATTGCGGGTGCCCTTATATACCACATCTAAAAAAACATTACTGTGCAACTGCATTTATTAAATTATTACTGTATTTATTAGATGATGTGTCACTAAGCTAACACCTTCAGATATTTGAACGTGGAAGCTCCAAGGGCTTGATACAAAGACAATGTTGCCTGTTTCTGTGGCCAATTTCGATGTTGTAGTCAGCTTTGCTCTTTCTTGTGGTGCAGGTTGTTGGTGATGTCGCTCTCAAGCTTCATTCAGGGGAGAAAATCACCGGAATAGAATTTGTGAATTAGATCAGATGGTGGCAGGTGTTAGTCATGTTATTTCCTGTTGAATTCAGACAGGTAACAATAATTGTTTGTGTGATGAGCATTTTTCCATGTCCACTGAAATAATAAATCGGCAAGGGCAATGGCTGTAAGAATTGTTTGTCTACAAAGATTGAATTTGAATGAAAAACAAGATTACACATTGCAGCATGCCTATCTACGTGTACGTTGATGTGCACAGAACTAGTGTTTTTGTCTTTGTTGGAGTATATTTGGTAGTTTAGATATTATGTATCGTAGACTACCATAGGTATCTGTGCGTTGCCTTGCCTCCCAAAACGTGACATGCTCTGCATCATCACTCTTTATCTGCTGCACAATTCTTTCGTCCTTCTCACCCGTCTTCTGTTTCGCAATCCTCTGTCGTGTTCAGTATAAACAGAGGATCACAAACATTGGTCTGCGTAGCATTTAACTCCTCTAAGTTGTCTTCTTGTAACACCTGTGTTGCTACTCTCACCCTGTCGGTGTTTCGTCCCCGGGGGTATCACACCGACGAGTAATATGATCGCGTGCTTCTCTTCCTGGATGGTGATGCAAGGGGGCACAAGGATTTATCCTGGTTCGGGCAAAGAAGGCCCTACGTCCAGCGGGGGGAGATGTTCTTGTATTATTTGCACCTAAGTGCTTGTACAGGGGAGAATACAAGCTAAGTGAGCGTGGACCGGGGTCCGGACTCGTGTTTGTGCGTGGACTCGTGTTTCCTGTTCGTCCTCCTGAATGAGGGCCCTAGCGTCCCCTTTTATAGAGCAAGGGGAGGCCAGGATTACAAAAAGTATTACAGGTGTCGGGGCGCATGGTGCCCCATACGGAGAAGGGTAGGAACCCTGTCTTGTCGGGGCCACTGGAGCCGATGTGATCATCGCTGTTGAGGCGTCCTTGAGTCGTGGCTTCCCTCCTGGGCGCGGACGTGGGGGCGCGACAAGGCGGGAGCCGTACGGCACCCATCCCGGAATGTACAGTACGCGGTGAGGTCCCTCCGGGTCTTGGGGTACCTGTCCTCCAATAGTATGAAAGTATTTAGGGCTCGAAGGGCGCGAAGCCGACCTCGAGGTGTTACAGTGCACGGCTCGAGGGGCGCGGAGCCGGCCTCGAGGTGTTTACTGTGCATGGCTCGAGGGGCGCGGAGCCGGCCTCGAGGGACTATAGTGCGGGGTTCGAGGGGCGCGGAGCCGGCCTCGAGGGGCTACAGTGCATGGTATGGTCGAATAGTGCTGTACTGGTGCTCTTTCGCCCATGCTTGTGGTGAAAACGAGACTTGACCTTTACACCGAGTTACTGTGGTACGTGCTGTGCTCCAGTGGACATGACCGGAGTAGGTGAAGGCATTAAATGCGTGGTATGGGGCTGGTACGGCTGTCTGTACCACTCGAGGTCCGTGTGATAGGGCTCGAGGTGTGGGAGCGTGCTCGCCCGAGGTCTGTAGGACTCGGGCGAGACGGAGAGCGATCGCGTTCGTCCCGAGGCCTGGCTCAGCGGGCTCGGGCGAGGCGGAGAAAAGAGCGTTCGCCCGAGGCCTGGCCGGGAGGGCTCGGGCGAGACGGAGATAGCGCGTTCGCCCGAGGCCTGGCTGGGAGGGCTCGGGCGAGACGGAGATAAAGCGTTCGCCCGAGGCCTGGCTGGGAGGGCTCGGGCGAGACGGAGATAGAGCGTTCGCGCTCGCCCGAGGCCTGGCTCAGCGGGCTCGGGCGAGGCGGAGAAAAAGCATTCGCCCGAGGCCTGGCTGGGAGGGCTCGGGCGAGTCGGAGATTGGGCGTTTGGGTGTTTGCGTTGATTGGGGGTACCCCTTTTTTGTACCACCGACAGTAGCCCCCGAGCCCTTGTTCGAGTGCTTGCATTCGAGCAGGGGCTTCAGATTGGGATCTCGATGGATAACTAACTGGTCTCGAGGGTTTTGTCGATTTGATTCCGTGGGTGGCGTGCGAGCGACACCCGCGGGTGTAGCCCCCGAGGCCACGGGGGAGTGGCTAGAACTCCCTCGTGGGCTTTCCGAAGAATCCTCCGTCGTTTGGGAGCCTTCTTCCCAGCGGGTGCGCCTTTTTAGGCGGATATCGTCAGAGAGCGGAGATCGCGGCGCCTTTGTGTACCTGTCAACAGGCTCGAAATGCAGTTTGGCAGTAACATTTAAATGTTCGAAGCAACCTTTCCTTTGTCGTGGGGGACTCCGTCTGAGGCTTGGCTCGGAGGGCTCGGACGAGATGGAGAGCAAGCGTTCGTCCTGGGCCTGGTCTCGAGGGCTCGGGTGAGAAGGAGGTCGAGCGTTCCCCCGAGGCCTGAAAATCCCATGTTCAGACAAAGAAAGAGATTAGTCGTAACTGTCCGAGTTTTTAGACCCTCTTTCGTCGAGGGGTGCCAGGCTGAACCGACTGGCCGGCTCCTCGAGCTGTCCGGCATGCCGACTGCCCTGGCTTGTCATCCCGCGAGTCCTTTCGATCGGATGCGAGGTGGGATGCCTCGTACTACCCCGAGTGGGCGAGTATCGAGGTTCCCGGTGAGCTAGTAACGGGGAATCCAAGTGAGAGCTCGTGCCCCGTTCGTTAGGGGTCGACTGTGGCCCGGAGGCGGTCTCATATAGCATGGGGGCTCAGTCTGCAGGAGTGCCGGGTCCATTCGATAGGACCCGGTGGCTCGATGCCTCCCTCCGAGGGGATCTCACTGCACGTCGAGCTCCCTGCCTTGGATACACGTGAGAGGCCTCGAGGGTTCGGCCCTCGAGTAATGCCGCGAGTGGCGCCCCTTGGTGTCCCTGACTCGGGTGCTCGAAGCCGGCTGTCGAACCCTTTTCGAGGGCCAGCCTTCGCTGCTTCGAGACTTAGGGCCGGGGCCCGTTTTTACCTTTGTGAAGAAGCCTCCGTCGTCTGGAATTCTTCTGCCCGTTGGGCGCGCCTTTTTAGGCGGAAACTGTCGGGGAGAGCGACGGGCGCGAAGCCGGAGCGACGGTCGTGGCGGGCCCGGGTAGTGGAGCGAATGGAGAGGTAACGCGTGTGACCTGCACCCGGCTCGAGACGCGGTTAGGTAGGCGCATTGAATGCATTCTGTTACCTTTTTACGTCGTGGGAGATCCCGTCCCTTTGGATTTCTCCCTATAAATATCGAAAAGAGGGGAAAGAGAACCCTTTACTTTGCCTTTGCCTTCGCCGCCGCTGCTGCCTTAACGCGCCCTCTCCTTCGAGCTAGCCGCCGCCCGTCCGCTGCTCGGATCCGCGCCGCGCCACCGTCATGGCTGCCCAGACACAGATATCGCCGGCCGAGGACTGGAGCCCGTCGAAGGTGACGCAGAGTGAGATGGACTCGCTGGTGGCCCAGGGGCTCTTGCGCCCCAATCCGGAGGAGGGGCCCGCATGGTGGGTCATCCCGTCGGCGGAGCACCGGGAGCCGCACCCGCCGGAGGGGTATGTGGTGAGCTTCACGCGCTACCACCGCATGGGGCTCGGCGTCCCTCCGAGCCGCTTCCTGCGAGGGCTGACCCACCATTTCGAGGTGGAGTTTCAACACTTCTCCCCCAACTCCATCTCGCACGCCGCCATATTCGCCACGGTGTGCGAGGGGTACCTGAAGATGGAGCCGCACTGGGAGATGTTCGTCCATCTCTTCCGGGGCGAGCTCTTCATCAAGTCCCTGAAGCCCAGCGGGAGGCGGCTCGTGCGTATGGGCTCCCTTGCCATTACTGCGAGGGCGGGGACCTCGTCGGCCAATGTCCCCCGCGAGTACCTACGGTACAAGCTTTCCTCCAACCAGGCCGGGTGGGACGACCATTGGTTCTACCTTTGGAACGAAGGTGGTCTCCTTCCGCAGTACACCGGCCGGGTCCTCACTCAACGCCCGGAGAAGTGGACCTGGGGTGTTGCGGCGGACAGGCAACGCCACCTGGTCCCGTTGATGGAGATGATGAAGACGCTGGTGGATGAGAAGAAGCTGACCGTGCAAGCGGTCATTTGGGCGTTCCACCAGCGAAGAGTTCTTCCGCTGGCGGACCGCCCCCTTCTTATGCACGAGATGGGCCCGCAGGCTCAGCTCGAGGCGCTCAACCGTTCGAGGATGGCCGAAGAGAGGCTGTCCCGGAACGAGGGCGTCTCCCGGGTGTCGATTACGATCCAGGGGACGTTCACCCCTGAACTCTCCCACCTGGTTGCGATGGCGCCCGACGAGGGGTGTCTCGACCTGGTAAGCTTCCCTCGAGTCGAGCTATCTCGAACCTCCTCCCCCTTCTTCCTCCTTCGATCCGTTTGCATCCGTCTTGTGGTTTGTCTCCTCATGCTTCTCCTTTCTTCAGGGGGCGTTTACTTGTCGCGCGTCGAGGCCCCCGGTGAGGGAAGACGCCGCGGATGCTCAGGTGAGGCGCCTCTCTGCTCAAAAGGACAAGGAGAGCAAGGATGCAAAAAAGAAGAAAGAGAAAGATAAAAACTTGCGTCGCTTAGCTCGGGAGCAGAGACTGGCGAGGGCCCGTCGCAACCGTCAGCCTGGGGACGGGTCCCCCGAGCTGAGCTCCTCGAGCTCGGAGGAGGAGAGTAGTGACGAGGAGGGGGACGACGACGAGGGGATGGATGCGCGCTTGATGCGCGCGGGGCTCTTCGATGGCAGGGTTGACCACTCCTCTGTGCAGGGGGGTACGCTGGAGGTCCCACCGACAAAAGGGGCACGCGGGACGCAGCCGCGGAAGGCGGCGCCGATCCCTGCCTCGTCGGGGGCCCGAGGTCCGTCGAGCTCCGCGCCGGACGTGCCTCCAATCGCAAGGAAGCCCCGGACCCGGAGCGCCTCCGCCACTGCGCCAGCGGAGGCCGCCCCCGCGTCAGCCCAGACGGGGGGTCTCGAGAGGGGGCGGGCCTCGAGAGGCGGCCGACAGGTCGAGAAGGGTTCGGGGCCCGACCCCCGCGAGCCGTCAAGGGCGCCGTCGAGCCCGCGGAGGAGTGGGCGCCAAGAAGGGGCGTCGAGCCCGCGCCATCATGAGCGTCGGGGAGGGAGCCCCCGAGCATCTCGTGACCAGGGGCGCGAGCGTCCCCGGAGTTCATCGCCGCACCACCACCGGGACGCGGAGGCGGACGCGGGAGGGCGCGACCACCAGCGCGGGCGTCGGAGCAGGTCCCGGAGCCCGCGTCGGAGCGAGCGCCATGACATCAGCACGAGGGTGGTGCGGTCGCCCTCCCGCGATGTGGGGCGGAAGGAGAGCTCTCCCTCGAGGTCGAGCCATGGCAGGCGTCGGGAGCCCTCCCCCCATCCCAGCCCTGCGGAGACGGCCCAGGCGCAGGGCTCGAGCCGTGGGGTGGGCTCGCAGCCCCCGAGTGGGTCCGGCGACTCCGGGAAGAAGCCCAGCCGCCGCTTCGGGTGAGTAGTTTCCTTGGACCTCGTCGGTAGTGAGGCTTTACCTTTTTACTTTTTGATGACATACGCTATCTCTGTTTTCTCAGGGGGAAGCGCTCCTATCAGGAGGTGGACCTCGCCTCGTCCAAGAGGGCCAAGTCCTCGGGCCCCATCGAGGCACAGGCACCTCGAGGTATGGCTCCTTCCTCCGCTAGAGAAGCCGCTTGGCTGGAGAAGGCTCGAGCTGCCATGGCTCGAGGGGGCCGAATGGTCGTCGCGAATTTTGGTGAGGCCGTCGCCATCGACCATAGGGGTCGAGGTACCTTTCCTGGTTCTGACGTTTTCGCCATCTCGTACTGCAGGGGCCTCTGCTCACGGCATCGAGCCCGCCACCGCCGTGTCCGCCGAAGCGCTGCCTCCTCCCCCTCCTCCTCCCGCGATGGTGCCAACTGGGAGCGCCACCCTTCCCCTCATCATGACGGTTGCTCCGGGGGAAGCGCCTGGGGCGAGCTCGGCCCCGCCGGCGTCTGGAGCTAAGGAGACTGCGCCCCTTGTGGCTCCAACCAGCACGGGCCGGGCTGCGGAGGAGGGAAGGGGGGGAGAGGCATCGGCGGAGAAGGAGCCGACGGTGGAGGACCTCCTGAACGAGCTGGAGCAGGGGCCGCTCCTCGCCGCGGGCTCGACGACGGTGGAGGCGCCCGTCGTGACGGCTAGCGCCGACGAGGCGCCGGAGGGCCCGGCCAGGGAAGAGGGCCCAGGGTCGAGCCTTCCATTGACCGATCCGCAACAGGAGGCGCCGGCGGAGGGACGGAGGGAGCCGGGGCCCGTGCCGTCGAGCGGCGGGTCGCTGTCGGGGCAGCTCGAGGCGGAGGAGGGTCTGCCCGACATCGAGCTCGACCGACCGATATGGCCGTTTCCCGTCCCACTGAGCCCGCCCCTTGCCGTGGTTCCCGTCGAGCAGCCGGCCCAGCGGGGGGCACCGCGCGAGGTGCGGTCCATCTTCCGGGAGGTGGCCGCACTTATGGCGGAGGCGGAGCGGTCCTGCTCCGAGGAGGGGAGCCGATCCGCACAGGTGTCAGCCGCCCTCGAGCGGGCCGAGGCGGAGCTTCGAGATCTCCGCGCGGAGCTGAGCCGGAACGCCCAGATGGCGAGCCGGCTTAACGAGGCGGAGGCGGAGGTCCAGGCGGCTCGAGGTGAGGTCGCCCGATCCAGGGAGGAGGCCGCCGCCGCTCTCGAAGCGTCGAGGAAGGAGGCCGCGGACGCTCGAAGCGAGGCCTCCTCTGCCCGGGCTGAAGCCGAGGCAGCGAAGCAGGAGGCTGCTGACGCCCGTGGCGTGGCCGCCGCTGCCCGGACCGCAGCGGAGGCGGCCAGAAAAGAGGCCGAAGACGCCGTGAGTGGCGCCGCCACCGCCCGAGCTGCCGAGGGGGCGGCGCGGCAGGAGGTGATCCGCAAGGATCTGGCCCTGGTGGAGGCGGGCCGGCTGATCGAGGGCCTTAGGTCCGAGAAGCTCCTTACGCTGGCCGAGAAGCGCAGGCTGGAGCAGCGTGCCGAGGGCCTGACCAACGACCTCGCCGCACTGGGGCAACACTGCGACGGTGAGGCTTACATCTTGTTTTTGTTTGGGTTTCGAAGTTTTTCGTTACGCCGTCGTCTCACTCTTCCTTGTTTATTGCGCAGGGGTCGAGAAGACGGTCGAGGAGCTCCGTGAGACGAACCAGGCTCTCTTGGACCAACTCCAAGACGAGACGATGGTGGCGGAGCGGGCTCGCACCTCCCTCGACCGGCTCGTCCCCATGTGGGGTGCTCCTGCGGTAGCTGCGGCAGAAGGCGCGATGGCTCGAGGCGACGCCTTGGTCGACGCCTTATGCTTCTTCGACGCAGCCGCTCGGGACCGCGTCCGGCAAGCTCTCCATCACGGTGTCAAGCAGACACTCGCGGTTGTTCGTTCCGGTTTCCGCTTCCCGGTCCATGTCGTCGCGAATGGCTTCATCGAGATCGAGGGGAAGGATGAGGAATGGAACAACCGCCGAGTTGACAAAATTTTGGAAAAGATGGAGAGGCCGGGGGCGTCGCTTGCGAAGATCTTCGAGGAGGACGTGATGCCTCCTGACGCCAGCAGCGGCGTCGGGAGCCCTCCTCCCTCGAGCTCGGGCGTCGAGGTCGAGGCTGCCCCTGCGGACCTTGGGGAGGAGTACTGCACCGACGAGGATTGAGGCCTGCGTGCCAAATTTGGGCGTCGAGGCCCTTGTAAGAATTTTGTGAGATAAATGAGGATAAGTCGAGATCCGAATGTATACGTGATTTGTTTATGGAAAGAGTTGTTTTCTTTTCAAATGTGTTTGACCACTTCTCTTTGTCGCAAGCTCGAGTTTTTTGCTAACTTAGTCTGTGCTCCTTCGATACGTCGCGAGTCCCCTCGAGGGGAGGCGTAGGTAAGTTACCGTAGCCCGGGGGCGTAGGTGGCCGTCTATGTCGACGCCTCCCGACCCTTGGTGGCTCGAGGTATTTTAGGATTTAGACGTTGCTAGTTCACTCGAGGCACGGGTCGAGACAAGGGTCAAAACTTTTGAAAAGAAAAACGCTCATTTTTTCCGGAGTCTGGGGGAGGGGCCCCCCGTCAGCCCCCGAGGGAGGCTTGACCCTGAGCAGAGCAGGGTCGAGGCTACCTTAAGATGCGAAGCAATATAAACGATAATGTACGAGTTTGTTCATTCATTTTGACATGTTTGTTCAAAGTGATAAAATGAACAAGGCCTCGAGGCCTTTAAGGGTAGAAGCGACGTAGCTGAGATATGTTCCATGCGTTCGCCAGGATCCTGCCTTGGTCGTCGTAGAGCTTGTACGTGCCTGGCTTGAGCACTTCGGCCACGGTGTATGGGCCTTCCCACGGAGGGGTGAGTTTATGGCGCCCTCGATTATCTTGCAGCCGTCGAAGCACGAGGTCCCCCACCGCCAGGTCCCTTTTGCGCACGTGCCTGTCGTGGTAGCATCGAAGTGTTTGCTGGTAGCGTGCAGAGTTGATGAGCGCCGCGTCTCGGGCCTCCTCGAGCTGGTCCTTGGCGTTGGCGAGCCTTTCGTCACTGGTTTGCTCGTTGTAGGCTCGAAGTCGAGGTGAGCCGTACTCGAGGTCCGTAGGTAAGACGGCCTCGGCGCCGTAGGTTAGGAAAAACGGAGTGAACCCGGTGGCTCGACTCGGCGTAGTCCTGAGACCCCACAGCACCGAAGGGAGTTCCGTAGCCCACCCCTTTCCGAAGTCTTTGAGGGTCTTGAACAGCCTTGGCTTTAGCCCATGGAGTATCATGCCGTTGGCACGCTCGACCTGCCCGTTGCATTGGGGGTAGGCGACCGAGGCCCAGGTTACGCGAATGTTGTTGTCATCGCAGAAGTTGGGGTCTCGAGGCGGCCGGTTGTCGACGATCCGTTCGCGGACTGGCCTGGCTCGAGAGGCGTCCGGCTGGTGGACGGATGCCTCGCGAGCTTCGCGGGGCGTGTCTGCTGGTTTCCCTGAGGCTGCTTCGCGTCGGCGCGACGCCGAGCTCTCGGCCTGCTGTACCGCGGCTGTCTCAAGGAGGTTTTTCATTTCTCCGAGCATGCGCCTGGCGTCGGGGTTGGAGACGGCGGGCAGTTCACGGAGCATCATCGCCGCCGCCACCACGTTCTGGCCGGCTCGTGGGAAACATACCTCGGGGCGCGCTGGTGCCCCGTCCTCGAGGATCCGTCGGTGGACCTCTCGAGCCCGGCCTCGAGCTCCGGCTCCTCGAGGCTGGGGTGGTTCCTGCATCAGGGTTTGCCGGAGCTGCAGCAGGTGTCGCCGTTCTTCCTCGGCTTTGGTGATTGCCTCTTGCACCTGCGCGAGTTGTGCCGCCCGGCCGTCGTCGTGCTGAGGTGACACAGCCGGTGCCGGAGGTTCGTCCCTCCTTTGAACGCGTGACCCGCCTGCCGCGGCCACGTCGCTGGGGCCTTCTAGATCGAGCGCTGGTCTGCCGTCATCGCCCTCGTCCTCGGTATCGCACGCGACCCCCTCGAGTTGAAAGCACTCCCTGGTGGGATCCCAGAAGTCGAGGTCGTGGTAGTCGTATTCGTCGGAGCCGGAGCCGTCGACGGCGTGCCGTCTTGGCAAATGCTGGGATCGCAGCTCGCGGTGCCATTCTCCGACGGTGGATCGCCGAGGTGGCTCGAAGGCTGGCAAAGAGTCGCGGTTGACGTGCGCGGGGTGGACGATCTCCAGGCTGGCCATGGCCTGCAGCAGCGTGCCCGGACGCTGCTCCCGGTCCGCCATCGCCTGGTCCTGATGGCGCCCGTCGCGGCGGTGGGCGTGCACAGCCGCTGAGCGGTCGAGGCTGACGGGGAGCCGCTGGCGCCAAGCGCGGCGCGACCCGCGCGGGAGGAGGCTGAATGGCGTCGGCGGCGCCCGGCTCGGAGGCCTCTGGCCTGGTTCCTGGTCCGTACGTATGATGAATGCGAAGTCGCTCGGCGGGCGTGGGTGCGCCCTGGAGGTTTCCGGCCGCACGCCGGGCTGGTTTCCCCTTGGGGACCCTGCACCGGCTACGGGGCCGCAGGAGTTTGCCGCGGGTACCGCCTGCGCCCGGCGATGACGGTGACGACGACGCCGCTCGCGATGTGGCGACGCGTGGTGGTGCGGGTGACGCGTCGCGCCCCCCGCGCGGGGTGGCGTGACGCGCACTCCGCTCAGGCCCTCCGTGGAGAGCAGAGTCAGCTCGTTGCCGTTGCCTGTGGCCAGGAACTCGAGGCTCCCGAACCAGACGATGGCACCAGTCGAGAACGGAAGAGGGGATGAAGCCATCCAAGAATCAACGAGAAAACGGCTCGGACACGCGAAGTCCCCTATCTGGCGCGCCAACTGTCGGTGTTTCGTCCCCGGGGGTATCACACCGACGAGTAATATGATCGCGTGCTTCTCTTCCTGGATGGTGATGCAAGGGGGCACAAGGATTTATCCTGGTTCGGGCAAAGAAGGCCCTACGTCCAGCGGGGGGAGATGTTCTTGTATTATTTGCACCTAAGTGCTTGTACAGGGGAGAATACAAGCTCAGTGAGCGTGGACCGGGGTCCGGACTCGTGTTTGTGCGTGGACTCGTGTTTCCTGTTCGTCCTCCTGAATGAGGGCCCTAGCGTCCCCTTTTATAGAGCAAGGGGAGGCCAGGATTACAAAAAGTATTACAGGTGTCGGGGCGCATGGTGCCCCATACGGAGAAGGGTAGGAACCCTGTCTTGTCGGGGCCACTGGAGCCGATGTGATCATCGCTGTTGAGGCGTCCTTGAGTCGTGGCTTCCCTCCTGGGCGCGGACGTGGGGGCGCGACAAGGCGGGAGCCGTACGGCACCCATCCCGGAATGTACAGTACGCGGTGAGGTCCCTCCGGGTCTTGGGGTACCTGTCCTCCAATAGTATGAAAGTATTTAGGGCTCGAAGGGCGCGAAGCCGACCTCGAGGTGTTACAGTGCACGGCTCGAGGGGCGCGGAGCCGGCCTCGAGGTGTTTACTGTGCATGGCTCGAGAGGCGCGGAGCCGGCCTCGAGGGACTATAGTGCGGGGTTCGAGGGGCGCGGAGCCGGCCTCGAGGGGCTACAGTGCATGGTATGGTCGAATAGTGCTGTACTGGTGCTCTTTCGCCCATGCTTGTGGTGAAAACGAGACTTGACCTTTACACCGAGTTACTGTGGTACGTGCTGTGCTCCAGTGGACATGACCGGAGTAGGTGAAGGCATTAAATGCGTGGTATGGGGCTGGTACGGCTGTCTGTACCACTCGAGGTCCGTGCGATAGGGCTCGAGGTGTGGGAGCGTGTTCGCCCGAGGTCTGTAGGACTCGGGCGAGACGGAGAGCGATCGCGTTCGTCCCGAGGCCTGGCTCAGCGGGCTCGGGCGAGGCGGAGAAAAGAGCGTTCGCCCGAGGCCTGGCCGGGAGGGCTCGGGCGAGACGGAGATAGCGCGTTCGCCCGAGGCCTGGCTGGGAGGGCTCGGGCGAGACGGAGATAAAGCGTTCGCCCGAGGCCTGGCTGGGAGGGCTCGGGCGAGACGGAGATAGAGCGTTCACGCTCGCCCGAGGCCTGGCTCAGCGGGCTCGGGCGAGGCGGAGAAAAAGCATTCGCCCGAGGCCTGGCTGGGAGGGCTCGGGCGAGTCGGAGATTGGGCGTTTGGGTGTTTGCGTTGATTGGGGGTACCCCTTTTTTGTACCACCGACACACCCTACATGCCGCCATCCACAAAGTTTGCGCCTGTGTTGCTACTCTCACTGTGCATGCCACCGTCGACAAACTCAACAAACATTATGTTGGCATAATGACGCTCCAACGCATTCGACACGAGAAAATGCCACTTCTTCGTGTTACTTGCCTCATACAACACCCACCTCCATCCATTCTCCTGCTTTTTAGGCATCAACATGCTTATCCTAAACCGATGCTGGGAGAGCGGGGTACCAAAGTATTCATGTAGCCACACTAAAACTTGGTTGCGGCTATAATTTAACGGTGAATTCAATTCTGTATCAAACACCTGGAAGTCACTAAGGTCTACCCTGTTGTCCCATATCTGATTTCATCATTGCCATGGTAAATTCTGAAAGGGACTAAACGATCGATATTCCTACTATAATTGTGCAACATAACATGTCAACGACTTCAATTTATATAGAACGTAGTCTAACTACAGAAAATAAATATCTAACCTAACTAATCTAACTAGCCAAACTAATTTAACTTATTAATCAAAGAAACCTAACTAACCCAATAAGCTAACTAACGTAACTAAAAACTAATTTACCTAATTAAACAAACTATAGCTACATTATTTCACTAAACTAAACTAACATTATCTAGTTTTCAAATTACCAAAAATATTAAACTAACCTAACCTAACTTATCTAAAACAAAGATCTAACCTAACTAATCTAACTAACCTAACTAATTTTTCAATCTAAACATAAGTAATCTAACTTATTCTAATTTATATAACTAAAAAAGCTAAGTAATCTATCTAAACCTAGATAAACTAACTACACTAACTAAAATATGAGAACACAAGGTTGATATGTGCCCTTGTGGTTCCCTTCCTGAGTGATGAGTGATCGATCAACGGGCAACATGTCTCTTGGCTGTGTTGATGTGCAAGTGCGGAGCTCAGGCAGTGGTCGAAGGTGAGGTGAAGGTCAAGTAGGGACGTGTCGTGCCGACGGACCGGGAACGGTGAAGGGCGGACGTGGAGCTTGGACCGACGGACCGGGAGACCTGAGGACCAGCTGTGGTAGCTGGCACATGGCGTTGACAAGCAAGAGCACATGAGGATGTGCGGTGCATCGGCCGAGTCGGGAGGAAGGTGATGGCATCGTGACACTTGGCGAGAGGCCGAGAAGGATGGCGAATACACTGTGCCCGGCGTGGAGGCTGGACATGCTCCGGCATCGGTGCTGGGACTCGGGGTGTGCGAACCACATCCCGTCTACGGCGCGGGTTCGGTAGCTGAGCCTCAAAAAGCTACCCTCGACGGTTTCCGAGTTTGGGCCTCAAAACTCGAGGTGGCCGGTTTCTGAGTTTGGGCCTCAAACTTGGCGTGGACGGTTTCCAGGTTTGGGCCTCAAAACCTGGGTGCGCGGGTTTCTGAGTTTGAGCCACAAAACTCAGCCTGAGGATAGGTTTCCCGGTTTCAGCCTCAAAACCGGGGGAAGGCCCAGGTTTTCCGGTTTCGGCATCAAAACCGGGGGGAGGTCTGCAAAAAGGACGGTCGACGCGTGGCAGCGTGGAGAGGCTGGCGCGGCGGCACAGCTATCCGCGAGGTAGGCGCGGCGGTCGGCAGGGCGGCACGTGGCGGCATCCTGAGGCTTGCGTCGAGGCGAAGCTAAGGATGAGATGGGCGCGTGGTCGTCGGATCGGCAATCAGCAGAGTTGGACCGGGATACCCCTAGGGTTGGCCGCTTCGCTCTTGTATCTAGGAGTAGAAGGGGATTATTGTTTTAGGCTATAAATAAGAGAGGCACCCCTCCTCTCTCTCTATCCTTGCAGTCATTTGTTCCTGAGCACTCTCTCTCTAGCCCCCCTGCTTAGGTTCTAATCATACCTCGCTGCAAGCGATCCGCAGAGACGGGAATCATACCTCTGTGTATTTGGATCTTTTGAGGAAACGAGACCGTATTCTCGTTGTCTCCTCGTGTGGAGGAATTTCGGCTGAAATCCAATTGTGTTCTGTGTTCTTCATGTTTTGTTTTTTCATCTCCCAGAGATTTGCCTTGTTCTTCCTCTCCGTGAGATGATTTTCGATTCCACTTGAATCATTTTGTTCTTGGTCGTGAGGCCCTTCTTTCCACCGAAGGATTTCTCTCCTAACCTCACGAATCCATAGATCGGGTTGATTTCGCGTTCATTCTTCGTTCTTCCCCCTTTTACGGTGATTCACGAATATCTCTTGTTTGACTTGGTTTGGTGCGATGATTTCTCAGGATTAGCACCCCAACACACTGAGGATCACCTGGGAGGTGTTTGATCGAAGTTCTTCTCGATTTGGTTGAGATTGATTGGGATTTGGGTTTGAACGCGAGCAAGTTTGTGCTTTCTGGGTGGTGGCGGACAGTCCGCGCCTCTGACGGCGAACAGTCCGCGGATCGGGTTTCTTCAGGTTCAGTCAGACGCAGACCCCTGACTGTTCACTATCGAGTGAACAGCGGATAGTCCGCGGTACAAACCTGCGGACAGTCCGAGACCTGTCCAGCAGACTTGCAGCACTGTTTGATTTCTGTGTTTTTGCCGGCGGACAGTCCGGACTCCCAGTGTCGGACAGTCCGGCGTTCAGCGGACAGTCCGGGACCCTGACCCCGGACAGTCCGCGAAACTGCTGATTGTGCAGTTTTGTTCCGTGGCTTTGGCGGTTGGTTTTGAGGTTTCTCCGGAGGTTCCGCTGTACCATTAGGACATCTCCTAGGGTATCCACCTACTCGTAGGTCGTGAACTCTCCGGTCGTTTCGAGTCTTCGCTTTTGGGGTGACTTTCTGGGACAAGGGCCATACTATTCATGAGTTGAATTTGAGGCTCCTATTCACCCCCCTCTGGTCGCTAATTCGGTCCTTCAATTGGTATCGGAGCCGGTTAAGGGATCTTCTCTACCTTAATCGGTTTCGGATCCTAAGGGCGACATGGAACGAGGGAACGGCAAGGCTCCGTGGTTCGATGGAACGAACTATCCCTATTGGAAGATTTGGATGCGTGCTTATCTCAACAGCATCGGATCTTCTGTCTGGGAGATATGTGAGAATGCTGAGTACGTAGTCCTTGCGGCTCGTGTGGGTCAGATCCAGATTGACCAGCACGAGGCCAACTCTAAGGCTCGTAACGCTCTTTTGGCCAGCATCTCCCTTCCTGAGTTCGAGCGTGTCTCTGAGCTTGAGACGACACGAGAGATCTGGGTGAAGCTTCAGAGCTATCACGAGGGGACCGCTCAGGTCAAGACCAGACTCTTCGAGACGTACACGCGCGAGTACGAGAACTTTGTTCAGTTGGAGGGAGAGATGATTGATGCCATGTTCGCTCGTTTCCAAATGATTGTGAACAAGATGCTAGCCAATCGGGCTAACCTACCCTATGACGATCATGAGAGGGCTCTCAAGTTGCTATACGCCCTGGATCGGAGGGTATGGGAGGTGAAGGTGTCGACCATCATAGAGTATACATCTTATGACACCCTCACCGTGGACGAGCTATTCAGCAAGCTCAAGTCCACCGAGATCGATCACCTGACTCAGGCCAAGCTGAAGAACCCATCTTCACATACCATGGCTTTGGTCTCAGGCACAGGTGGATCGACTTTCTCTGCTGACCCTTCACCTCCTCTGTTTTTGTTGTCATCTTTGCTTACAGTCACGGAGGAGCAGTTGGAGGCGGTTGGAGACGACGAGCTCGCCCTCGTCATCACCCGGTTCTCGCGGTTTCACAACAACCGCCTGAATCGCCGGCGTGGTGGCGCACGCGAGGGCTGCTACAAGTGTGGTGACCTAGACCACTTCATGGCGAACTGCCCCAAGAACGACAAGAACTTCCCCGGCAAGAACCACAACTCCAGGCACAAGGGCAAGCCGGAGAACAAGGCCGGGAAGAAGAAGAAGGGCAGCTATCGCCGAGAGGACATGGAGAAGGCTTTCGATGCTGGTCGGCGTGCCTTCCTCGCCACCATCAGTGACGGCGAGAAGACCTCCGATAGCGACTCCAACGACGATGGGTCCGAGCACAAGACTGAAGAACGCTTCAACGGACTCTGCTTCTTCAGCCACTCCTCCAAGGGTCTCTACACCATGGCCTTGGACGAAGAGGACGCCAAATGCCAGGCAAAGGACACCGACACCGACGACGACGACGACGACGACGATGCTTCCGAGGTATCAACCTCTTCTCTTGTCAATCGTCTTACCGGTGAGCGCGATTCTCTTGTCGACATAGTTCTCGCTCAGGACAAGCAACTCAAGCGAGCTATCTGAGAGCGCAATGAGTTTAAGGCTAAGATGAATGAGGCGCTTAAGGAGCTTGAGTTCGCTAAGTCTGAGGTGAAGGTGACCGATGTGGAAGAGTGTGAGGAATGCACGATGCATATGACAAACTTTGCCACCCTGCAAACCAAGTATGCCTCTTTGATTGAGGTGTATGATGAGCTGAAGAGTAGGCTAGACTTGGTGGGTGATTGCAAAGAGTGTCCCTCCCTGAAGAAGGAGCTGGAGGAAGTGAAGGCGAGGCCTTCTTTGCTGGGTGCGTGCAAGCTTTGTCCTAGCTTGCGAACTGAGTTGGCAGGAGTTAATGCCAAGTTTGTTGAAGCCTTGAAGGCCAGCTCAGTTAGCACTTTGTCCGCTCCATGTGAGCGATGCGTGGGGATGGAGCTTGAGATTGCCAACTGTCGGCATGACAGAATGCAAACCGAGGAGGAAAACACATACCTTCGGTCCATCCTGAGTTGGGTGTCATGCAGTGAGCCGCAGTTGGGCATGATGATCAGTCAGTTCAAGAGGGGAACTGATTGCTCGGGAGTAGGCTTTGCATCAGGTGGGAAGGGCGCTAGTAGCTTTGGCAAGATCGGTGAGTTTAGTGGAGTGAGCCCTAGTGAGAAGCCATCCGCTATCCCTAAGCTTACCAAGATCACCCCACCTGAGCATCCCAAGCCTATCACCAAGGATGGCATCCTTGATGAACCTCCCAAGGCTCCACCTCGCAAGCAAGTGTGGGTTCCCAAACCTAACCATCTTAGGAACACACTTGACACCCTTCCTGACGTCTCTAGTGATCCCCTTCCGAAGGGCAAGCAGCCAGCCAGAGTGAACAACCCTCGCAACCAAAGGAACCAACAACCCAAGAGAGTGGTGAGGTTCGAGTGCGAGTACTGTCATCGTGAGGGTCACCTAGCTGAGTTTTGCTTTCGGAGGAAGAGAGACGCTAGGAAGGAGTTGGAGCTGAACAACCAGGCCAGGCACCACCCTCTCCATGGTGTGCAAGGTCGGGGAGTTCAGTGGCAGGGCGCTAGGCCTGGAGGTGCACCTCCTCAGGTTGCTAGGTCCCAGGCAGCTAGACCATAGGGTGGTGGTCGTGCTCGTCGCGGTTCCGGTCGTCCTCAATACGATTGTGAGCCGAGTGTAAGAGGTTTTGCTGCTCAGTCCCATAGCGGACCACCTTTTCAGTTTGGTGGTGATCGCTTTGCTCAGATGGGACAAGTAGGTCAATTTGGAGGTTTTCCGTTCCATAGCGGACCACCCTTTCAGGTTGGTGGTGATCGCTATCCACCCATGGGACGAGGACAGTTTGGTGTTGCTACTAACACTTTTTTTGGGCCTATGACACAGCACTGGTATCCTTCTCAGTATACTAACCCCAGTGTTGTGCCATACGCTCACTTCCTGCCTTTCTATTGATGCAGGAACTTCGGTTGGAGAACATGTGGCTCATGGATTCCGGGTGTTCGCGCCACATGACCGGAAAGAAGGAATGGTTCTCCAGCCTTAGCCCCGTGATGCACAAGGAGTACATCACTTTCGGGGATAATAGTAGAGGTAAGGTTGTTTCTCAAGGAGCTATTCGGCTCAATGAGAACTTTGTCCTTAAGGATGTTGCTTTGGTTTCAAACTTGCATTACAATTTGCTTTCTGTTTCGCAACTTCTTGAGGATGATTGTGAAGTGCGCTTTAAGAAGGGTTTGAGTCATGTTTTAGACCCTCGGGGAGATCTTGTTTGTTGGATCATCCCTTCTGGCCGTGTTTTCAGAGCCGACTTTTCTCGTTCTTTCGGCTCTGCTAGATGTTTGATGGCTGGTCCTTCTTCTGATTTGTGGAAGTGGCATAGGAGGCTCGGTCACTTGAGTTTTGACTTGCTTGCAAGACTTAGCTCACTTGGCCTAATCCAAGGATTGCCCAAGCTTAAATTTCAGAAGGACCTTGTTTGCCATCCTTGTCGTCACGGGAAGATGGTTGCTGCTTCTCACCCACCTGTTAATCAGGTAATGACCAAGCGACCCGGCGAGCTTTTACACATGGACACAGTTGGTCCAGCTCGGGTCTGCTCAGCGGGTGGGAAGTGGTACGTTCTAGTGATCGTTGATGATTTTTCGAGGTTCTCTTGGGTGTTCTTTATGGAGGGTAAGGATGAAGCTTTTCCTTTTGCTCGTGATTTAATTCTGAGGTTGAAAACTGAGTTTCCCCCTGATACCATTAGAGCTATTCGTAGCGACAATGGTACTGAGTTTGATAACTCTCAATTTGCCTCTTTCTGTTCTTCTAATGGAATCGAGCATCAGTTTTCTTCTCCTTATGTCCCCTAGCAGAACGGTGTTGTTGAGCGCAAGAACCGGACCCTTGTTGAGTTGGCCAGGACGATGCTCGATGAGCATAGGACTCCTAGGCGTTTTTGGGCCGAGGCGATCAACACCGCCTGCCATGTTTCAAATCGCATCTTTCTTCAGGCTTTCATGAAGAAAACTTCTTATGAGTTGCGTTTTAGACGGGTACCCAAGGTGTCTCATTTTTGGGTGTTTGGGTGCAAGTGCTTCATCCTGAAGCAAGGCAATTTGGACAAATTTGAATCTCGCTCTACTGATGGGGTGTTTCTTGGTTATGCTTCTTATTCACGTGCTTATCGAGTTCTTAACCTAGAGACTAACCGGATAGTGGAGACCTGCGAGGTCACATTCGACGAGACTATGCCTTGTGTTTCTTCTGCTTTTTATGTTGCAGGAGAACAGGAGCTGGGAGAGACCATCTTTGTGGAGGAGGAGCAGGAGAATGCCGATTGGGGTGATCCCGAGCCAACTCCACTGGCTACCCCCGTCGACCCTGCGACGTCTACTTCAGCTCGAGGACCCGATCCCACGACATCTTCTTCTTGGGGTCCTCTTGAGCCACCTCTCCAGCGAGCACCCGCTGCACCTGAGGGAGCGACTGCATCTGGCGAGGGGGAGGCGACTTCGGCAAGGCAAGCACCCCGAAGCGTTCAGCAAGTTCACCCCCCGCAGCAGATGATTGGCGGCATCGACCAGCGAGTCACACGGTCGCGAGCGTATGGAATCTCTCACTTTGCTCATTCTGCATTCGTTGCTTCTTTTGAGCCCAAAGATGTTGGACACGCCCTTTCTGATTCTAACTGGGTTAATGACATGCATGAGGAGTTAGAAAACTTTGAGCGAAACCAAGTTTGGACCCTAGTTCCACCTCCACCAGAATGTCACCCTATAGGTACCAAATGGGTTTTCAAAAACAAAGAGGGTGAGAATGGGATGGTAGTGAGGAACAAGGCTAGGCTAGTAGCCCAGGGTTTCTGCCAAAAAGAGGGGATAGACTATGAGGAAACCTTTGCCCCTGTAGCCCGTTTAGAAGCCATTAGAATCCTTCTAGCCTTTGCTGCTTCGAAGGGTTTTAAGCTTTACCAGATGGATGTCAAGAGTGCTTTCTTGAATGGGTATATAGAGGAAGAGGTTTATGTTAGGCAACCCCCTGGTTTCGAGGATCCCAAGTTTCCAAACCATGTCTATAAACTTTCAAAAGCTTTGTATGGTTTGAAACAAGCCCCGAGAGCATGGTATGATCGTTTGAAAACCTTTTTACTCTCCAAGGGTTTTAAAATGGGACGGGTTGATAGAACTTTGTTTCTCCTCAAGCAAGACAATGACACCCTGTTAGTTCAGATTTACGTGGATGATATCATCTTTGGTGGCTCCTCTCACGCACTTGTTGCCAAGTTTGCAAATACTATGAGCAGGGAGTTTGAGATGAGTATGATGGGTGAGTTGACCTTCTTCCTCGGGTTGCAAATCAAGCAAACCCGAGACGGGACGTTCGTGCATCAAGGCAAGTACACGAAGGACATCTTGAAGAAGTTCGACATGGGCGAGGCCAAGCCTCTTACAACGCCCATGGCGACAACTGCTGCGATGGACGCGGACCAGGACGGAGAGGCTGTTGACCAGAAGGAGTACAGGAGCATGATCGGCTCGCTCCTGTACCTGACGGCAACGAGGCCGGACATACAGTTTTCTGTGTGTCTGTGCGCTCGTTTTCAGGCGTCCCCTCAGACTTCCCATAAGCAAGCAGTCAAGCGCATCATGAGGTACCTCCGATACACTCCTAAGTTCGGACTTTGGTACTCTTCTTCTTCGACTCTTTCGCTTTGTGGTTATTCCGATGCGGATTTTCCCGGCTGTCGGCTTGAGCGTAAGTCTACTTCTGGGACTTGTCAGTTTCTTGGCTCTTCACTGGTTTCGTGGTCTTCTCGCAAACAGTCAAACGTAGCCCAGTCTACTACAAAAGCCGAGTATGTTGCCGCTGCTTCTTGTGCTTCGCAGCTTTTATGGATGGTTGCTACTTTGCGTGATTTTGGTCTAGATTTCAGACGGGTTCCCTTGCTTTGCGACAGCACTTCTGCCATTAGTGTAGCAAAGAACCCTGTTCTTCACTCCAAGACCAAACACATCGATGTTCGCTTTCACTTTCTTCGTGATCACTATGAGAAAGGCGACATTGATCTTAGGCATGTAGACACCCATAACCAGGTTGCGGATATTTTCACCAAGCCTTTGGATCTCTCAACTTTTGCTAGGTTGAGAGGTGAGCTTGGTGTATGTTTCCCCTTTTAGATGGGGGAAGCATTTTGCTTGATGTACCATAGACTGACTTTCTGATCCTTTTTGTTTTTGGGTCTTGAGTCTTTTTGGTTTTGCTTTGGCTCCAATTCTGACTTCATCATATGTGCATCTTCCATTCTTAAGCTTCATGTCTATATTTTTAAGAATGAATTTATGCTCTGATTAGTGTATGCTTCGATGATATATGATGCTGCTTGTAGCTTAGGCTCCTTCTAATCACTGATACATGTTGTGAGCTAAGCTGTATTTTTCAGAATGATGAACATGCTTAAAGAACTTAAAATTTAATACATGTTCACCATTGAGATTGGCAACTAGCATGTGTAGGATGTGTTGAGGTCACTTGAGCTATTTCATATATGCTAGGTTGCTATGTCTCTAGTTCTGAATCTTTCACTTGCTTGGACTGTTCATATTCTGCTTAAAATGAACCAAGTGTTAGTGAATTGAAAAGATCGAGATGGGATTGCTTTGTCAGCACATCACGGTATCGAGACTGTTTCTCATAGCACTTTGAGTTAAACTTGAGCCGTGTAGTGTAAGACCGAAACCGATGCTTTAAGCTTCTGATTGCATATGCATAGGCTTAGCACGGTTGGAAAGTTAGGCAATGACAAGCTTTCAACCTCTCGCAATCACATGTTGAATTTGAACTTGTGTAATAACCGCTGCAAATTTCTCTAATAAAATATGAAAACACAAGTCTATGCTTCCCTATAGCATGATGATTGAACTTTGCTAGGGGTAGTTCACCTTGTATACATGTTTAGCACTTGTTTGACTTCCTGTCTATACATGTTCAGTGCTATTTTGATGGTGAAACCCCTTTCTGAATGGCTTAAAACTGCTCACTAAGCTTCTGCATTCATATTCTGTATTCGGTGATCAGTTTGAGCCTTTGCTAGCACTTTTACACGTTGCTTAGTAGTCGGATCAACACTCCTTAGAGCATTCTTTCACACTTTCGAGTATATACCCGAAGCTGCTAACTTGCACTTTGAACTCATGTGCATTTGCTTGACTCCGATAGGCATGAACTAGCTCTGTCTTCCTTACTTGAGTCTTTTACCCCTCTCTTTTGATTGCAATTTGCCCCCAAGGGGGAGAATGTTTCTGGTGGTGTCAATTTGCAATTTATGCTTCACTTGCTGAGGGGGAGTTCTTTGAGTGAGGGGGAGTTTTTTCTGCCTGTTCCGAGTCGGTTTCTTACTTGATATCGATCGTTTGCTGAGGGGGAGTTCTTTGAGTGAGGGGGAGTTTTTTCTGCCTGTTCCGAGTCGGTTTCTTACTTGATATTGATCGTTTCAGCTAGTTGTGTCGAGCCTCTGTGCCTCTGTCTTGAGGGACTAGCTGTTTTCATCATGTTTTGATGGTTCTTGATTGGTATCGGGTTTACTGCTGGTTGTGTTGAGCCTCTATGCCTCTATCTTGAGGGACTAGCAGTAGTTGCTTCTTATGCACTCTTCTTTTGGTATCGAGCTTTCAGCTAGTGGTGTTGAGCCATTTTCTACCTCTTCTTGAGGACTAGCTTGTTTCTGACTTGGTCGCGTTGAGCCGTTGCCCATGTCTTTGGGAACCAAGTCTTGTGCTCTGATTTGATCGAGTTTTGCTCCTTGATGAGTTGTTGCTCCGATTTCTTGCTTGGTTGTGTCGAACCGTTGCCCATGTCTTTGGGGACCAAGCTTCGCTCATCTTGATTTGTGTTTCTTCGGCCTTTTCTTTGGCTTTTGGACATCTCGAGTGAGTTCTTCTCCTTCCATCTAATTCTGCTTTCTTTCTATTCTGGTTATGGTTACTATGAGTTGACGATGCACTCATCAAGGGAGAGATTGAGAACACAAGGTTGATATGTGCCCTTGTGGTTCCCTTCCTAAGTGATGAGTGATCGATCAACGGGCAACATGTCTCTTGGCTGTGTTGATGTGCAGGTGTGGAGCTCGGGCAGTGGTCGAAGGTGAGGTGAAGGTCAAGTAGGGACGTGTCGTGCCGACGGACCGGGAACGGTGAAGGGCGGACGTGGAGCTTGGACCGACGGACCGGGAGACCTGAGGACCAGCTGTGGTAGCTGGCACGTGGCGTTGACAAGCAAGAGCACATGGGGATGTGCGGTGCATCGGCCGAGTCGGGAGGAAGATGATGGCGTCGTGACACTTGGCGGGAGGTCGAGAAGGATGGCGAATGCACTGTGCCCGGCGTGGAGGCTGGACATGCTTCAGCATCGGTGCTGGGACTCGGGGTGTGCGAACCACATCCCGTCTATGGTGCGGGTTCGGTAGCTGAGCATCAAAAAGCTACCCTCGACGGTTTCCGAGTTTGGGCCTCAAAACTCGGGGTGGCCGGTTTCCGAGTTTGGGCCTCAAAACTCGGCGTGGACGGTTTCCAGGTTTGGGCCTCAAAACCTGGGCGCGCGAGTTTCTCAGTTTGGGCCACAAAACTCAACCTGAGGACAGGTTTCCCGGTTTCAGCCTCAAAACCGGGGGAAGGCCCAGGTTTCCCGGTTTCGGCCTCAAAACCGGGGGGAGGTCCGCAAAAAGGACGGTCAACACGTGGCGGCGTGGAGAGGCTGGCGCGGCGGCGCAGCTATCCGCGAGGTAGGCGCGGCGGTCGGCAGGGTGGCACGTGGCGGCATCATGAGGCTTGCGTCGAGGCGAAGCTAAGGATGAGATGGGCGCGTGGTCGTCGGATCGGCAATCAGCAGAGTTGGACCGGGATACCCCTAGGGTTGGCCGCTTCGCTCTTGTATCTAGGAGTAGAAGGGGATTATTGTTTTAGGCTATAAATAAGAGAGGCACCCCTCCTCTCTCGCTATCCTTGCAGTCATTTGTTCCTGAGCACTCTCTCTCTAGCCCCCCTGCTTAGGTTCTAATCATACCTCGCTGCAAGCGATCCGCAGAGACGGGAATCATAACTCTGTGTATTTGGATCTTTTGAGGAAACGAGACCGTATTCTCGCTGTCTCGTGTGGAGGAATTTCGGCTGAAATCGAATCGTGTTCTATGTTCTTCACGTTTTGGTTTTTCATCTCCCGGAGATTTGCCTTGTTCTTCCTCTCCGTGAGATGATTTTCGATTCCACTTGAATCATTTTGTTCTTGGTAGTGAGGCCCTTCTTTCCACTGAAGGATTTCTCTCCTAACCTCACGAATCCATAGATCGGGTTGATTTCGCGTTCGTTCTTCGTTCTTCCCCCTTTTACGGTGATTCACGAATATCTCTTGTTTGACTTGGTTTGGTGCGATGATTTCTTAGGATTAGCACCCCAACACATTGAGGATCACCTGGGAGGAGTTTGATCAAAGTTCTTCTCGATTTGGTTGAGATCGATTTGGATTTGGGTTTGAACCCGAGCAAGTTTGTGCTTTCTAGGTGGTGGCGGATAGTCCGCGCCTCTGACGGCGGACAGTCCGCGGATCGGGTTTCTTCAGGTTCAGTCAGACGCAGACCCCTGACTGTTCACTGTCGAGTGAACGGCGGACAGTCCGCGGTACAAACCCGCGGACAGTCCGAGACCTGTCCAGCAGACTTGCAGCACTGTTTGATTTCTGTGTTTTTGCCGGCGGACAGTCCAGACTCCCAGTGTCGGACAGTCCGGCGTTCAGCAGACAGTCCGGGACCCTGACCCCGGACAGTCCGCGAAACTACTGATTGTGCAGTTTTGTTCCCTGGCTTTGGCGGTTGGTTTTGAGGTTTCTCCAGAGGTTCCGCTGTACCACTAGGACATCTTCTAGGGTATCTACCTACTCGTAGGTCATGAACTCTCCGGTCGTTTTGAGTCTTCGCTTTTGGGGTGACTTTCTGGGACAAGGGCCATACTATTCACGAGTTGAATTTGAGGCTCTCATTCACCCCCCCTCTGGTCGCTAATTCGGTCCTTCAAAATATAACTAGTTTTATAACCCTAAACTACCTAGAAAAACTAACTAGTATTACAATTCCAACTAAACCTACAAACTAACCCTAAAATAATCTAACAACAAAACTACAATCTCAAACTACTAAAAAACAAATTTGAAAAAAAAAATACCGGGGCGCCGCCGCGGCTCAGGCCGACGAGCCTCGACGTGAACCGGTGCCGCGGGCTGGCGATGCGGTGGGCAGAGCGGCGGCGCAGGAGCGGGAGCGGGCGCGACTGAGAGAGAAGAGAGAGAGGGAGCCATGCCGTGTGGGGTAGATAGGGTTGGCCGATAGGGCATAGTCGGCTGCCCAGCGGCTAACAGGGCCCACGCTAACCCAGTGGCTGACAGGGCCCACGCTGACGTACAACGCGTTGGCAGTCAGCGCGTGGGCTGCTCACTGGGCCCTGTCGGTAGACCTGTGCATTTTGAGCCCGGCCTGGACCGGGCCCACCGGGTTTTGGTCCGCCCACAAACCTTACTGGACAGGGCCTGGGTAGAGATCTTGCTGCCCAGAAAATTATTTCTCTGCGCGAACCTGACCCGAAATATTTATGGGCTTAAGCGTTTCTACCCTCGCTTTTAAGCGAAATGGTGATTTTACCCTCATTTTTTAAACTTTGTGATTTTACCCCTGCTATTTTAAAATGAAGGGAGAGTCTACCCCTGGTCTGTTAAGTACCTCTAACGGTGTTAAAAAGGACAACTTTGCCCATGCATTTCTACCCTTGTTGTATTATGATATTTGTATTTTTACCCTTGTTTCAGATCAACAAGTTGACATTTTGTATATAGTTTTTTTTTAAAATTCGATAGCATTTCAGCTATCAATCCATATAAGAAAAATTTACTATTACACAACAAAATAATCCACACATATTGAATTAGCAACAACAAATTAGATCCATATATCATGTCACCATAGTGTCATAGTACCATATTAGATGTCAACATAGAGGTCCAAATTAACATGTCAAACACCAAATATAGGTCTAAATGACATGTCCAGCAAAAGTACGAACTAGTACTGAATTTCGTGGACAACTAGTTACATATCAAGCATTGAAACCCAACAAAGCAGCAAGACTTTCATAAATTGCTCTTGTTCCCCTCCTTGTTTCGCTTCCTGAAGCACTTGCACTTTACATGAAAAAAAGAGCATAGTTATGTTAGTAAAGTTACTAAAATATGCTATAAATACAAGCAATAGTGGTTGTCATACTTTGTCTCATTGTTGGCCTCTACTGATCTTCCCCTTCCCCTTCTTGTACCACTTGCACTTCATAAGAATAGAGTAAAAGTCTTCCCCCTCTTGTACCATTTGCACTTCATAAGAATAGAGTAAAAGCATGTTAATTAGGTGGTAAAATTTACTCGAAAAATAGTAACAAACAACAACTATCAATCACATACATTGTCTCATCGTTTTTTTATAACAACATTGTCTCATCGTTGTCCTCTCCTGAACCCCTTCCCATTCCCCCTCCAGTAGCACCAGCACTAGCACTAAATTTTTGTTAGAAGAAGTGTTAGTACCGGTTAATATGAAAAATCGGGCTAAATAAATGGAATGGAGCAACAAAGCATATGTGACTCACATTAGGCAAAGCATATTGTTTGGGAAAAATATGGTAATTGTTTGGATGAGGTAGTGGCTGGGTCGTCTGTGGCTATTTTATTTGTGTCTGTAACATTTATGTCTCTCTCACTGGTGCCTCCCTCAATTAGGACCAAACTATCCCTCACACTAGGGTGAAACATTCTCTTTGTTAGAGAAGATTGCAGAGGCCACTCAAAATTATTTATCTGAGCATTGATACATACTAATCAGCTTTCTATATTGATTAGAAACCACTCTAAGGGCCCGTTTGGATCCCTTCATTTTGGTAGAATTGGAATTCACTCGATAAACTAGCCTATTTACCTTAGAATTTGACATTCCACCACTTTCTAAGGTTCACATATATGTCTACCTTAAATTTATAGGGTGGGAGAGGGAAATGAATTTCATATATCACCATACTATATTTCTACTTTGCAACTTATAATATTCTTTTCAACTCACTCTCCTACGATAGAAATGCAACGTATGAGTATCTCTCGTATAAGCAACAATAATATACAAATATAATCCATATATAATCATGTTAGCTTAATTCATATGTGTCTAAATTATGATTCTTAAAATAAATTCAATTCCAAACATCCAAACATGCCCTAACAGATTTTCATTAGATCTAATTTCTGTAGAATTATTTACCAAATCACACCACAATTAATGTACTGTTTAGAACCCCATAAGCAATGCTCTGCAATGAAATCAACTAGCTGCAGCACTGCAAAGCTATTGGGCTCAACAATCTCGTTGGCAAAGTTCTACCTTGCCACCATTTTTTTTACCATTGTCTCTGAAAAAAGAACGTACTCTAACAAAAGTTCCAATTTACTATGATTTTTCCTACAAATCACATGAGAAAATAAACAAGTCAAAGGATCTACTAATCTCAACTATTTTCAATTGCAATAAAACATAATCTCAGGAATTTGTTAAATACCTCGGCTCTCCCATGGTGGTTGTCCTGGGGGTGAGGATGACGGGAGATGGGGAGGGAAACGAGAGGGGTCGCCGGCCGCCGGGAGCAGCGCCACCGGCCGCCGGGAGCAGCGCCACCGGCCGCCGGGAGCACTGGTGCCGGCCGCCGGGAGGAGCGTCGCCGGACACCCGGAACAGAGCCGCCGTCTGAAATCCTAACCCGCGCTTCTCATGCTGCGCACGCCGGGAGCAGCAATGGGGAAGCACAGGCAGGAGAAAGGGACGCCACAGCGCCGGCGCAGCAGGAGCAGCAAGGTCGCGATGGGAGCGGGCGACGCGCACCAACAGCCAGATCCTCCCACATTTTTTTTCCACGGGCAAGGGAGGTGTGCGTGGGTAGGAAAAGCCCCTAGGGGCATTTTTGTCTTTTGGGTCACCTATTTTTTCTTTTTTGTTTTTTTACCATTTAATATAACCAGCACCAACGGTGTTACATAATAAGGGTAGACGGTGGTTTCGTTTGGAAAAAATGAGGGTAAAAACACAAAGTTAAAAAAATAAGGGTAAAATCACAGTTGAGGTTTAAAATAAGGGTAAAATCACCAAATTCCCAAATATTTATTTCAGCTGTTGTACACTATAAATTGCGTGGGCGGCCCGCCCAGGCTCGGGCCCAGCCCGAAAAAAGCAGACCTGACTCGTCTAGTAGACAGTAATGGATGATATTTTTCGGCCCGACATAACCGAGCTTTTTTTTCGACCCGACTCGAATCAGACCCAGACCGCAAAATGCTAAGATCTACCTGTCGGCTATCCAGAGGCGACAGGAGCCCTATCCACTAAGCATCGGCTGACTGAGTCCCAAACAAACAATTAAACGAGCCCACATGCTAAATTTGCAATTACAAATAATAATAAAAATATTATTTTAGGTTGGAGGCGTCTGGACTTCACGCTTGGATTGGATCTGATATCAACGGCTTAGATGAATAGCAGAGGATCTCGTTCGGTATTATTTAGCCTTTCTCTCACGAGCTGGCAGGTGGGAACTGGGAAACGCAGGATTCCGCCCTGGCAGGTGGGAAGCGCAGGATTCCGCCGCCGGCCGGCACCTTGGCTTCCACCTGACGCCACCATTCAACCAACCCTCCGCCGGGGGAGTGACGGGTGAGTCATCACTCTCCTCCTTTGTCCGTTTCCTTTCCTATATGGCCGGAGCGAGATTAGTCCGCCACTCCACCTCCTTGCTCCCGCCACTGCTCCGTTACGCCGCCGTACACCACCACCACCGGCTGTACTCGCCTTCTTCCTCCTCCCAAGGTACCGTCCCCAACCTTCCTTCCCCTCTTTCTCTTCCTCCTCCCAAGGTACCGTCCGCCACCTTCCTTCCCCTTTTTCTCAGACCCTGGCGCCTCCCATCCCTGTGCCCTGCCTCTGTCCTGCAGGGGCGCCCCCTGATTTTACTTCCTGCGAAGAACCGGATTGCCAGGTGCTTGTTTGGGTTTGGGGCTTCGGGCTGTGTAGAGGTGCTCGTATGATGAGTGTTTTTTTTTTCTTTCCCGTCTTTCTTTTACATTCCTATTGGCAGAGTTTGTGTTGTGGTGCTAGTTAATGATGCAGAGCACCGCTAGTGACCATTAACTGTGTGAGATGCAGGGGAAATTGGGCGTACTAGTTGCTCAACCAATCTCTGGTTCTTTCCCTCCTGTACTAGCTCTAGATTTGTCCCTTTCCTCTCTTGCTTGATTCTTGTCTGACATCATTCTGCGCCATTCGTGAGTTGAACCATTAACCAGTATAAGGCAGAGGCCAAAATGACCATGTTAGATAAGGAACAACTGCTCTTGATGAAATTAACTAACCTTGAAGGAGGTAGTCCAATATCATTACTGCTTTCTCGAGTTCCGGCTGTGATGTACATCAGTCCAATTGTCTTTATGGAAGGATTGTTCTGTTTCTGTTAAATTGATAGGATGCAATCAGTTATTTGGAAAGTCCATTTGACAGATGGATATCTTTAAATCTTGTTATCTTTGTGATAATTGTCAGTCTGCTGGAGAAAAACGGTATCTGTGACTCCATGCAAATTTTTTGACTACATTGATCATTGTTACAGGTCAGTATTCAAAAATGGGTGATTCAAGTGAGAGGAGTGGCCACGGCACTTCTACACGGGTGCTATTCTGTGGTCCGTATTGGCCTGCTTCTACTAACTACACCAAGGAGTATTTGCAGGACTATCCATTCATTCAGGTTAGTTGCAGTACTATGCAAAAGGTCTGCTTATTCATGTATCTGTTGATTAAGATGCATATGAATGTACTAGCTAATTAACTGTTGTTTATTTTTAGTTTTATTTATATTGTACTAGTAGGTTTAATAATGTTACCAAAATTTGAATTTTGAAGTTCTACTTATATACAGCTAATAATGTGTGGGAGGGTTTCAGTTTGGAATATGCATTACAATATATCATTCTGTCCTCTACTGGTTACCATTGCTGATTCATTTATGTTTTTTTTGTCCCTTGTAATAATAGTTTGCCGTCTCGAGCAACCATGAGATGGTCACATGTCCTTGAAAAAAACAGAAAGGAGATGCTTTGCCCTCCATAATAACCATGAGATGGTCACATCTTCCTGAAAAGAATAGCAGAACATGCTTTCAATGTTAATAAGAGGAGCAATCTGATCACATAATATCATACAAATATCTGATGTTGATGTGTTTAATGTTTCCTTTATAAATGGAACTTCATACAAATTTCTGAATTTCCCATTGCGAATATAAAACTATCCTTTTCAACGAACCAAACATTACAATATTAATACACTAGCTTTTACAGATTTGAATTTGTAAAAGCTTAGCATTGCCAAAGTTCTGTAAGCTAGGCTTAGGCTGGTCATTGGTTCCTTGTTTACATGTTTATTAGGAATAGGTGTGTACTACTGTACTCAACTTGTTTTTGTTTTCTATTCCTTCTTTGGACATGAAACAAATTCTGAATCCTCATATTGTAATATAGTAGTTTGACAGTAGGTGCTTACCTCATAGTCTTGAGATATGAGCATGTCTTTTTACATGAGTCGCATTTGACTGTCAACTCTTTTTGTGCAGGTTGATGAAGTAGGTCTTGAGCAGGTACCTGACGTTATTCACAACTACCATATATGTGTAGTAAAAAATCGGCGTATAGATTCAGATATCATTGCCAAGGCAACTCAGATGAAGATTATAATGCAGTATGGTGTTGGGTTAGAAGGTGATTCAAATTCTGATGCTATCTTGTCTAACAATCAATCTGTCAATTTAACTAGCCCATCTTATATTAACTGCATATTTTCCACAGGTGTTGATGTAAATGCTGCTACAGAACACAAAATCAAAGTTGCACGAATACCTGGAAGTACGACAGGAAATGCTGTCTCTTGTGCAGAAATGGCAATCTATCTTGCTCTAGGTGTTCTGCGTAAGCAAGTATGTGTTGTATGCCTAGTAGGGCTGACCATGTGGAAGTTGGAAGTGGTCTCTTTTGTTTTAGTTTTTTAAGCTTCTCTTTGATGAAAGTTAATAACATTCTAACATGACCATTTCCACATTCATAAACAATTACAGCTTCATCACTTCTCAAGATATTATAATTTGTAATTAATCTCTCAATGATGCAAGGAAGCATGATTATTCTGCAGAACTAGGTCCTTCAGTATTCTATGGAAGATTAATAAAAACATAATGGTTTAAGCAACCAGCTTTGAGTTTGAGGTCTGCGAATTTGGATGAAAATGAATATTCCTAGTTCTACTTTTTTTTGTCTAAAATCTGCAAAAGTTATATGGTCCATCACCATTTTATTATGGTTCAAGTTAGGCAGTTAACATGAAATCTATTACTGAGACATTGTCATGATTTACAATGCATTTTCAGAGGAAAAGGAATATGTGATGATGCAAAAATTGTTGCACATTGATGACTATTAAAACTACTCACCTTTTTTCCTGGATTGATGATGTTTTCCAACATTTTTTCTCCATTTGAGATAAGACTTTGATCTTAGGTTTTTCTAATAATGAATTAGCAAAAATATGAAATATACAATCATATGAGAAAATGATGACAAATCTCCTAGTACCATTTCTGTTTGAAAATCATAATAACTTTACTTTACAATGGTGTTCAAAGTAATGAAGTTTTAATGTTTATACCTTAGTGACACTTGGAACACAGTACCTTTAGTTCAATTGTGTCCACTAATTTCATTAACCAAAATTTCTGGCGATTGGACTAATCTTTGGCTCATCATGTATATACTGTAGAGGATATGTAGTCATCTCTTTTAACAAATACACTACACTCCTAGCTTTCATCATCTTGATGCTAACTAGTTTAAGTTTCATAAACATAACTTTGATCCTTTCGTGGTTGAACATTGGGCATTTAACTTGCAGAAGGAGATGGATACTACTGTGAACCGGAAAGACCTTGGTATTCCAGTTGGAGATACATTATTTGGCAAAACAGTATGGTCGTGGTGTATACACCATTACATCTTTGATCTACGTTCTGTGGGAAATATCCACTTCATGTAGTTATTCTTATCTGTGCTGTGTAGGTCCTTATCCTTGGATTTGGGGCCATTGGCGTTGAACTTGCCAAGAGGCTAAGACCCTTTGGAGTGAAAATTCTTGCCACCAAAAGAAATTGGTCATCAGACACATTGCCATCTGGTATGCTCCATTGTTCCATTTCCTCCACATCATGGCCTTTATAAATAGTTTCTGTTCTGCTCCACCTGCTTAAAAAACATTCCAATTCAGATGTTGATGAGCTAGTTGACAAGAAAGGTGGCCCCGAAGATATGTATGAATTTGCTGGTGAAGCTAACATTGTTATAACATGCATGACCTTAACCAACGAAACAGCTAATACCTCTCTTTGTGTACTTAGTTATAAATATTCCTCCCAGATGACCTCTACTTGACCTTGATTAGGATGTCATCATTTCTACAGGTTGGAATTGTGGATCATAAGTTTGTTTCATCAATGAAAAAGGTACATGCTTGTTTCTGTCATACTGATCTCCTTGTTACCAGATCTGGAGGGCTCCTCATTTTGCTGACCCCATTCGTTCGTTTTAGTGTTATATAAATAAATAGAGAAGGAATGAACCATGAGCCATGCTATCAGTTTGAGAACGTTTGTACTAGAAAAATCTTGACTGGAGCATAATATTGTCGGATAAACCGATATCGCCATCATCTGCAATGGATTAACTTGAATTGCCTTATTTTTAAGCAGGGATCATATCTAGTCAACATTGCTAGGGGACGGTTGCTGGACTACAAGGCCGTGTTTGATCACCTGGAATCGGGCCATTTAGCTGGTTTGGGGATTGATGTTGCTTGGATGGAGCCATTTGATCCAGAGGATCCTGTTCTGAAATTCCCAAACGTTATTATGACGCCCCATGTTGCTGGTGTCACTGAATATTCCTACAGAACTATGGCAAAGGTTCATGCTTTGTGCTTGCTCCATTTAAATTGCGGCATCGCTAATCTTTCTTCAGTATTGAGCAACCGCCAAGTACTACTGACTACAGTTGGTCAGCAGATATGAATACGGTGCAACCAAACTCCAATTATTTGTTAGTTAGGTGACATGTTCACACAGAGCCCTTTGATAATTATTATATCATGAAGCTCCCTCCGCAGGCTGGGATGAAATCGCTATCCGCTGGAGAAAGGAAAGAGCCATTGCTGCTATTTTGGATAATTGTGGTAACTCTTCCTCTGCCTTTTGCAGTCTGTTGGTGACACTGCCCTTCAGCTGCATTCTGGGGAGCCGTTCACGGAAGTAGAGTTTGTCAACTAAAAAAAAGAAGGAAAAGTACAGGCAGAAGCCGTAGCTGCCATTCATCGGCTATTCAGTTCAGCTGGGAACTACTGCTACGATCATTAGTAGGTATAGAGAATAATGGGTCAGCGACGGTGACTTGTAAGAATAAACATGTAACCAAATGTTTGATGGCGATCTCCATGAGAACTCTGCCACTGGCTGGCTTGTAGCAAGTCATTTTCTTGCAATGTATTGCTTCATCAGCTAATTACATGTTCCCCTGAATCCCAGATGTTTCTCTGTCTATTCATTAATCTCGGCATGTTCACGGCTCTCGTTGTTAATGTACTCACGTGGAACACGGTCGCCTTTTCATAAATCGAAGTAGTTGATCTCAGGAGACTTTGGGCACGGTCACCTTCTGAAAAGAAACAAACGCATGTTTTCTCGATGATAATTGCTCACATTTTAATCACAAAGTCCAGAAGACATGAAAATAATAATAATTATTATAAACATAACAAAGAAGAGGTAGGGCTTCAGTGGTTTTCTTAATTTGTGTTAGAAGATTTTTTTTTTCTTAAGCCGGAATATCGGGTGCTGTCTAGCCACCGTGGATCGAGTTTGGAAGCATAGACTAAGTAAACTTCAATAAATCTCTATCTCTAATCTAATCTAATCTAATCTAATCTAATAATACTAAAGAGACAAAAATTTTGCCAGTTTTAAATTTTTGTCCAACTTTCCTCTAACTTTTTATATGTTCGTCACCGCTAATAATCCATTTCCAGTTAGTATTTTTTCCATATCCGTTTAGTTTTATTCCTTACTGAGTTTATGAAAGGATCAAATCAGCGTAGAGGGGGTGAATAGGTGATTCTCTAAAATCTGAAACTCAAAGACTAAGATTTGCAGTTAAATAACAGCCGGTATTACTGGTTTGTTTGGGTCGATACTACCGGATATTAAACACCGATATTACCGACGCAAACAAACGGTACTACCGGGATCCTAAATGCAACTACAAATCCGATGTAAATGAGATATGTTTTCGGATCAAGAAATTACCCCACTTCCCTAAGTATTGTAGGTGAAGATTGTAACCTTCCCAAGGCTTAGTTCCTTCTCAAAGTGTAGATCGGTCCTTCCCAACCTAAGAACGTGAGAGGGAAAAGGAAGAACACGAAGAACACAAGTACAAGCGTAGTATGCAAAGTAGAGATAACAAGCACGCGGGACACACTGATTTATCCCGAGGTTCGGCCAAACCACTAAGAAATGCCTACGTCCTCGTTGTTGAGGTGACCACCAAGGTCGGAGTCTCTTTCACCTCATTGCCTCACTCAAGCCACCACAAAGGTTAGCCGAGTTTCTCCACTAAGAATCACAGGGGAAATACAAACGCTTCGGGGAGCCCTCACAAATGAATCAACACGGGCTACCACGAAGAACACCTAACCGGCTAGGGTTCCAAGAACCCAAGAGTAATAAACACAAACCAAGCCGACAAGATGAGGAACCAAGTGCTCAAGTCGTAGATCGAAGCTTCCCACTCTCTAATCTCACTTCCCTAGCTCAAATCTTGCAAGGGAATGAATCTAGGAGCAAAGGGGAGAGAGAGGGGAGGAGTCAATGCCTGGGAGGCTCTTTGTCAGCTGGTAGGTCGCATGAATATGTGAAGTGAGTGTTTAACGGTTAGAAGTGGAGTGAGTGGCTATTTATAGTCACCTAGTCCCGAGGCCTGTCGGTAGTACCGACCACATACGTTTGGTAGTACCGGCCAGCCAAAAACACTGCGCCAGATCTAGTTTGACTTACTTGCAACCACCGACCAATGGGTCGGCACCACTGTGGTCGGTAGTACCGGTCCTATGGCAGTACTACCGCCAGGCCAAAATGGCCAGGAACAGAGAGCTCCGCGAGAAGACACTCGGGGCACTCGATACCACCAACCAGGGGTCGGTACTACCGAGCCCGGTAGTACCGACTTTTATAGCTGTACTACCCCCAAGCCATTTGGCTCACGAACACAGAGGTCCGCAAACTGACCTATGGGCGGTCGGTACCACCGGCCATGGGGTCGGTACCACCGAGTCCGATAATACCGGGCTTATGGCGGTACTACCGCTAGGGCATTTTCTAATCTACACAGAGAGGGTGAAAACTGGGTCTGGATGGTCGGTACTGTAACACCCCAGGTGATGACGTCAGTCGAGCAGTTAGTTTGAGCACAAACATAGTATGTCAAGTGCTGATCGAGAGATAATTTCTAGTATTGTCAGTGGTGACAAGTTCTCAGATCAATCTCGAAGGCAGAGCCGCAGTTTGAATTATTCCAAAAATAATTAGCAGCGCGAGTTAATAATGATTGTCAATTCCAGAATATTCATGATTGCTGCTAAACATGAATTTTTCTTGTACCTCACTTTAGTTCCTATCTATAGTGACTGGTAGAAAAGTTTCACGAAAATTAGGAATTAATAAGTCACATGAAATGACGAGTCACAACTTTGCCTATAATCAGTAATTAACAGAAGAAGATCAGTTGAGTTCAACCAAGTCTTGCAATTATGCCCAATCAATTATTTATGGACTCACGAGCAAAAGTTATGCAAGTTCCGTGTTGAGCAGACAAACAGAAAATGTCCCGACCGATGAGAGACCGTAATCCGGACCCTACCAGGTAACTGCTTTGACCGGCGTTGAATGGTATTTTCAGATGTTCGCATGTCAGTGTGCCTTAAACGAAAGTTGTAGTACAGATCAAGATGAACAAATTTCATTTTATGATCAAGACCTGAATCGGTGCCGAAAATAGTGGAAACGAGCTCGCAAGATGGAACACACTGCAGATTTCAGGTTCTAGAAATCGGCTAAGTCTGGACTGCGAAAATTGGAATTTCGGTCACCGTGAAGCTGCCGTCGACGATCGTTACCAGACAAACGATTCGGAATTTGACTGAGCGCCTTTACCGAAAGTCGGAGTACTCGTTGAGACGGCGACAACGAAATTAGTTTCGTCAGAATCAGAGTCTGGTTGATTAGTATTTGGAATTTTTGATCTTAACCGAAAGTTTCTGGAAACCTGCTAAATTGGGAAAGAAATTGGGGAAAAATTTCACGAGAAATTTTGCCGAAGCCGCGCCCCTTCTCCCGCCGCGTCCCGAGGCCGCCCTGCCCGCGCCCTCGCCCGATTGACCACCAGGGGCGGTGCCCCTCTCCTCACGCAAAAAACCGACGCTCCTCCCTCCCTTCCCCTCGGTCTCTCCCGTGCAGTAGAAGGAAACTACCAGCACGCTGCTCCTCTCCTCCTCCCATGAAAGACCGAGGCCGGTCTCATTTTTTCCCCTCTCCCTCCGAAGCTCTCTGCTCCTTCCTGCCCTCCATGACCGACCAGCGCCAGCAAGCTCCCGAGGGCTGGTCACCATCGCTCCAGCTTTTCCTCTTCTTCCTCCCTTTTTCTTTTCCCTTCTTTCCTGCGCCCCCTTTTTGTCACGGCTTCGACAGAACCGCGTCAGGCAGCGCGCCCCTGACCGCGCCCTTCTGCAGGTGGCCGGCATGAGCGCAGGGAAGAAGGCCGCCCCTCTGACCAGCAGGAACCAGCAGCGCCAGCCCCTAGCCCGGAACCCTAGCGCGAGCCCCCGTAGTTTTCCCCGTAAAAGGTAGAAGAAGGGTATGGGTGCGAAGCTGAAACTCTTTTTTGTTTTACTTTGCATAAATGGCATGACTCATGTGTTTTCTAATAAGTCCCTAAATGATTTCTGCAGGTTCTAGGGTTCCCGATGTAAAAGGGTTTTCTGTTTTTCGTTTTTGTTTATTTGGCAAATCTGGTTGAATATTGTAAAATGCGTAGTAAATCATAGAAATATCGAAAAATTGCGAGTGAGGACTTTTTGGAATCCTCGTGAAGAGTACTGTCCAGTAAATGTTTTATATGGTGGGTGTTAGTTGATAGTTTCTGTTGTAATGATTTATTTGTGTTAAATAGCATTAAATAGGGAGAAAATGATATCTACTGTGTTACTGCTTAGATTGCTATGAAATGTTTATGGTAGGCTTGTTATGTGATATATGTGCTGTGATAAAAATTTCAGAATTTGAAGTGCATGTATGAATTAGTTATGAATTTATTTTTCTTGCAGCCTATTAAATGAATTTAAATGATTTGTGATAAATGTTTGCATGTAAAAATGGAAAAGGTAGTTCCACTGTCTTCCTATGATATTGTTGTATCTTAGGTAATTTTATCCTGGCTATGTGTTTACAGAAAATATGATTTATGGAATTTTGTTGCTCTCACATGCATTTTTTGAATAAAACTTGCCCTGTTTTTAATAAATAAATTATAATACCTGAGCATGTAATATTTTTACAGTAGTCATGATTTGACATTATCTATCATCAGTAAAAATATAAACCCCAAATTATATGTTTGCAATGTCACTTAAAAATAATACCTATGTTAGTTAATTATTTAATTAATAAAAGCATGGTGATAAATAAAATGTATATGTTTAAATGATTGACCTTGTTGCATATTAATCTGAGATAAGTGATGTGTAATCATGATTATGACTGTTAGAAGTGTTTAATAGGTTGTATGTGTGCTCAAATTATTAACTAAACAAGTAGTGAAGTGAGTTTATTAATATGTTGAAATTGTTGCAAGCACAGTTTCTGTAGTGGTGTCGGTGTTTCGAACCCGGGGTATGACACCAACGAGTAATATGATCGCGTGCTCTCTTCCTGGATGTTGATGCAAGATGACACAAGGGTTTATCCTGGTTCGGGCAAAGAAGGCCCTACATCCAGCGGGGGAGGATGTTCTTGTATTAGTTGCACCTAAGTGCTTGTACAGGGGCGAATACAAGCTCAGTGAGCGTGGACCGGAGTCCGGACTCGTGTATGTGTGTGTGGACTTATGTGTGAAAGCGTGTGCGTAACCGTGGACTCGCGTCTTGTCCCCTGCGCGCGAAGGGCCTGGCGTCCCCTTTTATAGAACAAGAGTAGGCCAGGGTTTACACATGATTGACATGTACAACGCTCGATATGGCGAAGGGTAGGAACTCTGTCTTGTCGAAGTCACTGCAGCCAACGTGCAGCCAACGTGGGTGTTGCTGTTGAGGCGTCCTTGATGCGTGGCTTCCATCCCGGGCGCGGACGTGGAGGCGTGGCGACGTGGAAGCCGTACAACAGCCATCCCGGCATGTACAGGACACGGCGGGGTCCCTCCGGGTCTTGGAGTACTTGTCCTTCAATAGCATGAAAGCAGTCAGGACTCGAGGGGCGCAGGGCCGGCCTCGAGGTGGCGCCTACGGGAGGCTCGAGCCCCCACAGGTATGGGCAAGTCCCGGAATGCCCGGGCGTACAGCGGGATCCCAGGCCTCGGGGTGAAGCTCGAACCTGCTACAGTGCGTGGTATGGCCGAACAACGCTGTACTTGTGCCTCTTTGCCCATGCTTGTGGTGAAAACGAGGTTTGACTCTGGCTCTGGTTCACTGTGGCACACGCTGTGTACTGGAGGACGTGACCAGAGTAAGAGGACGCATTAAATGCGCAGTATGGGGCTAGGACGGAGCGCCAGCCCGAGGCCTGGCTCGGAGGGCTCGGGCGAGACGGAGATTGAGCCCCCGCCTGAGGCCTGGCTTGGAGGGCTCGGGCGAGACGGAGAATGAGCGTTCGCCCGAGGCCTGGCTTGGAGGGCTCGGGTGAACGGAGGTTGAGCTCCAGCTCGAGGCCTAGGGTGTGACGAGCCTCGAGGGATAGGCTATCGTGCTGGAGGGGCTTGAGGTCCCCGCGCGGGGTCCCGAGGAACGGTGCACAGCTGTAGCGGGTTCGAGGGGTAGGCTATCAGGAGGCGGTCGGTAAGGTTTTGGCAAGTCTAAGCTCCCTGGCGGTGGGCCTGCGTTGCACGCTCCGAGGGGTTGGTTTCTTGGAAGGTTAGCCTAGCTGGGTTTATTAATTGGTGTTCTAGGTTTAACCTATTTGTTTGCGTTGATTGGGGGTACCCCTTTGGTGTTCCCCCGACAGTAGCCCCCGAGACCTTGTTTGAGTGTTTGCACTCGAGCAGGGCCTCCCGACTGGGATCTCGAGGGTTAGCTAGCCGGATCTCGAGGGTTTGGTTGCTTTGATTCCGTGGGTGTCGTGCGAGCGACACCCGCGGGTGTAGCCCCCGAGGCCACAGGGGAGTGGTTAGGATTCCCTCGTGGGCTGTTTTGTGAGTGTGAATGTTAGTTGCGTTTTTTAGGTTCGGGGGTGTCGAGCCCGCGAGTTTTTTACCCTCTTTCGCCAAGGGGTGCCAGGCTGAACCGACCGGACGACACTTCGAGCCGTCTGGCACGGCGGTTGCCCTGGCTTGTCGTTCCGCGAGTCCTTTCGATCGGATGCGAGGGGGGATGCCTCGTACTACCATGAGCGGGCGAGTATCGAGGTTCCCGGTGAGCTGGTAACGGGGGAATCCAAGTGAGACCTCGTGCCCCGTTTGATAGGGTCGACCGAAGCCCGGAGGCGATCTCATAAAGCATGGGTGCTTAGTCTGCAGGAGTGCCGGGTCCATTCGATAGGACCCGGTGGCTCGATGCCTCCCTCCGAGGGGATCTCACTGCATGTCGTGCTCCTCCCCTTGGATACACGTGAGGGGCCTCGAGGGCTTGGCCCTCGAGCGATGCTGCGAGTGGCGCCCCTTAGTGTCCCTGACTCGGGTGCTCGAAGCCGGCTGTCGAACCCTCTTCGAGGGCCAGCCTTCGCTGCTTCGAGACTTAGGGCCGGGGCCCGTTTTTACCTTCCTGAAGAAGCCTCCGTCGCTTGGAAACCTTCTGCCCGTTGGGCGCGCCTTTTTAGGCGAGGTAGTGGAGATCGTGGCGCTAGGGCGACCGACAAGAAGTCGAAGCGGCAGCCGTGGTGGGCCTGGAGAAGTGGAGCGAATGCGGAGTTGCCGCGTGTACCTGTCGACCAGCTCGAGATGCGGTTAGGTGGGCACATTAAATGCGTGCGGTTACTTTTTCCGCCGTCATGGGAAACCCCGCCCGCTGGGGTTTTCTCCTATAAATATCGAAAGAGGGGAAGAGGAACCCTTTACTTTGCCTTTGCCTTTACCGCCGCCGTAGCCTTCACACGCTCTCTTCCTCGGGTTAGTCGATTGGGAATTTTCCGGCCATCCGTCCGCTGCTCGGGTGCGTGCCGTCATCGCCATGGCTGCCCAGACACAAGCGCTACCGGCCGAGGACTGGAGCCCGACGAAGGTGACGCAGCGCGAGATGGACTCGTTGGTGGCCCAGGGGCTTCTCCGTCCCAACCCAGAGGAGGGACCCACGTGGTGGGCTGTCCCGTCGGCGGATCACCGGGAGCCGCACCCGCCGGAGGGGTATGTGGTGAGCTTCACGCGCTACCACCGCATGGGGCTCGGTGTTCCGCCGAGCCGCTTCATGCGGGCGTTGACCCACCACTACGAGGTGGAGCTGCAACACTTCTCCCCCAACTCAATTTCGCACGCCGCCATCTTCGCCGCGGTGTGCGAGGGGTACCTGAAGATCGAGCCGCACTGGGAGATGTTCGTCCACCTCTTCCGGGGCAAGCTCTTCATCAAGGCCTTAAAGCCGAGCGGCAGGCGGCTCGTGCGCATGGGCTCCCTCACCGTCACTGCGAGGACTGGGACCTCGTCGGCCAATGTCCCCCGCGAATACCTCCGCTACAAGCTTTCCACCAACCAGGCCGGGTGGGACGACCACTGGTTCTACCTGCGGAATGAAGGTGGTCTCCTTCCGCAGTACACCGGCAGGGTCCTCACTCAGCGCCCGGAGAAGTGGACCTGGGGTGTCACGGCGGATAGGCAACGCCACCTGGTTCCGCTGATGAAGATGATGAAGATGCTGGTGGACGAGAAGAATCTGACCGTTCAGGCGGTCATCTGGGCGTTCCATCAGCGAAGGGTTCTTCCGCTGGCGGACCGCCCCCTTCTTATGCACGAGATGGGGTCGAAGGCCCAGCTCGAGGCGCTAAATCGGTCGAGGATGGCCGAGGAGAGGCTGCCTCGGAACGAGGGCGTCTCCCGGGTGTCGATCACGATCCAAGGGTCGTTCGTCCCCGAGGACACCAACCTAATCGCCATGGCACCCGACAAGGGGTGTCTTGACCTGGTAAGCCCCCCTTGAGCTAAGCTGTCCCGGGCCTCCTCCCCCTTTCTCTTTCTCCGAACCTTGTACATTCTTCTTGTGGTTTTTTCTCGTCATGCTTCTTCTTCTTCGTAGGGGACGTTTACTTGTCGTGCGTCGAGGCCCCCGGTGAGGGAGGACGCCACGGATACCCAGGTGAGGCGCCTCTCTGCTCAGAAAGACAAGGAGAGCAAGGATGCCAGAAAGAAGAAAGAGAAAGACAAAAACTTGCGTCGCTCGGCTCGGGAGCAGAGGCTGGCGAAGGCTCGTCGTAACTGACAGCCTGGAGATGGGTCCCCCGAGCTCAGCTCTTCGAGCTCGGAGGAGGAGAGTGATGATGAGGAGGATAGTGACGACGAGGGGATGGATGCGCGTCTGAGGCGTGCGGGGGTCGTCGACGTCCGGGCCGTCCGTTCCTCTGTGCAGGAGGATGTCTTGGAGGTCCCTCGGGCGAAGGGATCGCGCGGGACGCAGCCGCGGAAGGCGGCGCCGAGCCCTGCCTCGTCGGGGGCTCAAGGCCCGTCGAGCTCCGTGCCGGACGTGCCCCCGGACACAAGGAAGCCTCGGACCCGGGACGCCATCGCCGTGGCACAGAAGGAGGCCACGGCCACGTCTGCCCATGCGGGGGGTCTCGAGAAGGGCCAGCCCTCGAGAAGCGGCCAACACGTCGAGAGGGACTCCGGGTCCAATCACCGCAAGTCGCCGAGGGCGGCGTCGAGCCCACGGAGGAGCGGGCAACATGAGGGGGCGTCGAGCCCCCGCCATGATGACCGTCGGGTGGGGAGCCGTGAGCGCTCCCGGAGCTCCTCACCGCACCGTCGTCAGGAGAAGGAGACCGACGCGGGGGGACGTGACCACCGGCACGTGCACCGGAGCAGGTCCCGGAGCCCGCGCAAGGAAGGGCGCCACGAGGACCGCTCGAGGGGGACGCGGTCGCCCCCGGGACAAAAGGCAGGAGGAGAGCTCCCCACTGGGGTCGGGCCACGAGACGCATCGGGCGCTTTCCCCCCATCCAAGCCACGTGGAGACGGCTCAGGGGCGTGGCTCGAGCTATGGGGCGGGTTCGAAGCCCCTGAGCGGGTCCGGCGATTCGGGGAAGAGGCCCCGCCCTCGCTTTGGGTGAGTAGGTCTCCTTAATTTCGTTGGTAGGGAAACTTTACCTTTTTACCTTTGGTGATATGGGCTGTTTTCTAGCTTTTCAGGGAGAAGCGCCCCCGGCAGGAGATGGTCCCCGCAGCGTCCAAGCGGGCAAAGACCTCGAGTTCTGCCGAGGCCCAAACACCTCGAGGTATGGCTCCTTATTCCACTGGGGAGGCCGCTTGGCTGGCGAAGGCTCGAGCAGCCATGGCTCGGGGAAGCCAGATGGCCGCCGCGGATCTCGGTGAGGCCAACGCCGTCGACCACGGGGGTCGAAGCTTTTTCCTGTTTCTGACGACGTTGTTCTCCTTCTTCAGCAGGGACCACGGCTCCTGGCGCCAAGCCCGCTGCAACTGCGTCCGTCGCAGCACCGCACCCTCCTCTTCCTCCTCCTCCTCGGGTGGCGCCTATCGAGAGGGCCACACCTCCCCCCGTTGCGACGACCATCTCGGGGGGAGCTCCTGAGACAAGCATGGCTCCGTTGGCGTCTGGGGCTGAAGGGTCGACGGCCCTCGAGCCCCCGGTCGACGCGAGCCGGCCCGCGGAGAAGGGGAAGGAGGGAGAGGCGTCGGTGGAGAAGGTGCCGACGGTGGAGGAGCTCCTGGACGAGCTGGAGCGGGTGCCGCCCCCGGTCGAGGGCTCAACGCTGGAGGAAGAGCTCGAGGCACTGGCCGGGGCCGATGAGACGCCGGAGGACCCGATGAGGGGGGAGAGGTTGGCGACGAGCCACCCTTCGAGCGACCCGCTACCGGTCGAGTCCCTGCCTCTACGCGAGGCCGTACCATCGCCTCGGGCGAAGCAGCAGGAGGAGACGGCGGAGGTGCGGGGAGAGCCACAGCCGGTGCCGCCGGTTGGTGGTTTGCAGTTGGCGCTGCTTGAGCCGGAGGTCGAGGGCCCGCCCAACGTCGAGCTTGATCGACCGGCGTGGCCATATCCCGACGCGCCGAGCTCCTCCCACGCCATGATCCCCGTGGAGCGATCGGCTCAGCAGGGAACTTCGCGGGAGGCGGGGTTGATCTTCAGGGAGCTGGCCGCGCTCGTGGCGGAGGCGGAGCAGTCCTTCTCGGAGGAAGCGGAGAGGTCCGCGCAGGCGGCGGCTGCCCTCGCGAAGGCGCAGGCGCAACTCCAAGAGCTCCGTGCCGAGCTGGATCGGAACGCCCAGATGGCGAGCCGGCTCAACGCCGGACAGGCGGAGGCTCGGGCGGCTCGGGACGAGGCCGCTCAGGCAAAGCAGGAGGCCACCACCGCACTGTCTGAGGCGGAGGCGTCGAAGAAGGATGCCGCCGATGCTCGAAGTGAGGCCGCTACCGCCCGATCTGCGGTGGAAGCGGCGAAGAAGGAGGCCGAGAGGGCCCAAAGCGAAGCCGCCACCACCCGATCCGCGGCGGAGGCTGCGAAGAAGGAGGCCGAGGAGGCCAAGAATGGTGTCGCCACCGCCTAAGCTGTAGCGGAGGCGGCGTGGCAAGAGGTGATCCGGAAGGATCTGGCCCTCGCCGATACGGGCAAGCTGGTCGAAGGCCTCAGGGCCGAAAAGCTTGACGTGCTGTCCGAGAAGCGTATGCTCGAGCAGCGCGTCGAGGGCCTCACCAGCGACCTCGCTGTTCTGGGCGCGCACTGCGATGGTAATTTTCATGCCTTGTCTTTGCCTTGATTTCGAGGTTTTTTTGTCACGCCGCGGTCTCATTCTTTCTTGCTTGTTGCATAGACGTCGAGAAGACCGCCGAGGAGCTCCGTGAGATGAATCAGACTCTCGTGGAGCAACTCCGGGGTGAGACCATGGTGGCGGAACGGGCGCGTTGCACCCTCGACCGGCTCAGCTCTATGTGGGGTGCCGACCCGGTGGCCGCGGCGGAGGGCACGGTGGCTCGAGGCGATGCCCTGGTCGACGCCCTGTGCTTCTTCGACGTGGCCGCACGGGACCGCGTCAGGAGCGATCTCCACCACGGCATAAAGCAGGCGCTTGCGGCCGTTCGCTCCGGCTTCCGCTACCCGGTCAACGTTGTTGCCAAGGGCTTCATCGAGATCGAGGGGAAGGATGAGGAGTGGAACGACCGCCGCGTCGACAAGATCTTGGAGAAGGTGGAGAGGCTGGGGGCGGCGTTCGCCAAGCTCTTCGAGGAGGACGTGCTGCCTCCTGATGCGGATAGTGGTGTAGGTGGCCCCCCTCCTCCTGGCCCGGATGTCGAGGCTGAGCCCGCGGTAGAAGAGCTTGGGGAGGAATTCCAGACGGATGAAGAATGAGGCCTGCGTGCCAAATTTGGGCATCGAGGCCCTTGTAAGAATTCAAATCATGACTTATGGCCCGTCGAGGTCAATATGTGTATATGACTTGTTTATTTAAAGAAGTTGTTTTCTTTTCAAATTTATTCGATCACTTCTCTTTGTCGCTAGCTCGAGCTTCAACCGGCTTGGTCCGTGTACCTTCGATACGCGTCACGAGTTCCTCGAGGGGAGGCGTAGGTAGGGTACCGTAGCCCGGGGGCGTAGGTGGCCGTCTACGTCGACGCCCCCCGACTCTTGGAGGCTCGGGGTATTTACGGATTTAGACGCTGCTAGTATGCTCGAGGTGCGAGTCGAGACGAGGGTCGAATTTTTTGAAAAGAAAACGCGCTTTTTCTGGAGTCTGGGGACGCGCTTTTTTCGGAGTCTGGGGACGCGCTTTTTTCGGAGTCTGGGGAGGGGGTTCCCCCCCTTCAGCCCCCGAGGGAGGCTCGACCCTGAGCAAGGCAGGGTCGAGGCTACCTTAAGTTGCTAAGTAAAATGAAAGGTGGTGCACGAGTTGGCTCATTCATATTCAACGTGTTCGTACAAAGCGACAAAATGAACAAGGCCTCGAGGCCCTTAAGGGTAGAAGCGACGTAGCTGAGATATGTTCCATGCGTTTGCCAGGATCCTGCCTTGACCGTCATAGAGCTTGTACGTTCCTGGCTTGAGCACTTCAGCTACGGTGTATGGGCCCTCCCATGGAGGGGTGAGCTTGTGGCGCCCTCGATTATCCTGCAGCCGTCGAAGCACGAGGTCCCCCACCGCCATGTCCCTCTTGCGCACGTGCTTGTCGTGGTAGCGTCGAAGTGTTTGCTGGTAGCGCGCGGAGTTGATGAGCGCCACGTCTCGCGCCTCCTCGAGCTGGTCCTTGGCGTTGGCGAGCCTTTCATCGTTGGTTTGCTCGTTGTAGGCTCGAAGTCGAGGGGAGTCGTACTCGAGGTCCGTAGGCAAGACAGCCTCAGCGCCGTAGGTTAGGAAGAACGGAGTGAACCCGGTGGCTCGACTCGGCGTAGTCCTGAGGCCCCACAGCACCGAGGGGAGCTCTGCAGCCCACCCCTTTCCGAAGTTTTTGAGGGTCTTGAACAGCCTCGGCTTCAGCCCATGGAGTATCATGCCGTTGGCGCGCTCGACCTGCCCATTGCATTGAGGGTACGCGACCGAGGCCCAGGTCACGCGAATGTTGTTGTCGTCGCAGAAGTTGGTGAACTTTTTGCCCGTGAATTGGGTGCCGTTGTCGGTGATGATGACGTTAGGCACCCCAAACCGGTACATGATGTCGGCGATGAACTCGACGGCCTTCTCGAAGGTGGGGTCGCTTATGGGCTTGGCCTCGATCCACTTGGTAAATTTGTCGATGGCCACGAGCACATGCGTGTACTTTCCGGTTGTCATCTTGAGGGGACCCACGAGGTCGAGCCCCCAGACGGCAAACGGCCAAGCGATGGGGATCATCTGTAGAGCGTGCGTGGGCTGGTGCTTTTGCTTGGCGTAGAACTGACACCCTTGGCAAGCTTGGACCAGGCGCTTGGCGTCTCCGATGGTGGTTGGCCAGTAGAAGCCTTGCCGGAAGGCGTTCCCTACCAGGGTCCTTGGCGCTGCATGGTGGCCGCAAGCCCCCGAGTGCATGTCGTCGAGGAGCCTACGTCCCTCCTCGAGGGGGATGCAGCGTTGAAGGATTCCTGATGGGCTTCGACGGTACAGCTCTCTTTCGTCGCCGTAGATGACGTAGGTCTTGGCCTTTTGAGCGATGCGTCGGGCCTCCGTCTTATCCTCCGGTAGCACGCCTTGCGTCAGGTAGTCAAGGAAGGGCGTCCGCCAATCGAGGGGTCGTGATGAAGAAGAGGCGGGCGTGTCAATCTGCATTGCCTCATCGGATGTCGAGGAGTCGTTCTCGAGGGGTGGCGTTAACGGTCGAGCCTCCGCGTCTGGCTCGAGGTGTGGCGTCGAGGGGCCAGCCCCCGGGCCGATTTTGACGGATGGCTGGAAAACGTCCCTCGAGAAGACATCTGGTGGAACCGTGCCGTGCGTGGACACCAACTTTGCGAGCTCGTTTGCGGCCTCGTTGTATTTTCGAGCGATGTGGTTGAGCTCGAGGCCGTAGAACTTGTCTTCTAGCTTGCGCACTTCTCCGCAGTATGCCTCCATCTTGGGATCGATGCAGCTCGAAGCCTTCATAACCTGGTTGATGACGAGCTGCGAGTCCCCTCGAACGTCGAGGCGTCGGACCTCGAGCTCGAGGGCGATGCGCAGCCCATTGACGAGGGCCTCGTACTCGGCGACGTTGTTGGAGACGGGGAAGTGCAAGCGTAGCAGGTAGCGCATGTGGACTCCGAGGGGTGAGATGAAGAGCAGGCCTGCGCCTGCCCCCGTCTTCATGAGGGATCCATCGAAGTACATGGTCCAGAGCTCGGCTTGGATTTGCGCCGGCGGGAGCTGGGTGTCGGTCCATTCAGCAACGAAGTCTGCCAACGCTTGCGACTTGATGGCTTTTCGCGGGGCGTAGGTGATGGCCTCCCCCATTAGTTCGGCGGACCACTTGGCGATGAGCCCCGTGGCCTCCCGATTGTTGATGATCTCACCGAGGGGGAAGGATGACACCACCGTTACGGGATGAGCAAGGAAGTAGTGCTGGAGCTTGCGCCTCGTGATGATGATGTCGTAGAGCAGCTTCTGGATGTGCGGGTACCGAACCTTGGCCTCGGAGAGCACCTCACTTGTGAAGTACACCGGCCGTTGGACCGGCAACGCACGACCCTCCTCGTGCCTCTCGACGACTATGACTGCGCTGACCACCTGAGTGGTTGCGGCCACATAGAGGAGAAGGGACTCGGGGGGATCATCACCCTGGGCTGGTCGTGGCGGCACGAGGATTGGCGCGGAAGTCAGCAACCCCTTCAACTTGGTTAGGGCGTCCTCGGCTTCAAGGGTCCACGCAAAGCGTTCCGTCTTCTTCAGCAAGCGGTAGAGAGGTAGCGCCTTTTTCCCTAGCCTCGAGATGAACCTACTGAGAGCAGCTAGGCAGCCTGTCACTTTCTGTACGCCCTTGAGGTCTCGAATTGGGCCCATCCTTGTGACTGCTGAGATCTTTTCGGGGTTAGCCTCGATCCCCCGTTGTGAGACAATGTAGCCAAGTAGCATGCCCCGAGGCACACCAAAGACACATTTCTCGGGGTTGAGCTTCACATTCTTGGCCCGGAGGCACTCGAACGTGGTCTCGAGATCGCTGATGAGGTTCCCGACTTTCTTGGTTTTAACCACGATGTCATCGACGTAGGGCTCGACGGTTTTGCCTATGTGTTCGCCAAAGATATGCTGCATGCAACGTTGGTACGTTGCCCCGACGTTTCGAAGGCCGAAGGGCATTGTAACGTAGCAATACATACCAAAAGGCGTGACAAAAGAGGTAGCGAGCTCGTCGGATTCTTTCATCCTAATCTGGTGGTAGCCGGAATACGCATCGAGAAATGAAAGTACTTCACACCCCGCAGTGGAATCGATAATCTGATCAATTCTAGGTAAAGGAAATGGAACTTTTGGACACGCTTTATTCAGACCGGTGTAGTCTACACACATCCGCATTTTTCCATTCTTTTTCCTATCTAGTTGTAACACCTCTGGTGTTTAATCTGTAATTAACCTGACATGTCATCATCATTAGTCATAATCATTCTTGTCATGCATTAATGTTTGTCTAGTGGTTGCTTGCCTTTACCTTTTCCTAAAAGGTATTTTGTTGTGTAGTGATCTCTTTTCAAAAAACCCTAAATGCCCAAATCTTCCTTTAAGGGCAAAATGGTAATTTCAACTCTGTGCCAAGTCTTGTGTATTTCTTGTTCAGTTTAGTGTCTTGAAGCTTTGTTGTGTTGTTCAAAACCCAAAATCAAAAACAGATTTCAAATCCCTTTGAAAAACCCTAAATTCCAAACCCTGGTTTTTACCTCTCTTTTAATAATTTAAAAACTATTCAAAATTTGGACTTGGTCCAAAAAGCAAAGTTGTAGATCTTGTCAAGAGGAACAACTTTGGTATTTACAGATTTTTGAGTTCCAATATAAAACCAAAAGTAATTTTGAATTTATTCAAATCCCAAAAGTGTTCCCTTTTCTGTTTTTGAATATAATTCTAAAACTGTTTGGAAATTGAAAATGTTCTTATTGACAAAGTTGTAGATCTCCTTTTTCTGCACAACTTTGGTATTCCGAGTTTTTCCTATGCAGTTCAAGTTTTGGGAGTAATTTGCAAAATGCAGAAAGTCAAACCCTAGACCTAGCCCTGTTCATCTTCAACCTAGAGCTACGGGGGGCCCCGGCCGTGGCCGAGCCGCCGGCGCTGCGCATGTCGCACGGCTGGCCGCTCCTCACCTGCCACCAGTCTGCCGCCGCTGACACCGTGCTCATTCCGCACCCGCACGCGAGCGCTGACCCTCTCTCCCGTCCCCCACTGCTCCCAGCACGTCGCCGCCGCGTGGCCGTCGCCGGCGAACGCACACCCGGTCCCTGCACGCACGCCCGTCCTTCCGCCAGCGTGCAATCGATTGCGCACGCTTCGGCAAAGCTTATCCGCCTGCACGCGACGCTCATCCGTCCCCGAGCACGGCTATAAAAGCCACCCGCCGGCCGTCGTTCCTCCGCCACCGTCGCCAGCTCACTCCAGGGTCTCCGCCGCTCAACCACCTAGCCCAGAAGCTCCGCCTTGAGCTCGCGAAGCTTCCCAGCCCCTCAATTTTACCTCCGCCGCCTCCAATCGCCCGGCGTAACCCTATCTTCCCAAACTCCGGCGAAACACCGGTGAGCACGGGATTGAGAAATACTCTCTCCCCGGCCGTGATCTTTCCTCCCCGACCCCTGCTTCATCTTCCTTGCCTCCTTGCGCTCCTAACCCGCTCCTGGTGACTGTGTCTGGTGTACAGAGCCGCCGGCACGCCGCTCGCCGCCGAGAGAGCTCCGCCGAAACACCGCCACGTCGAGCTCCCTCGTTCGACCCTTGTTCCGTCCCGCCGAGCCCTGCCTCCGACCCGTGGTAAGCACTCGAAGCCCCCGGTCTCTGCTTCCACTCCGCTTCGCCCGAGCCAGGCCTCGAGCAAGCACTCGCTCGAGCCAGGCCTCGAGCAGACACGTACCCTCGCCACTTCACCGAGCCCAGCCTCGGAGCGGACTCACACACCGCTTCGCCCGAGCCTAGCCTCGAGCGGACTCACGCACCCTCAGCTTCGCCGAGCCTAGCCTCGAGCAAGCATGCACCCTCCGCTTCGCCCGGGCCTCCCGGCCAGGCCTCGGACGAAACGATCGTTTTCCGTCTCGCCCGAGCCTCCCGGCCAGGCCTCGGACGAAACGATCGTTTTCCGTCTCGCCCGAGCCTCCCGGCCAGGCCTCGGACGGCCGATTGTTTCCGCTTCGCCCGAGCCCTGCGAGGAAGGAGCACAGTGCTCTTTTCCTTTTTGGAGGTTGTGAATAGTGTTCATTTTTCATCTTTTTGTATGATTTTCTGTATTGCTCCAAAAATTTTGAAAATTTTACGGTTAACTCTTTATACCTTGTAGTATTTTAGAAAAATATGAAACTTGGACTTTGTGCAAAAATTTGAAAATGAAAAATCTCCCTTTTAATTAAGAAATGAATGGTTTTAGATTTTTAGAAAAACATGTGTAGCTCCAAAAATCATGAGATAAATTTTTATGTGCTAGTTATGTCATGCTTAGTCTGTGGTAGATTTTTGAGGCCTTTTGGAGTAACTTCATAAAATGACCTTTTTATATAATTAGGAAAAATAAAAAAAAATCAAGTAGAGTTCTTGTTGTATGCCCTGTGTTGCATTGTTCATGCTAGCATACTCATAAGCATACATCCTTGCATCCGTTTAGTGACCGAAGGAGAAGACGTCAAGATCGAGGCAGCCGCTGACGAACCTGTCCCCGAGGCTACCCCGAGCTCCGACACCTGCCCTGCCGCCCTCGAGCCTGCCCTCTTTGCTCTTCAAGGCAAGCCCCGGTGCATTTAACCCCTTTCCTTCAATTTATAAAATGATTTCCTTAAATGCTTTTGAGTTAAATTATTGCATTAGGTTTATAGGAGTTGTGTGCTATCCTAATTGATGCACTATCCACCTTGACCACTGATACACCCGATACCTGCTTTTCAAAAGTATTTGAAAAATGCTTAGCAATGCTTATTGAATTAGACTTTGCAATAAAATGTCATTTTCAAAAGTGTGATCACTGAAAGAATCTTTATGGGAATTTGGCTTTACTTCCCGTTCGATGACTGCTTGCCTAGCTAGCATGTGGTCATTGTCGAGAAGAGGTTGTCCGCGCGTACGGTGCCGTCATGTTGTAGTCCGGGACTCAACAGTTGACACCGACCGGGACAGGGTTGAAAAACCGACAGGACCTGTACTCTTGGGTTAGAGTCCCGAGGTGCTTGTTGCTGACGGAAAAACTTTAGGGACCATCCGTATGGGGGCCTGCTGGTCAAGACTTGTAACTATTCACATACTTCGGAAAGCTCTGGCTCCGAGGAATCTTTTATTGGACCGACAACCGCGCACTGGGAGTGGAGAGATGGCGGAAATAGCATGTACCCACGTGGTCGTCGTACCTGGATAGGAGTGGTGTACTGTACTTTCGGGTGGCGTAGGACCGGGCCCAATCTTGGAGGAATCGTGGTAGACGAGTTGGCATATGCAAGCTTGGGTGCGACATATGCAGTGTGGATAGGGATCCTCAGCTGAGTATTATTTATCCGGATTAACGTTGCTCCTCGGTTATGGAGACTTGGTCACTGACTGTCAACGGAGAGTGGTTCTCAACTAGGAATGTTTTGAAATGTAAAATGAATCAGGAACGATGAAGAATTGAGGAATACTGAATCTTTCCAAAATAAAATAAGGTTTACAAAATGCTTTTCTGCAAAATACCTGATCTTGCTTAAGCCTTACCTTGACTACCCTAAGCCTCTCATTCCTGAGTCTTCTCCCTTTTCTTTAGTCGGGTAAGTCTTGTTGAGTACCCCAGTACTCAGGGTTTGTTACCCATGCTGCAGGTATGACTGAGACCCCGATGTGTCTTGCGCCCTGCTGCATGACCATCGTCGAGGAAGAGGCCAATGAGGACGAAGAATAGTTGTGCACCCTCGGGCTGGGTGATTATCAGTATCTTTATTTTGTTGTACTCCGCTACGTTGCCTTTGTCTATTTCTATTATCAGAACTTGGTTTGTAATAACTGCACCTTAATTTCTATTTGGAACCCTCCTTTGTAAAACTAATGTTATTTAAGTCTTCCGCTCTTTATTCCGATGTTATTTGTAAAAGTATGCAATGCTGTAACCGAATTGTGAGATGATCCTGCGGACATTGGGCACTGATGTAGCCCGGTGGCGAACAGGTCTTAATCACATGGAACATGGGTTCGGCTGTCAGAGGTTGACAGGGACACGTGGGCCATGAGATTAGGGCCGTTCCGTCACAGAGTGGTATCGGAGCATCTCACTTTAACGTTGCAGTGTTCGTTTTTGCGAAAACTTCAAAAGACCTTTTGAGTCCAAACAAACTAAACTTGACTAATTTGAGTCCAAATTGCTTCTCTCATCTTGTCTCTCATATGGCAACACTAGCTAGTGGAACAACATGTTTTAAGCCCTATGTTCCTTATTTATTTATTGCATTGCTTTGTTCCGTAGGAACGATTCATGCATCATGTCATAATCACTTAAGTTAACTTCCTCTCTAAGTTCGTTGGGGTAGTATGCCTTTACCTGTTCTTGCTAGCCTTTCTCATCCATCTTCTCTTATCCAGACATGGCTCGCATCAAGCTGACCGCCCGCAAGTCGACTGGACCGCATGGTGTGCCATGCCACCAGCTGGCACCACGCGCTGGGGAGGAGACTGGAGAATCTTCCAACAGTCGTCGCTTTCCCCGCCGCACCCGTAAGAACCTGAAGGAGGAGATCAAGGATCTGAAGGCTGAGCTGAAGAACTTGGAGCATGACTTCTACCACTCATGCCTGGAGTTTTATGAGGCACGAGCTTCCCTGGAGCAGGCCAACCGGAACACGGTTCGCGCTATCGAGCAGCGCAATGATGCTTGGATCCGCGAGGACGTCACCAGAGCCGAGCTCCACGGACTGCAGCAGTACACAGCTCAGATTGAACAGTTCAATGATATGCTTCATGAGGAAGTGCATCAGCTGTATGATCAACTCCACCCCTTGGTACCCCCGGTTATGGAAGACCCTGAGGACGGAGTAGTGGAAGAACCCGATGTGGAACAAGAGCCAGACGTGGACGAAGAAATTGAACCTGCTGAGGACGTCCACGCTGAAGACGAGGACGAGGAGGAAGAGCCTGAGCTCATCCTCGAAGAAGACGACGACGAAGAAATGATCATCATCGATGAGGACTAGACCCGTCTTTAGGAGATGGAGATCCCGTGTGTCTGTACCACCTGCTTACCTAAAACCTTAGTCTAGGTTTGGGAGCGTTAGTCTGTCTTTTGTTAAGTCAGTCTGTATCTTTCTTTTCGTACCTTTTTCCCCTTATCAGTCAGTTGTGTCTGTCAGAAATCTTTATCAATCTATCAACCTTTGTATCAGTGAAGCTTATCAGTCAGTTGTTTCAGAACCCTATCTATGAATGCTAAAGTTCCAAGTTGCTTAACAGATTCCTGTGAACACTCGCACTAGAGCTGGAGGTTCTGATGATGCCAACCTTCCAAACCCTCCACCTGTTCCTGCTACCCTAGCAGATGCCATTGCAGCCTTGGCAGCCGCTGCTAACCTGATGGCTCAAAATCAGGGGCAGCAGAACAATGGTCACCGTGGTCACCATAACATCAACAACGAGACCACATATGTGGATTTCACCGAGACCCGTCCACCAGTTTTCACCAAAGCAGATGAACCCCTAGAAGCTGATGACTGGCTCCGCACTATGGAGCAAAAGTTCAGTCTTCTCCGCTGTACCGACATCCAGAAGCCCCGGTTCGCTTCCCAGCAGCTTCGTGGTCCAGCAAGCGCTTGGTATGCCAACCTGTTGGCTGCCCAGCCAGAAGGTCATCAGTTGACCTGGGAAGAGTTCCGCACCGCTTTCCATGCACATCACATCCCTTCGGGATTAATGAAGATGAAGCTTGATCAGTTTCTGGCACTGCAGCAGAAGGACTCCTCAGTGATGCAGTACGTGGGTCAGTTCAACCATCTTAGCCAGTATGCCTCAGAGTATGTCAACACAGATGAAAAGAAGAGGGATTGTTTCCTTAGAGGTCTGCATCCTAAGATCCGCAGAAGTCTGTCCAATAACCTGACCGGTTCGTATCATGATGCCGTTGATCGTGCTGTTGCATATGAAGAAAGCAACTATCAGTATCAAGAGGAAAAGAAGAAGAAGAAAGCAGGATCCAGCAGTTTCTCTGGCGGTCACAAGCGCCAGAGGATCATATACCACCCCAGTCACCACCAAAATCGCCTACCTTACCCCAACCAGCAAGTGGTCGTCCGTACCGCGGCCACCACCCATAATGCCAACCAGCAGAGTGCCACACAGCCGAACGCCCCAGGTGTTCGTATCACCACTCCACAAACAGCCTACAACCATCCCTGCTACAACTGCGGCCAGCTTGGTCACTGGTCTCATGAGTGCCCAAAGCCCAAGAGGTATGCCCAGAATACTCAGAAGAATCCTGGAGGATCTCAGCAGCAGCAGCACCGTGCACAGCAGCGGCATGTTCAGAAGGGCAAGATTGTCAAGAAGCACGGGCAAGTCTACTACACCACTGTCGGCGACATCCCAGAAGGAGAGCCCATCATGATCGGTAGGTTTCCCGTTGCCAATCATCCTGCAGTCGTGTTGTTTGATTCTGGTGCATCGCATTCCTTCATCAGTCGTACATTTGTCTCTAAGCATGAGATATCAATCGGGGAGTTGAAAGAAAATTTCTGTATATTTTCGCCTGGAGGGCGTATAAGTACTAAGGAAGTGGTTCGCAGTATACCAGTAATGTTGGGGGAACATGTATTTCCTACCACCATGATAGTGCTACGTGATCAGGAGATAGATGTCATTTTAGGCATGAATTGGATGTGCCAATATAAAGCCATGATCGACATCCTGAATGGAGTTGTGAGAGTGGACATTCCTAACAGCACCTCCAAACTCCTTCTCCAACTTCCAATACCTCGAAAACCAGCAGCCACTCAAATAAATACCGCCTATGTCCTGGAAACCAGAGACATCCCCGTGGTCTGTGAATTCCCTGATGTTTTTCCTGAGGATTTGCCTGGTCTGCCTCCTGACCGTGATGTTGAGTTTGCCATAGAGCTAAAGCCCGGGACTGCTCCCATATCCCGCAGAGCTTATCGAATGCCTCCCAGAGAGTTGGCAGAGCTAAAAATCCAATTACAAGATTTGTTGGACAAGGGTTTCATTCGCCCAAGCTCGTCTCCTTGGGGTTGTCCTGCAATCTTTGTAAAGAAGAAAGACAAGACTCTCAGAATGTGTATTGATTATCGCCCACTCAATGAGGTCACCATCAAAAATAAATATCCCTTGCCTCGTATTGATCTTCTCTTTGACCAGTTAGCTGGAGCCAAGGTATTCTCCAAAATCGATCTCAGATCTGGCTACCACCAAATAAAGATTCGTCCTGAAGATATTCCTAAAACAGCTTTCACCACCAGATACGGCCTATATGAGTACTTGGTCATGTCCTTTGGTTTGACCAATGCCCCTGCTCATTTCATGTACCTCATGAACTCTGTGTTCATGCCAGAGCTTGATAAATTCGTGGTCGTGTTCATTGACGACATCCTTGTCTACTCAAAAACCCCTGAAGATCATGCCGAACATCTTCGTATCGTTCTATCCCGTCTCAGAGAACATCAGCTGTATGCCAAGTTCAGTAAATGTGAGTTCTGGTTAGATCAGATACAGTTTCTTGGTCATGTCCTATCCGCTGAAGGTGTGTCAGTTGACCCTGGTAAAGTGGCAGACATTCTGGATTGGAAGCCACCTACCACTGTTCATCAAGTCCGCAGCTTTATGGGAATGGCCAGATATTATCGTCGATTCATTCCGGATTTCTCAAGAATCGCCAAGCCTATCACTGAGTTAGTAAAGAATTCTGTGAAGTTTGTCTGGTCACCAGCTTGTGAGCAAGCCTTTCAAACGTTGAAGAAACTGTTGACCACATCACCAGTGTTAGCCCAGCCGAACATCGAGAAGCCCTTTGATGTCTACTGTGATGCATCTGGTACTGGTTTGGGCTGTGTTTTGATGCAAGAAGGTCGAGTGATCGCATATGCCTCCCGACAGCTTAAGCGACATGAAGAGAATTATCCAACCCATGATCTTGAGTTAGCAGCAGTGGTGCATGCCTTAAAGATCTGGCGTCATTATCTGTTGGGCAGTACCTGTAATGTGTACACTGATCACAAAAGCCTGAAGTATATCTTCACTCAAGAGGAACTGAATATGAGGCAGAGAAGATGGCTTGAGTTAATTAAGGACTATGATCTTGAAGTGCATTACCATCCGGGTAAGGCGAATGTGGTTGCCGATGCGCTCAGTCGCAAGTCATATTGCAACTGTCTGATGATGAAACCCTATGATTCTTCTTTGTGTTATGAGCTGGAAAAGTTGAATATTGAAATGATTTCACAAGGAACTCTGAATAATATCAGAATAGAAACCCCTATCAAGGAGCAGATCATCGCTGCACAGAAAGATAACCCTGGAATCAAGCACATCATCGAAAAGGTCCAATCCGGAAAGGCTGATTGTTTCAGGATTGATGATACAGGAGTAGTAAGGTTTAAGAATCGGTTAGTAGTTCCTAAAGTGCCTGAGTTAAGAAAGTTAATCCTTGATGAAGCACATTTGACTAGATTCTCCATCCACCCCGGTAGCAACAAGATGTACCAGGACTTGAAGCAAAGGTTCTGGTGGACAAAGATGAAGATTGAGATCGCCCGGTATGTCGCTCAGTGTGATACTTGCCAGAAAGTCAAAGCCGTGCACATGAGGCCCGGAGGAGAATTGCAACCTTTACCTGTACCTGCTTGGAAATGGGACGATATCAGTATGGATTTTATCAATGGGCTACCAAAGACACCAAAAGGTTTTGATTCCATCTGGGTGATCGTGGATCACCTCACTAAGCAAGCTCATTTCCTGCCAGTCAAAACCAGCTACACCGTCCCCACATATGCCACTTTGTACAAGAACCACATAGTGAAACTCCATGGCATACCCAAGACCATTGTCTTTGATCGTGGTACTCAGTTTGTCGCAAAGTTCTGGAAAGCGTTCCATACCTCACTTGGAACCAAGCTCTTGCATAGTACAGCATATCATCCACAAACAGATGGACAAACTGAGCGAGTCAACCAAGTGTTAGAGGATATGTTGAGAACATGTGTGCTCACCTTCGCAGATACTTGGGATAATTGTTTGCCCTTGGCAGAATTCTCGTATAATAACAGTTATCAGGAGAGCATCAAAATGGCACCCTTTGAAGCACTGTACGGTCGCCGTTGTCGTACACCTCTCAGTTGGTCTGAACCTGGAGAAAGAGAATTCTTTGGAGTTGACCTAGTGAAAGATATGGAAGAAAAAGTCAAGCAAATACAAGAGAATATGAAAATTGTGCAATCTCGACAGAAGAGCTATGCCGACAAAAGACGTCGACCTCTGAAGTTTCAAATCGGAGATTATGTGTACCTGAAAGTCTCACCCACCAAAGGAGTCACTCGTTTTGGAGTTAAAGGGAAGTTAGCGCCTCGCTATATTGGTCCCTTTGAGATTCTGGAATGTTGTGGCAAGGTAGCTTATAAGCTAAGGTTGCCTGATCATCTTTCCGCCGTCCATAAAGTGTTTCACGTCTCCCAACTCAAGAAGTGTCTCCGAGTGCCCGAATATGTGGTAGATGTTGAAGGTGTTGAGTTAGAACCCGATCTGTCATATTCTGAATATCCAGTTCGTGTGTTGGATTACAAAGATCGTGTTACCCGGAGGACCACCACAAGATGGTACAAGATCCAATGGAACCAACACTCTGAAGAAGAAGCCACTTGGGAATCCGAAGACTTCTTAGCAAAGAGCTATCCCGACTTTCTCGATACTCTGTAGATATAAGCTTTTACCCTTGTCCTTCTTAAGACGCAGAATCTCGGGGCGAGATTTCTTTTAGGGGGGAAGGTTGTAACACCTCTGGTGTTTAATCTGTAATTAACCTGACATGTCATCATCATTAGTCATAATCATTCTTGTCATGCATTAATGTTTGTCTAGTGGTTGCTTGCCTTTACCTTTTCCTAAAAGGTATTTTGTTGTGTAGTGATCTCTTTTCAAAAAACCCTAAATGCCCAAATCTTCCTTTAAGGGCAAAATGGTAATTTCAACTCTGTGCCTAGTCTTGTGTATTTCTTGTTCAGTTTAGTGTCTTGAAGCTTTGTTGTGTTGTTCAAAACCCAAAATCAAAAACAGATTTCAAATCCCTTTGAAAAACCCTAAATTCCAAACCCTGGTTTTTACCTCTCTTTTAATAATTTAAAAACTATTCAAAATTTGGACTTGGTCCAAAAAGCAAAGTTGTAGATCTTGTCAAGAGGAACAACTTTGGTATTTACAGATTTTCGAGTTCCAATATAAAACCAAAAGTAATTTTGAATTTATTCAAATCCCAAAAGTGTTCCCTTTTCTGTTTTCGAATATAATTCAAAAACTGTTTGGAATTTGAAAATGTTCTTATTGACAAAGTTGTAGATCTCCTTTTTCTGCACAACTTTGGTATTCCGAGTTTTTCCCGTGCAGTTCAAGTTTTGGGAGTAATTTGCAAAATACAGAAAGTCAAACCCTAGACCTAGCCCTGTTCATCTTCAACCTAGAGCTACGTGGGGCCCCGGCCGTGGCCGAGCCGCCGGCGCTGCGCGTGCCGCACGGCTGGCCGCTCCTCGCCTGCCACCAGTCTGCCGCCGCTGACACCGTGCTCATTCCGCACCCGCACGCGAGCGCTGACCCTCTCTCCCGTCCCCCACTGCTCCCAGCACGTCGCCGCCGCGTGGCCGTCGCCGGCGAACGCACACCTGGTCCCTGCGCGCACGCCCGTCCTTCCGCCAGCGTGCAATCGATTGCGCACGCTTCGGCCAAGCTTATCCGCCTGCACGCGACGCTCATCCGTCCCCGAGCACGGCTATAAAAGCCACCCGCCGGCCGTCGTTCCTCCGCCACCGTCGCCAGCTCACTCCAGGGTCTCCGCCGCTCAACCACCTAGCCCAGAAGCTCCGCCTTGAGCTCGCGAAGCTTCCCAGCCCCTCAATTTTACCTCCGCCGCCTCCAATCGCCCGGCGTAACCCTATCTTCCCAAACTCCGGCGAAACACCGGTGAGCACGGGATTGAGAAATACTCTCTCCCCGGCCGTGATCTTTCCTCCCCGACCCCTGCTTCATCTTCCTTGCCTCCTTGCGCTCCTAACCCGCTCCTGGTGACCGTGTCTGGTGTACAGAGCCGCCGGCACGCCCTCGCCGCCGAGAGAGCTCCGCCGAAACACCGCCACGTCGAGCTCCCTCCTTCGACCCTTGTTCCGTCCCGCCGAGCCCTGCCTCCGACCCGTGGTAAGCACTCGAAGCCCCCGGTCTCTGCTTCCACTCCGCTTCGCCCGAGCCAGGCCTCGAGCAAGCACTCGCTCGAGCCAGGCCTCGAGCCGACACGTACCCTCGCCACTTCACCGAGCCCAGCCTCAGAGCGGACTCACACACCGCTTCGCCCGAGCCTAGCCTCGAGCGGACTCACGCACCCTCAGCTTCGCCGAGCCTAGCCTCGAGCAAGCATGCACCCTCCGCTTCGCCCGAGCCTCCCGGCCAGGCCTCGGACGAAACGATCGTTTTCCGTCTCGCCCGAGCCTCCCGGCTAGGCCTCGGACGGCCGATTGTTTCCGCTTCGCCCGAGCCCTGCGAGGGAGGAGCACAGTGCTCTTTTCCTTTTTGGTGGTTGTGAATAGTGTTCCTTTTTCATCTTTTTGTATGATTTTCTGTGTTGCTCCAAAAATTTTGAAAATTTTACGGTTAACTCTTTATACCTTGTAGTATTTTAGAAAAATATGAAACTTGGACTTTGTGCAAAAATTTGAAAATGAAAAATCTCCCTTTTAATTAAGAAATGAATGGTTTTAGATTTTTAGAAAAACATGTGTAGCTCCAAAAATCATGAGATAAATTTTTATGTGCTAGTTATGTCATGCTTAGTCTCTGGTTGATTTTTGAGGCCTTTTGGAGTAACTTCATAAAATGACCTTTTTATATAATTAGGAAAAATAAAAAAAAATCAAGTAGAGTTCTTGTTGTATGCCCTGTGTTGCATTGTTCATGCTAGCATACTCATAAGCATACATCCTTGCATCCGTTTAGTGACCGAAAGAGAAGACGTCAAGATCGAGGCAGCCGCTGACGAACCTGTCCCCGAGGCTACCCCGAGCTCCGACACCTGCCCTGCCGCCCTCGAGCCTGCCCTCTTTGCTCTTCAAGGCAAGCCCCGGTGCATTTAACCCCTTTCCTTCAATTTATAAAATGATTTCCTTAAATGCTTTTGAGTTAAATTATTGCATTAGGTTTATAGGAGTTGTGTGCTATCCTAATTGATGCACTATCCACCTTGACCACTGATACACCCGATACCTGCTTTTCAAAAGTATTTGAAAAATGCTTAGCAATGCTTATTGAATTAGACTTTGCAATAAAATGCCATTTTCAAAAGTGTGATCACTGAAAGAATCTTTATGGGAATTTGGCTTTACTTCCCGTTCGATGACTGCTTGCCTAGCTAGCATGTGGTCATTGTCGAGAAGAGGTTGTCCGCGCGTACGGTGCCGTCATGTTGTAGTCCGGGACTCAACAGTTGACACCGACCGGGACAGGGTTGAAAAACCGACAGGACCTGTACTCTTGGGTTAGAGTCCCGAGGTGCTTGTTGCTGACGGAAAAACTTTAGGGACCATCCGTATGGGGGCCTGCTGGTCAAGACTTGTAACTATTCACATACTTCGGAAAGCTCTGGCTCCGAGGAATCCTTTATTGGACCGACAACCGCGCACTGGGAGTGGAGAGATGGCGGAAGTAGCATGTACCCACGTGGTCGTCGTACCTGGATAGGAGTGGTGTACTGTACTTCCGGGTGGCGTAGGACCGGGCCCAATCTTGAAGGAATTGTGGTAGACGAGTTAGCATATGCAAGCTTGGGTGCGACATATGCAGTGTGGATAGGGATCCTCAGCTGAGTATTATTTATCCGGATTAACGTTGCTCCTCGGTTATGGAGACTTGGTCACTGACTGTCAACGGAGAGTGGTTCTCAACTAGGAATGTTTTGAAATGTAAAATGAATCAGGAACGATGAAGAATTGAGGAATACTGAATCTTTCCAAAATAAAATAAGGTTTACAAAATGCTTTTCTGCAAAATACCTGATCTTGCTTAAGCCTTACCTTGACTACCGTAAGCCTCTCATTCCTGAGTCTTCTCCCTTTTCTTTAGTCGGGTAAGTCTTGTTGAGTACCCCAGTACTCAGGGTTTGTTACCCATGCTGCAGGTATGACTGAGACCCCGATGTGTCTTGCGCCCTGCTGCATGACCATCGTCCAGGAAGAGGCCAATGAGGCCGAAGAATAGTTGTGCACCCTCGGGCTGGGTGATTATCAGTATCTTTATTTTGTTGTACTCCGCTACGTTGCCTTTGTCTATTTCTATTATCAGAACTTGGTTTGTAATAACTGCACCTTAATTTCTATTTGGAACCCTGCTTTGTAAAACTAATGTTATTTAAGTCTTCCGCTCTTTATTCCGATGTTATTTGTAAAAGTATGCAATGCTGTAACCGAATTGTGAGATGATCCTGCGGACATTGGGCACTGATGTAGCCCGGTGGCGAATAGGTCTTAATCACATGGAACATGGGTTCGGCTGTCAGAGGTTGACAGGGACACGTGGGCCATGAGATTAGGGCCGTTCCGTCACACTAGTACAGGGTTAGCTAGCCACTCCGGGTGAAATACCTCCTTGATGAATCCAGCCGCCAAAAGCTTGTGCACCTCCTCGCCGATGATCCTGCGCTTCTCCTCGTCGAAGCGGCACAGGCATTGCTTCACCGGTCTAGACCCGGCCAGGATCTCCAAGGCGTGCTCGGCGACTCCCCTCGGTATGCCTGGCATGTCCGAGGGGCCCCATGTGGCGGAACCGTCCTGATTATAAGAGCTCAAGTATTATCTTAGCCAAATCCGTCTGACTTCGACTGATACTTGAACCCATACAACCCCGGTAGTCCGGAAATCTCGAAGGATTTCTAACACCATACATCAAACAGGATCGCATCGTTCAAGGATTCCATTCGTAATGATACATCATAACGAAAACAAAACCGAATTTAAAATATCAGAGTGCGAATTTAAAATGGAGTTATTACAATACCGAGTTTAAAAGTGCGGAAGCTGAAATAGTTTGAAACACGACCACCACACATGTGGTCCAAATAAAACTTCATTGTTTTGATAAATCTACTCGACACAACTCACTCCTCCCTTAAAGATAATGTGCCACTAGTAGTCTTGGTCCAGCAAAAGAAAAGGGGAAAGCTTCTGGACGACCCTGCCCTGGGCCTACTCCTCATCACCTTCCACCGGGTAGAGGCAGTGCTTACAATAGCCGAAGTAGACCTGGCCATCTGCAACAAACGGGATAAACCCTGAGTACGGAAATGTACTCAGCTAGACTTACCCGTCCAACTGAAAATAAAGACACCAAGGGTATGCAAGGCCTTTTCAGGTGGAGCTGGGATCTTTTAGTTGCGAGAAGCTCAAGTTCAGATAGGAAGTAATTAGTGATAAAGATGAGCTGCCATTTTTAGACCTATTCCTTAATTCTAGGTTTTTCACCTATACTAGAGCACTCACTTGAATCTACCAATCAATAATATAACCATATCCGGTTGACTTATCCACATTTTAGTTGAACCTTTAAACATCACATGGAGTTGTATCGTGGTGAAGCTCGCCATAGTTTCCCACTAACCGGGGGTGACGGCGACTCGAATCGAATTCCAAATCAGCTGATGAAAGACCTTTAATACCAGCCCACACTTTCCCCGTCGGGTCCATGCATTGGGCAACCGCTCGACGCTTGTTCGTGGTGGTAATCGTCGCGGTTCAAGCACGGACCGCCCAATCAGAGTCTGGCGATGGCCTCACGCGGCAGATCGCAACTTCCGTACTAGAGGGCACGACACGGGTTGAAACCGGCCCGAACAGCTTCTAACCGGCTTTGGGGTCGATGATTACAGCACCGACATATCCCTAAGTAAAAGGGCACGTTCAAAAATGAACGAGGGCCAACATCGATACAAACCTACACGATCCAACGGATGGACTGCCCCAAGTTTCCGAACTTGTGCCCTGCCATCCCGTTGACTGTATTTCATTACTACTCAGGTTCTTTTCCACGATAGCAAATATAGCCAACCGTGATCCGGTAAATACCCATCCGGGTATTACGGAAACATCCTTAACTACCACTTTTATTAAGCAGGCTAAGCAATTCTACATTGTAACTAAATAACAGGATAACAAGGTAGATATTAATCAATAACCAAGGAATGGTAATGCAACAAGTAGGATTCATTTCAACTCCTAGACCTAATGCATCACAATATAAAAGGACTCAAGTAATCTTAATTGCAAAAGATAGGAGGCTTAATATGCTCCGGGGCTTGCCTTGAGTGAAGACTGCTGCCTCGTGAGAGGGACACTCAGGTAAGTTAGGGTCGTGGACGGGGTCGACTTTCTCTGGCTGCTGCAGCTTCTGGATCTCCGGCTCGGCGTTTAGCTCCTGCTCTTGGTGGGGCTCCGGCGGGGTCGATCCTATTGCGTGCGATGAATATATATTTAAATAAATGCGGTGCAAGATGAAGGTGACATGAAAAGAATAATTCTTGAAAACCAACAAAGTCAACTTGTTGAACCACTTTTGACATTGAGGTAATTACTTAATTATTTCGTAAAACAAAATCTGGTTATTCACTCTTTTTCTTATTTAATTTAAACCAAAGAAACTCCGATTGAACTGCAAGTGCATCTTTCTGGACTCAAAAAAATCCACAAAAATTCCAGAAAGTAAACAACACTTGCTGGACTCTACTGAACAAGTTTCAGCCAAAAATAAACTATAGAACTGCAGATACAAAAATGACAAGCAAACTGCCCAAAAAGGTGCTTTGAACTACAACCCTACTGTAAAAGGGTGCACAACTCTATTTCATATTTTTCCCAGATTCTACTTCACATTTTTATGTTTATCAAGAAAGTTCTATGAACAGAAACATTGTATTATTTCTTACAGGAATTTCCAAAGATAAACACAGACAAGCACAGTTGTAAAGCAACTACAACTTTTTCCATAAAACAGATCAAGTTTATATTTTTCATAGACTCTTCATGGCATACAGAGACTGCACAAAATTTCCCATATTTTATTTCAACCTATAAAACACCTTAACACTTTTTCTAAGAAATCAGCAAAAAGGAACTTTTAACCATAACAGGAACTCTTTTCATAAGAACAGTACTTCATATAATTTTCACAGGCACCAAACATAACAAAGAACCTATACAAATTTTCCCATGAATTAACTCCATCAGAAAACACTTAATTCCATTTATCCCAACAAAAGCATGTACACGGAAATAAATGAAAATAGTAAAATAACTGCTATCAAAAATACATTCATACTTTTCCATGATAGATCTACTCATAAACAAACCAACAAAACTGAAAGTACTCCATTTGGACTTATAAATCATGCTGTACAAAAATAACAAGCATCTGTGGAAATTAAAACTAAAAGAAAAACATTTGAATGCTGGCTACGTGCACCCGGTCCATGGACCAGCGAGTGGCTGACGCGCGGGGCCCGTGGGTCAACGGGAACCCACCCTGGCTCGAGCGCACGGCGGTAGGGGATCGGCCGAGGCCTGGCTCGAACGAGACCGCGGCCGAGGGTTCGCTCGAGGCCGAGTTCGGGCGAGACGGACAACTAGTCCGTCCGAGGCCTGGCTCGAGGCCTCGGGCGAGACGGGAAAACAAACGCCCGTCCGAGGCCTGGCTCGAGGGCTCGGGCGAGGCGGAAACACAAACGCCCGTCCGAGGCCTGGCTCGAGGGCTCGGGCGAGACGGAAACACACACGCCCGTCCGAGGCCTGGCTCGAGGGCTCGGGCGAGACGGAAACATACACGCCCGTCCGAGGCCTGGCTCGAGGGCTCGGGCGAGACGGAAACATACACGCCCGTCCGAGGCCTGGCTCGAGGGCTCGGGCGAGACGGAAAACAGGGGAGAGGTTTGACCGTCGATTCCTCGCCGTCGGTGAGGTCGCCGGCGGGGAAGCTAGGCTTGTGAACTCACCTCGACGAGGCGCATCGAGTGGTGTAGGTGGTTTGGCTAGCGGATGGTCGGAGTGTGCCGGCGGCGAGCGGCAGCGCACGGAGGCGGCGGTGACGCGCGACTACGCCGTCTCCGGCGGTCGCCGGTGAAATTGGGGGAGGCAAAAGCTCGAGTGGACCCTAAGGAGCAAAGCTACGGGGTTGGTTTGGCTCGGGTGGCTCCAAAGGAGCCTGGCCACGAGCGAGGTCTGCGGCGGCGCCCATGGCGCTCGGCCGGGGAGAAGAGTGCGATAGGGAGCGGTAGCGTTGAAGCTCGTCGGTGTTCTTACCTTGCCTTGACTCGGTGAAGGTCGAGGATGAAGAAGAGGGGCAGTGGTGCTCGGGTCGGCGAGGAACAGCGTCGTGGGCTCAGCGGTGGTGATGGCGTCCGCGGCGACGCTCTCCGATCTCCGGCGTTGGTGGGGCTCGAGAGGTGGTGCAAGCGGGAGCACCGGGTGTCCAAGGTGTAGACGGAGTGGTGTGCGAGACGAATCGGGTGGTGCTGCTCCGGTGAGGCCGGAACACGGCGGGGCTTTTGCGGTGATGGTCGCGGCGAGCGGGGAGGTGTTCGGCGTGTTCGTGGGAGAGTGAGGGAGAGAGCGAGAGTGAGAGCGGGCGAGTGAAATGGCAGTGGGGAGAGGGGAGTGCGGTGCGCTCGGGGTTTTGATCGGCTTGACCGGCCGGTGGTCGTGGCGGGGCCGGCGACGGGACGTCGCGGCAGCAGCGGCGCGGTCGGCGACGCGAGCGCGGAGCGGGCGAGGCAGATCGTGGCGTGATCGGGTGAGCAAAGATCTCGCGGGGAGTGGGCGAGGAGGATTCGCGGCAGAGGCGTGCCGCCACGCGGCGGTTGCGGCCGGCGTACGGCGCGGCCGTCAGCGGCGTCAGCGCGCGGCGCGCGCGGCGAGGCCGGCGCAGCAGGCGAGGCGGAGCGGGAGAGGGAAAGCAAGATAGCTTGCGTGCTTGGGCGGAGGAGATCAGGCGACGATAGGCGGACGCGGATCCTCGGCAGGGAAAAACGGCTACGTGGCCGCGTCGCCGGCGTACGGCACGGCCGCGGGTCGGCGAGCGGCGTGCAGCGCGCGGGCGAGGCTGGGCCGAAAGGCCAGATGGGCCGAAAGGGGTGGCACTGGAAAAAAAAAACGTTTTCCTTTTTCTTTTTCCAAATTCTTTCAAACTTTGACCACTCAAAAACAGTTTCAAAAACTCCAAACTAGGTTTTGACCAAAATACAAAAGTTGCTCAAAACATTTTTCTCTACAACCTTCATATAAGACACTTTTTCTGAAAACCATTTTTAGATCCTCTACATAAAGAAAGCCAAATAACTAAACAAAAGGCAACAAGCACTCGTATGCACATGCAATGATGCAATGCATTGCTTATGCTCCTTTAGTAGCTAATGAAGTTCCTAATGCAGTGCTTGACACTAGGGTGTCACACCCCACGCAAACATGTTGATGTTCGCGCGGAGAAAGTCGACGAGCATTGCCTCCTATTTAGACTCGAGGCTGGCACTGATGGCCAGCGTCTTGCCATCGGTCGAGGTTGGGTCGACGGGTATCAGCTTGGTGTGCTCTGCCGGCTCGAAGGCGCCGGCGTGACGTTTTGCTTTAGGGGCCTCTTCGGTGGCCAGGGCCGCTAGGGCTTCGAGCGAGTCGAGGTGGACGTTGGCCTCCCCACGCTCGACGCACTCCACGTCGCAGTGGTACGCGTGCTCGTAGGAGGTGTCGATGGTGATGACCCCTTTCGGCCCTGGCATCTTGAGCTTCAAGTACGTGTAGTTGGGAACCGCCATGAACTTGGCGTAGCCTGGCCGACCGATGATGGCGTGGTAGGTCCCTTGGAATCCAACCACCTCGATGGTGAGCGTCTCCCGGCGGAAGTTAGCCGGCGTGCCAAAGCAAACCGGCAAGTCGATGCGCCCGAGGGGGTGAGCCTTCTTCCCTGGTACGACTCCGTGGAACCCCCCGACGCTGGGTCGGAGCTGATCCCTCGAAATCCCCAAGAGGTCGAGAGTCTCGAGGTATATGACGTTGAGGCTCAAGCCCCCATCCATCAACACCTTGGAGAACCATACGTCGACGATGACGGGGTCGACGACGAGGGGGTACGCCCCGGATTTACGACATGGTCCGGATGGTCGTTACGGTCGAATGTGATCGGAGCGTCGGACCAGTCGAGGTACTGGGGGGTGTCGTGGCGGAGTGCGAAGACCTCCCGGCGTTCCTTCTTCCTCTCCCGAGCTGAGAGCCCGACGGTTGGGCCCCCGTAGATCATGAAGCAGTCACGCACCGGGGGGAAACCCGCGTCCCTGTCGTCGCGTCATTTGTTGTCCTTGCCCTTAGGCGTGTCCTCCTTCTTGTCGTCGAGCTTGGCGTAGAAGCCCTTCAGCAGTCGGCAGTCTTTTAGCTTGTGATTCACGGGGCCCTTGTGAAAAGGGCAGGGGTCCTCGAGCATCTGGTCGAAAACTGCCCCGTCTGGGGGGCCTCGAGGTTTCTTATGGTCGAGGGCACCCATGAGCACTTCTTCATCGTCGTCGTCGTCGGCGTCGCGCTTCGCCTTTTGACCTTTGCTTTTATTCTTCTTCTTCTTTTTGTTATTGTTGTTGTTGCGGTTCTTGGCGTCGTTGCCCTTGTTCGAGCCCTCCGGTGCGGTCACCGCCTTACCTTTGTCCGTGGAGTGGCCAAAGAATGCCCCCACTGCCTCGTCGCCTGAGGCAAAGCTGGTGACACGATCCATCAGGTCCTCGACCGTCCTAGGATGGTAGCGTCCTAGCTCATGAACTAGCTCTTGGCATATCGTGCCCGCGAGGAACGTTGAGATGACGTCCTCATCAGGCACGTGGGGGAGCTCGAGGCGCTGCTTCGAGAATCGCCGAGCAAAGTCGCGGAGGGGCTCGTCCGCTGCCTGCCTGCAACGCCGTAGATCCCAGGGGTTGCCTGGGCGCACGCAAGTCCCCTTGAAATTCCCGTCGAAGACCCTGACTAGGTCGGCCCAGTCGTGGATCCGATCCGGCGGGATTCCCTCGAGCCACCGGCGGGCGGTGTCCGAGAGGTAAAGTGGGAGTTGGCGTATGATCACACGGTCGTCGCTCTTTGCTCTGCCCAGTTGGCAGCCTAGGCGGAAGTCCGAGAGCCAGAGCTTGGGCTCGACCTCCCCGTCATACTTCACGATGTTGGTCGGTGGTCGGAAGCGGTCAGGGAGGGTTGAGGTGTGGATGGCCCGGCTGAAGACTCTGGGGCCCGGGGGCTCGAGGACTTGTCGGTCCTCGTCACTGTCGTAGTGCCCCCCTTGATAGGCGCTATAGCCACGCTCTTGGGCCCCCTTGTCCTTGCGCCGGCGGTTGATGTCGTTGTGGGCGTCATTGGGGTCTCGAGGTGGCCGGTTGTCGACGATCCGTTCCCGGACTGGCCTAGCTCGAGAGGCGTCCGGTTGGTGGACGGACATCTCGCACTCGTTGCGGGGCGTGTCTGCTGGTTTCCCCGAGGCCGCCCCGCGCCGCCGCGAGGCTGAGCTCTCCGCCTGCTGCACAGCGGCTGTCTCGAGGAGGTTCTTCATTTCCCCAAGCATGCGCCTGGCGTCAGGGTTGGAGACGGCGGGTAGATCACGGAGCAGCATTGCCGCCGCCACCACGTTCTGCCCGGCTCGCGGGAAACGCACCTCGGGGCGTGCTGGTGCCCCGTCCTCGAGGATCTGCCGGTGGACCTCTCGAGCGCGGCCACGAACACCGGCGCCTCGAGGCTGGGCTGGTTCCTGTGCTATAGTTTTCTCGAGTTGCAACAGGCGCTGTCGCTCCTCCTCAGCCTTGGCGATGGCCTCCCGCAGCTGCGCGAGCTGCGCCGCCCGGTCGTCGCTGTGCTGAGATGGTGCAGCCGGTGTTGGGGGTTCGTTCCTCCCCTGAACGCGTGATCCTCCTGTCGCAGCCATGTTTCCGGGCTCTTCGAGGTTGAGCGCCGGCCTGGTGTTGTTGTCGCCGTCGTCCTCGGCGTCGTCCACGACCCCCTCGAGCTGTAAGCACTCCCTGGTGGGGTCACAGAGGTCAGGGTCATGGTAGTCGTACTCATCGGAGTCGGAGCTGCTGATGCCGCGCCGCCCTAGCTCGTGCCGGGACTGTAGCTCGCGGTACCACTCCCCGAAGGTGGCTCGACGAGGTGGCTCGACGGCTCGTGAGAGGCCGCGGTCGACGTGCGCGGGGTAGACGATCTCCAGGTCGGTGGTGGCTCGTAAGAGTACGCCCGGACGCTCCTCCCGCTCTGCGGCAGCCCGGTCCTGACGGCGCTCATCGAGGCGGTGGGCGTAAACAGCCGCGGAGTTGTTGAGGCCAAACGGGAACCGCTGGCGTTGGGCGCGGTACACCCCGTGTGGGAGGAGGCCTGGTGGTGTCGACGGAGCACGGCTCGGGGGCCTCTGGCCAGGCTCCCGGTCCGTGCGCGTGACGAATGCGAACTCGCTGGGGGAGTGCGCACGCGCCCTGGAAGTCTCCGGCCGCGCGCCGGGCAGGTTCCCCTCGGGGACTCTGCGTCGGCCGCGGGGAAGTGGGAGTGCGCCGCGGGCACCGCCCGTGCCCGGCGTCGATGGTGACGACGGCGTCGCTCGCGAGGTGGCGACGCGTGGTGGTGCGGGCGACACGCCACGCCCCCGCGCGGGGGTGGCATGACAGGCCCTCCGCTCTAGCTCTCCGTGGAGAGCAGGGTCAGCTCGTTGCCGTTGCCGGTGGCCAGGAACTCGAGGCTCCCGAACCAGACGACGGCACCAGCCGAGAACGAAGGAGGGGATGAAGCCATCCAGAAAACAATGAGAAATCGACTCGGACACGCGAAGGCCCCTACCTGGCGCGCCAACTGTCGGTGTTTCGAACCCGGGGTATGACACCAACGAGTAATATGATCGCGTGCTCTCTTCCTTGATGGTGATGCAAGATGACACAAGGGTTTATCCTGGTTCGGGCAAAGAAGGCCCTACGTCCAGCGGGGGGAGGATGTTCTTGTATTACTTGCACCTAAGTGCTTGTACAGGGGCGAATACAAGCTCAATGAGTGTGGACCGGAGTCCGGACTCGTGTATGTGTGTGTGGACTTGTGTGTGAAAGCGTGTGCGTAACCGTGGACTCGCGTCTTGTCCCCTGCGCGCGAAGGGCCTGGCATCCCCTTTTATAGAACAAGAGGAGGTCAGGGTTTACACAGGATTGACATGTACAACGCTCGATATGGCGAAGGGTAGGAACTCTGTCTTGTCGAAGTCACTGCAGCCAACGTGGGTGTTGCTGTTGAGGCGTCCTTGATGCGTGGCCTCCATCCCGGGCGCGGACGTGGAGGCGTGGCGACGTGGAAGCTGTACAACACCCATCCCGGCATGTACAGGACACGGCGGGGTCCCTCCGGGTCTTGGGGTACCTGTCCTCCAATAGCATGAAAGCAGTCAGGACTCGAGGACGCAGGGCCAGCCTCGAGGTGGCGCCTACGGGAGGCTCGAGCCCTCGCAGGTATGGGCAAGTCCCGGAACACCCGGGCATACAGCGGGATCCAAGGGCCTCGGGTGAAGGCTCGAGCCCTGCTACAAGTGCGTGGTATGGCCTCGAACAGCGCTTTGTACTGTTGCCTTTTTGCCCATGCTTGTGGTGAAAACGAGGTTTGACTTTGGCTCCGGTTCACTGTGGCACACGCTGTGTACCGGAGGATGTGACCGGAGTAAGAGGACGCATTAAATGCGCAGTATGGGCTAGGACGGAGCGCCAGCCCGAGGCCTGGCTCGGAGGGCTCGGGCGAGACGGAGATTGAGCCCCCGCCTGAGGCCTGGCTTGGAGGGCTCGGGCGAGACGGAGAACGAGCGTTCGCCCGAGGCCTGGCTTGGAGGGCTCGGGTGAACGGAGGTTGAGCTCCAGCTCGAGGCCTAGGGTGTGACGAGCCTCGAGGGATAGGCTATCGTGGTGGAGGGGCTCGAGGTCCCCGCGCGGGGTCCCGAGGAGCGGTGCACAACTGTAGCGGGTTCGAGGGGTAGGCTACCAGGAGGCGGTCGGTAAGGTTTTTGCAAGTTTAAGCTCCCTGGCGGTGGACCTGCGTTGCAGGCTCCGAGGGGTTGGTTTCTTGGAAGGTTAGCCTAGCTGGGTTTATTAATTGGTGTTCTAGGTTTAACCTATTTGTTTGCGTTGATTGGGGGTACCCCTTTGGTGTTCCCCCGACAAGTGGTGATTAGTTCGTGAATAAAATGCTGTAGTAATGTTCTATACAAAAGTTGTAGATAACTTTTTTATCTTGTTTGTCCTAAAATTTCATGATTTTAGGCCAAGTGGTTTAGGGGTTATAGTTTTTGTAAGTTGGCTGTCAGGTGTTGCATACTTTCTGGGCAGATCTGAAAGAATGAATTGTTTAGCTTATTTAAGTTATGAATCATATCTTGTGTTAATATAAAAGTTGTAGTGCTTTTCATAATCTTTCTAAATTGTTTTAGATCACTATTTTTGGTGGTCTAGAACTTGAGTTACATATGTTTAAAGTTAGAAGTTTGAATCTGTCCAAAGTCTAGACAGATTTACTTGTTCGAGTTGGTTAGCCTTGATAACTGCTTAATCATCTTGAGATAATTATAAATAAGTTGTAGACAACTTAATAAGCTTTCTAATAAGTCTTATGTCAAGTCTTTTGGTACTTTAGATCTCCAGTTATGGCTGTTCAAAGATGAATGTAATATTTTGTCCAAAGTTGGACAGAAGTGCTTGTCTGTTATGTTTGACCTTTTTAATGACTGAATCATTCTTAAGTGGTAATAACAAAGTTGTAGATAATTTCATTAGCTTTCCAGAAAGTCTAAGATCACCTTGTTGGGATGTGTGTAGCTCCAGTTATGTGTGTTTAAAGTACATAGTATGTGTTGTCCAAACTGTATAAATGAACCAAAGTTGATTGCTATGGCTTAATGTTGCTTATGTGATTCTCAGTGCTATGTCATGACTTGATGATATTTAGCTTGTGCATTCCATGTTATAAGTTAATTAACCTGATGTATTATATAAATATATTAAATAATGATGGTTGATATGTTTACTTAATATAGGAGTTGTATGCGCATACATGTGTGTCATTTGTGTGATGTATGTAATGTAGTCTTGATTGATTGTTGTACTTAACCTTCCTACATGCCTAATGAACCTTGTTTAACACCTTAGTATAATTGTAACCTGCTGAAGTAATTAGTAATGCTTGTGTTGTGCGCCACATGTTTGCTTCGTAAGTGTTTCCCTTGCATTCATACGCTTGCATTGCACATCTCATTTAGGTAATGGTAGATACATAGTGAAGGACGTGATGATGGGGCTAAACCCGAAGACGGTATTTGGTGGACTATCCCGAAGATGCGGAGTTAAACAAGTGCTACAGCGGAGATGCTCGCCAAGCGAGTATCACCTAACAAACACTAACCTAGTGTTGGTTCCCAGGCAAGCCCCGGAGCATTCTAAGTCTCCCAGTTTTACAATTAAATTACTTGAGTACTTTTATACTGTGATGTGTTAGGTATAGAAGTTGTTTGGATCCTAATTGTTGCATTACCATTCCTTGAATTATTGGTTATACCTGCCTTGTTACCCTGTTTATTTACTTTAAATGTAGCATTGCTTATTATGCTTAATAAAAGTAGTAATTAAGGATGTTACCGTAATACCCCTGGTGGGTATTTACCAGATCACGGTTGGCTATATTTGCTATCGTGGAAAAGAACCTGAGTAGTAATGAAATACGGTCAACTGGAAGGCAAGGCACCAAGTTGGAACTTGGGGGCAGCTCGTCTGTTGGATCATGTAGGTTTGTATCGATGTTGGCCCTCGTTCATTTTTGAAAGCGCCCTTTTACTTAGGGTTGTCGGTGCCGTAATCGCCGACCCCGAAGCCGGTTAGACGCTGTTCGGGCCGGTCTCAACCCGTGCCGCACCCTCTAGTATGGAAACATGATCTGCCTCGGAATGACCATCGTATAGTTCGTGGTCCGTGCTGTGAGCCGCGACGATTACCACCACGAACAGTATCGAGCGGTGACCCAATGCATGGACCCGACGGGGAAAGTGTGTGTTTGTGTTAAAGGTTTCTCGCCAACTGGTTTGTAATTCGATTCAAGTCGCCGTCTCCCTCGGTTTGTGGGAAACTATGTCAAGCTTCACCACCATACAACTCCATGTGACATTGATGGTTCAACTAAAATATTGATAAAGCAAACCTGATATGGTATTATATTATTGTTTGCTATATTCAAGTGAGTGCTCCAGTGCAGGTGCAAAACCTAGAGTCAAGGAACATGATAAAAGATGACTGCTCATATAATTAAATGATAAACCCTTTAACTTAAGCTTCTCTTGCAAATAAAGATAACCAGCTCCACTATTATATCAGCCTTGCATACTTCTTGGTGTCACTTTATTTTTGGTTTCCGACGGGTAAGTCTAGCTGAGTACATTCGAGTACTCAGGGTTTATCCCACCTTGTTGCAGGTGAAGGTTAGGTCTGCCGAAAGGTGATGGGCAGTGCCGTTGGGCTCGGCAGTTCCATACTTCTTTTCTTTATGCTGTTGTTGGAGGATGTCACGCAAGCTAGCAAAGTATTTCAACTCATGTTATCATATTCATTTCAAGCTATGTTGTTTCAAAATATTTCAACTTGTATTATTATTTGTGAACTCTATTGTAATTTTATTTTTCGCTGCAAAGCTCCGTGAACATGATTTGTATTTGCTTGACCATGCGATCTTGGCTAAGATGTTGAAAAGGTTTGAAATCCCTCAGGATTTCACGGACTACCGGGTTTATATGGGCTCAAGTGTGCTAATTCAGCTGCCTCGGCAGAGGTTTTCGCACTTGTGCTCTTATAAATTGGTCGGTTCTGTCATAGGTACTATCGGGATTATGGCGGTACTACCGATAGTTCAAAAAGATCTCCATCCAGAGAGCATTGCGCGCGGCTCCCTTGGTCGGTACTACCGACTGTGCAGAAAAACATCTATGTGTTCGTGAGTGCGCGGTGTCTCTCAAGCAAACTTTTGTTAAACGACATGAACACTTTTCGCCACATCTAGCTAGCCTAATTTGTATCCCTCTTGATAGTCTGGCTTACCTAAAACTCGAGATTAGAAATAAACTATCAGACCACCACTTGAACTAGCCATCTTTTGTCCAACATAATTTTACGTACTTTGTTCACGGAATATCAACATTGTAATTCTTTCTAAGGACTAACACCTGCATGCATGCCTTTATAAAACCGTTACTCCCTAATTTGATTGTTATTAATTAGGTAAAACCCATATCAGACCCGAATGCACTTACAGTTCAGTTACGACAATCCTCCGCATTCCTTCCCAAGTTCGAACCGTGCCTCCACCGGATGTGCAAGCCTTCGGTTAGTTTCCTGTCCGTTCTTTTTTTCTTTCCTTTTTTCTACTTTTTTGTATCTTTATTTTTTTGTTTTTTATTTTCTAAAAATATCTATATTTTTAGTACAAAAATAAGATAAATAATAAATATATATTATAGGTCTTTTAAATGTTCATCCTTACTTATAGTAAACAAATATTTTTATTACTAAATTATTAATATTAATTAGAAATAAATTATTATAGGCATTTTAACGTTGACTCTTGATTATAGTAAATAAGTATTTCTACTACTAAGTTGTTAGTATTAATTAAAAATAAATTATTAATATTATAGCCTGAATTAGCTTGTAGTCTAGCTAATCAAACCATATAAACTTAAATTTTTAAAATTGTTATGCATTAAGTTGTCTGTATAAATAATGAAACTCTCGATAAGGCTGCTATATGAAAGCGTGACATTAACTTTTTGAAGAGTTAGTAAGATATTAAAATTACATATTTTTATATTTCTTCAAAAGAAACGACTGATATCTAGCTCTAATAAAAAAAAGATATTTAACATATTACTATCATTGTTTACATTAATGAGCCCGTACTTTTATAGTTTCTGCAACAATATTGTCTCACGGTATCAAAAGTAACACCTATACAAATGAAACCATTGTGGTCGTTGCAGCTGGTTTATTCCTCCTGTGGCGACGCACGGGTATTTTTGCTAGTTTTATATAAATAAAGGAAAAAATTGTGGTACGAAGAAATTTTGGTCTACATACATAGCAAAAAAAAAAAAAGATAAGGGCGATTGAGATTTGAGACTGAGGGGCCTTTTGTTTTCCTAGTCAATGGCGGGAGCAAGATTGGCAGCTACAGCTAGGCCGGCCACACACGCCCCAGGCCCAGTACAGCAGCTCCCTCGCGCCGCCGCCTTCGCTGCCTCAGGCCGCCGCGGTGGCGATTCCCCTTTCCTCCTGCGAGCGCGAGGTACGGCATTCCCCCCCGCCCTTGTTAGCCTCGCCCTCGGGCGCCTCCTGGGTTCGCCTTGCCTTGTTAAGCAAAATTGAAACTACTGTTGGATGTTACAATATTGAAACTAAGCAAAATATCAGGACTAATCCCATCATTTTCATCCAACAATGGTCCATGAATGATTGTAGACAAATCTTAAGTAAGCAGGCATTTTTCTTCACAACTGCAGTCTTTCATGATTTAACATATGTACTCAAGTCCATGGTATCCTATGGGAATAACAAAGACAAAATAAAAAAAAATCTACATGCTTTGGTTTTGGGTCTCCACTTTTATGTTTTGATAGATAAACAAGTATGCCAAGGGGAAACTTGGAAATTTATAGTGTTCATCTGTTTTGTTATTTCAAATACAAAATTTGTCAAAACTGAAAACTTAAATGCATTTTCATGAAAGCAGCAAAATTCTGGTGTACAAGCTTGACAGGGCATTAAATTTAGTTTCTGTTATAAGTGTTTTTAATAGAATAAAATATTATTTACTTGTTTTTGTTGTAGTAATTAAAATTAGCTGCTTTCTTATATAAACCACTCATGTTTTGGACTTTGGGCATTACTTTGCAGAAGTTGATGGATGCTACTGTGCATCAGAAGGATCTGGGAAGTCCTACAGGGGAAACAATATTAGGCAAAACAGTATGCTCTTGGGCCTAGATGTGGAAATTGCTTGTTTGATCTACTTTCCATGGGAATTATCCCAATTGTGTAAAAAATTCCATTTGTGATTATTGTCTAGGTCCTTATCCTAGGATTGGGGCAATTGGCATTGAAATTGCCAAGAGGCTAAAGCCATTTGGTGTAAAACTTCTTGCTACTAAAAGAAATTGGTCACCAGGCTCATTGCCATATGGTAAGCTGCTACTGATATCATGCCTACATGAAAATTCTTTACGTGCTCCTGCTGGTACTTCAAACTTTCCTTGTGCAGATATCGACAGGCTTGTAGACAAAAAAGGTGGGCCAGAAGATATGTTTGAGCTTGCTGGAGAAGCTGACATAGTCATAACATGCTTGCTGCAAACCATTGAAACAGTTAGTTCTTCTCTTGGTTTATTTCTTTTTCTCTTCTAGATAGAGCCTTTATTTGACTCTAGTTACAAAGCGAGCATATTTCTAGGTTGGAATCGTTGATGATATGTTCCTCTCAGTGATGAAAAAGGTATGTGCATTCCATTCTGACATACCGATATGCAGATAATAGATCAGATTTACTCTTCATTTCTCAATCGCCATCCAATAGTTACTTAAATTTATTCAAAAGAGGAATCTGTTATAAAAAGTTTTCCTCTTACAGTAAAGTGAACAGTTAATTGTCCCTGGTGGATTTAACACCAGCAGTTCTCCTTACATACGTAGGGATCATGTCTGGTCAATATTGCTAGAGGAAGCCTTTTGGACTACAAGGCTGCGTTCAATCACCTTGAGTCAGGTCATTTAGGTGGTTTGGGTATTGATGTTGCTTGGACAAAGCCATTTGATCCAGAGGACCCCATTCTCAAATTCTCAAATGTTATTATGACACCACATGTTGCTGGTGTCACTGAATCCTACAGAACTATGGCAAAGGTTTGTGCTTGCTTTCTATATGGGCTGTGGTTCCTTCTTGCAATCTGCCAATATAATAGTTCTTTTATAGTAAGTACCAAGTAATTGTTATATACCACATCTAAATAACATCACAGTGCAACTGCATTTGTTAAATTATTACTGTATTTAGTAGATGGTGTGTCACTAACACCTTCAGATATTTTAATGTGGAAGCTCCAATGTTGGCCATTTCGATGCTGTAGTCAGCTTTGGTCTTCCTTGTGGTGCAGGTTGTTGGTGATGTCGCTCTCCAGCTTCATTCAGGGAAGACATTCACAGGAATAGAATTTGTGAATTAGATCAGATGGTGGCAGGAGTTAGTCATGTTATTTCCTGTTGAATTAAGACAGGTAACAATATATGTCTGTGTGATGAGCATTGTTGGTCTCCAAAGATTGAATTTGAATGAAGGAAGATTACAGATTGCAGCAGGCCTATCTGCATGGTCTGCGCAGAACACAAGACTACTAGTGTTTGTCTTTGCTATATTGGTATCAATATTGCTTGGAAGCTAGTAAGGGGTTGTTCGATTATCTCGGATTGAACCAGGAATAATTCCAACTCTTCAAGATCAGTACAAATTAGTTACGGTTCATTTGGTTGATTGGGGACCATTCCTAGTAATTTACATAACACTAGAACGGTTCCGGCCCAAAACCATGTTGTGGCCCAAAACCATTTCTGCCGGGAATCATTTCGGGCCTTCACTCTAAGATAACGGAACAAGGCCTAAAACAGCTGAAGGCCACCGCGTTCCCTTAAACTTACGACCTGTGACTTTTGCGAGAGCTCCCTGGAACAGAGAGCAATTTGTTAGAGAGTAGGCCTAATCATGTGTACTAGGCCAAGATAAATTCAAGGCCTCCTACTGCCAAGTTTGTGTGAGTCAACAGGCCGAATTGTTGCTGGGCCAGCACCCGAGATGAGGCCCAAATCTAGCTGTCTAGTACAACAAATCAATGGTCATACTTGATGCCCCGCATATTCAAAATTTACAACATATAGTTAGTGATACTGATACCGAGAAATTCTAAAAAAGGGGTTTATTTTCCCTCCAAATAAAAGACATGCGCACTTCACAAATTTAAGGCTCTAATGTGTGCATTTTTACTGTTTGGCAACTAAATAATGAGGGACAAAGTTAATTGTCATTATTGCATTTTAATATTCTCTTACTATACATTTTTTCAGCTTATGTTTAATGGCCATGGTATTTAATAGGATCAGGAAAAAAAAGAATGCATGATTTTAACATAGATGTAGGCACTCATACACACACGTACTCACATATATGATTAACACATAGTATACTCTACCTATATGATCACATATATGATTAAGCTGGTAGATCTCAAAATAGAGGAAGTTACCATAGGCTCCTCGCTATCAATGAGCACGATGTGTACCATAGCAGTGTTTAGTCATTTAATAAATTAAACCAACCATGCCAAGGTAAAGATTTTAACCAGACAAGAAACCTAACCAACTGAGCTAACCACACTAACACAATTTGCTAGTGCCAGACGAAGCAATTACAAGTATAAATTTCTGAAAAAAGAAACGTATGGTTCATCTCTTTGATTATTTCATATTGTGAAGATCTAATGGAACTAAAAGTTAAACTTCATTTTCACTGATATGATGATATGCAAAGAAAAAAAATCTAGGGTACATGAAAGATGAATGGACCCTCTACTTAACAATGCAAACAAATCAACTTGTCTTTGTTCTACTAATCAAGGCTTGTCGCCTCATATGAAATGAAGGTAGATGCCTACTGGTGTGTCGATCAAAAGGATTTTGTGTATTCTGGTTGGATCTGTGAGCATAATAGCCCTTGATGTAAAAGTTGCTTTCATGGGAAGTGTCTTTATTTCTGGTTGTGATTGCTACCAAGCATTAGCCTATATCCAAGCTTATACAATGCAACTTACAAGTGTTTGGATTTGCCTATAGTGGTCCTTATGAAGGTTTGCATAATGTTCAAAGTAGGTCCAATGTTGCATTAGCTACTACGCTAGATTTGGTCATATTAGGAAATGTATGTTCAATGTGTAAAAGAAAATGGGGTCCACAAAACAGAATCTCCTCACATCCCTATGTCTACTAGAACACGAAGGGGCACGAGACAACTCTCTCTAAGGAACTTGGCAAAATAGCCCCGTAACTTCAGGAGAAGGGCTGCTTGCTCACAAAAGGAGGTCATAGGGTTTAGGAACTCTAGCATTGTGTTAGACCCATGGGCCAAGGGATAGTCTCAGGTATGGGGCTATTTTGCCGAGTTTGTTAGAGAGAGTAGACATAGGGATGTGAGGAGATTCTATTTCGCCGAGCTCGTGGTTTGGAGAGAGTAGACATAGTGCCAGACCCTCTACTGACCAAGCCCCACAAAATAGACCCAAGACATCAGCGAAATACCAGTCGAGAGGAGCTCAGACTCTAACATTATGTCAGACCCGTGGGCCAAGGGACAATCTCAGGTAGGCAGTTTCTATAGGGCGTAGGCCTCTCGAAAGGTAACATGCAACATGCAAAGTTTTCATTGTGCTAGATGGACATTGGTCCTAGAGTGAAAAGGTAGAAGGGAGCTTGACCGCAAGACTCACCCGTTGAGCAGAGACGAAAGTCGACCTTAGTGATACAACAGTGCCATGTGAAAGGTTCGTACTCTAGGGATAACATGCTGATCTTCCCAAGAGTCCACATAGATGGAAAGGTTGCCACCTCGATGTAGGATCTTGGCCACCTAGAGCTATAGATGCAGTTGGTCTATTTGCCAACTAATGTAGTGTGCGGGCTAGGTTCAAAATGTTATAAGCTAGATAATTCAGTCCATATCTGGTGTGGGCATTAGAGCATTGAGAGGACCTTTCCCTAGTAGGAGAAGACCGGAAAGGATGCACCTCTAGTGTACAAGTTTATCGTGCCTCTAGCAAACGCAGGGTAGCCAAGTGTGGAAAGGATAATTGCTGAAAGCATATAGGTAGTTAGCCCACCCCAAGATGAATGCTCTTTTCTCTGACTTCCCTAGAGCCTCCGACAACAGAACCAAGACAACAATGGGTTCCCCACTCATACGGGGATGGAGCAACAAAAGTATGTAAATAGGATAAGGTAGCGATCAGATGAACCATTTAAATAGGTTTAAAGTGGAAGTGCAATGATGTATGCAGCTGAGGCATCCTAACGAATGAACAATTTGAACCATGTTCCTATATGACTTGATGATGAAATAGATTAGGCACTTGCCATCTATCTTCATTGTTCAACTCTTTGATGAAAAGAAAATATGAAAAAACCAAAAAACAAGTTTGCCCTTCCATCTCATGGATAAATAGAAAGGGAGGTAGAGTCCTGTGTGTCCCTTGCGGTTAAGGATTGGTGCATTAGAATTACTACTGCCAATATTTGTCTCTCGTTCATAGTTTGATATTTTGGTGTCTTAGGCATAATGGAACCACACCAATCCATCACAAATTTGGTGGTTACACTCTATTGTGGTGATGATATTGTAGGGGAGGTCCTACAACAAATAGTTCAATGCCAGAATGATAACAAGCTTAACACCTTTTATTTGACTTTTTTTTAATACAAATAGATCCAAATTCAAAACGCAAAGGTTGTCTTATTCAAAACTTTGATCATCCCCTCTCTCCCACTTCACACCTTAGAACACACTATTCTTATAGAGATAAAGACACTTCTCGTCTTCTTAACATGTAATGAAATGGCTGAGGATAAGAAGGTTCCTTTTGGGGTATCCCTAGGAAGAGATTTAGTGGAGATAGGGTGGGCCTATAGCTCAGAGGATTAGAGCATGTGACTGCAAACCATGGTGTTGGGGGTTCATATCCCTCAAGCAGAAAGTAAAGGTGGTCCTTCCCTCTTTGGAAGGTCGTGGGCAAGGAGGGATTCAAAACACATGGTAGGGGTCGGTGCATGCTACTGTGAAGACGTGGCTTGACCATTGCATTTCTCCAGCAAAATTGAGAACATCCCCATCATAGAGGTCTAGCTTGCTGCTCGCATAAAAAACCGTCACCAAAATTTAGGCCATTTTGAGGGTGGGACGAATGGGAGTTTCATGAGCTTGATCTCAAATCTATGGAATCAAGGTGTGCTCTTGATACCTTTAATTTGTCAGGATCCAATATGGAATCTGATGATAACATGAGAAATCAGTAGGAATTTTGTGGAGAAGAGTGGGTAGAAAGGGCAGTTAGGGTTGAGGTCAATAGGAAGAACCAAGAGAGAAAAGAAGAAGGTAAATGAGTTAATCCATCCTTATGTTTTTTTTTCATTCGGTGCACTTGGTTTAAAAAACACTCCTGGCACCTAGACCCTGACAGAGGTGCTACCTCTAATGTGGGTTGTGGTAGCCACTTCCTGTGGTCTCGACGAGGACGTGTTGGTAGATGTCAGTGCCGTGAGGAGAGCAACAAGTGCAAGCTATGGCCACCACCCCACAATGTCTGTCGTGCTAAGCAGATTATTTGAGCTACCAACAATCTACATGCCATATTAGACTTTGTATTGTTAGGCAGCGTGGCTTTTGAATCTGGAAGCTTGGCCATGGACCATTTTAGAACTTTAGGGTTCACTAGAGCCCAGCGCTAGAGTTGACGTAGTTTTGCTTGTTCCACCAGCAGCAAAGCCGGTGTCGGGAATGACATTTTCCTAGACACACGGGTTATAGGTAATACATATAACTACCTACAGTAGTGGTTGTGGTTGGCTGCAAGTTTTCATCTACAAAATTGGATGATGAATACAACACGGTAAAAACTAGAAGCATTCACTCTAACGAGCTGGTGAGCGGTAGATATAAATGAAATGATCTGATCGTCGCCGCCACACCACGGCGTCGCCGCACCGCTGCAACCACCTTCCACCACTGTGTCCCGATCTACGCGTCGGTAGGCCAGATCCAGCTAAGGGGACACCGGATCCTATGAGGACATCGGGCCAGATTTCCGCACCAGTCACCGCCCCATGCAGACCGGCCTCTGGAGCATCTCTCCAGAGAGAGAGAGAGAGAGAGAGAGAGAGAGAGAGAGAGAGGAGCAGGGGAGAAGATCTAGCTGCCTCCATCCTTGCCTTCTACCTGACTGTCGACGTCAAGTTCTAGTGGCAACTGGGGACGGGAGCACGAGGAAGGGTTCAGATGCGGGGAGAGCGGTGGCGCCCTAGTTGCCCCTAGGAGAGTGACCTACTAATGGGCAGGCAGGCCATCATTGCTACTTCAAGTCCAAAGTTTATAGCAAGTCATCACACTCAAATTCAACCATATATTCATATATGCCTCCTCTGCCACCCCTCTCCCGCCGTTGTCGAGCATCAGCCGTCAGCCTCGACCTCCTCTTCCTCCTTGTCCACACTACTGAAAACCACCCTGCTGTAGCATGCTAGCTAGGATCCGCAGTCATTGAGCTCCGGTGAATCCTAGCGCGCTCACGGTGTCCGCCTTTCTAATTCCCTTCCCTCTCTGGCCGCATCAAGCTCCGGCCGTGATACGCCTCGCCCCTCTATATGGCGCGGCTGCCTTCATGACCGCTAGGCTCCTAACCGCTCGGCCACGCGTCATGCTCATCGCCTGGCTATGGCTAGTCTACCTCCACTAAACAACCTTCGTTCTATACCCGTCGGAGTTGGAGCTAGAGAGAGCTAGCTCGTCGGCGCGCGGGTGAGGGTCGCGCCATCTGCGTGGAGAACGAGAGTTGGGAGACCGGACCAGCAAGCGCAATAAGCTAAGGCCACCAGCCTACAATAATGCAGCGTGGCTTTTGAAAACCGAAGTTAGCTAGCTAGGTCGACATCGCCAATTCTCGTAGAGGCATAGACATTTGTGGTTCCACCTAGCTTGTTCCTCCAGCTTGTGCTGATAATGGCAAATGGAATTATTACAGCTCTGTAAAACTGGAAGGCATTCACTCCACCGAGCTGGAGTGAATTGTGTACAGGATAGATGAAATGAAGCTAGTGATCGGGCCGCCGGATCCCCCAAATGCGCAATTCCCATTCCACAGACGGAGCCACGAAACCCTAGCTACCAACCAGCCAACCATGCTCCCCCCTGGCGACGAATCTCAGCCGCCCCCGCCGCAGGAGCATGCGGTGGAGCGCCTGGGCCACCTCCCGCCGGAGCTCCTGGAAAAGATCCTCTCCGTCCTGCCTGCCAGCGACGTGGTCCGCACGTCGGTGCTGTCGCAGCCGTGGAGCCGGCGCTGGGAGACCGTGGCGGGCCTCGACATCGTGCTCCACGGTCTCCGCGACGACGAAGGCGTCGGGGCTCCGCCGCCGGCTTCTGGAGCGGTGCGCGGGCCGGTGGGCCGCGTCAGCATCCGCGGCGTCCCGCTGAGCGTGCACGACGGAGCCGACGACTGGGCGCGCGCCGTCGCGGGGAAGAGCCCGCGGTCGCTGTCCCTGGAGCTCCCGTGGGACACCTGGACGCCGCTGCCGTCTCTCTTCCGCTGCGACCCGGCCGCGCTGCGCGAGCTGGAGCTGCGCTGCTGCGCGATCCCGGCGCCGCCCGCTGCCTTCGCGGGGTTCCGGAGGCTGACCAGGCTCGATCTGGACGACGTGGTGTTCACGGGTACGTGCTGCTGTGCGCAGCTGGAGGCCATGGTCTCGTCGGCCGCGCCCACGCTCGTGGAGCTCCGCCTGCCAAACGTCGACTTCCCCGTCGCCGGCGACGGGTCCGTCCTCCCAGCCCGGTGGGTCATCCAGGCGCCCAACCTCCGGCGGCTGGTGCTGTGCCTCTGGAACGCTGGCTCTGGCCACTGGGAGCTTATTGGGCCGCTTCCGAAACTGGAGAGCGCCAGGATCTTCCTCAACGACGACTTCACAGAGGATAGAGACTACGTCCAGATGTTCACGGCCATTTCCAACGTCAGGGAGCTTCACATCGGCAACTTCCGCATGCGCACACAGGTATATGTACTCCTTCTATCACTACTGGAAACGGCCGCTCTATTCCTCTCGGCAAAGGCTTTGCCGAGAGTTGCTCTCGGCAAAGGAGTCTTTGCCGAGGGCCTTTTGTTGGGCTCTCGGCAAAACCTTTGCCGAGGGTCCCGGGCGGCTCTCGGCAAAGAAAAGTAGCTGTTAACGGTGGGTTACCGTTGACGGCTTCTTTGCCGAGAGTAGGCTGACCAGGCTCTCGGCAAAGGTTTTTAATTTTTTTTTATATTCTTTGCCGAGAGCTTACTGGGCTGGCTCTCGGCAAAGACATTTTTTTTGGAAACTCTTTGCCGAGAGCTCGTAGCCTGGCTCTCGGCAAAGGTTAAGCCTTTACCGAGGGCTATGACCAAAGCCCTCGGCAAAGCTAGGGCAATTGGTATTCTGGTTCCCAGCTTTGCTGAGGGTTATGGTCAAAACACTCGGCAAAGGCCCCTTTGCCGAGAGCAACCCTCGGCAAAAAGGCAATTTTTTGTTTTTTTAATTCTGGTTTTTCTTTTCTCCGACACTATCACACATGTATATATATATATATATATATCACATATATATCACATTTCACGTCACAGAACATATATATATATCATCACATAGTTCAATAACATATATATGTCATCAAATAGTTCAATACCAAGGTCACCGCAATACGACATTAAAGTTTTCAATCCAAAGTTCAATGTACTACACCCCCGGCCAACCGGGCCACCCCTGAGAAGTGTCGCCTGCTTGACCCTCGACCGGGTTCCATCGAGAAGCGTGGCGGTTGTTTGAACCTTCCGACGGAGGCTGCAAGAGGAAGACGTCTATGTCAGACAAGCCAATGCAAAAATGAAACACTGAAGTATCGATACTCACAGCAGTAGCTCAGGCGTCCTGAGACGGCGGTGGAGGGAGGAGCCATGAGCGTCTATGGCACGGCCATGTCCTGGGAGGCCATGAAGGCGATGTGCTCCGCCATCTGCTTAGATTGGGCCTCCATGTGGGCCGACATCTGGGACCGCATCTGGGTCTCGGACACCTGGCGCTCCTGCCTTTCTCTTTCCAAGCGGGCCTGTGATAATACAAAGTGAATGTTAGAATAATGCAAACATTTAAAGATCAATGTACGACGAGTTAAACAGAAATAACCTCGAGCTCGGAGACCTGCGACTACGAAGGTGACGGGCGTATAGGGACGCTCCCGCTCGTGCTCGGAGCTGGGACAGAGTGGGAGTGAAGGCCGAGTCGATGACGCCGTTGTTAAGCCAGAACCGCCCGTGCTTCTTCCCTCCTCCTCCTCAGAAGACAGTATGACATTGAAATAGGACGCCAGGGGGGGATATTGAGGGGGATAACAAAGACGGGCCAACAGGTATACGAGACAACCATGAGTCTATAGGATTGAAACCGTCCGTTGCAAACGCAACACGAACATTACGAGCCTCTCTAGCTTTGTCATGATGTATGCGATCGAAGTGGGCCCATGCTTCACCATCGGCGGGATGTACCATCTTCTCAGGATTGTGTCGTGTACCCTGTTTGTGTCATGTCATCTGTTTCGTGGATTCATCGGTCATGTAGAGACGTTGGATCCTCGGTGTGAACGACAGGTAACGCAGGACTTTCATGGGGATAGAAAGCTGCCTCTTCGGGCCTTCACCATCGTCTACCTCCATGTATCTCGACGCTTTACACTTTAGACAGTAACCTGCATCCTTGAGATCTTTCCTGAAGAGGACGCACCCATTTGGACAAGCATGTATATGCTCATACGACATCTTCAATGCACGAAGCAATTTATGTGACTCATACAAGCTCTTTGGCAATATGTGGTCGTCCGGAAGCATGCTGCCAAATAGGGCCAACATACCATCGAACGCATCTCGACTCAGGTTGAACTGAGACTTGAACCCCATCACACGGCCAATGGCATCAGTTGAGAAACTGTTGTCCGATCGTGAAGGGGTTTCTGTGCCGAAGATATCATCTTGTCAAACGCCTTTGCGCTCTTCTCCATCTCCTCCTCAGTACGTCCTTCCGCGTATTGTGCTTCTTGGAAGTCATCTAACATGTCTGCTACCCCCGCATCAGCATCAAAGTCCTCCACACGTGGTCGCACTGCCTCCGCTCTCAAACAATGTGCTTCACCATGGTAGATCCACCGGGTGTAGTCCGGCGTGAATCCATTGTTCAGAAGATGTTTACCCATGTTCTTCTTATCTTGCCTTCTCCGGTTCCCACATCTACTGCACGGGCACAACACTTTCATCTCTCCTCTCCGAGCCGCGCCAAATGCATTGTTCAAGAAAGCATCTGTCTTGCGCAACCATTCATCGATGAAATCACTTCTGCTTCTGCGGCCCGAGTATATCCATTGACGGTCATCCATTCGAGTACTTACATATCTACCTCCGAGTACTTCCATCCTACTATCATCTAATAGGTATAAGGATAAGTCCTAATCCCACCCGCGGATTGTCGGGGGACCGCAAAAGGGGTACCCCCAATCAGCGCAAAACAAATAAGTTAAACCTAGAGCACCAATTAATAAGAAACCTAGCTAGACTAACCTTCCAAAACCAACCCCTCGAGGCCCGTTATGCTGGCCCACCGCCAGGGAGCCCGGGCTCACCAAAACCCTGTCGGCCGCCTCGCGGCAACCTACCCCTCGAGCTCTGGCACGTAGGCCTCGAGCCCTCCACAGTCGTACATCGTTCCTCGAGACCCCACGCGGGGACCTCGAGCCTCTCTAGCACGGCAGCCTATCCCTCGAGACACTTCACACCTCCTTCGAGCGACGCCAGACATTGGATGCCAATCCCACACTGCGCATTTAATGCGTTCCCCCACTCCGGTCACATCCTCTGGAGCCCGACGTGCGCCACAGTGAACCGGAGCCGGGGTCAAAACTCGTTTTCACCACAAGCATGGGCAAAAAGGGTGCAAGTACAACACTGTTGGGCCATACCCTACGCTGTTGCACGTCCAAGCCACGTCTCGAAGACCCGGATTCCCGCTGTGCGGCCAGGTCTCCCGGGGCTTGCCCATACCTGCGGGGCTCGAGCCCCCTCGTAGGCGCCACCTCGAGGCCGGCCCTGCGCCCCTCGAGCCTTGACAGCTTTCACGCTATTGGAGGACAGGTACCCCAAGACCGGAGGAACCCTGCCACGTCATGTACGTGCCGGGATGGGCGCTGCATGACCTCCACGTCGCCACGTCTCCACGTCGCGCCAGGGATGGAGGCCACGCTTCAAGGACGCTTCAACAGCAGCCCCCCACGCGGCTACAGCGACCTCGACAAGACATAATTCCTACTCTTCACCGTATTGGACATTGTACATCCCGACTCCTGTATCACACCTATGTAACCCTAGCCTCCTCTTGCTCTATAAAAGGGGACACCAGGGACCTTCGCTCCTCCGGTTACACAACTTCGGGACAGAGAAGTCTAGGTCCACACTCACACGGGTCAGCAACAACACACTTACACACACGAGTCCGGACTCCGGTCCACGCTCCTCGAGCTTGTATTCGCCCCTGCGCAAGCACTTAGGTGCAAGTAATACAAGAACATCCTCCCCCCGCTGGACGTACGACCTTTTTGCCCGAACCAGGATAGATCCTTGTGTCATCTTGCATCACCATCCAGGAAGAGAGCACGCGATCATAATTACTAGTTGGTGTCATACCCCCGGGGTAGAAACACCGACAGTTGGCGCGCCAGGTAGGGGCCTTCGCGTGTCGAAAGTCGATTTCTCGTTGTTTTCTGGATGGCTTCTTCCACTCCTCCGTTCTCTACTGGTGCCATCGTCTGGATCGGGAGCCTCGAGTTCCTGGCCACCGGCAGCGGCAACGAGCTGACCCTGCTCTCTACGGGAAGCCCGAGTGGAGGGCGTGTCACGCCACCCCGCGCGGGGGGCATGGCGCGTCGCCCGCACCACCACGCGTCGCCACCTCGTGAGCGGCGCCGTCGTCACCATCGCCGCCAGGCACAGGCGGTGCCCGCGGGTACGCCAACTTCCCCGCGGCCGGCGCAGAGACCGACGGGGAAACCTGCCCGGCGCACGGCCGGAGACTTCAGGGCGCGTTGCGCACTCCCACCAGCGAGTTCGCGTTCATCATGCGCAGGACCGGGAGCCTGGCCAGGGGCCCCCGAGCCGTGCTCCGTCGATACCACCTGGCCTCCTCCCGCACGGGGTGTACCGCGCTCGACGCTAGCGGTTCCCGTTCGGCCTCAACAACTTTGCAGCCGCTTACGCCCACCACCTCCATGAGCGTCATCAGGGCCGGGCGGCGGCAGAGTGGGAGGAACGTCCAGGCGTGCTCCTACGAGCCACCACCAACTTGGAGATCGTCTACCCCGCGCACGTTGACCGCGACTTCTCACGAGTTGTCGAGCCACCCCAGCGAGCCACCTTCGGGGAGTGGTACCGCGAGCTGCAGTCCCGGCACGAGCCAGGGCAGCGCGGCATCAACAGCTCCGACTCCGACGAGTACGACTACCACGACCCTGACCTCTGGGACCCCACCAGGGAGTGCTTCCAGCTCGAGGGGGTCGTGGACGATGCCGAGAACGACGGCGGACGACGACCACCAGGCTGGCGCTCAACTTGGAGAGACCGGAGACGTGGCTGCGGCAGGCGGATCACGCGTTCAGGGGAGGGAACGAACCGCCCCGGCACTGGCTGCACCATCTCAGCACAGCGCGACGACCGGGCGGCGCAGCTCGCGCAGCTACGGGAGGCCATCGCCAAGGCTGAGGAGGAACTATAGCGCCTGCTGCAGCTCGAGAAAACTCTAGCACAGGAACAAGCCCAGCCTCGAGGCGCCGGTGTTCGTGGCCGCGCTCGAGAGGGCCACCGGCAGATCCTCGAGGACGGGGCACCAGCACGCCCCGAGGTGCGTTTCCCACGAGCCGGGCAGAACGTGGTGGCGGCGGCAATGCCGTGATCTACCCGCCGTCTTCAACCCTGACGCCAGGCGCATGCTCGGGGAAATGAAGAACCTCCTCGAGACAGCCGTAGTGCAGCAGGCGAGAGCCCAGCCTCGCGACGGCGCGGGGCGGCCTCGGGGAAGCCAGCAGACGCGCCCCGCAACGAGCGGGGAGATGTCCGTCCACCAACGGACGCCCTCGAGCCAGGCCAGTCCGGGAATGGATCGTCGACAACAGGCCACCTCGAGATGCCAATGACGCCCGCAACGACATCAACCGCCGGCGCAAGGACAAAGGGGCTGAGGAGCGTGGCTATAACGCCCATCGAGGAGGGCGTTACGACAGCGACGAGGACAGGCAAGCCCTCGAGCCCCCGGGCCCCAGGGTCTTCAGCCGGGCCATCCGCAGCTCAACCCTCCCCGACCGCTTTCAACTACCTACCAACATCGTGAAGTATGACGGGGAGGTCGAGCCTAAGCTATGGCTCTCTGACTTCCACCTAGGTTGCCAACTGGGCGGGGCGAAGAGCGATGACCGCGTGATCATACGCTAGCTCCCACTCGACCTCTCGGACACCGCCCGTCGGTGGCTCGAGGGGCTCCCGCCGGATCGGATCCACGACTAGGCCGACCTAGTCAGGGTCTTCGATGGGAATTTCAAGGGGACCTGCGTGCGCCCAGGCAACCCTTGGGATCTACGACGTTGCAGGCAGACAGCGAATGAGCCCCTCCGCGACTTCGCTCGGCGATTCTCGAAGCAGCGCCTCGAGCTCCCCCACGTGCCTGATGAGGATGTCATCTCAGCGTTCCTCGCGGGCACGACATGCCAAGAGCTAGTTCATGAGCTAGGGCGCTACCGTCCTAGGACGGTCAAGGACCTGATGGATCGTGTCACCAGCTTCGCCTCAGGACGACGAGGAGAGTGGGGGCCTTCTTTGGCCGCTCCACGGACAAAGGTAAGACGGTGGCCGCGCCGGAGGGCTCGAGCAAGGGCAACGAGGTCAAGAACCGCGACAATAACAACAACAAAAAGAAGAAGAACAAAGGCAAAGGTCAGAAGGCGAAGTGCGACGCCGACGACTACGACGATGAAGAAACTCTCGTGGGCGCCCTCGAGCACAAGAAGCCTCGAGGCCCCCCTGACGGGGCTGTCTTCGACACAATGCTCGAGGATCCCTGTCCTTATCACAATGGTGCCGTGAATCACAAGTTGAAGGACTGCCGACTGTTGAAGGGCTTCTACTCCAAGCTCGGCGACAAGAAGGAAGACGCGCCTAAGGGCAAGGACACAACAATCGACGCGACGACGGGGACGCGGACTTCCCCCCGGTGCGCGACTGCTTCATGATCTACGGGGGCCCGACCGTCGGGCTCTCGGCTCGAGAGAGAAAGAAGGAGCGCCGGGAGATCTTTGCACTCCGCCACGACGCCCCCCGGTACCTCGACTGGTCTGATGCGCCGATCACGTTCGACCGTGACGACCATCCGGATCATGTCATAAATCCGGGAGCATACCCTCTTGTCGTCGACCCCGTCATCGTCGATGTACGGTTCTAAGGTGTTGATGGATGGGGGCTCGAGCCTCAACATCATATACCTCGAGACCCTCGACCTCCTGGGGATTTCGAGGGATCAGCTCCGACCCAGCGTTGGGGGGTTCCATGGAGTCGTACCAGGGAAGAAGGCAACCCCCTCGGGCGCATCGACTGCCTGTCTGCTTGGCATGCCAGCCAACTTCGCCGGGAGACGCTCACCTTCGAGGTGGTCGGGGGTTCCAAGGGACCTACCACGCATCATCGGCAGGCCCGGCTACGCTAAGTTCATGGCGGTTCCCAAACTACACGTACTTGAAGCTCAAGATGCGGGGGCCAAAAGGGGTCATCACCGTCGACACCTCCTACGAGCACGCGTACCACTGCGACGTGGAGTGCGTCGAGCGTGGGGAGGCAAACGTCCAACTTGACTCGCTCGAGGCCCTAGCTGCCCTGGCCACCGAGGAGGCCCCTGAAGCAAAGCACCACCTGGCACCTTCGAGCCGGCGGAGCACACCAAGCAGATACCCGTCGACCCGACCTCGACCAATGGCAAGACACTGGCCATCAGCGCCAGCCTTGAGCCTAAATAGGAAGCAGTGCTCGTCGACTTTCTCGCGCGCGAACATCGACATGTTTGCGTGGAGCCCCTCGGACATGCTAGGCATACCGAGGGGAGTCGCCGAGCACGCCTTGGAGATCCAGGCCGGGTCCAGACCGGTGAAGCAACGCCTGCGCCGCTTCGACGAGGAGAAGCGTAGGATCATCGGCGAGGCGGAGGAGAGGTGCACAAGCTTTTGGCGGCCGGGTTCATCAAGGGGTATTTCACCCAGAGTGGCTAGCTAACCTGTACTAGTTAGGAAAAGAATGGAAAAATGCGGATGTGTGTAGACTACACTGGTCTGAATAAAGCATGTCCAAAGTTCCATTTCCTTTACCTAGAATTGATCAGATTGTCGATTCCACTGCGGGGGTGTGAAATACTTTCGTTTCTCGATGGTATTCCGGCTACCACCAGATTAAGATGAAAGAATCCGACGAACTCGCTACCTCGTTTGTTACGCCTTTTGGTATGTATTGCTATGTTACAATGCCCTTCGGCCTCGAAATGCCGGGGCAACGTATCAGCGTTGTATGTAGCATATCTTGGCGAACATATAGGCAAAAACCGTCGAGGTCTACGTCGATGACATCGTGGTTAAGACCAAGCAAGTCGGGGACCTCATCAGCGATCTTGAGACCACATTCCAGTGCTCCGGGCCAAGAATGTGAAGCTCAACCCCGAGAAATGGTGTCTTGGTGTGCCCCAGGGCATGCTACTTGGCTACATTGTCTCACAACGGGTGGATCGAGGCCAACCCAAAAAAATCTCAGCAGTCACGAGGATGGGCCCAATTCGAGATCTCAAGGGCGTACAGAAAGTGACAGGCTGCCTAGCCGCTCTCAGCAGGTTCATCTCGAGGCTAGGGGAAAAGGCGCTACCTCTCTACCGCCTGCTGAAGAAGACGGAACGCTTTGCGTGGACTATCAAAGCCGAGGAGGCCCTAACCAAGTTGAAGGGGTTGCTGACTTCCGCGCCAATTCTCGTGCCACCACGACCAGCCCAGGGTGATGATCCCCCTGAGCCTCTCCTCCTCTATGTGGCCGCAACCACCCAGGTGGTTAGCGCGGTCATAGTCGTCGAGAGGCACGAGGTGGGTCACGCGCTGCCAATCCAACGACCGGTGTACTTCGCCAGCGAGGTGCTCTCCGAGGCCAAGGTCCGGTACCCGCACATCCAGAAGCTGCTCTACGACATCATCATCACGAGGCGCAAGCTCCAGCATTATTTCCTCGCCCATCCCATGACGGTAGTGTCGTCCTTCCCCCTCGGAGAGATCACATCAACAACCGGGAGGCCACGGGCGCATCGCAAGTGGTCTGCTGAGCTAATGGGGGAGGCCATCACCTACACTCCACGAAAATCCATCAAGTCGCAAGCGTTGGCGGACTTCGTTGCTGAATGGACCGACACCCAACTCCCGCCGGCACAAATCCAAGCTGAGCTCTGGACTATGTACTTCGACGGGTCCCTCATGAAGACAGGGGCAGGCGCGGGCCTACTCTTCATCTCACCCCTCGGAGTCCACATGCGCTACCTGCTGCGCTTGCACTTCCCCGCCTCCAACAAAGTCGCTAAGTACGAGGCCCTCGTCAATGGGCTGCGCATCGCCCTCGAGCTTGGGGTCTGACGCCTCGACGTTCGAGGGGACTCACAGCTCGTCGTCAACCAGGTCATGAAGGCCTCGAGCTGCATCGATCCCAGGATAAAGGCGTACTGCGGGGAGGTGCGCAAGCTAGGAGATAAGTTCTACGGCCTCGAGCTCAACCACATCGCTCGAAAGTACAATGAGGCCGCGGATGAGCTGGCTAAGTTAACATCCACGCGCGGCACCGTCCCCCCAGATGTCTTCTCGAGGGATATCTTCGAGCCATCCGTCAAAATCGGCCCGGGGGCTGGCCCCTCGACGCCACCCCTCGAACCAGACACGGGGGCTCGACCTTTAGCGCCACCCCTCGAGAACGACCCCTCGACATCCGCTGAGGCGATGCAGATTAACGCACCTGCCTCTTCGTCATCATGACCCCTCGACTGGCGAACGCCCTTCCTCGACTATCTGACGCAAGGCGTGCTACCAGAAGAGAAGACGGAGGCCCAACGCATCGCTCGAAGGGCCAAGACCTACGTCATCTACGGCGACGAACGAGAGCTATACCGTCGAAGCCCATCAGGAATCCTTCAGCGCTGCATCCCCCTCAAAGAAGGACGCAGGCCCCTCGACGCAGGCTGAAGCCGAGGCTGTTCAAGACCCTCAAAAACTTCGGAAAGGGGGGGGCTGCAGAGCTCCCCTCAGTGCTGTGGGGCCTCAGGACTACGCCGAGTCGAGCCACCGGGTTCACTCCGTTCTTCCTAACCTACGGCGCCGAGGCTGTCTTGCCTACGGACCTCGAGTACGGCTCCCCTCGACTTCGAGCCTACAACGAGCAAACCAACGATGAAAGGCTCGCCAACGCCAAGGACCAGCTCGAGGAGGCGCGAGACGTGGCGCTCATCAACTCCGCGCGCTACCAGCAAACACTTCGATGCTACCATGACAAGCACGTGCGCAAGAGAGACCTGGCGGTGGGAACCTCGTGCTTCGACGGCTGCAGGATAATCGAGGGCGCCACAAGCTCACCCCTCCATGGGAGGGCCCATACACCGTAGCTGAAGTGCTCAAGCCAGGAACATACAAGCTCTACGACGAGCAAGGCAGGATACTGGCGAACGCGTGGAACATTTCTCAGCTACGTCGCTTCTACCCTTAAAGGCCTCGAGGCCTTGTTCATTTTGTTGCTTTGTACAAACACGTTAAATATGAATGAACAAACTTGTGCATTGTCTTTCATATTACTTAGCAACTTAAGGTAGCCTCGACCCTGCCTTGCTCAGGGTCGAGCCTCCCTCGGGGACTGACAGGGGGGAACCCCCTCCCCAGACTCTGAAAAAAGCGCAATTTCTTTTCAAAAAATTCGACCCTCGTCTCGATTCGCACCTCGAGCATACTAGCAGCGTCTAAATCCGTAAATACCTCGAGCCTCCAAGAGTCGGGGGGCGTCGACGTAGACGGCCACCTACGCCCCCCGGGATACGGTACCCTACCTACGCCTCCCCTCGAGGTACTCGTGACGCGTATCGAAGGAACACAGACCAAGCCGGTTGAAGCTCGAGCTTGCGATAAAGAGAAATGATCGAACAAATTGAAAAAGAAAACAACTTCTTTAAATAAACAAGTCATATACACATATTGACCTCGACGGGCCATAAGTCATGATTTGAATTCTTACAAGGGCCTCGACGCCCAAATTTGGCACGCATGCCTCATTCTTCATCCGTCTGGAATTCCTCCCCAAGCTCTTCTGCCGCGGGATCAGCCTCGACGTCCGGGCCAGGAGGAGGGGGGCCACCTGCACCACTGTCCGCATTGGGAGGCAGCACGTCCTCCTCGAAGAGCTTCGCGAACGCCGCCCCCGGCCTCTCCACCTTCTCCAGGATCTTGTCGACGCGGCGGTCGTTCCATTCTTCGTCCTTCCCCTCGATCTCGATGAAGCCCTTGGCGATGACGTTGACCGGGTAGCGGAAACCGGAGCAGACGGCCGCGAACGCCTGCTTCACGTCGTGGTGGAGAGCACTCCGGACGCGGTCTCGCGTGGCCACGTCAAAATAGCACAGGGCATCCACCAGGGCGTCGCCTCGAGCCACTGCGCCCTCTGCCGTGGCCACCGGCTCGACACCCCACATGGAGCCGAGCCTGTCGAGGGTGACGCACGCCCGTTCTGCCACCATGGTCTCACCTCGGAGTTGCTCCACGAGAGTCTGATTCGTCTCGCGGAGCTCCTCGGCGGTCTTCTCGACATCTATGCAACAAACAGAAAAGAGTAAGTCCGCAGCGTGGTAAGAATCTCGAGATCAAAGCAAGACGAAGCATGAAAATCACCTTGGCAGTGCACGCCCAGAGCGGCGAAGTCGCTGGTGAGGACCTCGACGCGCTGCTCGAGTGTACGCTTCTGGGACAAAACGTCGAGCTTTTCGCCCCTAAGGTCCTCGACAGCTTGCCCGCCTGCGCAAGGGCCAGATTCCGGACCACCTCCTGCCGCGCTGCCTCCTTTGCAGCCAGGGCGGGGCGGCCTCGCTCTTGGCCTCCTCGGCCTCCTTTCTTCGCCGCCTCCGCTGCAGACCGGACGGTGGCGGCGGCTTCGCTTCGGGCGTCAATTGCCTCTTTCTTCGCCGCCTCCGCTGCAGACCGGGCGGTGGCGGCTTCGCTACGGGCGTCGGCGGCCTCCTTTGTCGACGCCTCCACCGTGGCCAGAGCGGTGGTGGCCTCCCTCTTAGCTTGGGCGGCCTCGTCACGAGCTGCCTAGGTCTCCGACTGCACCGCGTTGAGCCGGCTCGCCATCTGCGCGTTCCGACCCAGCTCGGCGCGGAGCTCCTGGAGCTCCCCCTCTGCCTTCGCGAGGGCGGCCGCCACCTGCACGGACTTCTCTGCCTCCTCCGAGAAGGTCCTCTCCGCCTCCGCCACGAGCTCGGCCACCTCCCTGAAGATGGACCGCGCCTCCCGCGGAACCCCCTGCCGAGCCGGCCGCTCGACGGGGATCATGGCGCCGGATGGGCTCGGCGCGTCAGGATACGCCAAGCCGATCGATCGTTCTCGACGAGGGCCAGGCCCTCCTCCTCCGACTCGTGTGGCGCCAGCGCGGCCCACCAACCGTCGGCACAGGCTGCGACTCCCTCCGCCCCTCCGTCGTCTCCTCCTGCTGCCCCGTCCCCTCCCGAGGCGAGGCACGGCCTCGCGTGGAGGCGAGGACTCGAGCGGCAGCAGATCGCTTGAGGGGTGGCTCGTCCCTAAGCTTTCCTCCCTCGCCGAATCTTCCGGCGTCTTGTCGTCCCTGGCCGGTGCCTCGAGCGCCTCCTCTAGCGTTGAGCCCTCGACCGGGGGCGGCACCTGCTCCAGCTCGTCCAGGAGCTCCTCCACCGTCGGCACCTTCTCCACCAACGCCTCTCCCTCCTTCCCCTTCTCCGCGGGCCGGCTCGCGTCGACTGGGGTCTCGAGGGCCGCCGACCCTTCAGCCCCAGACGCCGACGGAGCCATGCTTGTCTCGGGGGCTCCCCCTGAGATGGTCGTCGTGACGGGGGGAGGAGTGGCCCTCTCGGTAGGCGCCACCTAAGGAGGAGGAGGAGGAGGCGGTGCCGCGACGGACGCGGTGGCGGCAGGCTCGGCGCCAGGAGCCGTGGTCCCTGCTGAAAAAGGAGAACAATGTCGTCAGAAACAGGAAAAAGCCTCGACCCCCGTGGTCGACGGCGTCGGCCTCAACAAAATCCGCGGCGGCTATCTGGCTTCCCCGAGCCATGGCTGCTCGAGCCTTCACCAGCCAAGCGGCCTCCCCAGTGGAAGAAGGAGCCATACCTCGAGGTGCTTGGACCTCGGCAGAGCTCGAGGTCTTGGCCCGCTTGGACACCACGGGCCTGCCTCCTGCCGGGGGCGCTTTTCCCTGAAGAGCCAGAAAACAACACATATCACCAAAGGTAAAAAGGTAAAGTTTCCCTACCAACGAAATTGAGGAACACTACTTACCCGAAGCGACGGCGGGGATTCTTCCCCGAATCACTGGACCCGCTCGGGGGCTTCGAGCCCGCCCCATGGCTCGAGCCATGCTCCCGAGCCGTCTCCACGTGGCTCGGATGGGGGGAAGGCTCCCGATGCATCCCGTGGCTCGACCCCGGCGGAGAGGTCTCCTTTTGTCTCCTGTCCTGGGGGGCGACCGCGTCTCCTTCAACCGGTCATCTTGGCGCCTTTCCCGGCGCGGGCTCCGGGACCTGCTCCGGCGCTCGTGCTGACGGTCACGCCCCCCCCGCCTACCCCTTCTCCCGGCGCGGTGCGGCGACGGACTCCGGGGTCGCTCGCGACTCCCGTCACGAGACGATCGGGGGCTCCCCCCTCGACGGTCATGGGGGCGGGGGCTCGACGCCCTCTCATGCTGCCCGCTCCTCCGCGGGCTCGATGTCGCCCTCGACGTCTTGCGGTGGTCGGCGGGCCCGTCCTTCTCGACGTGTTGGCCGCTCCTCGACGACCAGCCCTTCTCGAGACCCCCGCCTGGGCCGACGCGGTCGTGGCCTCCTTCTGCGCCGCGGCGATGGCGCTCCTGGTTCGAGGCTTCCTCGCGTCAGGGGGCACGTTTGGCACGGAGCTCGATGGGCCTGAGCCTCCGACGAGGCTGGGCTCGGCGTAGCCTTCCGCTGCTGCGTCCCGCGCGATCCCTTCGCCGAGGGGACCTCCAAGACATCCTCCTGCACAGAGGAGCGGTCAGCCCTGACGTCGAAGACCCCCGCGCACCTCAGACGCGCATCCATCCCTTCGTCGTCACTCTCCTCCCCATCATCGTCTTCCTCCTCCGAGCTCGTAGAGCTAAGCTCGGGGGACTCCTCTCCAGGCTGCCGGTTACGACGAGCCTTCGCAAGCTTCTGTTCCCGGGCTGCCCGTCGCAAGTTCTTTTCTTTCTCTTTCTTCTTCTTGGCATCCTTACTCTCTTTATCTTTCTGGGCAGAGAGGCGCCTCACCTGTATTTCCGCGGCGTCCTCCCTCACCGGGGGCCTCGATGCGTGACATGTGAACGCCCCCGGCCAAAAATAAACTTGATGAGAAAAACCACAAGGAAAGTAAACACGGTTCGGAGAAAGAGAAAGGAAGGGAGGCTCGAGACAGTCTAGCTCGAGGGAGGCTTACCGGGTCGAGGCACCCCTCGTCGGGCGCCATGGCGATCAGGTTGGCCTCCTCTGGGTGGAATGACCCGTGGACTGTGACCGTCACCCGGGAGGTAGCCTCGTTCCGAGACAGTCTCTACTCGGCCATCCTCGACTGGTTCAGCGCCTCGAGCGGGGCGTTTGGCCCCATCTCAAACATGAGAAGGGGGCGGTCCGCCAGAGGAAGAACCCTCCGCTGATGGAACGCCCAGATGACCTCCTGGACGGTCAGCTTCTTCTCCTCCACCAGCACCCGCATCGTGTCCATCAGCGGCTCTAGGTGGCGCTGCCTGTCCGCCGCGACGCCCCAGTTCCACTTCTCCGGGCGCTGGGTGATGACCCTGCCGGTGTACTGCGGAAGGAGCCCGCCCTCGTTCCGCAGGTAGAACCCGTGGTCGTCCCACCCCGCCTGGTTGGTGGAAAGCTTGTAGCGGAGGTAGTCGTGGGGGATGTTGGCCGACGAGGGCCTGATCCTCGCGGTGATGGTGAGGGAGCCCATGCGCGCGAGCCTCCTCCCGCTCGGCTTCGCGGCCTTGTGGAAGAGCTCGCCCCGGAAGAGGTGGACGAACATCTCCCAGTGCGGCTCAATCTTCAGATACCCCTCGCACACCACGACGTAGATGGCGGCGTGCGAGATGGAGTTGGGGGAGAAGTGCTGCAGCTCCACCTCGAAGTGGTGGGCCAGCCCCTGCATGAAGCGGCTCGGCGGGACACCGAGCCCCATGCGGTGATAGCGCGTGAAGCTCACCACGTACCCCTCCGGCGGGTGCGGCTCCCGGTGGTCCGTCGACGGAAGAATCCACCACGCGGGACCCTCCTGTGGGTTGGGGCGGAGAAGCCCCCGCTCCACCAGCGTCTCCAGCTCTTGCTGCGTCGTCTTCGTCGGGCTCCAGTCTTCGGCCGGCAGCACCTGGGACGAAGCAGCCATGGCGGTGACGGCGCGGATCTGAGCGGTGGACGGGCGGCCGGGAAGATTCCCAATTGTTGGCTCGGGAAGAAGGCGTGTGGAAGCTACGGCGGCGGTGAAGGCAAAGGCAAAGTAAAGGGTTCCTCTCCCCCTCTTTCGATATTTATAAGAAAAAATCCCAACGGGCGAGATCTCCACGGCGGCGAAAAGGTAACCGCACGCATTTAATAATGTGCCCACCTAACGCATCTCGAGCTGGTCGACAGGTACACGCAGCAACTCCCGCACTCGCTCCGCTTCCCGCTCCTCCATCGCATCACCGCCCCCACTTCCGCTCCTTTCCACCTACTTCTTTTCAGCCGCCCTAGCGCCACGATCTCCACTACCTCGCCTAAAAGGCGCGCCCAACGGGCAGAAGGTTTTCCAAGCGATGGAGGCTTCTTCAAGAAGGTAAAAAGGGCCCCAGCCCTAAGCCTCGAAGCAGCGAAGGCTGGCCCTCGAAGAGGGTTCGACAGCCGGCTTCGAGCACCCGAGTCAGGGACACCAAGGGGCGCCACTCGCACCATCGCTCGAGGGCCAAGCCCTCGAGGCCCCTCACGTGTATCCAAGGCAGGGCGCACGACATGCAGAGAGATCCCCTCGAAGGGAGGCATCGAGCCACCAGGTCTTATCGAATGGACCCGGCACTCCTGCAGACCGAGCACCCATGCTTTATGAGATCGCCTCCGGGCTTCAGTCGACCCTATCGAACGGGGCACGAGGTCTCACTTGGATTTCCCCGTTACCAGCTCACCGGGACCCTCGATACTCGCCCGCTCGTGGTAGTACGAGGCATCCCCCCTCGCATCCGATCGAAAGGACTCGCGGGATGACAAGCCAGGGCAACTGGCGTGCCGGACAGCTCGAAGAGCCGGCCGCCAGTTCAGCCTGGCACCCCCTCGACGAAAGAGGGTCAAAAAACTCGGGGGCTCGACACTCCCCGAACCTAAAAAAACGCAACTAACACTCACACACAAGCAAGAAAGCCCACGAGGGAGCCCTAACCACTCCCCCGTGGCCTCGGGGGCTACAACCCCTGGGGTCGCTCGCGCGACACCCACGAAATCAAAGCAACCAAACCCTCGAGAACTGGCTAACTAACCCTCGAGATCCCAGTCGGGAGCCCTTGCTCGAGTGCAAGCACTCAAACAAGGGCTCGGGGGCTACTGTCGGGGGACCGCAAAAGGGGTACTCCCAATCAGCGCAAAACAAATAAGTTAAACCTAGAGCACCAATTAATAAGAAACCCAGCTAGACTAACCTTCCAAAACCAACCCCTCGAGGCCCGTTACGCTGGCCCACCGCCAGGGAGCCCGGGCTCACCAAAACCCTACCGACCGCCTCGCGGCAACCTACCCCTCGAGCCCTGGCACGTAGGCCTCGAGCCCTCCACAGTCATACACCGTTCCTCGAGACCCCACGCGGGGACCTCGAGCCTCTCTAGCACAGCAACCTATCCCTCGAGACACTTCACACCTCCTTCGAGCGGCGCCAGACATTGGATGCCAATCCAACACTGCGCATTTAATGCGTTCCCGCACTCCGGTCACATCCTCTGGAGCCCGACGTGCGCCACAGTGAACTGGAGCCGGGGTCAAAACTCGTTTTCACCACAAGCATGGGCAAAAAGGGTGCAAGTACAACACTGTTGGGCCATACCCTACGCTGTTGCACGTCCAAGTCGCGTCTCGAAGACCCGGATTCCCGTTGTGCGACCAGGTCTCCCGGGGCTTGCCCATACCTGCGGGGGCTCAAGCCCCCCGTAGGCGCCACCTCGAGGCCGGCCCTGCGCCCCTCGAGCCCTGACAGCTTTCACGCTATTGGAGGACAGGTACCCCCAAGACCCGGAGGAATCCTGCCACGTCATGTACGTGCCGGGATGGGCGCTGCATGACCTCCACGTCGCCACGTCTCCACGTCCGCGCCAGGGATGGAGGCCACGCTTCAAGGACGCTTCAACAGCAGCCCCCACACCGGCTACAGCGACCTCGACAAGACAGAATTCCTACTCTTCACCGTATTGGACATTGTACATCCTGACTCCTGTATCACACCTATGTAACCCTGGCCTCCTCTTGCTCCATAAAAGGGGACACCAGGGCCCTTCGCTCCTCCAGTTACACAACTCCGGTACAGAGAAGTCTAGGTCCACACTCACATGGGTCAGCAACAACGCACTTACACACACGAGTCCGGACTCCGGTCCACGGTCCTCGAGCTTGTATTCGCCCCTGTGCAAGCACTTAGGTGCAAGTAATACAAGAACATCCTCCCCCCGCTGGACGTAGGGCCTTCTTTGCCCGAACCAGGATAAATCCTTGTGTCATCTTGCATCACCATCCAGGAAGAGAGCACACGATCATAATTACTAGTTGGTGTCATACCCCCGGGGTAGAAACACCGACACGGATGCGTACATGAGGCTAGTTCCCATTGTCTGCCCCGAGCCGAGACAGAATTTCGGCAGCACCTCCCCGTTGTTCTCCCGATACACGTCCTTGTAGGGAGAGTGTGTATCCGGAGAACAACAGGGAGGTGATGCCGAAACTCCATCTTGAATCGGGGCAGACCATGGGAACTAGCCTCATCGACGCATCTGCGGGTTGTCCAAAAGTACGTGACAATCTGAAACAGATACCGTTATCGATATGCAGAGATCGGCATACCTCCAACCGTATCTCTTTCGGACAGGAGACGCCTAACTGGGTTCAATGACCTACGACCCTTATCTGGGAGGAGAGGTTATTTATACCTAGGGTGCCGGTGGAGTCAGGCTAGCGGCGCTGTGGCGAGGCGAAGCGGTGCAGGCCGACCCGCGATGGCGACGAAGACGATTGGGGTCGCCGAGGATCTCCGGCTCGGTCCTGAAAAGTCCTCTCCTACATAAAAGGCAAAAAGGTTAGTGTCAATTAAAAATTTTGGCAGAACCTCCCCTGCATAGTGAGGTTTTGAAAACCTGCAAAAAACAACGGCACGATGGCCGATATCCACATATATGTCCAGGCACGATGGCCAATATCAACATACATTCACAAGCATACCACTACTACTAAATAATACCCGATCGCCACATACATTCACATTCACATTCACATGCATCCACATATATCATCGTGATCGAGGACGACTACTACTAACAACTACTACTTACTACTACTACTTACTACTACTAAGTTGCAGAGGTACAAGGACGACGGGGCGATTGAGGACCACTTACAAGTGACGACGCATGGCGATCGACGATGACAGAGCAGGGAGAAGGTCGCTGGAGCAGGACGGGGCAGGGGCGCGTGGCCGAATGGGGTGGCGCAGGGCTCCTCCTCCTCTTTCTCTACTACTACTCCTCCTCCTCCTCTTCCTTCCCTCCTCCTCCTCCTCCTCCTCCTCCTCCTCCTCCTCCTCTTCCTTCTCTCCTCTTCCTCCTCCTCCTCCATCTCCTCTCCTCCTCTCCAACGGGCGTGCAGGGGGCGGCGGCTCGACCGCGAGGGCAGGTTGGGCGGGCGGGTCGGCGGCGGGGGCAGGAGGGCGGGCGGGCGTAGCGGCCCCTTGGCCGGCAGCGAGGGCGGGCCGGGCAGTCGGCCGCAAGGCCCCTCGCCCGGCAGCGGGGGGGGGGGGGGTCGGCGGGCGGCCGCGGTTTCCCTCAGCTGGCGGCAGGGGCGAGGGTTGGCCGGGCGGGCGAGCGCGGCGGCCGTCGGCCAGTGGCGGGGGCGGGAGGGCGTCCGGTCGGGCGAGCGCGGTGGCCCTCGCCGTCTGCGGGGGCGGGAGGGCGGCAAACAGGGTGGCGGCGACGACAAGAGCCTGGTGGTGGCGTGCGTGAGTGTGTGCATGTGTCGTCTGACGGGCGCGCAGACTTTTTTTTAACATATTCACGCTTTGCCGAGAGCCGCATCACGTGGCTCTCGGCAAAGGTTGCCTATTTGCCGAGAGCCACCTGATCCGGCTCTCGGCAAAGGCATTTTTTATTCTTTTTTAATAAATTCTTTGCCGAGAGCCGGGGCTAGGGGTCTCGGCATAGCTGCTCTTTGTCGAGGGCTTTAGGAAGCTCTCGGCAAAGAATATTGTTATTTTTGTTTTTTGCTCCTAATTTTTTCTTTGTCCTTGCTATAGTACTACAAGCCAAGAATTCAAATTTAGTGTATTTTCCATACCTCTTGCTATATTTCGCGTATTTTCATTATTTTCTTGATTTTTTCTATGAGACGCAGGATTGAACTGCAGGTGCATAAAATAATGAAACTCGGCGATTCGAAAAATGGTATTCATTCTTCCAAGGGTATTTCGACGCCATATCCAGGGACAGACGCGGAAACTAGACCGTCTCATGCACGAGACACGGCGACTAATTTGCATGAGATAAGAATTAAAATTATTAAAAATACAAACGAAGTTAGAAAATCATGAAAATGGACATGAGACCTTGACATCGCATGTAGAGGCCATGAAAAAAATTTGAGAATGTTTGGAGCAAGTGGTGACGCAAGATGCTTGAAATCTTGAGATCTCCCCATATGATCACATGTTTTGGAGCATATGATCTCAGGGTTTCAAAGCATCTTGCGCCACCACTAGCTCCAAACATTCTCAAATTTTTTTCATAGGCTCTACATATGATGTCAAGGTCTCCCGTCTATTTTTATGATTTTCCAATTTTGTTTATATTTTTAATAATTTTAATTCCAATCTCACGCAAATTGGTCATCGTGTCTCGTGCACGAGATGGTCGAGTTTCCACGTCTGTCCCTGGATATGGCGTCGAAATACTCTCAGAAAAATGAATATCATTTTTCGAATCGCCGAGTTTCATCATTTCATGCACCTGCAGTTCAAACCTACGTCTCATGAAAAAAATAAGAAAATAAAGAAAATGCGTGAAATATAGCAAGAGGTATGGAAAATACACCAAATTTGAATTCTTAGCTTGTAGTACTATAGCAAGGACAAAGAAAAAATTGGAAGCAAAAAAAATAACAATATTCTTTGCCGGGAGCTTCCTAGAGCCCTCGACAAAGAGCAGCTATGCTGAGAGCTAGGGCCCGGGCTCTCGGCAAAGAATTTATTAAAAAAAATACAAGTCTTTGCCGAGAGCCTAACAGAGGGTTCTCGGGAAAGGTAACGACACAGGGTGACCCGTCTGCTAGGGTTCCCTTTGCCGAGGTGGGTTCTATGCCGAGGGCTCGGCTCTCGACACAGGTGCTCTTTGCCGAGAGCCTTCCTTTGCCGAGAGTCGTGCCCTCGGCATAGAGATCTTTGCCGAGAGCCTTTTTGTGCCGAGGGTTGGCTCTCGGCAAAGAGATCTTTGCCAAGAGCCCGTGTTTTGACCATCAGCAAAGGAGCGGACGCTCGGCAAAAAGCCAGTCTTCGGTAGTGTATACAATATACTCCTTCGGCAGAGGAAATATATGATGTTTTGGACGTGGTTTCGGTCAAACATTACGAATATAAATCATAAATAACTTTTAAGTTATTGGGAACATATATGAATGCATTTGTCTTGAAAAATACTTTCATAATAAGGATATATCGTTTCACTTTTTGATAAATATTTTTTAAGTATAAGGGAGTCAAAGTTATACTTTGGGAGAACGTGTTGATGTCCAAAACGTCATTTATTTCCTGTACCGAGGGAGTATACATTTACATGTACATGTACATATACATGCTTGCTTATGTGAAAAATTTGAGGCATCAACATATATGTAGTGCTAATACAATACTCAGTCTTCTGTTAATTCATTAAATTTGCATCTCATAATTATCCCCAGCGTTCATGTATATATAGTTTATTATTAGTACATTCTTATGAACATAGTGTTGTGAGAGATTATTTCCACATAATTTATTACTACTCAGTGTTAATTACCTGGCTATAATTGTATCATTATTTGAAGAAAATAGGTTAATTCTATAATGAGAGTCTATGCAAATGTAAAATGAACAGATGACTCTTTGTTGCATCCTCTCTGCCATGTCCTAGAACTAATTCTTAGTTGTTTTAAGATTGCCTAGTTGTTCATTATAACAGTCGTGCATGTACATATTTGGGAATCTATCATCCCTGATGTCTACATAGAGTTACAAAAACAGGTCTTGCATAATTCTGATGTTCATATATGTCACATGTTCTTGTTCAATATATTAAAATCTTATTAGGTCGCTATAACATGTTACATAACAAAAAGATATTATGGTTTTCAGGCAGCCGTGATCGACATATTCAAAGATCTTCTGGGGAGATTTAAAAATCTTTTAAGGATTTTAAGACTTGATGGAAGCTTTTATGAATCTTCAACAAATAATCTATTCAGCCTTTCTCCATCCCTTGAAACTATTGAAATTAAGGTAATTTAATTGATGATATCTTATTCATGTCCCTATATGATATTTTATGTTAATTTAATCGCTTGAACACATTCTTAATATGCTTGCATGATTTTCTAGAGATGGTACTGATCAAAGTCCACAAAACAGTGGAATACACATTCCCAGTGGCATCAGAAACGCTATGAAGAATATGAAGTAACGTTGCATCTCTGACGAATATATAGGAAGCTAAGTATCTTTAGAAGCATCAGGAGCTAAAAGAATTTGAAAGAATGATTCAAGCAGCATAGGTCTGCTTTAAGCATATGGTGCTTCTTTTACTTCTATGTTACTATCATTTGGAACATTTAAATGTCATGTAGTACTTCTGTCTAATGATGCTAGTACTTTGAGATAAGTTATGGGATTTATGTAACTAATAATAACAGTTTATTTTATGTTGGAACCATAGTTTCTTGGTTGGCTGGTTGCCAATGTTTTGGGCTGGGACATCAACAATCCAGTTATGGCATTAAATTTCTAGCGTTTCATGTTATGCTCGCTGAAATTATATATTGTTTTGAAACATATTTTGTATTCCTTTGTATATGTACGTGGTATATATGGAGTAAAGGCTCTGTTCCTCCGGTTTATTAAAATATTAAATTATAGAATACTAGTTGGTTTTGCGATAATGGATGAAAATACTAGATTTTATTTGTAAATAAGGAAAAAAAGAATTCCTTTGAGACAAATAACACTACAAAAAATAGGCCTTCTATGACAAATCTCTTGTCATAGAAGGCCCGTCACTAAGGATCTTCTGTGACAATTACAAGCTATTTTATGACAATTTGTGAGCTATGACAATTATAATTGTCACACAAAACTGTCACAGATCAAAAATTGTCATAAAAATTGTCACAGAAGGTCCTTAGTGACGGGCCTTCTATGACAAGAGAAAACCCTCTAATCGCCATAGAAGGCGTCATCCCTTGTAGTGTAATTTGGTCACTTCTTTGGTTATTTATTTTTTGATCAGGTACAATTTGGACGCACACAACCCACGCACTCCACTCACACCACACGCACACACACACACACCGTACACTTCCTTCACACAACAACGACAGCGTGTCCGTACACACGCAAAGAGAGATTGGGAAGCTCACCGCCTCCAGTGCGCGGAAAACGCGCAGTACCACCAAACGCGCACGCGTGTGTACCTGCAAAATTCTGGAAAACGTCCCACTGGACTGCCCTATAACACTACAACAGGATTAGACTTTGCCGAGTGCTGGCAGCACTCGGCAAAGAGCCTTTTGCACTTGGCGAAGGCTTCGCCGAGTGTCGCACTCGGCAAAGAGCACTAGGCAAAGAAAATGTCGGCAAAGCACTACCGGAGACGGGCTCTTTGCCGAGCGTCCGTCGCTTTGCCGAGGGCTAAAACACGGGCACTCGGCAAAGAGCTCTTTGCCGAGAGCCAACCCTCGACACCATACGAAACTTGGCGACGATTCCTACGCCGAGGGTCCAACTCTCGGCGACGTCTGGCTCTCGGCAAAGAGACCCTATGCCGATGCCGGGAGCCGAACCCTCGGCGTAGAATGCACCTTGGCAAACGGAACCCTCGCGAACGGCTCCCCCTGCGGCTCTCGGCAAAGGCTTGGTTTTTTTGGTAAACTCTATGCCGAGAGCCCTGGCCCTGGCTCTCGGCATAGGTGCTCTTGCGAGGGCTTTCGGCAGCTAGGAGTTTTTTCAAAGCATATATTTTTTTTTTGTTTTTTGCTCCCAATTTTTGCTGTGGCCTTGCTACAGTACTACAAGCCAAGATTTCAAATTTGGTGTGTTTTCATACTTCTTGCTATATTTCGCGTATTTTCTTTAATTTGATGATTTTTTTCGGGACGCACGTTTGAACTGCAGGTGCATGAAATAATGAAACTCAGCGATCCGAAAAATGGTATTTATTCTTCAGAGGGTATTTGAACACCGTATCCAGTGACAGGCACGGAGACTCGACCGTCTCGTGCACGAGAAACGGCGACCAAGTTGCGTGAGATTGGATTTAAAATTATTAAAAATACAAACAAAGTCAGAAAATCATGAAAATGGACGGGTGACCTTGACATCACATGTAGAGGCTATGAAAAAAATTTGGGAATGTTTGGAGTAAGTGATGACGCAAGATGGTCCAAACCCTGAGATCTCCGCATATCATCGCATGTGAGGCTATCCGGAGATCTCAGGGTTTCAACCATCTTGCGCCACCACTTGCTCCAAACATTCCCAAATTTTTTCAGAGCCTCTACATGCGATGTCAAGGTCACTCGTCCATTTTCATGATTTTCTGACTTCGTTTGCATTTTTAATAGTTTTAAATCTAATATCACGCAACTTGGTCGCCGTTTCTCGTGCACGAGACGGTCGAGTCTCCGTGCCTGTCCCCGGATACGGTGTCCAAATACCTCTGCAGAATGAATACCATTTTTCGAATCGCTGAGTTTCATTATTTCATGCACCTGCAGTTCAAACGTGCGTCCCGCGGAAAAAATCATTAAATTAAAGAAAATGCGCGAAATATAGCAGGATTTTTGGAAAACACTTCAAATTTGAAATCTTGGCTTATAGTACTGTAGCAAGGCCACAGAAAAAATTGGGAGCAAAAAAAACAAAAATAATAATAATCTTTGTCGAGAGCTTCGTAAAGCCCTCGGCAAAGAGCACCTATGCCGAGAGCCAGGACAAGGGCTCTCGGCATAGAGTTTACCAAAATAAAATAAAAAAAAGCCTTTGCCGAGAGCCAGATCATGTGGCTCTCGGCAAAGGTGGCCTATTTGCCGAGTGTCACCTGATCTGGCTCTCGGCAAAGCTGTGAATATGTTAAAAAAAATCTGCACGCCCGCCTCGTCAGACCACACAGACGCACACTCGCACACTCTCTTCGTCGCCGCCCACCACACGCCCCGCCCCCCGCCCCCCGCCCGCCGCCGCCCACCGCCGGCGAGGACGCCGCGATCGCCCACCGCCGCCCTCCCGCCCCGCCGCCGGAGAGGGCCGCCGCGGCGCCCGCCCAGCCGCCCTCCCGCCCCGCCGCCCGACCCAGGCCGCCGCGACGCCCGGGTCCCGGGCCGCGCCCTCCCGCCCCCGCCGCCGGCCTCCCTCCTGCCCCCGCCGCCGACCCGCCGCCCGGCCCCGCTGCGCCCTCCTGCCCCCGCCGCCAACCCGCCGCCTGCCCCCGCCGCGCCCTCCTACCCCCGCCGCGCCTTCCTCCCCCGCCGCGCCCTCCTACCCCCGCCGCCGACCCGCCCGCCTGGCCTGCCCTCACGGCCGAGCCGCCGCCCCCTGCACGCCCGGCGGTTGGGAGAGGAGGGGGAGGAGGAGGAGGAGGAGAGGAGGAGGAGGAGGAGGAGGGAGAGAAGGAAGAGGAGGAGGAGGAGGAGGAGGAAGATGAGAGGAGAGGAAGAGGAGGAGGAGGAGGAGCCCTGCGCCACCCCATTTGGCCACGCGCCCCTTGCCCCGTCCCGCTCCGTCGTCGTCGATCGCCTCGCGTCGTCACTTGTAAGTCGTCCTCGATCGCCTCGTCGTTCCTTGTACCTCTGCAACTTAGTTGTGGTAAGTAGTAGTAGTAAGTAGTAGTTGTTAGTAGTAGTCGTCCTCGATCACGGCGATATATGTGGATGCATGTGAATGTGAATGTGAATGTATGTGGCGATCGAGTATTATTTAGTAGCAGTGGTGTGCTTGTTAATGTATGTTGATGTCGGCCATCGTGCCTTGACATATATGTGGATGTCGGCCATCGTGCCATTGTTTCTTGTAGGTTTTGAAACCTCACCGTACAGGGGAGGTTCTGCCAAAATTTTAATGGATACTATATTTTTTGTCTTTTCTGTAGGAGGAGGACCTGTCGGGGCCAAGCCGGAGATCCCCGGCGACCACGATCGTCTTCGTCACCGTCGCGGGGCTGCCTGCACCGCTTCGCCTCGCCACTGCACCGACTCGCCACTGCGCCGCTAGCCTGACTCCACCGACACCCTAGGTATAAATAACGTCTCCTCCCAGAAAAGGGTCGTAGGTCATTGAACCCAGTTAGGCGTCTCCCGTCCGAAAGAGATACGGCTGGAGGTATGCAGGTCTCTGCATATCGATAACCGTATCTGTTTCGGATTGTCCACGTTACTTGGACAGCCCGCAGATGCGTCGATGAGGCTAGTTCCCATGGTCTGGCTCGATTCGAGATGGAGTTTCTGCATCACCTCCCTGTTGTTCTCCGAATACACACTCTCCCTACAGGGACGTGTATCTTGAGAACATCGGGGAGGTGCTACCGAAATTCTGTCTCGGCTCGGGGCAGGACAATGGGAACTGGCCTCATCGACGCATCCGCGGGTGGGATTAGGAACTATCCTCACCTATTAGATGATAGCAGGATGGAAGTACTCGGAGGTAGATATGTAAGTACTCGGATGGATGACAGTAGGATGGATGACCGTCAGTGGATGTACTCGGGCCGTAGAAGCAGAAGTGATTTCACCGATGAATGGTTTGCGCAAGACAGATGCTTTTGTGAACAATGCATTTGGCGCGGCTCGGCGAGGAGAGATCAAAGTGTTGTGCCAATGCAGCAGATGTGGGAACCGGAGAAGGCAAGACGAGGAGAACATGGCTAAACATCTTGTGAACAATGGATTCACGCCGGACTACACCCGGTGGATCTACCATGGTGAAGCACATCGTTTGAGAGCGGAGGCAGTGCGACCACGTCTGGAGGACTTTGATGCTGATGGGGGGGGTAGCAGACATGTTAGATGACTTCAAGAAGCACAGTACGCTGAAGGACGTATGGAGGAGGAGATGGAGAAGACCGCAAAGGCGTTTTACGAGATGATGTCTTCGGCACAGAAGCCCCTTCACGATCAGACAACGGTTTCTCAACTGGATGCCATTGGCCGTGTGATGGGGTTCAAGTCCCAGTTCAACCTGAGTCGAGATGCGTTCGATGGTATGTTGGCCCTCTTTGGTAGCATGCTTCCGGACGACCACATATATGCCAAAGAGCTTGTATGAGTCACAGAAACTGCTTCGTGCACTGAAGATGCCATATGAGCAGATACATGCTTGTCCAAATGGGTGCGTCTCTTCAGGAAAGATCTCACGGATGCAGGTTACTGTCCGAAGTGTAAAGCGTCTAGATACATGGAGGTAGACGATGGTGATGCCCCGAAGAGGCAGCTTTCTATCCCCATGAAAGTCCTGCGTTACCTGCCGTTCACATCGAGGATCCAACGTCTCTACATGACCGAGGAATCCGCAAAACAGATGACATGGCACAAACAGGGTACCCGATACAATCCTGAGAAGTTGGTACATCCCGCCGATGGTGAAGCATGGGCCTACTTCGATCGCATCCATCATGACAAAGCTAGAGAGCTCGTAATGTTCGTGTTGCGTTTGCAACGGATGGTTTCAGTCCCTATGGACTCATGGCTGTCCCGTACACCTGTTGGCCGTCTTCGTTATCCCCTCAATCTCCCCCCGGCGTCCTATTTCAACGTCATACTGTCTTCTTGTCGTTGATAATTCCTGGACACCCGGGGAATAACATGGGTGTGTACATGGAGCCTCTGATTGATGAATTGGAAACTGCTTGGAATGAAGAGGTATTGACATACGACCGAGCTTCAAGGTCTAACTTCACAATGCACATCTGGTACCAGTACTCACTGCATGATACCTGGCATATGGGATATTCTGTGCCTGGTGTGTCCATGGCAAGTTCTCATGCCCGGTTTGTAAGACAGCTACGAGATTTATCTGGTTGAAGAAGGGTGGCAAGTATTCGGCGTTCGACCAACATCGACAATTCCGCTCTTGACCATCCTTTCAGACGGGACACCAAGAACTTTACCAAAGGTGTCGTGGTGAGAGATCCTCCACCTCAGATGTTGACCGATGCCGAGGTTCATGCTCAGATAGATGCTCTCCAGTTCAACGAAAAGATGGTCGTTTTGCGGGGTATGGTCAGGAGCATATGTGGACTCATAAGTCAGGCTTGGAAAGACTCCTTATTATGACGATCTTCTTCTGCCACATAACATTGATGTAATGCACATTGAAAAGAACATCACTGAGTCGGTTTGGGGAACCTCATGGACACTAAAAAGTCCAAGGACAACCCTAAGGCTAGACTAGACCTGGCACTGTTGTGCGATAGATCAAAGCAAGAGATGCTGCCTCCTCAGCCCGGCAGGGGATGGACACGGCCCCAAGGTCGATTTCGTCTTGGGCAGGCTACAAAGGAAAGAAATACTTCAGTGGATTCAGACATTGACATTCCCTGATGGATGTGCAGCGAATAACGAGAGGAGTCAAATTATCTACTCTGCGAGTCCTAGGGATGAAGAGTCATGACTTCCACGTATGGATCGAACGGCTTCTTCCGGTGATGGTTCGAGGCTATGTTCCTGAGCCTATGTGGGTTGTCCTGGCAGAGTTGAGCTATTTCTTCCGCCAGCTATGTGCCAAGGAGATATCTCGGTCCGTCATTGATGACTTGGAGAAAGCTGCACCTGTGTTGCTCTGTAAAGCTGGAGAAAATCTTTCCACCAGGCTCTTCACTCCGATGCTTCATTTGATCGTACACCTCCCAAATGAGGTTCGAATGGGAGGGCCTGTGCAATGGCGTTGGTGCTTTCCAGTCGAGAGAAATATGAAGACTCTTCGCAAGAAATGTAGAACAAAGCCAAAATTGAGGCTTCCATTGCAGAGGCATCCATTCTAGAGGAGGTGTCCAACTTCACTGAAGAATACTACTCTGAGAACCTTCCTAGCGTGCATAATCCACCCCCTCGTTACAATGCTGGAGAAAATGAATCGAGTCTTAGCCTTTTTCGAGGCCAACTCGGCACGGCAAGTGGATCCACAGTTAAGCAGTGTTGAACTATGAAGAGTGGCAAAAGAATCATGCTATACGTGGCTTACCAACCTTGATGAGCTGGACCTGTACATGGGGTAAGTTGTTTATCTATCTTCATCAAATTCGTCGTCACTTCCCAACACCATTCTTTTTGTTTCGTACAGTGAATTTCTTCATTTGTTCTCGAATGGACCAAGGCCTCTTTCTGATGCGGCAGCTGAAACCCTAATTGCAAATGGTGCGGGGCAAGGGAGGCCTGATTTCATTCTTGGTTCCGACAACGGTACCGTCCCTACCAAGGTCGTACTTAGTCTGACGTTCCAACTTGCTCTTACGTTCTGACCGTATAACGATATATCTTGCTTCACCTTGCAGGCTCAAACCGATGCGTCTATGAGTCAAGAGCTGAGACAAGTAGCAAAAGGCTTTGACCGTAGGGTCAGTCATTTAATGGTACGACGTGAATGGATTTGCTCCACACATCAAGCTACGAGCAAAGTCGGCCTAATCGAAAAACCACAAATAGCGGAGTTTGTACTCCAGTAATGACAACTGTGACTACTATGGAAGAATTGAAGAAATATATGAACTTTCATTTCACGGTGAAAGCCTTTGAATCCTTGTCATTGTTCAAATGCCATTGGTTCGATCCTGGAAGTAACGAGGCTGACACCTAATCTTGGCCTTCTAGTCTAAATTCGACAGGATTCTGTCTATCCAGGCTCCGATATGTATATTGTGGCTCAACAGGCCACGCGGGTTTATTACACGCCATACGCGTGCAAAAGCAAAGAGCATCTCTTGGGTTGGTATATTGTGCACAAGATATCACCACATGCTAAACTACCTCTCCCCAATGATGAGGATTATAACTTCAACACAAACACGTATGACGGTGAGTTCTTTCAAGAATCTGGGTTGCAAGGGACGTTCACGATAGACTTAACCGAAGCGATGGAAATGGAAGTAGAGAATGACGATGAGGACGCTGGGGATGAGGTGGTAAATGCGAAGGACATAGAAATGCTAGAACGATTCCATTTAGGCCAAGCAAATGAAGACGACGACCTGTCTTCGGATACTGAGGAGTACTTAGACATGGTTGACAGTGATGAGGAGACTCATGCTCCGGCTAATCCGGATGATGCAGATTATTTCTAATACATGTAATATTATGTTATATTTTTAGGATCTATTGTTTTATTTATATTGCATATATTGATTATGTTATTTCTAATACAACATTGTTTGTTCTTTTTTTTAAATGCAGGAGGTCGAGGCAAGATGTCAGAGGACGTCAGAGGCGGTTGAGTTGGGTTGTACCACAGCTCGCAGGCCGACGGGCCTCGACGAGAGAGTGGCCGCCACCGGAGGGAGCCGTCTCCACAGGAGAGGAGGAGGACGAGGAGGTCGAGGAGGACCGCGCGGCGGAAAAGCCCGAGGCCCAGGGGCAGGAGACATTGGCCGAGGGAGGCAGAGGAGGAGGACGAGCAGGAGGAGGACGAGGCGGACGGGTGTTCAGGTGCCTCGGGGTCCACGCCCTACTTGAGAGGTCCCGCAAGCCTCCCGGCGTTGCCGGCACGTGCCCGACGCCCAGTGATCACGCCCATCGGACAAAAGTACATGTTCTAACTACCTGTTCATACAATGAGACTCAAAATAGAAATAGAAGCTAATAATCTTTTTTAATCACTGTGCAGGTCATGGGACTTTGTGGGGCCTAAAGGCCGCAAAACCAACGGCATCCTGGGTCTCCTGTGCCGCGAGCACTACCCCAGCATAGTACAGTATGCCGGGAGGCATGAGCTGGCCTATACCTTTGACCACTACAGCGTCGCCCCAGACTAGACTTCCCCAACAAGGCGGCGCGGGTTAGAGCGGAGCTGTGGGTAAGTCTTCGTCAAACAATATCAAATTCATCATATTTTTTCTTTAATTACTGTCTTGCCTCGTATTGTGTCTGTATGCAGAAGAACTCAACGTGCGAGCCGGGGAAGGGGAAGGAGGCAGTGGCGGAGGGTGACGGCTACCCGGGCTTGTAGGAAGCTCGTCACCGACATGATCCACGAGGCGAGACTGCAGGCCATCATTACCTACAACGCCACGGTCTTGGCCACGAGGGTGACGAAGGCCCAAGCGAGAGGCATGACGCTGGGCCGGGCACAGTCTTGCAGGTAAGTGATTTCTTTTGAGATTAAGCTTTTGGTACTTTTCATCTGACGCTTAGACGTGAAATACTTGATGATGTGCAGATGATCCCCCAATGGTGCCGGTCGTTTCCCGAGTGCTGGGAGATGATCGTGGACCGGTGGCTATCCGAAGAGTGGGGGCGGCACACCACGCCGAGGCCCGAGGAGGCGCGTCTGCAGATGCCAGGTGTACCACACCACCAGGGCAACCGCAACCTCGCCGAGTACGCATAAGCTTGGGTACGTGAAAGAATTTATCAATTCCTCGATCAAATGTTGCCTGATTGCTAATCATCTTGTTGTCTTCCTCGCAGTCGGAGGAACACGGGGCCAGCCTTGCGGCACCTGGGTGGCGGCATACGCCATGTCCCACAAGGGCAAGGCCACGGTAGCGGAGACCTCCTACAACCCCGACGATCCGCCGACGCGTACACCAACTCCAGCGTCCACTCCCGCCTCACTGACTACTCAGAGGCGGCAAGGGCGGTCCATGGGGACGCCTTTGATCCGCCACCGCGGACCTGGACGGGAGCATCGTCATGAGGATTCGAGGAGGGAAGAAAGCCCGGCGGTTCTGGCTTGGCAACGACGTCATCGACACGGCCTCCACTCCCACTCTGTCCCGCTCCGAGAGAAAGAGCAGAGCGCGAGCGGGAGCACCCACGCCCACGCACAAGCCGCGTCGCTGCGCGTCGCGGGTCGCCGAGCTCGAGGTTATTCTATTTAACTCATCGTACATTGATCTTTAAATGTTTGCATTATTCTAACATTCACTTTGTATTATCGCAGGCCCGCCTGGAAATAGAAAGGCAGGAGCGCCAGGTGTCCGAGACCCAGATGAGGTCACAGATGTCGGCCCAGATGGAAGCTCAAGCTAAGCAGATGGCTGAGCTCATCGCCTTCAGGGCCTCCCAGGGCATGGTCGTGCCCCAGACGCTCATGGCTCCTCCACCGCCGCCTCTGGACCCCGGGAGCTGCTCCTGTGAGTATCAATACTTCAGTGTTTCATTTTTCATTTCCTTGTCTGACATGACCTTTTGCAGCCTCCTCCGTCAGAAGGTTTGAACAACCGCCACGGGGGTCAAGCAGGCAGTAGTTCTCAAGGGTGGGCGTATGGGGTGAAATGTTTGCATTGATCTTTAAATGGCCCTCGGCAAAGGCTCCTTTGCCGTGAGGATTTTTGCCGAGAGCAGCCCTCGGCATAGGCGTCGCTAAGTGCCAGATGGTCTTTGCTGAGTGCTAGAGGCACTCGGCAAAGCAGTCATTTCCAGTAGTGAAGGCTTTTTGCCGAGTGCCAAATATCGGGCACTCGGCAAAGGCTTTGCCAAGTGCTGACATATTTGGCACTCGGCAAAGAAAAAAACGAAAAAAAATCCAAAAAAATAGAGAAAAACTTGGCAGCGCCCACCCGTTTTCCTCGAAATCGCAAGTCTTGGTATTTTTCACGCAATTTTCTCTCACGTAGTCAGCATGATTCGAACTCACGACCTCTCGTCGCGCGGAGCCTCCTACCACTGCACTACACATATACGTTCCATCTCCGTTTCGGTTACCCATGTATTATACTAAACCGAATGTAACTTGCTTATTTGAGGCCTAAAAGAATTCAAATCAAAAAGTTGTCAACTACAAAGTTTCTAACTTTTTGAAATCTACAACTTTTATTTTGATAGTTTTTTCATCTGAGGTCGTTTATAAAAATTTAAATTTCAAATTTGACCAATTTGAAACGTAGTTTTCGTTGACAAGATGATTTCAAATCAAAAAGTTGTCAACACCAAAGTTTCATAACTTTTGAGATCTACAACTTTCATTTTGGTCATTTCTCCATCCGAGATATTTTAAAAATTCGAATTTAAAATTTTCAAATTCGAACGCAGTTTTGCATAACTAGATGTCTTCAAATTAAATAGTTATCAACTACAAATTTTCATAACTTGTCAAGATCTACAAAGTTTATTTTTGGTTTTGACCATTTATGCATCTGACATTGTGGTTCTAATATTATTCACAAATATTATATATCACTCTTATAGTTTCATAAACTACCGGAGAGATATGTAAGATTTATGAACGAATTCATTTTAAGTTGTCAAATGAAGAAATTACCAAAAGAAAAATTGTTCATCTTGATAAGTTAAACAACTTTGTAGTAAAAACTTTTTCATTTAGATTAATTTACTGCTTCAAAATTAATTTAAAAACTGGCTTTGCCGAGTGTAAAAAAACACTTAGAAAGAGCTCTTTGCCGGAGTGCCAAAAAAACACTCAGTTGCGAGTGTCATTTTGGCACTCGGCAAAGAATTCATTGCCGAGTGTTTTTTTTCTGGCACTCGACAAAGAGTGTTTTTTCTTTGCCGAGTGTTTTTATTTGGCACTCAGCAAAGAAGCTCTTTGCCGAGTGCCCGAAAAAAACACTCGGCAAAGAAAAAACACTCGGCAAAGATTGGTTTTCCCGTAGTGCTACCACTGGACCAGAAGCCCTTTTGAGGCATTGAACATGTTTATTATTGTACAGAAGCCCTTTGAGGCATTGAACATGTTATTATGTAAATTATGGCAAACAAATATTACACTTCCTAAGGCCAATCTCAATGAGGGTTTTATTTGAGTTTCATTTGTATTAAATATGCTGCCACATAAGCTTGTTTACATAAGCTTGTTTGATGACATGACAATGTATTTAAGAAGAGAGATGAAATGAGTTTCATCACACGAATACCAACTTTCTTTGAGTCATGAAATTTAATGTCTATGAAACTTTAGAATGAAACTCACCCTCAATGAAGAGTTTCATTCAAGTTTCATTTTAATTCGTTATGACATGTTAGTCTTGGAAACAACGCATGAAACTCACCATTGACATTGGCTCGAGAGACCCACACCAGGTGGAGCCGGGGTTCCCGTCGGAATCATCAACAAGTTGGTCGATGTTAGCACAGTCACTGATATCTCGGGCCGGTGAGGGATCTTTCGCAATGGCGGCTGAGCCTTTGCCTGCCAGAACATGATTATCAAGACAACTATTTATTGGTATTTTCACTGGCTGGGTTCGAGTCTCTTTTTTATAGGGTACAGTTACACACATGTACATATACACAATTGCCCTGCAGATGGGGGAATATGCTCAGACATGTTCCCCTTTTAAATTGTACAATATTTCAAGGGCGGACATCTTTGCCTTGAGACCGTCGGACTGTCTATCATAAGGCTTCTGGCTGTCCGACGCTATATATATAGAGTTCCATGACCTTTAGACGCGGAACCAAACTGATCCATTTAAGTACACCAAACTACATGAAGATCTCCAAGTTATGTAGATTATTAGCTTCCATCTATTTATATCCGTGCATTTGAACATTGGCAAAATTAACCTGCTGGATTCTACCTGGATTCTGTATAGTGGGCTTGGTCCATCCTCGGGTCAGGGTGGCCGCATCTCCAACGACTCCCCAAACAACTCCCAAAGAAAAAACACAAAAATAATTCTCCAACAACTTGGTAAACCAACTTGTTATCTTTCCAAGTTCCTATCTTTCTCTCCGCGCGCGTATCTATTCGCGCTCCGTGCGACTTGCTATCGCTCTGTGGACGACAGCGCTCTGTACGCTGCTCAACGTAACTCAGATTTCCTACCGTGACCGACAACGACAGGATGTACGCTGCATCTGTACACTGATGTTCAGAGTTCGTGCCGTGGCCGACAGAGCTCTGGCCGTGGCCACAGAGCTCTGGCCGACAGTACGATGCATCTGTACGCTCTTGGGTCTTGGCGAACGACTATAGATATGTCCTTGGTTGATTTCGGAAAAGTTTAGGAACTAATCTGCAAAGCGGGAAACGACAATGACAGACGGGTCCATCTGTCATCCTCTATTTAGCAACTTGTTGGAGAAAGGTTTTTTTTTTACTTGCCAATAAAATAGCAACTTGCTAAAACTCAAGATTTAGCAAGTGATTTTTGCAAGTTGTTGGAGATGCTCAGCATAGAAGTCAAACCGTTACCTTCTCATCATAAAAAAGTTTGCTTTCTAGTTTTTTTCCTTGGTGTTGTTGCTGATGACGCATTACAATGATTTTCATAGAAAATCCTATGTCTACTGGAAGCACAAAGTGGTTAAAATGTTCAATAGGAGTTTTATTGTGTCAAAAATAAAAGTGACTTTTTGTTCCATAGCTCATTTGGGCGATATGGGACTTCGGTTGCATACAGCGTGTCAAGTGTACTCCATTTGAATACTCAAAGGCTATATATTCAAAGTTCAGACCATGGTGATTTGTGTCATCAAAGCTGGATGGGCAAGATGCAAAATGAATAAAACCTAATCAAACACTGACTAGCACCACCCCTTCTGCTTTGCCTATTCCAAACACATGCTCCTCCTTTCTCTATATGTGTCTCCTCCCTTCACCCTTCTGCCTCTACGTCTACCCTCCATTGTCGCAAGACAAAAGAAGTGAAGTAGAGAACCGGAACAAGGAAGGAAAGGATCAACCAACACTACTAAATAAACCTATGAATTTTTAGTTAGAGGAGTACACTACAACAGAAATGGGTTGTAGCCCCGGCCGGGAAGGGCCTTTAGCCCAAGTTGCCGAGCGGGACTACGCTTCCGGGACTAAAGCCCCCCCCAGTCCCAGGTCCGGTCACCAGGGCTAAAGCCCCCGCTGGTTTAACCAGCCGGGACTAAAGGGTCCCTGGATTTTCTTTTTATTTTCTTTTAGTTCTGTTTTTAGTTTTTTTATTTATTTAATAGGTTTTCCAATATATATTCTTTTGCTAATAATATATTTTATATTATATAGCAGCATAACACAATAAGCTTATTGCATGCATATATAATTGAACTATAGAACTACATACATATAACATAAAATTCCAAGCAATATATATAGAGAAGTTGTTCAAATATTTCTACTACACAAGTTGTACAGTTAGTACTGTAAAACCTGTTACAGGTTGTACTCCATCTAAAGATCTACAAGGCATACAAATGATCATCATGTTTGGAATCAACTTCTCGTTGGTATTATAGTAGAACTCGCCGTTTAGATTTATAACTTGTTTCTGATGAAATCCTGCTATTGTCTCTTGTATTGCTTTCAATTGGCCTTATAGCATCACTTTTTGCTTCAACCAGCCAGTCTTCAATTTGAATTGGAGAAGATATTAGTTATATCTGTATTATCAATATTAAGTCTATAAAAAATGATGAAAAGAAACATGTTACGTACTTTGATGATTTCTTCAGGAATTCTACTTGATTCTATCATCATGTACTCGTAAAACATAGAATCCACATAAGTCGGTATCTTGTTTTGTCTCTCTCAAAATCCACTATAGAATGAAAAGATTCATCTGTAATAAAGATATGATATATGACATGATATAATAAAGATACATGTACATTGATGAGGGGCTGTACGTAAACTTACTGGTAGTCTTGGCTTTATTGTAAGTGGCGTCTTACATTGACTCATATGTTCCCAAGCATAATGAATTTTTTCCAAACCCTAATCCGGCCAATAAAACATTAATAGTTGGATCATTATTTATTAGTATATATACACAAGTTAGTCTATACTTTAAGCATGCAAGCTAGGGATCGAAAAAAATTACCTTTGGGGGATGTCTATCATATCTTGGTAATCTTATTGCGGTTTGCTCAACGAGTCATAGATTAACACATTGCTGTGTTTGAGATCGATGACCATCAGTATCCAGTGATAGCTGTTTCATACACATGATTCATATATATATATATATATACTATTAGGGTAAGTAAAATAAAATGTGCACATACTTATATTAACTATATATGTCTCACGTAGTTAAAGTGGTATGGGAAGAGTTCTTTCTCTATCTTTTGGTTCACTAAGAACCTCATGAGATTCGTACACGACTCCATCGCTCCAAATCGTTGATGGGTTTGGAGCCTTGAAAACAACATACGGATCAACAAACCCAATAGAATTGTCATGTTTATCTCTGAGCTGAGCCATCTGCTACCTGCAATATCGAGTCGATCCACAAGTACATGTGTAAGAATACTACATACTATATATACTACTATAGAGTTCAATGAAAACTAACAAAAGAAACACTTACAAACAATAGCAGCTAAGGAGCGATTTGTCCAGTGCGTCCATGGGCATAGCTGGGTAATTCCTCCATCTAGACTAAGATTAGGTCATCGCCACGGAAGTAGTAGTGATGGTTCCAAATTCGAACAGAAAATCCAATTGACATCACCGTCTTTAGAAGCCTCCATGCACCATTGTTGATTGCAAAACATTGCGTACCAAGTACATGTAAGTGATTGGGGTTCATTAGACTCCTGCCCTGGTAAAAAACTTTCTCCCCATTCATCAACTACTTCTGCTAGTGGAAACTCCAGCCTAGTAGCAATATTGGCAATTCGTGTCGTACGGGAGACCGTTGTGTGTCAATGAATTTTTTCAATTGAGTCCCATCTCAGACAAACTACTGTCTCTCCAGATTTCCTCTGTACTCTGCCCAAGTTTGAACCATACTGATTTTCCACAAATAACGGGGATAAAGGTCTCATGTTTCCCCGAGCTGGGGAACACCTTTTCCACTTCTTCGTGCGGTGGATTGTTGTGTTCTTTTGCAGACTTGATTAGAGAGTGTTCGGAGTTGATTTTCGCGGAGCCTTTCGGGCTTCTTCACACATCTTGATACCATGTTGGTGCACCCTTTTCCTTAACTGCTGTGGGTTTAACAAGAGGTAAGGCTTCTCTGGGTTTCTCTTCGCTTGAGCCTTCACCTTTGATTCCTGTAAAAAAATTCGCACATCTTTTTCCACCGAAATTTCTAACTCCAGATCAGTCTTTTCATAAGCTAATTTCTCGTGGGCTTTTTTTCCTGATGCAGAGCCTTCTTTTTGGAGGTGGGACCTTCGGTTCTGTGGCGGCAGACCGCTTCTTAGGGCCGCGCGGTGGAGGCGGGGGTGGGGGGGTGTTGGAGCCTGTTGTGGAGAAGATGGTGGGGCCGGTGGTGGTGTTGGAGCCCGCGATGGAGGAGAGAGGTGGGGCCGGTGGCGGTGTTGGAGCCCATGGTGGAGGTTGTGGCGTTGGAGCCCGCGGTGGATCAGGTTGTGTCGTTGGAGCCCGCTGTGGAGATCTTTGTGCAGGAGATGGGGTTGAAGCTGTGTCCTCCAACACATCGTCATCGTCCACAACACTATGTTGTGCTAGGAATGGCGAACTGGACTATAGTTCCTGCTACGCAAAACAATGAATGATGTGAGTATCCAATTAATATATACATATAGGAAGTTAGTGTAATAAAAATTATTTCTCGTTCACGCGCACTACCTGGTGAGGATCTTGATCAGTAGGAGGAGATTGCGGCGGTGACACTCCAGGAATAATAATGAAGCGCTTGCGCCAGCAAATAAATGTCTTCTCCGCTTCACCTAAAGTCTTCTCCCCATCTCCCCCTTCGATTTCCAGTGCCACGCTGCCACAACCTGTCTCAACCCTATCCACCGAGACGCTAGCGTATCCGGCTGGCACTAGTTGACCATGGATTCTTGGTGTTCTTGTGCGGTCGATAGGTTTTTTTAAAACACCGACAACCACCTTTTTTGTGACATTTCCATCTGGAATGTGCAACTCACAAGTAGTAAAAGGTTCTTTAACATCATCCACTGGGAAGCGTAGCATGAAGTCATCTTTGAATGTTGGTACTTCTGTGGAGGCGCAACTGCTTTTCATCTGACCTGGGGGGCTAATGTTCGCTTGAGGTTGTTGTGATGATGTACCTTGCCCACTCGTCATTTGACTAAGTGTCGCTTGCACTTGCCTTTTGATTTCCTCTTGCATCCATTCTTCACGAGATTTGTCACGCTCTTGTGTTTCAAGAACATACTCCTCCAACTTGAAGAGTCGCTCTACCTCCTCGTCCTTCTTTCTCTGGCGGCTTCTGTAACTTTCTCGATCCGCTTCGAAGGAATGCAGCCACGAAACGACCCCAAAGCCTCTCGTACGCCCACCATGCTTAGGATTCTCTAGCGCGTACGTGAGTTCATCCTTCTCTCTGTTGGGCTTGAACTCGCCAGCCAACACCGCACTTCGTGCTTGAACTAGCCTCTGTGCTGCTCTTGAAATTTCTGGGCCCCAATCAAGCTCCCCGTCATTAGGGTTTATGGTTCCCCCATGAGCATAGAACCAATTTCTGGATCGTTCACTCCAATTTCTTCTTATTGTCTCCGGGACTACCCCCTGGCAAGCATCTCATGTTCTTGTCTCTCCCACTTTGGAATGACAGTCTTATAGCCACCTGATCCTAAATGATGGTGGTATTTCTTCTGAGCGGCATTCTGTTTGTTTACTCTGATATGAGCCTCGCTCTCTTGTGATCTTTTGTACTATACAAATTCATCCCAATCGAGCCTTATCTTGACATATACCTTAGAGTTGAAATCTAGCGTCTCGTTCTTCAGCACAAACTTGTGGTACAATTTCTTCTTCCAGTCCTAAAAAAGTGTGGCCATCTTCTTCATTGTCCACTCCAGAATTTGCCTCTGCAACTCCTCATCGTTCATGTCGAACGAGAAATGAGCTTGGATGTCTTCCCAGACTAGCTGCTTGTCACGATGGAGACATAACTAATCTTGAATGGACCGAACGGACCTAAGATGCCGCCTAGAGGGGGGTGAATAGGCATTTCTTGAAAAATTAACACCTTAATGCGAAAGAGATTAGTAAGTGAGCTTCAAATTTCTTAGAAGCTCTCAATTGGAGTAAATCAACCCCACAAGAGACAAACACACAGTATATGAAAGATATACAAAGAATATAGAGTCAATTCCCTGCACCACAAATGATTAGAAACATATAGAGCAAATCTTGTGCAGGAAGGTAATACCGGACACGTCCGGTAAACCCTAAATAGCTGAGCCGTCAGGCAATACCGGACATGTCCGTAGCTAGCAATACCGGACACGTCCGATATTTGCGATTTCCGCCCTGGGCTCCAAATCGACTCTGGTTCTTCTCAACTTTCCACACACCCTGCAGGGATACAATATATATATATATATATATATATAACTACTATTTAGGATAACACTCTAAATAATACTTAGAGCGCCGGTGGAGCATCCCAAATCCCACAACCGTAAATGTTGTTACCAACAACCATCTTTCTGTCGTAGAAGGAAGAGAATGATCTGGATTACTTTTACGGTTGCGGATGGAAGAGAGAATGGTGTGGCTGCCATTTCGATTGTGAGATGAGAATTAGTAGTAACTTTTATGGTTGCGGGAACTGATGCCTAGTGATGCTCTAAATAATATTTAAAGCGCTGCGCTTCAAATAGCGGGGTCATATATATATATTATATATATATATATATATAATATATATATATGCACAACACAGAACCTGCAGGGAAAGCTCGAGCCACACAAATATCGAATGTAATAACAAGAGGAGACACAATATTTGTTTTACCGAAGATCGGCACCCCCCGGGTCCTACTCTCCGTTGAGCCGGCTGCGAGTTACCACAAAGGCGAGCTCTAGAGGACACCATCGGCCACTCTAGCCGCGGTCTATTTCACCCGCAATGCTCCTTCCACTAGATGATCTCTTTTGAGGAGAGATCGAACCTTCACAAACTTTTCGAGGCACTCCACAAAGCTCTTGGGTGCTCAACGGTGACGCCTAGCCATCTAGGACCGTAGAGTCCAAGAGTAACGAATGCGCACACAAGATCGACAATTTGCACAAGTGCTCAAGTGGTGGCTTGCTCTCTAATTTGAAATCTCTCTCAACCCACAAAAGGATTTGGCAATTAGAGGTCAATCAGTCACTAAGAGAGGGTTGGAAAGTGTTTTGGAAGCTCTAGAATGGGGTGGGAAGAGTCAGTAGAATCAGCAGCCTTCAAATGAGAAGGCTTGGGGGTATTATAGCCCCACCCAAGAAATAGTCGTTTTCTAGCCGTTGGTCTGAAAAAGTGAAGGTAGGAACTTCCGTGTCTAGATCTCGGAACTTCGACGTACACTAGAAACACTATTCATAGAGGTATAACAGCTACTTTTCACTTAGTGTCGGAACTAGGGTCGGAACTTCCGGCACGTCAAAACTTCCGGGAGATAACCGGAACTTCCAATGAGCTTGCGGCAGGGAGGCTGAGTAGGTCGAGATCCCACTGTCGGAACTCGCGTCGGAACTTCTGACGCTGACAGTGTCGGAACTCGGGTCGGAACTTCCAACGCTGGGGAGTGTCGGAACTCGGGTCGGAACTCGGGTCAGAACTTCCAACGCTGGGAGGACAGACTTGCTGAAAATCCCAGTGTCGGAACTTTTGACTTTAAGGTCGAAACTTCCGATGGTGGAAGTTGACAACAACCTCTCCAAGTGTTCGTGAAGTGATTTTGTGTCTCTCTTTTGATTTTATTTTAATACTTGAGCACTTATGAAGAATCATCTACTCTACGTTGCATCCCTCTTAATAGTACGACTTTCCTATTTACTCAAGACAAATTGAAAACAAGTTTTAAACCTCTTGAATTGATTTCCATTGAACCGAAGCCGCTTCTCTTCACTTTCTTTACCTAGAGGAATGCTTGTCATGATAAAGAGTAGATATCCCTCGAGCATAGCCATCTTGAGCATGTGACTTGACTCCATACAAGTGATATGATGAAATCCCAAATGTGTCAAGTCACTTTAATCAATATTGTTGCTAGGAATGTTGATTCTCCACTCAATGTAATCTTCAAGCTTGATTGATCCTTCGAATAAATGCAAGTACTTCTTCACCCAAGCTAGGTTCTTCGGTCACCAAGCCGTCGCTTGCCCTTCACCTTGCTTAGTACCTCGAAGACGCTTTCCTTGCTATCTTCATCATCTTCAAGCCATTCAATCACACTTTCTTTGAATCCTTTGTTAGCACACATATGAACCATGATTATCCCACAATAGAGTAGACTTTTCATCAATGTCATTTTCATTGTTGTCTTGTGCTTGTGACATGAATATCATACAACAATCCATCATTTTGGCTTTGCATTTCATTTCAAACATATTGAGATAAGCTTATTCCTGTGTCACACTTAGCAAACACATTAGACCTTTAATCAATGTTGTCATTAAGTCATCCAAAACATACTTAAGCTCAACATGCACTTTCAGATCTCGGGAGCACTTCGCTTCTCTTTCCATTCACGGGCACTTATCGGAATCCGATCTCTCACAAGGAACCCACAGTGAAAGACATATTTCTGTGCATGGGGTCCTAGTGGTTGGCTGTAGCCATATCGATTCGGAGATTACATGACGGCCTTCAACGGCCTCTTCGGCCCTCGTTTTGGTCTGCTCTGCCCCGTCGCAGACGTCGATCCAGAGGGCTACATATAGGTAAAGACACGAAGATGAAACCCTAATACAAGTTGAAATAAAACCTAATCAAGTAATAAAGTAAATGTAAACCCTAACACGCCATATTGTATATATACCTCGCCTTTATTGCCTTCTTGCATCTCCACTTGTTGCTCAGGGGGATTTTCATCATGCATGGTCATGTCTTCGTAATTCAATAAGTATTAACTCCCGTCATCGCCGCCGGCGATGCGATATTCATCATTTCCTCCTCCATGTTCTCATTTGGGTCGGCCATTTCTGCGAATATTAAAATATATACAATATGATCGAACACTTAGATGAGCTTTATACATGTATGTATGTGAAACCAAAACCGAAACCCTAAAATAACATATATTCGGGTTCTAGGGTTTTGGGGTTTAGGAGTTTAGGGTTTAGGGGTCATTAGGGGTTTAGGGGTTAGGGTTTAGGGGTTAGGGGTTGGGTTTGAGGTTGGGTTTAGGGTATAGGGGTTTAGGGTTTAGGGTTTTTGGGGTTGGTTGGGGTTTGGGGTTTAGGGTTAGAGTTTGGGTTTAGGTTTAGGGTTAGGGTTTCGAGTTTTAGGGTTTTGGGTTTAGGTGACATGTAATCGCCAACATTAAAAATAACATATATTCGTAAAGAGGCAATTCAACATTAAAAATAACACGAAGAAGCATATCTATCAAATATTTCTAAGTGTAAATACATGTTTAAAAATATCCAAGTGATCTTCTATGGCATTCCAACATGACACATGATTTCTATGTACAAAATATTCTAAGAGTAAATACATGTTTAAACATATGCTTGTCACATGATTTACACACTGTGGACGAGAACGACGGCGGACGACGAGGAGGATGACGAGGGGTGAGGAGGAAAAGGACGGCGGCGAGGTCGGTGGAGCGGTCACCAGGACTACAGGTCGACGCGGCCTGTCACTTTTTATCTACATGTGTAAACATATATTTTGTTAGGTTAAAAAAACATATAGATGATTTTTCTTTTTCTATAAATATATCTATTCTATATTTATTTTCCTTTTCGACTATAAATATATATCTATTCATATATGCATATTCATTTTCCTTTTTTCTATAAATATATATCTATTTATACGCATTTTCTATATATATATCAATTTTACTTTTTTCTATTAATTTTATCTAAATCTAAATATATATATCTATTTACATTACATACACAAGCACACACATAAGCCTGGGCAAAATACCCGCTACTCATTACCCGTACCCGAATTACCCGAACCCGGACCCGAATTACCCGAACTCGAGGTACCCGATCCCAACTTCGGATACTGATTTTGATTACCCGAAATTAGTTTGGTAATTCGGGTAAATATCCCCGGTACCCGAACTACCCGAATTACCCGAAGTTGTATTTTTGTCTTTGTATTTATCATGTTTTGTTAGTTAAATCAATGAATTTATCATTTAATTAGTATACATTCTTTCGGTTTGAACAAGTGACTGTAATATGTTATTCTTTGTAAATTAGTATTAGAATTCTATACAAGATGTTGCTGAAATTATGTATGAATTTCTACTAAATTTTGTAATATTGGCTCTTTTTATGAATTCGGGTAAATCGGTAATACCCGAACCCGAATTATCGGGTACCCGAAGTAAGTTGCGGGTAGTGTTTTCAGGACTAAATTCGGGTAGCAATTTTCATTACCCGAACTTGATATACCCGAATTACCCGACCCGAAAAAAACGGGTAACCCGAACGCCTAGGCTTACACCCACCACGCACCCACCCACGCAGCCCCACACACGCACGCCCGCAGCACAACACACGCACTCCACACAGCACGACGGCGACGCTCCTCCGGCCGGCTCGGAACGCCACGAAGCGGCGGCGGCGCTCTCAACGGCGAGGATGGTGCGAGGGACAACGGTGAGGCGGCGAGGACAACGCCGAGAGGACGAGCAACGGCGAGGCGCCGGCGGCCGGCGTGTGGTGAAGGAGAAAACGGCGAGGACGAGCAACGGGAGAGGCAGGTGGCGTAGCACGCGCGCAGACGGCGAGGCAGGGACGGAGAGAGGCGGCGGCGGAAGAACTGATGTCGATCTGAGAATTGAGAGGGCATTGTGCCCTATATACCTTGGGCCTTTTAGTCCCAGACCGTCTTACGCACCGGGACTAAAGGGTCTTTAGTCCCGGTGCGTAAAACGGCGCGGGATTAAAGGTCCAAACCTTTAGTCTCGGACGGGCTTACGCACCGGGACTAGTTCCGGTGGGTGCCACCGCCCAGGACTAAAAGGTCCTTTCGCGCCACAGTTTTGGGTTTTCAGTATTTTGAGTTTTGTATTAAGTTTTCACTATATAAATATATTGTAATTCTTGTTAATTGCATAGTAATAAAATTACTTAAAAATAATAGTTATTATTTCCTTTGACCTTATTGTATAGTAGAAAAATTTTCTAGGCAATAAATTATTTTCTTTTTTATAATAACGAATATAAATGTAAATAGCCATTCATATTTTGTTAATGCAAAATATAATGCTAAATTTAAATTAAAAAATTGTTGGCTTGCAATAGAAAATTTATTTTCACATCATTGGACGTTAATCTTTTGTTTAGAACTAAAAAATCATGCTCATTTCGTTCTATCCGACAGATGCAGTAGTTTTTAGATTTTTAAATTTAGTTTTCTTTTTAAATATATCTTAAATTTCTATTGAACAGAAAATTAAATATTTGATATACTTTCTTTTAAAAATTAGTAAGAGATTCTTTTGCTTTAGTTTACCGAAGAAAAATGTTAAATTTTAGTATCTTTTTAATGTGTTTTTTTTTGTGAAATATTAAATATAAATGGGTAACTAATAATTAATTATGTATATACTTTTTCTTCTTATTTGTATTTTGATGATTCACATCTAGAGGAGCACATAAATCATGATCACTACTAAATATATATATAAATCCATCATCAAATGAAGTCTTTAATTAATTAATTATTACATAATATCTTTACAACCCACTATTTAGCGGGCACAACTGTGAACCTCCTCTTGACATATGTCCCTTGGTTATGATCATTCCTTAACTATATATTTTTCCTCATTGTTTAACAAAATGCTTGGGTCTTTGTTCACTTTGAATGGCAGAATTCGTCATCCCTTTCATAATCACCTGACATGTCTGACTTGTCCTCAATTTCGATAATGTTTCTTTTCCCTGAAAGAACTATGTGGCGCTTTGGCTCGTTGACGATCAAGTTGTTATCATTTTCCCCTCCTTTGTTTTTGTAGACATGTCTTCACATAGAACACCTGACTCACATCCGCGGCAAGGACAAATGGTTCATCTTTATACCCAATATTGTTGAGGTCCACTGATGTCATCCCAAACTCCTTGTCGATTGTTATCTCACCTCTGGTACCGGTCATCTTGACCCATTTACACTGGAACAAAGAGACTTTAAATTAGGTGCGTAGTCTAGTTCCCTGTTGACGTTTGTTAACGCAAATAAGAATATGAAAGTTTCCGCAAGCGCACAGAACATCATTGTAGCATTTTACCAGGAGTATTCAAAGATCGTTATTTTATTTTACCACAGGGAAGCTAGGGTCAAGAATCTGATAATCACTATCACGCATCTACTTACTCAGAGTACTAAATAGACTAAAGCAGGGGTAAATGATATATGATATGAATATAAAGTACATCAAAGAGAATTCAATGATAAATGTATAGACAACTATAGCGGGAGGACAACGGAAGAGATCAAGGTTCCTACGTACTTCTCTATTACTTGTGTTCTAAAGCAACAAAGATGAAAAGATATAGCAGTCATAAACATTGGCACTTTGGAGCAGCAGGTCCTTCCAACTCTCGAAGAAGACTGGGAAAAAAGGTAGTTGGGAGAAGGCTGCCAAAGCTCTACGAACATCAATCCGAACGTGGTGGAATACGAAGGCCTACAGAGCTGTCACCCCTGGGGCTACCACAACTATTCCGTGGGATTGAGCGCAACCTCAGGTAACCTATAGACTAAAACACCATGTCTAATCTATCGATTACTACTCTAATTACCATGAATAACTAGAGCAATCAATACGAGCGAAGATCTCATGCCAAGATATAACAACTATACAATCATATAATAAAGCATAAAGTAAATAGAGAAGATAATATATTAAGCATAAGTCTTACAAAGGAAAGATACAAGACATACCAAAACTCTGAAGACTCCTCTGGAACCGGAGCGCAGCTCCGCTCTCCCTAACTCCGACTAAAGCTAAGCTATTACATTGGAAAATCTAAACCTAATTCTCTAGGGAGGAGAGGTTTGTCCTTCGAGGGACGCCTCTACAAAGACTCCCAGATGATGATGGTGTCTAGCCTCATGGGGGCGTCCTGAGTTTATTATATAGGGGCTCCTGGCCTCCCCTCCACCTTGGGCAAGCGATGTGGTACTAAATCCTTCGTCATATACACTTGGGCCTAAATGGGCCAAACGTTTGGAGAGGTCAGTTGGAGTGCGCCACGCGAAGGGGGACGAAATTGGGCCCAATACCCGACCGGTCGGTCCATAGAGGAGACCGGTCGGTCTGCCCCTATGATAGGTGGGCCCACCTTCCGTGGGTCGCCTTCTCTTGTCTTCTGGAATGTTCTAGAATCTCCAAGTCGTATCCATCGAGGACTCTCGCTCCGGGACTCCAAATATAACAAATTATATGTCCGTTTCGATCATCTCGACGAGCTCTTCGCAATGGTGTGCTCTATTTCATCACTTGAGATACTTTATATGGTGAAATATGATAATCCTGCAAAACAAGTGAGAGCACCAAAACTCGTGGAACTTGTTAGTTTCAAACCCTACAACTATGCTTTGTGATTCATTTAGTGTCATTTCATGCAATAGTTGATGGTAATTATGAGCATTAGTGAGCGTCAACATTCCATATGTCATGTATGCGGCCATAATATGTTTGTTTGTTCCCATTTGGATCCGTGGCATCCACGTGTACACCACTGTTTTGGTTGGTGCTCCTTTTGTCTTGAGCTACTGTTGTAAATGTATTTCCATTGATCTCGTACCCTTTGTATGTGCTGATATGCCACGATTGTTGTCTGGCCAACAAAATAAAGCTGCTCATCTATGTTGTCATCACCCTGACATTGTTTTCGCAACCAATTGCCGAAGGTTTGCAGGTGCTCTGACGTGTAATCTAAGCTTCACTCTTCGTGGGCCACTAGGATCGAAGGAAATCCTTATGTACCTCGATATATGGATCAACCAATGAGGAGTTCTGTAGAACTGTGTAGTGTGCTTTATCGGAAGTAATCGTCTCCTATACCGATATATGTTTTCTTCGCTAGTGTTCCCTTGCCACCGGTCTGCCCTCGTGTCGCGATTCAGGAACGGCCAGTCAGGTCAAGGTCTGGAATAAAGTCCACACAAAACTCTATGACCTCCTCTGTTCCGTAGCCCTGGGCGATGCTTCCTTCAGGCCGAGAACAATTATGAACATATTTCTTCAGGACACTCATGAACCCCTCGAATGGGAACATGGTGTGTAGGAACACAGGACCGAGATAATGATCTCCTTGACTAGGTGAACTAGGAGGTGTGTCATGATATCAAAGAAGGATGGAGGGAACACCAACTCAAAGCTGACGAGACATTGAACGACATCATTCTGTAAAGTAGAAAGTTCCTCTGGATTGATTGTCTTCTGTGAAATTGAATTGAGGAATGCACAGAGCTTCACGGTGGCTAGATGTACATGAGGAGTTAGAATTCCTCTTAGAGCAACAGGAAGCAATTGGGTCATAAGCACATGGCAGTCATGGGACTTCAAGTTTTGAACTTCTTCTTTGACACATTAATTATTCTCTTTATATTGGAGGAGAATCCAGATGGGACCTTGATGCTGTTAAGGCATTCAAACATGTTTTCCTTTTCTTCTCTGCTAAGAGTGTAGCTAGCAAGGCTTAAGTACTGGCACCCGTCATCTGTCTTCTCCGAATGCAGGTTGTCTCATTCTTTCATGCACTGCAAGTCCTATTGTGCGTCAAGTTTCCGTAGACACCCATGAATCCAAGCAGGTTCACACAAAGGTTCTTTGTCAGGTGCATCACGTCGATCGCATGGCGGACCTCTAGGACATGCCAGTAGGGTAGCTCCCAGAATATGGACTTCTTCTTCCACATGGGTGTGTATCCCAAAGCGTCTTTGGGAATCGGTTCGCTGCCCGTCCCTTTCCAAATACTACTTTCGTATCCTTCACCATTTCGAGTATATCATCTCCGGTTCGGTTACGAGGCTTGGTTTGGTGGTCTGCCTCACCTTTAAAATGTTTGCCTTTCTTTCTTACTGGGTGGCCCATGGGAGGAAACCGACGGTGCCCAGCGTACACGACCTTCCAACACTTTTTCAAAAATAAACTATCAAGGTATTCGAAACAGTGTGTGCATGCATTATATCCCTTGTTTATCTGGTCTGAAAGATTACTTAGAGCCGGCGAATCAATTGATTGACGAACAATAATACTCGCAGGTCAAAGTGTTCCTGTTTGTACTCATCCTACACGCGTACGCCTGGTTTGCTCTATAGAAGTAGAAGTTCCTCTACTAATGGCCTCAGGTAGACATCGATGTCGTTGCCAGGTTGCTTCGGCCCTTGGATGAGCAACGACATCATAATGAACTTCCGCTTCATGCATAACCACGGAGGAAGGTTGTAGATACATAGAGTAACTGGCCAAGTGCTATGACTACTTACTTCTTTGCTCCCGAAAAGAATTAAACCATCCGTACTTAAAGCGAACCTCAAGTTTCTAGCCTCATCTGCAAACTCTGGGAATTCTCTGTCTATCGCTCTCCACTGGGATCCATCAGCTGGGTGCCTCAGCATATGTGTCTACCTTACGGTCTTCTTTATGCCACCGCAACAACTTTGCATTGCCTTTATTTCTGAACAAACGTTTCAAGCGTGGTATTATAGGAGCATACCACATAACCTTGGCAGGAATTTTCTTCCTGCTGGGACGTTCTTCACCTTCTACGTCACCAGGATCATCTCGCCTTATCTTATACCGCGATGCTTCACATACCGGGCATGCATCCAAATTCTCGTATTCCTCCCCACGATACAGGGATGCAATCATTAGGACATGCGTGTATCTGCTAGATTTCTAATTCCAAAGGGCAGACGACCTGTTTTGCTTCGTACGTAGTGGTGGGCAATTCATTCGCTTTGGGAAGCATCTTTTTCATTATCTTCAATAACTGCCCAAATGCCTTGTCGGATGTACCATTCTATGCCTTCCATTGCAGCAGTTCCAGTGTAGTACCCAGCTTTTTTGGCCATCTTCAGCAGTGGGATATAGCAATTTCCTATGATCCTCTAGCATGCGCTCAAACTTGACCTTCTCCTTGTCACTTTCATATTCTCTTTGTGCATCATGAATGCCATCACCAAGAGCATCAACATCAGTTGTCACATCTTCTGCCGCTGCCGCATCTTCTTCACCATCTCCCCCACTGCATCATCATAGAAGGCACCGTACTGAGCAATAATATCGACGTGGTCCAATTCTTTTTCACCTTCTTCACCATCATCCATTACAACCCTCATTTCTCCATGCTTCGTCCAACAAATATATCACCATCATCCATTACAACCCTCATTTCTCCATGCTTCGTCCAACAAATATAGTTTGTTACGAATCCGACTTCAATAAATGCGTATGAAGAGTCCTTGAGCATGAATATTCCTTTAAATTCTTACAGACGGCGCATGGGCAGCACGTGAAACTATCCCGCTTGTTTGTCTCAGCCACACCTAAGAAATAGTGCACGCCAGCAATGAACTCTTTGGAGCGACGATCGACATTATACATCCAATGCGTGACAACATCTGCATTAAATATTACAACCATGCACTTAGTAGTTTCTCATGTTATTGCACAACACTCATGACATCACACTTGATTGATTAATTCAAGCAAACTTGAGTACAACGAAGACAATTGCAGCTAGCACTAAAAAAACTAAAACTAAAATGCACTTAAGCAACATAATTAGTTCACGTCCGATTCCAACTAAAATAGACAGATCATTCGCATCATTAGCATGGATGAGCTGTTGCCGCTGACTCACTGCCTCATCAACTTCAGCGGCAACCTCCTGTGCAACCGAATTTCGTACGTGCTGAACGTACTCTTCCTCCCAGTACCAACCTTTACATCCGCCGGTGCCCTCCCACTGCAATTAAAATAAAAAATAAGGAATTTAATCAACATCATCAAGCAAAAACCGATACAAATGAACCATATTAATCAAATGCGCGGTAAATAATAACCCACCTCATGGTCCGAACACTTGTAGAATATACGACCCTTGTTGATTCCCTCTTTTTCAATCGGTACTCCTTCACAATTTTCTGCTTACACTCGCTGCAAGCAATGAGGGGAAGATCCGGCCGCAAACGCTTTGGATCCCGATGATGAGAGGCTGAGCGCCTGGTCACGGTTGCCATCTACTATATCCATACTCATTTTTTAAACTGTTACATGCAAATTCCTAATTTTCGAAACAATTATAAATAAAAAAGACTCTAAATTTATCTATTTGTTTAGATAATCGAAAAAAATATGATATACCAATATCAATTTCCACATTGTCTACTCTCTATATTCATTGTTGCAAACTATTATAAATTCCATATTTTTCTAAAGAAAAAAATTAACTAAAAAGACACTAAAATTCGTTATTACTCGTTTTGCATAAGTACGAAATATACAATGGATACTACCTAGCTAGCAGTAGAAAACTATCAAGTGATTGTGATGAACCAATTTAAACTACTCAACTCTTTATGTTTGTTCTTGCAAACTATATATTTTAATTAAATTTCTCTCATATTCAAAAGACATGATAGGAGACGAAAATAGTTACCTCTCAAGGCAAAGAGACGATGACGAAGTCGAAGAAGATCACCAATTGACGCCGGAGACGAAGAACAATGAAGAATAAGCAATAGCAACAGCAAGAACAAGCAATGAAGCTCACTGAAATTTGAATGTCTCTGGCTCAGGGAGGAAGGAGTTGGCAGGTTATAAACCGAGGAGCTTTAGTCCCGGTTTGTATTAAAAACTTGGGCTAAAAGTGGTCATTTATCTGTAGCTAAAGATTTAGTCCCGGTCTGTGGCACCAACCCGGACTAAAGAGTGCCCTTTAGTCCCGGTTGGTAACACGGACCGGGACTAAGGGGTCCTGCCCCGACAGCTCTGCGCAGTAGCCGTTGGGGCAGGCCCTTTAGTCCCGGTCCGTGTTACCGACCGGGACTAAAGGGTCTATTAGTCCCGGGCGGCAAAAACGCCGAGACAAATGACGATTTTGAGAATCGGCCAAAGACCCTGTTATAAGTAGTGGTAACACTTTTATTTAGTCTTAAATTGATGCACTCCTTCTGATTTCATATAACAGTCTTGATGATGAGGCTGTCTCATTGCGACGGGGTGATCTGGGGCTTTCTGTTTTACATATCTTCATTCCTGTGCCTGGATGTTGTACCATGTAATTAAGCTTCTCTCTATCTTTTAACAAGCCCTTAACATTGCGTGAACGGACACCCCTGCCCACCTTCTCTCTGCTACCAAATGAGTTAAACTAGAATTGCTGGCTGTTTCACAGCTAACTTCTAACCATATGACATTTTTTTGAAATGCATCTTGGTGATTGTTTGGAGGAAGTTTTTTTTTTTTCATGAACGTGTCATCTTGACACATGTTTTCATTAAGCAGGAGTGTCAAGGTTACAACGTTTCTTAGTAATCCTAGGTTTACTAGGCGGAACCCGACAAAGGTAAAATAGTCTAGCAAGCTAAATTACATAGAACACATTGTGCGACAGATTTATGAGAGTTCCTAAGTGTTGACAACCAAAATTGGTCAATTTATGAAGTTGTCAAAATATAAAATGAACTTCACCATTGTGTTCCTCTCATTGAGATGGTCAAAAAACATATATGGAACGTTCAATTTAGAGTCCGGATAGAAGAATTATGACCTAATAGAGATGACTCACGGTCGAAACTGCTGACCCGAGTCGGAACCGCTGACCCAAGTCGGTACTGTTGGCCCTCAGAAGTGCTGACTCGTGTCGGAAGTGCTGACTCATGTTCGGATCTGACCTTTTAGATTCCAACGTGAACTGTTCCAACTCGTGAATAAACATGGAAATAAGATTTAGAAGAGTTTCCTACCAGGATAAGACCACCCCCTCTATATACGAGAGGATCTTGATCGATTGAGACCTCATCTATTCAATCGTGAAAAACACATCTATTACTTTTATCTTCTATCCCAAGCTCTTCCAACCTCTTGCTGTTCAGCGCATCTCTCGACGAGATTCATTGGCGTTCTAGGTAGCCTTGCCGACCCTAAAACACACCCACCGTGCGTCTTCGTGACGGGTCTTCCCGAGAGGCGTTCATGGATTTATTAGGTGAAGAACGAGCCTCTAATCGGCTTCGTCGACCTGCTGGTCGGCCGTTGGGTGATGAGTAATCTTTACCAAGTCTACCCAACTTAGATTTGGTGAAGCATCACTTCTTGCTCCACCAGAGCATCTCTTCCTCCATCAAATGGTAAATCTAGGGGTCCACTATTTTAATGGATCATATCCACGATATATTTAGTGGTCTGAAAGTGTTTAGCAAAAAATATAAAAAATCATTTTTGGTGTGAATCCGAGCCGGTCAATCTCAACCAAACGAAAAACGATCCTTAAAGAAAGAACTGTGTGCAACTGCTAGTGGACCGTGGATGATTATATTGAAGGGGAAAGTCGCGTTCTCATGAATTGAATTCGGAAAATCTGTAGTCGAAATGTTGCCATTCCCAAAGAAGAGGGAGAAGGGATTTGAATCGGGAATCCGATTGCAGGCCCAGCGCTCCTCGTAGTCGTAGCGGAACGAAACGGTCCACACGCTCGCAAGCGACTCCGAAATCCGAATCCATGGCCGTCCTCCCCCCTCGCCGCCCTTTCTCCCCCAGCCGCTCTCACGCCCCTCTCACTCTGAGTCCAAGCGCCGCCCCACCTGCCGCGGAGTCGCAGCCACTGTCAGACCTGGCCCTGCTCCTTCCAGGAGGTCCAGGAGCGGCGGCGGCGTCCATGGAGGCCGCGCCAAGAAGGGGGGCTTCTTGCGGCAGGGAGAAGGCCGGGGGACGAGGAGCGGGTGCCCTGCCTCTGCCTGCCGGCGACGGAGGCGGGCGTTGGTGCGGCAGGCGTCGCGAGGGAGAAAGACGAGGACGGCGAGGAGTACCTGGCCAGGGAGGCCGGGTGGGGCGTGCGGCGGATGGGGCGGGTCGGGGAGGAGATGCGCCGGGTGGCGCAGGTTCAGGCCGAGGCTTTCCACGCCCCCGTCGCGCTCTTCAACGACTTCTTCTTCGATTTCTTCAAAGTAAGCACGTAGTACGTATCTGGCTAGCTTGCGTATCAACAACTGGATCTGCTCGTCCTCACCTCACGGTGCTGTGGCTGCTATTGGTGGCGTTTGTTGCTCGGGTCGGGTCAAGATTAGGCTGAGGTGCTGTCGGCGCTCATCTACAGAGTGCGGAACTCGCCGCCTGACAGGTGAACCATATGCTCTTGGTAGCTGTGCTTCGTAACACTCACTGGTAGCAATGCCAAATGGGTACTTGGGTTGGATTTTGATTAGAATGTTTAGTTTGTCTAGAGCAATGTGGTGTTTTTGGCACGAGTTCTTGTTGAAATGAACAAATTAGTGTAATGCTCAAATTTACATGTTCTCTGATCATATAGTTTGCACATAAATGCATTCTTGTTGTTCTTACTGTGTGTTCTGAGTAGGCAGCGGCAAACTTCTATTTTTTGGGTTAGTTTTAGTTACCAGTATTTCATCAATCTTAGTTCAGTGGTGTTATGTTTGCCAAAGGCAGTAATTTAAAGCTTACAGAATTAACCTTTCCCTTTTGTATTTCAACAATTCCTTGACCTGGAACAGAGCGTCTGAGTTACTGGCAAATTGTTTTGTTTTGTATCAAGATCCTTCTGCTAAAATCGCAATTGACATGTGTTCTCCCTAGACTTGCAGACTTTGTTAAATCTACATCTTAGGATTAGTCAATACCTCAAAGTTATTTTGTCGAGTGATATCTGCTGACAACTGAACTCTGTTCTCCTTAGATATGCTTGTTTGGTGGCTGAAGCTGAAAAAGCCGAAGCAGCTGAACAGCTGTCAAAAGCACCATATGAGAGGATTGTCGGGGTTGTGGATTGCACGGTGCAGGATGAAGACGACATCCTTAAGCACCTCCAAGGCGTAGATGAGTACCTCTATGTGTCAGGAATTGCAGTCTTGCCATTTTTCAGGTGATCTCTAACATCTATGTTCTCTACCTCCACTGCTCTTCTTGCCATAACATTCAGGAAATCAGATAACACTAGATGTGTGTACTTTGTCCACGCTTGCAGGAGGAGGAAGGTAGGCACTGCGCTGCTGACGGCCTGCGAGGCAGTGGGGCTCAAATGGAGGCACCGATTCTTGGTTCTGAGGGCATATGAAGATGATGATGGCGCTCGAGGTCTCTATGCCAAAGCAGGGTACAGGGTGGTCGCAAGGGATCCGGACTGGGTCACCTGGGTAGGGAGGAGAAGGCGTGTTGTGATGATAAAGAGTTGCCGGTTCACCATAATCAGATTGAACAGCAAGGACGCGAGCACGTTTGTTGAATGGGGGTGTACATACCCAGCTAATGTATATTTGTTTCTTACATGTCTTTTTTGGACTATAGAGGAGACACAGTTGCCTATCTTTCCACCAAACACAGAATGAAAACTGGAGTTACATTGACAAATCTCATTTCGGAGTCTGCAACAGGCAAGCTATACAATAAGGCACATTTATTTATAGCATCACACCAGGACTCAGAAATTTCATGAAGAAGCTCTCTCGGTGCTGGAAAAGTATACAATAGACTAATAATACCTAAGCTCCTGAAGATCCACGAGGAACCAGTTCTTGTTTATTTTCTTCTATATCGTCCATGCTAAGAATGGCAATACAACACTCTACAGTGTTTAGTTATTGCCTACTGGATTTGGATTGGAAAAAGTCTACTTAACCCCCTCACCTATTAAGGTTGTCTATTTAACCCCCAACATATGAAACCGTCTGTTTTACCTCCTGAACTTTATAAAACCGGTCAAATTACCTCCTCAGGCAGTTTTAGACGGTGATTTTGCTACACTAATAGCGGTTTTGGTTTTTTTTATTTTGGCTGAATCTTTAAAAAATCATAGTAAATCACAAAAAAATCGTAAAATGGAAAAATCTAATTTTGTTGGATTCCACGTGAGTAGATCTACACACTGAATATATAATATGTGCTGAGAATAATGATAGGATTGCTCAGCCAAACCCTAGGAGGGTGGCATATTATTGTCATACATGGGCCTGGCCACATGGGCCATATACTCATACTCCAACACCCCCCGCAGTCTTAACTAACTACCGGCGCAGCGGAGTTACAGACTGGATAGGAAAACACAACACACACGAGTCCCCCCACAGACGCAACTAGCCACTGGTTATGCTGAGGCTGGTGCGAAACTCGGCGAAGCTCGAGGACGGGAGGCCCTTGGTGAAGATGTCGGCGAACTGGGAGGTGGTCGGAACATGAAGGACGCGCACCTCGCCGATGGCAACTCGGTCACGGACAAAGTGTAGGTCAATCTCCACATGCTTGGTGCGCTAGTGCTGAACGGGTTGGTGGAGAGGTACACGCGCTGACGTTGTCGCAGTAAACCATCGTGGTCCGGTGAAGGGGCTTTGGAGCTCGGCAAAAAGCTGTCGGAGCCAGGAAGCCTCAGCCACGCCGTTGGCGACGACGCGGTACTCCGCCTCAGCGCTGGAGCGAGAGGCCACGGGCTGGCGCTTGGATGACCAGGACACCAGGTTGCCGCCCAAGAAGACAGCGTAGCCGGAGGTGGAGCGGCGAGTGTCCGGACAGCCAGCCCAGTCAGCATCGGTGTACACAACCATCTCGGTAGAGGAGGACCGCCGGTGGAGGAGGAGGCCGTAGTCAGCAGTCCCGCGGAGGTAGCGGAGGAGACGCTTAAGAGCGGTAAGGTGGGGCTCCCGGGGATCATGCATGTGGAGACAGATTTGCTGAACCGCATAGGTGATATCCGGCCTGGTGAAGGTGAGGTACTGAAGCGCACCGGCAAGACTCCGGTATGCCGTAGGATCTGCCACTGGAGGGCCCTCAGACTCACACAGCTTGCCCTGTGTGTCAACCAGAGTGGCACATGGGTTGCAATCAGTCATCCCAGCACGCTCCAAGATATCCCGAGTGTACTGCCTCTCTGGTGAAGGAGGACCCCGGCAGGATGAGGCTCAACTGTAACCCCAAGGAAGTGGTGGAGCACACCCAGATCCTTCATAGCAAACTCCTGCTGAAGAGAGCTGATAATCCGGCGAAGGAGTGACTCACTGGAGGCCGTGAGGACAATGTCATCCACATAGAGCAGTAGATACGCAGTCTCAGCTCCACGGTGATAGATATACAGAGAGGTGTCGGACTTGGCCTCCACAAAACCCAAGGTCCGGAGAAAAGTGGCAAACCGCTGATTCCACGCCCGAGGAGCCTGTTTGAGGCCATAGAGAGACTTGTTGAGCCGGCACACCATGTCAGGACGAGAGGAGTCAACAAACTCGGCCGGCTGACTGCAGAACACTGTCTCTGTGAGAAGACCATGCAGAAAGGCATTCTTCACATCCAACTGATGCACAGGCCAAGAGCGAGTGAGAGCCAGAGAGAGCACGATGCAGATGGTGGCCGGCTTCACCACTGGACTGAAAGTCTCATCATAATCAACTCCAGGCCGCTGAGTGAAACCCCTGAGAACCCAGCGAGCCTTGTACCTCTCGAGAGAACCATCGGCTCGTCGCTTGTGCGTCCAGATCCACTTCCCGGTGACGACATTGGATCCAGGCGGACGGGGTACCAGATCCCAGGTCTGGTTGGCGAGAAGGGTCGCGTACTCCTCTTCCATGGCACCACGCCAGTGGGGGTCGGCCAGGGCGGCACGCACGGAACAGGGCACCGGAGACCCCTGTGTCACCGGTCGTCGAGGCGAGAGCGCGAGGCCGTAGTACCCCCGCCGCATGCCGCGTCACCATGGGGTGAACATGACGCGGGTGGCGGTGAAGAAGCGGCGGGTGATAAACAGGCCGCTCGCCCCGAGCAGCCGGTCGGGGAGGCGGTGGCGGGGGCGTAGGCGTCGCTGGCGGAGAGGCGGTGACGGGAGAGCCCGGCGGCAAGGATGGCGACACGTCCTGCACCGGTGGCGGCGAGTCCGCGGCAGGAGACCGAGGGACCGACGACGGCGCCACGGCCGGCGACGGCGAGGCAGCCCGCACCGGTGGCGGGGGTCCCCCGTGCACGCCGCTGGTAGACACGCACCGGCTCAGCGTAGCAGAGCGGGAGGCGCCGAAGACACGGGACCCCGTCAGGCGCAGGATCCAGCGGGGTGGACGGTACCACGAGCCGGACCGGCACTGGCCACAGGGTCCAGCGGAGCGCCCGAGGACGGCGAGCCAGGGTACGAGACCGGCGGAGGAGGTGGGGGGTGGGGTACCTGCAGGATAAACAAATAAAGGTGGCTGGACCACCGCGTCAGTGGGAAAAGGATCGGGGGTGGGAGGTGGAGAGGTGGATGGAGTAGAGGTGGTGGTGGAGAAAGGGAAGTCGGTCTCGTCGAACACACGTGTCGGGAGATGAGAACACGACGAGAGGAGAGGTCAAAGCAACGGTACCCCTTGTGATCCGGGGAGTACCCGAGGAAGACACACCGAGTCGACCGGGGAGCCAGCTTATGAGCAGCAGTGGCAGTGGTGTTAGGGTAACACGCACACCCGAAGACACGGAGGTGGTCGTAGCGAGGAGGGTACCAAAAAGGGCTTGGTGAGGAGTGGGAGCAGGACAGGCAGCGGAAGGTAAACGGTTGAGGAGATAGGTGGAGGTGTGAAGACCCTCGGCCCAGAAGCGAGAGGAGAGAGGCCTGCAAGAGGAGGGTGCGGATGGTGTCATTGGTGGTGCGAATCATGCGCTCGGCCTTGCCGTTCTGGGAGGAGGTATAGGGGCACGACATGCGTAACTGCACGCCGTGAGAGAGGAAGAAAGCATGAGACGTGGAGTTTATCGAACTCGCGCCCGTTGTCACACTGGACGGCCTTGATGGTGAGGTCAAACTGAGTGGACACCCAGGCAAAGAAGTTAAGAAGCGTGGAAAAAGTATCAGACTTAGCGCGAATGGGAAAAGTCCAGGAATAGTGAGAGAAATCATCCACCAACACAAGATAGTATTTATAACCAGAAAGACTCATGACAGGAGATGTCCATAGGTCACAGTGTACAAGATCAAAATGTGGGTCACATGTGAAGAGGAGGTGGGAAAGGAAGACGAACATGTCGACCCAACTGACACGCGTGACACAAGTGCTCATCGTGAGCCCGAGTACATGGTATGTCGGAACTACGACTAAGCCGCATCAGAATGTCTCGGCCGGGATGTCCAAGACGACGGTGCCAGGTAGTAGAGGAAGTCGAGGTGGCGAAAGCAGCCGACGAAGTGGAAGACGGGGACAGGGAAGGCGAAGCGTGTAAGGGGTCCCGAGCTATCACATCGGAGCAGTGGACGCCGGGAGACCAAACCTTCACCGTAAGACCAGAAGAGTCAAATTCAACAGAACAAGAGTTGTCAGCTGTAAAACGACGAATCGAAAGAAGGTTATGAACCATAGACGGGGCAACTAAGACATCAGGAAGATGAAAGGAGCCATGGGTGCCGGCAGCGCCCACAGAAGTGATAGGAATACAGGACCCATTTGCGACCATGATGGACGAGGGATGGGAAGGAGAACGAGGATGAACGGAGGAGAGTATACTAGGGTCTGGAGTGGTATGGAACGTGGCCCCTGAGTCGGCGATCCAGTCCTGGCCAACTGGAGGCGTGAGGGTCATGGTGCCGAAGGAGCGAGCCAAGGCCGTCGGGTCCCAACCGACAGGCCCAGGCATCCCAGCAGTGGAGTCCAAGGCGACGAGACCGGAGGGCCAGCCACCACCGCTGGTGCAGTCCATGGTGCCGGAACGGAGCCGTGCCCGTGAGCATGGCCGACGGAACACGAGCCACCACCCCACCAGCCCCCTGATAGGGCCACATGGAGATGCGCCCTGACCACGGTTGTGGAAGGATGGCCAGGGTGCACCACCCCGAGGAGCAGTCCCACGACCGGACCCTGCACCACACGCCCCCCCACGTCGACGGCGACCGCCACGCCCCCCCCCACCCCCGCTCGGGCCGGGGGAGGAGGACCAAGAAGAGACGACACGGGTGGAGCGGTGGAGTAGCCGCAGTGAGGGCGGTCGAGGAGGACGAAGGTCCCGGCATCGAGGAGGACTGGATGCCCTGAGTGAGCTCCTCCATGACAAGGTCTTCGCGGACCTGCAGGAAGGAGGGAAAGGGCCGCTGCCAGGTGATCCATGTCCGCAGGTGCTTAGCGGTCACTGAGGCCGCAGAGGACTTGGAGGACCAGGATCCGGTCGTCAACCGGGCAGCCAAGGTCACCCAGAGAGTCGGCGAGGCCCTTCATGCGCGGCAGAAGTCACCCCACAGAGAGGTCCCCCTGAACCAAACGTGCGGAGGCTCGCATCGAGGCGCAGGGCTCGGGCCTCGGCATTGCCCAGAAACTGCCCCTCGAGAGCCACCCACGCGTGTCGAGCGCCAGGAGTATTGCGGACCAGATCCTGAAGGTCGAGGGAGATGGTGCCGATGATCCAGGAGAGGACGATGCTGTCGAGCCTCAGCCACGCAGGAGTCTGGGCTGCAGCTGGAGTGTCGAGGAGGACGTGGTCGTCGAGAGCGTAACGATGAAGGGTGAGGAGTACCAGGTCCCCGCCAACGAGCATAGGAGGCGAGTCCTGCTCCAGGACGACGGTGACCAAGCTGCGGATGTTCTGGACACCTCCCGCCTGGATGTGGGTTTGTGCCACGAGAGGGTCAGCTGGATCATGCCAGAGGATCGCCGTAGCCAGCGGACGAGGAGCCGCAGTGGAGCCGGAGAGGTGGCGCTGGCGTCGTGATGAGTGGGAAGACGAGCAGCTGCTCCGCCTCGGCGATACGGCGGGCCAAAGCATCAGCAGCGTCGCGCTCACGCTCCAGCAAGGGCTGCAAGCCTGACGCGTGCCTGCCCCGCCTCAGCAGCAGCAGCCCGCGCCGCGTCGAGGGCGGCTGCGAGGGTAGCATCTGCAGCGCCCAGTCCCGCCCTGCTGACCATAGTGGAGGGGCAGCCGAAGACCCCGACGGAGGTGGAGGGGCGGTGGGAACGGCTGATGAGTGAGGCGCCCGCGCCAGGGAGAGGTGCGCCGGGAACGCTACCACCAGGCAGGACGACGAGTTCGGCGAGGGAGGGAACAGGGGCGTGCCGCTAGCGAGGAGGGAAAGAGGCCGGCGCCTGTGGCAGTGAGGCCGCCGGGCGCGGCAGGGAAACGGGCCGTGCATCCGCGCCGCGGGAGGGAACAGAGGCGCGCCGGTGGGAGGGAAGGCACCCGCAAGTCCGCCCGAGCCCGCGCTGGGCACGCCGCGGGAGGGGAACCAGGGGCGCACCGGTGGAGGGGAACAGGGGCGCGCCGGTGGGAGGGAAGGCGCCCGCGAGTCGTCGCCCGAGACCGCGCCTTCAGGAACGGCGGCCGCGCCGGAGGGAGGAACCCCCCGCGCCCGCGCCCGGCGCGACGGGTTCGGCTGGGAGGGAAGAGGAGAGGACCTAGCCCTAGCTTGATACCATGCTGAGAATAATGATAGGATTGCTCAGCCAAACCCTAGGAGGGTGGCAATATTATTGTCATACATGGACCTCATGGCCTTGCCACATGGGCCATATACTCATACTCCAACAACATGGTATGCTTTATGTACAAAGTTTTTGTTGTAAAATTTAAATCTATTCTTTTCTAAAATTATTTGGAACAAGGTCATACTGGTGACCTAGTTATTACTCCCTCCTTCCCAAGAATTGTCCTCCGTCCCAAGATATAAGGCGCGATTTGACTTGACACGGTCTTCAAAAATAAATTTTGATCTATAATTTCTCTTATAATATATAATTTATAGAAATAAAAATTTAATCATTAGAAGTATTTCTAAATACAAATATAATACAATTACTTTTGTAGTATAAGCTTTTCATATGATTACTAATTCTTAGTCAAGATAAGAAAGTTTGAATTTTGAAATACGTGCGCGCCTTATATCTTAGGACGGAGGGAGTATATGATTGAACTACAATAAAATTTTATACTCATTGGATCATGTATAACTTAGTTACAGATTTATTTACCCTAAATAAATCTATAACTAAGTTATACATGATCCAATGAGTATAAAACTTTTACTGTAGTTTAAGCATACAATAATTAGGCCACCATAAAATTTCACTATAATTAGACCAAACAAACTATAATTATGAATTATTTCAATTAATTACAAAAAGAATAGACCTAAATCTACATCAAAATTTTACTAAAGCATATGATATTATATTTTACTATGTAGATCTACTCATGTGGAGTCCAACAAAATTGAATTTTCCATTTTATGATTTTTCTGTGATTTACTATGATTTTTCAAAGATTCAACCAAAATAAATAAAAAAGAAAAATCAAAACCGTTGTTACTGTAGCAAACCACCATCTAAAACGTCTGATGGGTAATTTGACTGGTTTTATAAGTTCAGGGGGTAAAACAGACGGTTTCATAGGTTAGGGGGTTAAGTAGACAACCCTAAATAGGTGAGGGGGTTAGAGCAACTCCAACACTACCCTATAAGCACTTGGCAAATCCTAATTTTTGGCAAAATCAGAAAAAAGCTCCTCCAACACTACCCTAAAACCAATTGGCAAAATAGAAACGTTGGCAAAAGAGGGGAACCGGCGCATATATCCGCGTGTTGGAGGCGCTTGGCATCGGTGTTTTCGGGCGACTCGGTCCTCCTCCCGCGCGCGCGAACTCTTTCCCGCTTTCCTTTCCCGCTCGCGCGCATAGCCCGGTCGATCGGCCTCATATATTCATTGCCAAGTCGCGCGGTCTTTCTCCGTTCGCTCTTCGGTCTCGCGCCGCCGCTGCAGGATATCTCGCCAAGACGACGACGGCGCGGCTGGTGGCGCGCATATCTCCTGATCGACGGTGGCTGGTTGTGGTAATCCTTGCATCCTCCCTTCTTCATCAATCTCTAGATAGTTTCGTAGATCAATGGAAGGGGATTGATAGATCGATGTTTGGTTCTTGATTGAGAATTGTAGGGGATTTATAGATCGATGCTTGGTTTCTTGATTGAGAATTGGAGGGGATTGATAGATCGATGTTGTACATCTTGATGGAACCCTATGTTGTTTGGTTTCTTTATGTTGTACATGTTCCTGATCCTACATATATGCTGTACATATCGATCATGCTTTCTTTTTTACAGCAATTGCAATGGAAGAGGAAGGTTTTCTGTCCGACATACTTCACCACGGTGTTCACAACGAAGTTGATGGTGACCTTGATGGTCTCTCGACGACCTCGAGATTCCGATGACCCAAGAAACGCAGTCTGCCGATGTGGAAGAAGTTGAAGAAGAAGAAGTACTGGGCTAGTCGCAGCAAAAAGAAAGTAGCGCAAGAGGACCAAAAACTTTTTCTACAAGGAAGACGAAGTTATATGCAACGGCTGGTTGAAAGTTAGCAAGGATCCAATTCACGGTGCCAGCCAAACTCGTTCATCATTTTGGAGGAGAATTCATGGTTATTTTGTGAAGCACAAGGTGACTGATGCTGAGAGGTCTCAAAGTTTCTATTATGCACAGGTGGCTTACAATTCAGGCGCAAGTAAACAAATTGTTCATGCGTAGAAGCGATTGACACGAAGGCCTCAGAGTGGAACGACTATTGAAAATATGTGTTTCGGGGTCTCTAATCATTTGGTGCGCTTCATAAATTCCTGTAGTGTTCGAGTGGGCTGTCCACGTGAGGCTCCACATTTGCATCTTTCATCAAAAAGGCTCGTCACGATCCATGTGCCCTTCATCTTCAATTATCATGTTGTGCATGATAATACAAGCCTTCATGATCAATGTCAATGTCTCTATGTCCCAAATACGAGCCGGTCCTCGAACAATGGCGAACCTTGCTTGAAGAACACCAAAAGCTCTCTCCACTGCCTTCCTTGCTGCTTCTTGTGCCTTCGCAAAAATATTTGTTCTTGTTCCCCGTAGGACGACTGATGGTCTTCACTAATGTTGTCACCACGATGTATATACCATCTGCAAGATAATAGCTCATTGTATAATCATGCCCATTGATTGTATAGTTCAACTTTGGAGCTGTACCTTCCGCCAAGTTGGCGAACAAAGGGGACCGGTGAATACGTTGATATCATTATGCGACTCAGGCATCCGAAGAAGGCATGCCATATCCAAAGGTCGTCCGAAGCAACAGCCCTCAAGAATGATAGTGGGTTTGTCAAATGCCCCTTGTACTGGCCTTGTTTAGCGTATGGACAATTCTTCGATACCCCATGCATACAACGATGCATCCTAAACATTGCAGAAAACCTTTCTTCTCACCCTTGCAAGTAGGCGTGCTGTGTCTTTCTCATTGGGGTACCTCAGGTATTCATCTTCAAAAGTATTAACCACTGCAGCACAAACTTGCGAACGCTCTCCAGTGCAGTACTTTCGCCAATGCGAATGAACTCATCCATAGCATCAGTTGGAAGCCCAAGTGAGCATCCGCATTGCGGCAGTGACCTTTTGAAAGTAACTCAGTCCGAGTGTACCGACTGCATTTCTTTCTCTGACAAAGTATTCATCGTGCGCTTCACTTCATTTTTATGCGTACAAAAAGCTTCTTGGACAATCCTGAACCTGAACAAACAGATTACATATCCGATTGTAAGCGAGTAGACTTTTTCCATTTGGATTTGGCTTCGCACGAAACTTGACTTACATTTGGATATGGATAAAATTTAAAGTGTTGACTCCTTCATGTGGGCAATTCAGTTGGGATGATTGCAGTTCTATGGGCAATTGAGTTCAGATAACAAGTGCACTATAACCTAAGAGATGCAGAGGAGGAACAGAGTATTGCATGACAAATTAGGAACACGAACAACATGGAAAAGCAAAATGATTGACAAGAGATGCAAAACTGGCCAACAAACATGTAATTCGTTTAGCGGCCATGGGAGTTTTCTGGATTAAATTTCAGATCCCTCTGGTGGCCAATCAGATTCACCTACTCAGATTTTAAAGAAAAACATGGTAGATGAAAAAGCAGTAAACAGAATGTGAACTCCTTAATGAAACGAATTAAAACAGCCATAATTTGAGCCATATACATATCATTTAGTTGCATCATGCTGGAGCAGAGTCAATTCTTCACACCGAGTGACCTCATCAACAACTTAACGAAATGTTCTGCATTTTGGGTCAGTTAGATGACTCTTTTCTTTTTTGGCATATCTACATATATTGGGCTACGATGCTGTTTACTATATTATTCAGGGCATGGTTCATAAAAAACAAATGTGTACAATACAAGTGTTGATGTATACTATCTTCTTTTGGTTTCTCTTGTTTGGATCAGGACTAGATCTAAATGGAAATTGGTGTTTTCAGCTGGTGCAGTTCTGTGGATGTTTTCCTTAGTTCGATTTAATGTATAATAAGACCAGATCTCCGACTGTTGTCCTTCCAATTGGGGCAATGCTACCGTACTCCTTTATTTGTGAGGAGGTAATAACTCAAACAAATCTGGGCTATTTAGTTTTTGGGTTTTTAATTTGATTAACTAATCTAAGAAAAGAAACAAAATATACTATCAAATCCTCTTTCACAAGGCCACAAGAGACAAATCCACCCATCACGAACTCAAAACCTTGTCAATATCAAACATAGAGCTCAGGTCAGCCACTACAACTTTTGTATTAATCACTACTATATGAACATCTGAGGTCGTTTAGGAATTCTAAAATTTTAATTTCAATTTTATAACCTTTGAACATATATTTGAGTCTAAACATCTTCAAATTAGAATCTTTTCAACTAAGTTGTAGAGAACTACAACCTTTGTATAGACTATGTCAACATTTGTGATCGTTTGATAATTTTTAAACTTCAAATTTTACAAATCTCTACACTTACAACATTATTTCGGGACCCTAAACAGTTTTAATAAAAAATCAACTATAAAGTTGTAGATCTCGTCCAGTGCTACAATTCTGATATAAATTTTATCTTTATCCAAGTTCATAGAAAAGATTATAATTATTTTTTTTTGCAGTAATTAACCGAGACAGACATCTTAATATGTTTGTCCTTTGAAATCGATTTACGGAGGTGCATGCTTAGAACAATCGTCTCTAAAAAAATCAATTAACAAAAGCGGTCACCTTGTCATTAATGGAGGCGGACGTCTAGTGTTGTCTGCCTCCATTAATCCTTAACAGAGATGGGGCGTCGGCCGATGACCCTGGCATCGGTTAACGGAGGAGGTGGCCCAGCGCAACCTTGCTTATCCTGTAATGAAATAATGGTGATTCCCTTGCCTTGATTATTTTGTTGCAAAACACCCCAACTGGGGTTGTGGTGGGTTCAACCCCTAAGTGGCTTGAGGAACTAGGTAGAGAGTCAACCATAGAGCTTGGTTAGACCCCAAGAAGTCCCCAATGAGGTTATTGCATTCCTGAACAAGCAAGAATGATATGCTTGTTTATGAAGGAAGATAACTAATATTGTGGATGCCATTAGCATCACTATAAGAAATAATGCTTACATGACGTTTATTGGTGATGTTCTAGTAAATCATCATAAAAGTTCATTATCCATGATAATTTATTGCAAGGGTGATAAATCTATGACAACTAGTTCAATTTTTGTCAATCTGTAATGAAAGGCTTGATTTGGTCACAGATAAAGCATTCAACATCACTACGTTGTCGAGTGTCAATTGATTTGTTGAGTGTTTTTTCGGACATTTGGCATAAAAACTCTTTGCCGGGTGCCAAATAAAACACTCAAACAGAGCTTCCTTGCCGAGTGTCAAAAAACAATTTAACAATTTAATTTTTTTTTTCACAATCTCACGTATCTCTCTAGTAATTTATGAAACTACAATAGTGATATATATAAGATTTGTGAATAATATTAAAACCACAATATCAGATGATAAATGGTCAAACAACTAAAATAAACATTTGAGATCTTGAGAAATATGAAAGTTTATAGTTGATAACTTTTTCATTTAAAGTCATCTTGTCATGCAAAACTACGTTTGAATTTTAAAATTTAAAATTAGAATTTTTTTCAAAAGACCACAGATGGACAAATGACCAAAATAAAACTTGTAGATCTCAAAAAGTTATGAAACTTTATAGTTGAAGGCTTTTTATTTAAAATCATATTGTCATGCAAAACTGTATTTAAATTTAAAATTTTGAAATTCGAATTTTTCAAAATGCCTTAGATGGAATAACGACCAAATAAAAGTTATAGATCTCTAAAAGTGGCACTAATATATCAAGAGTTGTTTGAGATCACATGGCTACCCAATTTATCCTTAATCCAGTAGAATTCCACAAGATCATCATGCAAGGATTCTTTTTGGTTCTAAAAACATCAAAATCCATTACTTCTACATGTTTTTTGAAATGCTATACACAAACACATAATACATAAATACTTGCAAAATAAGAGTAGGACAGTCACTAAGTGGTAAATAATGTTTTCCTACAAGAATCCACTATAATAAATATAGAACGTGATGGTAATGAATCCAAGCAATGTATAGCAATTTGACAATAGTTTTGTACGTAACTTGTTTTTCTTAGCTTTATGAAGAATGCATGCGCTGCATTTTTTTCCTCCTAAGTTTGATTCTTTAGAACAGTGGGTGGCTATGTCCTCAACATTGAGGGATACCCAACAATCCCATACATCAATATACATAGGCATTTATTATAGGCGACTACGATATACAACACGCTTTAACAATTAAAGATGTCATGTGCTTATCAACTACTAATTTGACCATCTTTTTGAATTAGGTGCAGGCCGTGCCGCATATTTTTAGCAATAAATTATTATAGGTAAGGAGCAGAGTACCTTGGCTTGTGTGTAGATGTTTTTTTTCGAATACACGTAAACAAAATAAATGCGTAGAGTTAAATATCGTATCCTTCCAAGATATTAGGGGCAACTCAATCTGTTGATTGCCCACCCTTGGTCCTTCAATATAAAGGGCATCCATTTGTTCTCTTTCAATGAATCATGGTTACATACATCCTCCAGAGAGGTGCTCACAATGGATTTGACTTGTGTGTAGTTTTTTTTTGTTGCGAATACACGTAAGCAAAATAAATACGTAGATTTAATAATCGTATCCTTCCAAAGATATAATGCAACTCAATATGTTGCTTCGGTCCTTCGGTCCTTCAATATAAAGGGCCAGCATCCATCGGTTCTGTTTCACTCAACCAAGGTTACATACATCCTTCAAAGAGTTGCTCACAGGATTGCTGTAATTCTCATCCGAGGCTTGTCAATCAGTCTACCGATGAACCACATAATTCACTTGGCATGGTTTCACCAGTGAATCAAGGTTTAGGTCGCCATATAGACAGTGTTCAACAAATAGTCCGGTTACCATTATGGATCACTCTTGATCAACACAGACAACAAGTAGACCGAGTCCTTCAAGCACATGTAGGTTTTCGTCTTGCTCTATTTTGTGCCGAAGCTTATATCATGCTGCTATTTTCTAACTACTTCTGCCTATTTCTTCTCACATATAAAACAGAATGAAACATGTACGAGTAGCACTGCAGCAACATATATCTTCACAAAATGAAACTCTAACCAACTTCGCAGAATCAATGGAAAGAGATGTGCTAGTGAAGAATGAAGAGGTTTCTCATTTACGCGTGGAACTGCAGAACACTCAAGAGGCTCTGCGAACTGCGCTACAAGAAAGAGATGAATGGATGTACCTTGCTAAGGGTTGTATGAATTCATCAGTTGCTTATTTTTCCCTGCTGCCGCCCATGCAAGCATCAATTAATGCTCATGCACATGGTGTATCTGCTGAATTAGAGTCTACAGGTTCTTGTAATCAAGCACTAAACATGGAGATGGAGGGAACCGCTGTAGCAAACTCGTACCCGTTTTATTTGTAAGCTTTGCTACGCCCGTGATGCCTGTATGGTAATCCTGCCATGCCAACACCTCTGCGCATGCAAGTCATGCGTAATCAATCAAGTCATGCGTAATCAATCTTATTGTATGCCCTATATGCTATTCTGCAAAGGATAGTGCAATCGAGTCTCGATTCAATTGATAAGGAAAGAGGCAGGGGGCAATATTCAGCAATGTGGGGTATATGTAATGTGTCTGGTAAAAGTAGATGTGTGCTTTTTTTCCACTGGTTGTGTTGTCACTGTGTATGCCATGTGTCTAATAGAAGATGTTTTCTTCTTCACAAATTGTTGTAATCATTATGTTTACCTCACTCTCATCCAGCTGGTGCTACAAATTTCTAGGTCCCAACCCATTTTCTATTACATTAATTAGTCTATACTAAAACAACATCTGAAGTCGGGCTAGCCTCCTTCAAATTGTTCTACAAACCTAAGATGATGTGATGTTTGAAAACAATTGCAGGGCTCCTGATGAAAAGATTCATGGCACCTAGACAGGACCATTGTTCCTTTAGGTGCACACCACCTGCTAAGGTACCCAATTTCTGAACGACTGGTACTCAACTCGCTTACTTATGTATAGCTGCAGTGTAACTTTATCTATCATGGATGTAATCTCTCACCATCAAGGTTGTTTTGGTTTTCATCTTTGAAAGGAACTTGAGTGCCGACCAAAGAGCAGGAGATGGTGAATTATGTCACAAAAAAACTTTATAGGGCTTATCTAACTTGAAATATATATATATACTAGATAAACTGAAACAACTAACTAGCGAGATACACTTACGGTTTACCTAGTATTTTCTAGTGCTTATACAAGCAAAAAGCTTGTGTACAAACTTAAATGCGGTAAATAAAGAGCTCAAGTAAGAAAATGCAACAACATGCAATGCATCATATGTGCTAGCGAGGTATGCTACTGATCACCAAGCTCTTCCCCACTTATGGTGTTAGGCTTGACATAAAGGCTCCCATGAGCCAAGGCAAGTGACCCAAGCAATTTAGGCTTATCATTGATGCCCCAACTCTTCTGGTCACCATGGTGCTGTCCACTGTAGAGATTCGCCACTAATGAAGTTTTTGTTTAATTATGAATCTTCATAATAGTGTCATCCCATCTTTTATACTTAACTTTCTGCACTTTCCATACTTCTGAACCTTGGTTGTAAGCAATTAAGTTTGCAATTATTAATCATTTAATGTGTAGGTACTCTGACGGATGATATGTTTTGCTGTCCGCTTCCTAAGTTATTTAGACAGTTTTAGTGTATGTATTTTTTTGCTACATTTAATTATCCTTTCCTTACTACTATATAGTGATATTTATTTGCTTTTCATTGTCAACACCACCCCTTCATGCATCTTACTACGTAATAATAGTACAATATAGTACTTTCTCTTTTTATGAGACATTATGATTGTAAATGAACATTGGTAATGTCATTCGAGCTCTGTTATTCAAATTATGATTATAATATGAAAGATTTATGTTTGTGGCATGTGTTATCTTGTGCAATCTCGTCTCTGCCAATAGAGTAGTCTGTACTGTAGCTACCGTCACTAGCTGCAAAGCAACTAAAATGAATCCACTGTTGTTGTACATGATACTATTCTTATTCATTAAATTACTGATATGTGGCAAAATGGAACCCTAATTTATTATAGAATCAGTATTGTGTATGTAGTATTTGATTCTATTGAGACCCCATTTGGATTGGAGTATTTTTATAGGAACTTTAAAGGAAACCAGTTCCTCTGTTTTGCTGACACCAGGTAGTGTTTGGAATAGAGGAAGTCTCGTTCCAATTCCAAAGGAAAGGTTCAGTCCCTTTCACAAAACGTAGGAAAAAATACATCTAGTCTGAGGTCTGGTTTCACGTAAAAGACCGAGGCAAAAAGAGCAGAGGGAATAAACAAAAGAACTCTACCTCATTCCTCAGTACTGCTCTTATCTAGATGCATGGGATCATTGGTCGGCCTACTTTTCTGATTATTATAATACAAAAAAAATATCATTACAGTGCCTCATTCCTGTGTTCTAAACATCATTCATGTGAAATTCGTATATTTTTTCAATCCTTTGTTTTACTCCTAAGTTACTTTCCATTTCTACGTTTCTTTTTTCTTTTCTCTGTTTTGCAATGCTCATTCCAAACAGGCCCTAGAAGCAGAGTTATAACCATCACTAGACTATTACATTTTATACTCAGCATGTGTCACAAACCAAGCGGTATTGGATTGCGCCATTCTGGTTCCTCTCTTTATATACCTCCATGTGCAGTTCTAGTTTCACGATTCCAAACAAACTTAATGATACATATGTTCTGTGCGGCCTGAGCAAGATGAGTACAATGCTACCGGTTATAGAAGATAGCACGGCTGTAATAGTAAGCTCATTATTTAGTACATATGACATAGGAGTTACAGGCATTGGGAAAATGGTAGATCTTGTTGGAACCAATGTGTGTGGAAAACCGATACTACACTTTGAGAGCCGATATTGTACTAGAAGCTGCATCAGTGAAAGAAGCAAATATCCAATCTTTTCTTCAGTGGCATGCATTGGGGCAGTAGCATCAATCAGGACGACCTGAGACTGGCTTAAGCAGGAAAGGCCAGCGCCAGATAGGCATCACACTGGCGTCCAAAATCGGATGCCTAAAAGCTCTTTGCTTCAGGTGCAGCAAACTGGACCTAACCGCCGATGATCTCTAGACTCAAGAAATATATCACTACCAATGACAGAGAATCTCTTTGCTTGCAAACATATTGGTTCTGATTAGGGTTGCCTTGTTTTTGTTCTTTTGGTGGTCTTGTGTTCTGAACTATGGCGATTCTTCAACATTGTTAAGTATGTAGGAGGTTCAATCCTTCATTATATTTTTCCAAGAAAAAATAGAAGGAAAAAAATCATGTCCATATATGCATCATAGTCGATGCTATCACACCAGTTTACTAAAAAAAATGTTTGCTAGCACAAGGTGGTGAAATGGTTCTACGGGCTAGTTGCTACACATTACACTGTGGCTCTTGTGAAAATGAACGTTTCTCGTGGCCAAATCACTACTACAGTAATTTTAACCCATGCGGACAAAAATGGTTAACCGTGTTAAAAGAATAGGCAATTTCCAGATTAAAACCAGAATATAAATCATGATAAATTGATGATCTAGATATCTCAGATTGTATTGTTTACTAGCATAGCAAAACATGCATAACATGATCTCATACATGACAACCGGTGTAAACATAGCTCGTACACCAGATAGATTAAAAAGCAAGAACAATGGCATAAGATCTGATATAAGCATAGAGATTAGATCACGAGCGGCGTACCTTTCGTTTGCTGGAGAAGATGGTGGAGGAGTCGGTGTTGGCAGATCGTCGATGAGCGCTGGAGGAAGAGCTCGGAGCAGTTGACGACGAATACGCCTGGACGTAGCGCCGCCTGACTTGGATGGTAGACGACCCGTTGTTGAAGACGAGAGCAGTCGCGCGACGAGCGCTTCCCAAAAACCTTATTCGCCTTCTCCCGGTGCAGGATCGCAAAGACGAGAGTTCCGGAGAGCTGCTCGCCCGGTCGCTGGTGCACGCAAGCGAACGGACTGGAGACGACTAGATGGCAGCGCAAAAGCGATATGAGGCAAACCCTAACTCGAGAGGTGTTTAGCGATGTGTTTTGGCGTGGCCGATAGGTTGCATATATATAGCCCTGTTGAACCGACCTCGTGTCGCGATCACGATCTAAATCGGTTTAGGACTCTTGAGTCGTAACCGTTTAGGACTCTGCAACTTGAAGGCCAAGAAACCAAAAACTAAAACTGCAAAAGGAGACCGCGCCCACAAGGCGAGGAGCCGATTTCGGTGGACTATTCATGCAGGTGCCGCGCACCCGCGCAAGTCGCCCCGCCCCGCCCGCCGCCCGGCCCGGCCTGGCGCGGCGCGGCGAGCGAGCGCGCGCGGCGCGTGTGGACTTCTCTTTCTCCTTCTCACACTAGACTTGAGGAAGTGGAGAGAACTTCCATATTTAAGCAAGTTCTCCTCCCCTTCCACTAGCAAGGTGGGACTAAAGAGTTCCACTTCCCCTCTTTGCACACACATGAATGGGCTTTGCGATTTATTTTAGGAATTTCAGAATTATTATTGGGCCAAGCCCATATAAATTCTAACAATCCCCCACCAGATCTCAAATTCCCATTTAGAGTTTGTCTGTTCCCGCTACTGTTTGATATACTAGTGTTTAGCAGAGACTGTTAAGTTGAACTTCCGCCTATAACCTTAAGTTACACTTATTCACAACTTGAACAATGGACTATGCCTTGAATTGCAAGTTTTGCGTGAAGCAAGTTTTACTCAAGGTTGAACTAGTACCTGGCTGCCAATAGCCTTTCTCCGTGGGTGGAGCATATACGTCATACTCCATGGTCTCTTCATGAGCTTACTAGAGATCACCCTAATCTCATAGACTGCGACGTTTAACAGTCATGGCTCATATAGGTATGTTCTTTCAAGAATACTCTGTAGGACATCATCTTTGCTTTTAAAAGCCAATAGAACATATTAAGGTCTTTGCCAACCTTCCATACAGTGCCTCATAGCAATGAGAGTATTGGATCTTTCACATAGAGAGGGTTTAGAGGTTACTCTCCTCAGTTTACCAATAGCTTGTTCTTCCCAGATCCTTAGTCACGGGATCTCCGATCAAAAAGGTTGGGTTGCTACTACTCTAAACTCATATGGGTCTCATACCCATCTCCTTGATGCGATTTCTATCACATTCCGTGATAACCCTTTAGTAAAGGGATCTGCCAGGTTTTGTCTGTTTGCACATAAGTCACAGCTATTACTCCAGAGTTTCTCAACTTCCTGACAGACTTCAAACGTCTTTTAACGTGTCTTGTTGACTTCGCATTATCCCTAGCACTGTTCACTTTAGTGATCACTGTTTGATTGTCACAGTTCATAAGGATAGCCGGTATTGGTTTTTCAACCACCGGTAAGTCAGACAAGAGCTCACGCAGCCACTCTGCCTCTGCAGAAGCTGTATCCAAAGCAGCAAGTTCTGCTTCCATGGTTGATTTAGTCAATATAGTCTGTTTACAAGACCTCCATGACACTGCACCACCTCCAAGGGTAAAACATACCCACTAGTGGCGTAGATCTGATCAATATCAGAAATCCAGTTTGCATCATATTCCCTCTAGCACAGCTGGGTGCCCAGAATAGTGAATTCCAAAACTCATTGTAGCTTTGAGATAACGCAAAACTCTTTCAAGCGCATGCCAATGATTATCACCCGGGGTTGGACATGTACCTACTCAACTTGCTCACAGCAAATGAGATATCTGGTCTAGTTGCGCTCGCTAGATACATGAGTGAACCAATAATCTGAGAGTCTCAGTTGGTCTCTAGCAATCTTTCTGTTCTTTCTCAAAGTCACACTGGGATCATAAGGTGTTGGAGAAGGTTTACTATCCATAAAGCCAAAGCGACTCAAAACCTTCTCAACATAGTGAGATTGCAATAAAGTAATCCCACTCTCATCCTTAATCAGCTTAATGTTCAAAATAACATTAGCTTCACCCAGATCTTTCATATCAAAACTCTTTGATAGGAAAGACTTGACCTCATTAATAACATCAATATTTGTTCCAAAATAAGAATATCATCAACATATAAACATAATATAACAGATTGACCCCCACCATGTCGATAATACACACACCTATCAGCTTCATTAACAGCAAAGCCTGCACTAATTAAAGTAGTGTCAAACTTCTCATGCCATTGTTTAGGTGCTTGTTTCAAGCCATACAAAGATTTCAATAACTTACACACTTTTTGCTCTTCACCTTTTACTACAAACCCATCAGGCTGATCCATATAGATCTCCTCATCCAACTCTCCATTAAGAAAAGTTGTCTTCACATCCATTTGATGAATGAGAAAACCATATGAGGCAGCCAGGGAAAGTAATACTCGAATAGTGGTTAATCTAGCAACAGGTGAATAAGTATCAAAGAAATCCTTGCCTTTTTGAGTATAACCCTTAGCCACAAGTCGAGCCTTGTACTTGTCAATAGTACCATCAGGTCTAAGCTTCTTCTTGAACACCCACTTACAACCACAGGTTTGCAACCAAAAGGCAACTCAGATAACTCCCAAGTACCATTAGAAAGAATCGAGTCCATCTCACTACGAACAGCTTCTTTCCAATCATCTGCATCTAGAGATGCATATGCTTCTGTAATAGAAGTAGGAGTATCATCCACAAGGTACACAATGAAATCATCACCAAAGGATTTTGCAATCCTTCGTCTCTTGTTCCTCACATGAATTTCATTGTCATCCTCCTCAAAGACTTCATTAAGTGGTTGTTCAAATGACTTAAACGGAGACTCAATAGGTGTAGTAAAATCAGGAGTTAATTCAGAGGAAAACTTAGCATTGCTACGCATATCTTTCATAGGAAAATGTTCTCAAAGAATGTAGCATCACGAGATTCAAAGATCGTATCCACATGCATATCAGGTACTTCAGATTTTACTACTAAAAATCTATAGGCAATGCTATGATGTGCATATCCAAGAAAGATGCAATCCACGGTCTTTAGTCCAAGCTTACGCTTCTTAGAAATTGGAACATTGACTTTCGCCAAACATCCCCACATGCGTAAGTATGTAAGTGATGGTTTCCTTCCAACCCAATACTCGTATGGAGTTGTCTCTTTATTTCTATTTGGAACTCTATTCAGGACATGACTCGCAGTCAATAAAGCCTCCCCCACCATGCCTTAGAAAGACCAGCAGTATCTAACATGGCGTTCACCAAGTCAGTCAACGTGCGGTTTTTCCTCTCGGCAATCCCGTTTGATTCAGGAGAATAGGGAGCTGTCCTCTCATGAATAATACCATGTTCCAAACAGAAATAATCAAAAAGCATAGGAAAATACTCACCACCACGATCTGACCTTAGACGTTTAATCTTTCTCTCTAGTTGATTCTCAACTTCAGCCTTATAGATTTTAAAGTAGTCTAGCGTTTCATCTTTAGTTTAAGCAAGTAAACATAACAATATCTAGTAGCATCATCAATTAAAGTCATGAAATATCTCTTTCCACCTTTTGTCAACACACCATTCATCTCACAAAGATCAGAATGTATGAGCTCTAGAGGTGCCAAGTTTCTCTCCTCCGCTGCCTTGTGAGGCTTGCGAGGTTGCTTTGATTGCACACAACTATGGCACTTAGAACCTTTGGCAATAGTGAAATCTGGAATTAAACTCAGGCCAAACGTGACATTAACCAAAGTTCACATGACATAAACGAGAATGTCAAATATTAGAACTATCATTAATTGTGCCACAATATGATTTACTGACTTATTACAAAAATCTGCCAAAGATAAGCGGAACAAGCCTCGCAATCATAGCCTTTACCAATAAATTGTCCATGCTTAGACATAACTGCTTTATTGGACTCTAAAACTACTTTAAAACCATCTCTCAAAAGAAGAGATACGCTAACAAGGTTCTTGCGTATAGTAGGGACATGCTGCACGTTCTTCAGTTGCACGATCTTCCCCGAAGTAAACTTCAGATCTACCGTGCCAACACCACGAACAGAAGCATGTGCATTCCCCATTAGGACGGAGGAACCTTGGAGCCCCTGATAAGAAGAAAACAGAGAGATATCAGCACACACGTGAATATTAGCACCTGTATCAACCCACCAATTTGGTGATTGAAATACTGATAGTACAGTAGGAAAATTACCATACCCGTCATCAGCATCGCATAGTAGTCACAGGTTGGCATTCTTCTTTTTCCCTTTGCGGTCCGCACGCTCCGGACACTCTTTGGAAAATGCCCAAGCTCTCCACAAGTGAAGCACGGCAACTCTGCTTTGTTCTTCTTCTTCTTCTTAAATGTAGTAGTAGTTTTGGCATTGAAAGACTTAGGTTTCCTTTGTACTTGCCATGGTTTTTCTGGACGAAGTGGGCGCTAGCTCTTTCCTCGTTTCCCTTCTCAGTGTTATCTTTAGCCCGAGCCTTCTCTTCAACATCAAGAGATGCTATCAGGTTTTCAACTGATATTTTCTGTCTCTTGTGTTTAAGGCTTGTGGCAAAATTCCTCCAAGAGGAAGGTAGCTTTGCAATAATGCACCCAGCCACAAACTCATCGGGTATAACACAGTTGAGGAGTTCAAGCTCTTTTGCCAGACGATGTATCTCATGAGCTTGCTCGACTATAGATTGTTCGCAACAATCTTGTAGTCATGAAAAGTCTCCATGATGTACAACTCTTTGCCAGCATCTGAAGCACCAAAGGTAGCTGCCAGATAATCCCACAAAGTCTTTGCGTCTTTAATGTGCAGAATTGTATCAAAGATATGATCAACAAGGACATTCTGCACACAACTCCACAAAGATTTGGTTGGCATCCTGGAAAGCTCTCTGATCCTCTTCAGAGATATTTCCCTCCGGCATACCAGCACTCACCCAGAACAATTTCATGGCCGTCAACCAATTGATGACCTTAACTTGCCATCTCTTAAAGTGCTCTCCAGAAAATTTTTCTGCCTTCAGCGCATCAACAAAATTAGTCATAGTTAATTCTGGAAACCTATAATAAGGTTTTGGATAGTTAAAAGAATAGGCAATTCCAAATTAAAACCAGAATATAAATCATGATAAATTGATGATCTAGATATCTCAGATTGTATTGTTTTACTAGCATAGCAAAACATGCATAACATGATCTCATACATGACAACCGGTGTAAACATAGCTCGTACACCAGATAGATTAAAAAGCAAGAACAAAGGCATAAGATCTGATATAAGCATAGAGATTAGATCACGAGCGGCGTACCTTTCGTTTGCTGGAGAAGATGGTGGAGGAGTCGGTGTTGGCAGATCGTCGATGAGCGCTGGAGGAAGAGCTCGGAGCAGTTGACGACGAATACGCCTGGACGTAGCGCCGCCTGACTTGGATGGTAGACGACCCGTTGTGAAGACGAGCGAGTCGCGCGACGAGCGCTTCCCAAAAACCTTATTTGCCTTCTCCTGGTGCAGGATCGCAAAGACGAGGGTTCCGGAGACCTGCTCGCCCGGTCGCTGGTGCACGCAAGCGAACGGACTGGAGACGACTAGATGGCAGCGCAAAAGCGATATGAGGCAAACCCTAACTCGAGAGGTGTTTAGCGATGTGTTTTGGCGTGGCCGATAGGCTGCATATATATAGCCCTGTTGAACCGACCTCGTGTCGCGATCACGATCTAAATCGGTTAGGACTCTTGAGTCGTAACCGTTTAGGACTCTGCAACTTGAAGGCCAAGAAACCAAAAACTAAAAACTAAAAGGAGACCGCGCTCCCGCAAGGCGAGGAGCCGGATTTCGGTGGACTATTCACGCAGGTGCCGCGCACCCGCGCAAGTCGCCCCGCCTGGCCCGGCCCGGCGCGGCGCGGCGAGCGAGCGCGCGCGCGTGTGGACTTCTCTTTCTCCTTCTCACACTAGACTTGAGGAAGTGGAGAGAACTTCCATATTTAAGCAAGTTCTCCTCCCTTCCACTAGTAAGGTGGGACTAAAGAGTTTCACTTCCCCTCTTTGCACATGCATGAATGGGCTTTGAGATTTATTTTAGGAAGAAATTCAGAATTATTATTGGGCCAAGCCCATATAAATTCTAACAAACCGAAGCGGGCATCTCAGGAGCCTCCATGCAAAGGTCATGGTTAACCGAGGCAGCTTGCTGGATCCGCTGCACTGGGGCCACTCTGCTCGCCAGAAAGCGCACCATGCTGCCTGCGTTGCTGCCGGGGTAGCTCACCAGATCCGCTGCTCTCGAGCATGATCCACCCCGTGCCACTAGGACTTGGCTCTCGCCACAGCCTAGAGAATCACGTGCAAGACAGATCCGTTGCTCGAAGGTTTGTCGTCGTTGTTGCTCTGGTGGGGAGGAGGTCGTAGCTATGTCGTCACCAGGTGGAGGATTGGCGTCGGTTGGGGAGAAGCGCCACAACCTAGACACGGGTCAAGGAGTGCTATCACTGCCACGGTCTGCTCGAGTGGGGTAGAGTGCCACTGCTCCTGCTACCTGTTTGGTGCAGGAGAAAACCACCGCTGCTCGAGTGGAGGAGGGCGCCGCTAGGAGGGGAAGGGTATGGCGCTGACAATGGGGAGGGGAAAGGGGCGCGGGAGAGAGGAGGGACGTTGTGGTTCCGAGGAGAGTATGGCTGAGGGAAGATAGACAGGTGAGGGAGGAGAGAGTAGATTTAGGTTTTCATTTCATTACATAGTGTGACCTGATTGCTAGGGATGAGCTTCCTAGTGGGCTCAGCCATATTAACTGAGGCAGACCTTATAAGTGGCCTGTCTCAGAAAATTGGGATATTTTTCTCGCTAGCGTCGACCTCACCCTGGCCCCCACTCCTAGCTTCCACCACCTGCGTCTAGCGGCTTCCACCGTGTCGATGCCCCACCCGTACATCTTCAGCCTTTGCCCCTTGAATCCGCCCTCCCCTAATCACGTGTGTCGCGACATCCCTGCCACCGGCCCTATAGCTATCATCTGGACCGCCCACCACCGCCGTGCCATGACCGTCGCCTCTAAAACCTCTACTACAGCCACCGGTGAGTGGAGCGGATTACCCTAACCCTAGAACTCGGAATCATATATACTACAGTGCATTTATGATTTGATCGGAGAAAATAAATATAGGTGCAGTGCACTATATCTATCAGTGATAACTGATTCACTCGATGACGGCACGAGTGACAAATCAAACGGCGGCACTGGCCTGTGCATTTTGCTTACTATAAATATACCTCCGACGCAGCTTCATTTCAGATCAAAGATATATAGCTGTGTTTTAACCAAAAATAGCTGTGCATTTCAGAAAAACTCATTGATACATTGTGTGTAGCGTGAACAAAGATAGCTGCTGCCCGAGGCAGTCCATAATTAGTGTATGCGGCACCTCTCGGAGTTAGAGGCATCGGAGTATGATAGATGCTTGTGTTTTAAAGTTCGGACAGAGTCATCCAGCGTGGGCGGCGGTACAAGCAACCAAAGATGGCGCCCTGTGGTGGTGAGTTGTTGCTGCAGAGCCAACCATGCCAAGTGCAAAATTTATTCCTGTTTTGCAGCAGACCGGTTAGTTACCAGATAGCGGGTTATTGGTTTCTTGGTTGAACTGTTTTCCGGCAGCTCGCATGTGTGCTCTCCGGCGGTTCTCTGTCATAATTGGTCTGTCCATCAGTTGATAGAAGCTGGATGAACTTCCATTATGTACAAAAAACAAAGTGTTAATATTCTTGTTGTCTTTTTAGATATAATGAAAAAATCTGCCTTCATCTTCTTCGAGCCCACTAATTACAAGCACACGCATCAAGAATTTAAACATGTACAGGTTGAAACATAAATCCAATATGATAACTCTCTGAAAACCATCCATTAGAGGAGAACAACTGTATGGCTCTTGAATTCTTGTTTCTCGTATCATTCAACAAGCATCATAGGTATTATATATATATAGGGCACGGGAGTATCTCACCAGCACTTGAGATGAGCTTGAGCGGAGACAGTAAACAGAGGTACTGCTTTGTGGCACCTTCAAAACAGAGAAGCTGAAGGCAGCTGGGGCATGCATAGCTTTTGATTTCATCCTGTTTTCAACTTCAGCCGACATATGTTAGTAAACTGCTGGAGTTTTCCGGAGCCCTCATACTTTTGCTTCCTACACCTGCTACGATAGCACAATTGACAACATTGAATTGCAACAGTTTATGTATTATATATTCCATATTCCACAGTTTCATTCCTGCCAATTGACAAATTGCAGGTAGGAGTATAAAATTCAGTTAAATATAACACAACACAAAGGATTAAGACTAACATAATGCATTACATGAAGCCTAGCTTAATGGAACGTGATAACCCGAATCCATGTGTTTTGCAGAATCCAGCAATCCATGTACCTTTCGATAGACTCACAACAATGATTTTGCGAGGCGGTGCCTTTTATTAATGAAGCGTTCACAGAATCCATCTGGCCTCGTAAAATGCTTGATGTGATTACGGACCCGGAAGTCGTTTTTATTTATGATGTGGCAGTAATGTCTGCCCAGCAACTCGATTTATGGAGCACCACTCGCTACTTGTAAAATCTATTGTGGGTCTCCACTGGAGGACATTTTCAGAGGCGGATAACTTATGAGGCCCCGCCTATTTATATAGACGCGGTTCAACAAGAAGATCCATAGCTGTTTCAGAATCATTCACCTCTCTCTCTCACCACCCACACCCAACTGCCTCTCTCTCTCTCGCATGCCTATCCCTCTCACTAGTCCCTCTCTCTTCTAGGTTCTCTCACTAGTGGCGGCGCCTACTCTTCTTCCTCTCCGACGACGGGTAGAGAGAGACATCTGCTCGCCTTCCAACGACTACATGCCCTCTAGGAGCTGTGTTGAGGCGAGGAGGACCACACTAGCACATCTCCCATCTATTGTTGAGGCAAAGACAAAGTCAACTGTGCCCGAATTTGGTGAGGTGGAGGCAGGCCGCACACAGATCGGTTAAGGAGGACCCACTACACCACAACCCTTAAATAGCATCTAACTGCAGTTGCTAAAAGTTGATAATCAGCGTTGGATAGTGAGTCGCTAAAGCTTTGTGAAGGACAGTGAGTTGCTAAAACTGAATACGATGATGGATGGTCTGTTGGTAACATGATCAGATGGTCCGTGGCAAATGGAACCTAATGGAACCGTCAGGTAATTTTACGTTTCTAGTAGTGGGAGTGTGTAGTCGTATAGTTAGCCTAATGGAACCTGCATGACACCAAACCGAGCAGCAAGGTAAGTAAGCTGTGTGAATGTGTGATTAAATATTAAACATGGTATATTTGATAGGAGCATCTTGAAATTTGATGGTCAGAGGCAATACATGATGACACATTACTTTTAGATGTCAAAGTTTGATGATCTGAAGTTTTCATCGCGCGCACTGAAGGGAGGAGTATTGTGGCAAATTACCATATATATATTCAGAGATGTGGGGACCGTTACATTGTGTTCAAGAACATTGTAAGTTAATTTTTTCTGGAGCAAGCAGGATCTATATATCCTGCCATGAAGAGACATCATTGTGTTCTCGGTGCAACATTTGATGCATGTTAATTACTCTACCTGGTGTTTTTCCTTAAGGTTTGGACATGTCTGAATGCAAAGTGCGGCATTTATTTCCTTGACCTATTGATTCGTCGAATTGTCACCAATTTCCTAATAACAAGTTAACAAGGATTATGTATATTGCAATTATGATGATCTCTGTATTTGTTGTGAGGTGTGTGTCTGGTGTGTTTTTGATGGTGCAGCTCCGAACTTAACTGGTGCTTTGATCGTGGCTGATCTCACTTGTGGACTATGGCAGGGCCTTGAGGGCTATCTGTTTCACCGAAAGGAAACATCTCCCGCTAGGCAATAGTCGCCCTAATGCGTGAATGAATAAATAAATGCGCAGGCGTGCCAGTATACTATCGTATACAAAAATAAATTAAATGGACAACAAAACTCAGGGAACTCTGATCTTTATTAATTCTGTAGAGAATTACAAAGTACACGTTCCCACTTGGAATTTATATTTCATTGCGCCTAATATATCTGAAGAACAGGTCGATGTGCAGTTCGTTCCCGTGGCCTCGTGAAGCCGCCGGTTAATTACATCTGCGAGTCATCCCACAGAAGACCTCCGATTAAGCTGCGGTGATGGTCGTATCTTCGGGTCTTGAGTGTTGTAATCTCCAAGTAATAATAACACAATATTAAATAACAATAGAATTGCCACAGCCTCGTCGGTCAGTGACACATGCTATCCAGCCTCGTCGGTCATGGACAACTGAATGTCTTGCCTCGTCGGTCAAGGTTAAACATTTCCGGCCTCGTCGGCGACGGAGTAAGACAGTAACTAGATTTTTCTAGCCTCGTCGGTCTAGGAGTTTCATCATAACTTCACTGACATATATGTTTGCCATACGATGGAGAAACAACAGCTCAGTCACCACGTTGCACAGCTTAATCATGCTGACAAGTTTGAGTCATGAACCACTAGCATGCATGTGGACAAACGCCAATTTACTAACCAAAGTCCTAAGAACTGATCGACTAATAGCTTCATATTTTGATTTCCATATACTGAGGCCGCATCAGGGTGCACGTCACAAACACAAGCCATCACTAGAATTACAAGCATAACCCATCATAAGAATTACACAGTATATACTATCTCCTTCGGTTGATACTTCAAAGCATATACTAATTAATATACTGAATGTATTACATCTTGTTCGCATGTTACATAGCACACACATGGATGAAATACTGAACTTGGGCACACATCTATCGAAAGACTTCAGAGCTGAACATGAGAAACAATATTGCATTGCATCTCTGCAGTGGCCGCCAACCTACATTACTTGCTTATATCAGATTCTGTAACCTGTGCTACTTGTCAGCAAGCTTCTCATTCAAACAAGCAAGCCATACACTACGCCTGTGATTATCTATTTCCCATCCAGCATCTAACACTGTTACTGAACTTTGTTACGCTGCGCAAATGCCTCCACTCTTTACTGAAATTTTCAGTATGCCTCTTTTACATCAACGCTATACTAAAGCATCTGTATAGCTGACCTAAGTCAAGTCCACGCCAAATCAGGAGTGAACAATCACTACAGCAGAACGAGGCTTTGCCGAGTGCTGGAAGCACTCGGCGAAGGCCCTTTCGCACTCGGCGAAGCCTTCGCCGAGTGCCGCACTCGGCGAAGGGCACTCGGCGAATAATATAACGGCAAAGATTTCTTTGCCGAGTGCCAAATATGGGTGAAGGCTTCGCCGAGTGCTGACATATTTTGGCACTCGGCAAAGAAAAAAATAAAAAAAAAAACCCGAAAAAATAGGGAAAATTTTTTATTTAATTGGAGGAGGGGTCCACTGGGCAGCGCCCACTTGTCGCCCTCGAAATCGCAAGTTCTACTATTTTTCACGCAATTTTCTCTCACGCAGTCAGCAGGATTCGAACTCACGACCTCTCGTTCACGCAGAGCCTCCTCTACCACTGCACTACACACTCATATACGTTCCATCTCCATTTCGATTACCCTATATTATACTAAACCATGTGTAACTTGCTTATTTGAGGCCCTAAACGAATTCAAATCAAAAAATTGTAAACTACAAAGTTTTCTAACTTTTCAAGATCTACAACTTTTATTTTGGTAGTTTTTCCATCCGAGGTCGTTTATAAAAATTTGAATTTTAAATTTACAATTTGAAACGTAGTTTTCGTTGACAAGATGATTTCAAATAAAAAGTTGTCAACACCAAAGTTTCATAACTTTTCGAGATCTACAACTTTCATTTTGATCATTTCTCCATCTGAGGTATTTTGAAAAATTTGAATTTTAAAATTTTCAAATTCGACGCAGTTTTGCATAACTAGATGACTTCAAATTAAAAAGTTATCAACTACAAACTTTCATAACTTGTCAAGATCTACAAAGTTTATTTTGGTTGTTTGACTATTTGTGCATCCAACATTGTGGTTATTTATTATAACATTATATCACATTATATATATCTCTTGTAGTTTTATAAACTACCGGAGAGATATATAAGATTTGTGAACGAATTTATTTTAAGTTTGTCAAATGAAAAATCACCAAAACAAAAATTGTTCATCTTGATAAGTTAACCAACTTTGTAGTTAAAACTTTTTCATTTGGATTAATTTACTGCTTCAAAATATAATTTAAAACTGGCTTTGCCGAGTGTCAGAAAAAAAAAACACTAGGCAAAGAGCTCTTTGCCGAGTGCTAGCCACATGGCACTCGGCAAAGAACCGCCCACGTGGCACAGTTCGGGGCCACATTCTTTGCCGAGTGCCACGTGGCCGGCACTCGGCAAAGACACCTCTTTGCCGAGTGCCAGCCACGTGGCACTCGGCAAAGAACCGCCCACGTGGCACAATTCGGGGCCACATGCTTTGCCGAGTGCCACGTGGCTGGCACTCGGCAAAGAGGGGCTCTTTGCCGAGTGCCGGCCAAGAGGCTCTTTGCCTAGTGCCCGAAATTTGGCACTCGGCAAAGCCACAGGCACTCGGCAAAGATTGATTTTCCCGTAGTGAATTCTACTCCTCAAGTGCTCGCAACACGTACTTCTACAGCGAACCTCGCTTGTCTTTCAGCTCTGCATTCCTCTAATCTTTTGGCGTAGCACCACTATTTACTGTCAAACAGCAAGACAAGCTTCTGCTCTCATGCTCCATTCATCATTATTTCTGGCTTGCATTTTGCCTCAACACAGACTGATCAAACATGTATTACTACTGCACCCCCGAACTATGTGCACATACTTCCCACAACGAAATCAGCACGCACGTGCCTAGACTGTTTAGGGAAACTCGGCTTGAATTTCTCTGAAGTTTTAGTGTCCCTCGTTTCACACAGGGTACTACTTTACATCTCTGATCATCAAGCAACTAGCTCACACATGACAGGTGCTATACTGCTCCACAACCCTTTTTATTTTCTAAGCAAATAACCTCTACTTCTCATGAAGATTAAGCTCCCTTTTACTGAATCAAACTTGCTGAGTGCCAATACTGTGCTACTACAACTCTATGTTGGACTGCTACTGCACCTCCCAAAGCTTTGCTAAAGCACGCCATTTAGTTTCCATTACAGAACCAAGAGACTTAATCATGCTGCATCAATGATAGACTCTTTGTTTACAACATCTGCTACTCATGATGGTCATCTCCGCTGACATGACACTTTCCTCTTACAAATTTCAGTTTCAGACAGTCTCTAGAAAATAATCAGAGCCTAATCATAGCTCATTCGACACAGTGAAAATATTCTAAACATGGGAGCTAATCTTTAGGAAACGGAAAACCAAACTCACGGTTGGCTAATAATAATAAGCCACTTTTCTACACTTCAAATATTATGAGAAATCATACAGTACATGCTAACTTGACACCTCAAAGCATATACTAAATACTATGCTACACATCTCTATCCCTTGCTTGTTTATTACACAGCAGTACAACACACGCACTGACAAGCTACTGAAACTTGGAGCACACATCTACTGCACATCTTGATGCCTCCTCTCCTTGCATTTCACAGCATGAGGGCCAACCTGAGACCGATCTCTGAACAAACTACCGGCCACAGCCCCTCTCAGCTCTACTAATCATCTATTGCAACATACTGCAGTGCTGTCCCACAGCCGAAAACACACTTGCCCAAATACTGTGATGTTCAGAGTTGTTTCTTTGTTGTTCAGAGCCATGGACAGCCATGTTGTCACTCACTGCAACTTATTTTACTCTGCATTTTCCAGGAGTTTCAATGGATCATCACTAATTTGTTTAGCACAAAGGATAAGAAAACTCGTAGCCTGCTCTAGCATACAATGGTATTCTTCCCCTCTCTCTTGTTAACTGAACCTGGCCATCAACATTATATCTTGGGATCTGACTTCTCCCTCTATATCAAACTACAGTCACAATTCCGTAATGCGCCCTCCTTGGACTGCATGACTCCCAAATTTACTTGCCCTCACTGAACCTGCAAGTCTCACAATTTTGAGATATCTGTAATCCTTTATTCATTTACTATACTGCACCACTGCCCATTCCTCCTTTCTAATGCAGTACAACATTTCTGCCTTCTTATGAAATTCTGACTTCGCCTACTTTTGACGAACACACAAGTCTGCTATCACTGCCTTGATTACTTGCTGCGTTCTTCATACTTTCCCTTCCACTAATCTCTATATCTCTCTCACTTCCAACTGTAACTGAACACACTTCTACTCGCCATCAAAATTCAGACTCCCTTTCTCCTTACTGAACCTGAATTTACTAAGAGGGGGAATTTCCACTAGTCCTGACACTTCATTGGGCTTGCAATTCCCTCACTTCTCATGACATTTCTTTCTAGACAATGCTACTGCTTTGCACCAGTTCTTTCAACTTCGCCCCCTGAACATCAATATCAATTGCCCCTACTACTGTCTTCCTTTATCTGCTCCTCCTCTGAACTACTAATTCTTAATTTGATTTGAATCATCCACTACGATTCCTGAACCCAGACTAACACCTCTACAGGAACCTTTCCTTCACCTTTATCTAATTCCACTAACACCAACTGATTTGGACTGGACACGTACTCTTCAGTCTATAAATTCTCTGAATGCAGATCAACACTGCAAAATGCTTTTCCTCACACCTGTACTAATCACAGCCTACTCTTTCTCCTACTACTGCCTAAACACCACGCTCAGCTCTCACATAGCCATGTTGCCTTCATCTCTCTCTCCCTCCCTTCACCTTTATCAACAGCCGGCCAACAAGATACCTAGCAAAAATAAAGAGCCCACGAATTGGGAGTCTCACCCTTCGATGCAGCCATGGTGGTTGATCTCCGGCGGCGCGTGATGTCGACCTCCCTCGTTGCGGCGTTGCGTCGGGCGACGGCGACTGCTGTGGTAGGCGATTTGTGAAAGCAGCCTGGCGGCGATGGCGTCTGATGGGCGCGATTTGCACTAAACGGCGGCTGGCGGCGCGATGCGAGTGTACCCGAGCAGCAGCCTGGCGGCGGTTCCTTTTCTTTTTTCAAGAGAACGAGCCCTCTGTTATATAAGTTAAGCCGTAGTGGCCGAGGAATCCCAAGGCGAGCGAGCGCCGCGGCTCCACCTCGTGTCGTGGAGAGCGCTTCTCGCATAATGGGCCCGATGATGAAGGACGACCAGGCAACTCGTGAACGACTGCGAACGTGGCTCTGATCCGAATTCTGAGCAACCACGAGCGTGTGCTTATTATCCGGTCAATATTAATTCTGACAATGTTTATACGGCCACGTATTTCGTACTTATACATAGATATATATTTTGGGCTAATGCAAGATCACACGTTGCCGGATGAGTAACACATATGGGCTGCTGCTGATCATCATCTATAGCCCAATAAATGTGTAATTGTCCATCACGTATACGCTGCTTTATTGGATCATATACACATTATGTGACATATGGCCGGTTCCAAGCATGTACTTTGCTTAATTTCTTTGGCAATCCATACATGCATAACCAATTAACTGAATACCTCACGTGCATATTTTTATCTTCTTTAAGTTGTGCTCAAATATTTGGTCATTGTTAAATGCAAACTTGCTCCACCGTAAATAAATCCACCACTTGATATGCCATAATTAGTCTTGGCAGTACAAATTTTTATAAACGGGCATAAATACTAGTGCCGCGTATAAAATATTACAAAATATCGTATTACACTATCATTCTTTGACTGCCCTCCTCCCCAGTTGTAGTTAGTGTGTCTAGCTTGGATGGTAAGGGTCGCCTTGTGTAGTTTTGTCACAGGTGCGTATGTAATCCCGGAACCTGCTGGGGGTGAGTGCATGTGTCTGTGTGTGTGCATTGTTGTTTGGGCTTTTGCCCTTTACTCTCTTCTTAATATAAAATAAGCCACAACTCTCCTGTGTTTTCAAGAAAAAAGGTATCCGTAGCATTTGTAACTATCTCGGAGGCTATTAAATTCTCAAAGCAACAATAGCTATATACAAGCCCAACACACATTTAGTGCTCACGAGTCACTCGCAGGTGGAATTTATGTTTTTTTGTTGCTCTCATCATATATATCTCCATGCAGAGCTCAAATTAGAAGATGGTTCCTATAAGTATGTGTAAGACAGGACAATATCCACTAGTAGAGAAAGGGCCTTTAGCCCCGGTTGAAATGGGCCTTAGCCCCGGGTATGTCAACCGGGGCTAAGAATCCGGGACTAAAGGTCCCGGCCTTTAGTCCCGGTTGCTTTCAACCGGGGCTATAAAGGTCCAGAGAGGAAAAAATAAATGTGTGTTGTGTGAGATTCGAACTCAGCACATCTCGCCTCAGGCACGTCTACCAACTGAGCTACGCAACCCACGTGATGTAGTTCTAGACGTTTTCCTTTTGAATCCACTCGGGAAGGACTTTTAGCCCCGGTGGTAACACCAACCGGGGCTAAAAGGACCTTTAGCCCCGGTTGGTACCACCAACGGGGCTAAAGGGTGACCCTTTAGCCCCGGTTGGTATTACCAACCGGACTAAAGGTCCAGGACCTTAGTTCCGGTTGATAATACCAACGGGGCTAAAGATTCACCTTTAGCCCGGTTGGTAATACCAACCGGGACTAAAAGTCTTTAGTCCCGGACGCAAATTTTTTCCGGGACTAAAGCTCGGTTGGTGGATCGTCCAAAGGCCTGTTCTCTAGTAGTGATCACTATTCACTAGCACTAGAAGATGACAGAAGCTATAGAGAAGCTCCTAATTAATATAGCACGGACTAGGAGTTGGAGGCATTGGGAGAGTCCTGGATGAACTTATGGAGTGTGAAGTATCAATAGCAACACCGTAAACCTTGGGAGCGTAGTGGATTGTTTGGTTCCTTCTCCCAATTTGAGCAATCATTTCAGCGGCAAGCTGCAAACATGCATGCTTGACTGACATCATTCATGGAATCTTCTAAGAAAAATCCAGAGGAGTGGTACCCAACTCTTTTTTATTTGCCTAGAACAGTAGATGGAGGAGCTGAGTTGGCGACAATAAACAGAGGAATTAATTGCTAATAGAGTGCATTCTAGCAGCACAGTCATACATAGCCGCATCATTCAGTGAGGATCATAAGCACATGTTTTCAACAGGCATGCACTTCTCTTGTCTTTGCTAAGAAACTAGTATATGAATTTAGGACAAAATCTACAACTAACTAGTACTCTACTAAAGTACTAGGAGCTAAAGAAATGGATCACATCAATTCTATTGATAAGATGATCCAACCAAACGAAACAAGGTTCACCTTATTTGCCATCATTTTAGTAGAAAAAGAAAATCAAAATCCAAGTTTGATCTGCATGGCAATTGATGCATCTATTTCGACACAAACATTCTTTTATCGTATACCATGCTGCTAGTTAGGAGGAGCGACCCTTGTTCAAGGACGGCTGCAGAAATTGGGAGACATTGATTTATGGCGGTTTTTGCAATGCAATATTGGCTAGTAACTTCAGGATTCATATTCAGGATTCGTTGAACTGTGGACTATTAGCTGTGTGTACCATCACCCTACTACAGAAACATGCCTTTAGCCCCGGTCGGCAAGGGTCTTTAGCCCCGGTTGCCGAGCCGGGACATGCTTCCGGACTAATGCCCCCCCGCCTTTAGTCCCGGCTTCCGGCCACCGGAGCTAAAGCCCCCCCTTTAGTCCCGGTTGGTAATACCAGCCGGGACTAAAGGGTGCTGCCCAGCGGGGCCCCGCGGCGGCGGAGCAGCCCCTCCCTGTTTTTTCCTTTTTATTTTCATTTCAGTTCTGTTTCAGTTTTGTTTATTTATTTAATAGGGTTTTCTATATATATTCTTTGCTGCTAATATATATAATTTATATATATTAGCAGCATAACACAATAAGCTTATTGCATGCATATATAATTGAACTATAGAACTACATATATATATATATATATATATAATATATGTACATAAAATTACAAGCAATATACATATAGAAGTTGTTCAAATATCTATCTACACAAGTTGTACTCCAAAGTTAGTACTGTTAAACCTATTACAAGTTGTACTCCATCTAAAGATCTACAGGGCATACAGATGATCATCATTGTTTGGAATCAACGACTCATTGGTATTATAGTAGAACTCGCCGTTTGGATTTATGACTTGTTCCCGAAGAAATCCTGCTATTGTCTCTGTATTGCTTTCAATTGGCCTTCTAGCATCACTTTTTGCTTCAACCAGTCAGTCTTCAATTGGAATTAAAGAAGATATTAGTTATATCTATATTATCAATATTAAGTCTATAAAAAATGAAAAGAAACATGTTACGTACTTTGATGATTTCTTCAGGAATTCTATTTGATTCTATATCAACATGTACTCGCAAACATAGAATCCGCATAAGTTGGTGCCCTGTTTTGTCTCAAAATCCATGGTAGAATGAAAAGATTCATCTCGTAATAAAGATATGATATATGACATGATATTTAAAGATACACGTACATTGACGAAGGTGTAAACTTACCGGTAGTCGTGGCTTTTTGTAAGTGGGGCCTTACACTGACTCATATGTTCCCGAGCAATGAATTTTTCCCAAACCTAATCTGGCCAATGAAACATTAATAGTTTGATCATTATTTAATTTGTATACATATATACAAGCTTAGTCTATACTTTAAGCATGCAAGCTAGGGATCAAAAAAATTACCTGGGAGGATGTCTATCATATCTTGGTAATCTGCTTGCGGTTTGCTCAACGAGTAGATAACACATTGCTTTGTTTGAGATCGATGACCATCAATATCCAGTGATAGCTGTTCATACACATGATTCATATATATTATATTATTAGGGTTAAGTAAAATAAAATGTGCACATACTTATTATAACTATATATGTCTCGCGCACTTAAGTTGTATGAGAAGAGAATTCTTTCTCTATCTTTTTGGTTCACGAAGAACCTCATGAGATTCATACACGACTCATCGCTCCAAGTCGCTGAAGGGTTTGGAGCCTTGAAAACAACATATGGATCAACAAACCCAACAGAATTGTCATGTTTATCTCTGAGCTGAGTCATCTGATACCTGCAAAATATCGAGTCGATCCACAAGCATGGTGTAAGAATATACTACTATATACACATACTAGAGAGTTCAATGAAAACTAAAAAAGAAACACTTACAAACAGTAGTAGCTAAGGAGCGATTTGTCCAGTGCGTCCATATGACATAGCTGGTGTAATTCCTCCATCTGGACTAAGATTAAGTCATCGCCATGGAAGTAGTGATTGTTCCGAATTCGGACAGAATCCCATTGTCATCACCGTCTTTAGAAGCCTCCATGCACCATTTGTTGATTGCAAACATCTGCGTACCAAGTACATGTAAGTGATTGGGGTTCATTAGACTCCTGCCCGTGCAAAATTCTCCTCCATTCATCAACTACTTCTGCTCGTGGAACTCCATCCCAGTAGCAATTATTTTAATGGTGGTGTCGTACGGGAGACCGCTATCAATGAAAAAATTATCTATTGAGTCCATCTCAGACAAAGTGGTCTCTCCAGATTTCCTCTGTACTCTGCCCATGTTTGAACCATACTGATTTTGCACAACTAACGGGGACAAAGGTCTTGATGTTTCCCCGCTGTGGAACACCCTTTCCCACTTTCTTCTGCTGGATTGTTGTTCTTTTGTAGACTTCATAAGAGTGTTCGTAATCTGATTTTTGCGGATCCTTTCGGGCTTCACGCATCTTGATACCATGTTGGTCCACCCTTTTCCTTAACTCCTGTGGGTTTAACAAGAGGTAAGGCTTCTCCGGGGTTCCTCTTCGCTTTAGCAGCCGGCGTCACATTCATCTAAAAAAATTCGCACATCTTTTTTCATCCGTAATTTCTAACTCCCTCATCAGTCTTTTCATAAGCTACTTTCTCTTGGGCTTTTTTTCCTGATGCAGGAGCCTTCTTCTTTGGAGGTGCGACCTTTGGTTCTGTTGGCGGCAGACCGCTCTTAGGGCCGCGCGGTGGAGGCGGCGGTGTTGGAGCCTGCGGTGGAGGTTGTGGTGTTGGAGCTCGCGGTGGAGGAGAGATGGTGGGCCAGTGGCGTGGTTGGAGCCCGCGGTGGAGGTTGTGGCGTTGGAGCCCGCGGTGGAGGAGATGGTGGGGCGGTGGAGATCTGTGCAGGAGATGGGGTTGAAGCCGTGCTCCAACACATCGTCACCGCCCGCCGAACTCTGATGCGCTGGGAAATAATGACGAACTGGACTATAGTTCCTGCTACGCAAAACAACAAAAGATGTGAGCATCCAACTAATAATACATATAGGAAGTTAGTGTAATAAAAATTGTTTCTCGTTCACGCGCACACTACCTATGGTGAGGATCTGATCAGTAGGAGGAGGTTGCGGCGGTGACACTCCAGGAATAATAATGAAGCGCTTGCGCCAGCAAATAAATGTCTTCTCCGCTTCACCTAAAGTCTTCTCCCCATCTCCCCCTTCGATTCCAGTGCCACGCTGCCACAACCTGTCTCAACCTATCCACAAAGATGCTAGCGTATCCGGCTGGCACTGGTTGACCATGGATTCTTGGTGTTCTTGTGCCGTCGATAGGGTTTACAACACCGACAACCACCTTTTTCGGGCATTTCCATCTGGAATATGCAGCTCACAAGTAGTAAAAGGTTCTTTAACGTCATCCACGGGGAAAGCGTAGCTTGGAGTCATCTTGAATGGTTGGTACTTCCGTGGAGGCGCAGCTGCTTTTCATCTGACCTGGGGGGCTAATGTTCGCTTGAGGCTATTGTGATGATGTACCTTGCCCACTCGTCATTTGACTAAGTGCCGGCTTGCACTTGCCTTTTGATTTCCTCCTGCATCCATTCTTCACGAGATTTCTCACGCTCTTGTGTTTGAAGAACATACTCCTCAACTTGAAGAGTCGCTCTGCCTCCTCGTCCTTCTTTCTCTGGCGGCTTCTGTAATTTCTCGATCCGCTTCGAAGGAATGCAGCCACAAAAACGGCCCCAAGCCTCTCGTAAGCCCACCGTGCTCAGGTTCTCCAGCGCGTACGTGACGTGAGTTCATCCTTCTCTCTGTGGGGCTTGAACTCGCCAGCCACACCGCATTCATGCTTGAACGAGCCTCTGTGCTGCTCTTGAAATTTGCGGGCCCCAATCAAGCTCCCCGTCATTAGGGGTTATGGTTCCCCCATGAGAGTAGAACCAAATTTCTGGACCGTTCACTCCAATTTCTTCTTATTGTCTCCGGGACTACCCCCTGGCAAGCATCTCATGTTCTCTCTCTCCCACTTTGGAAGGGCAGTCTCTATAGCCACTTGATCCTAATGATGGTGGTATTTCTTCTGAGCTGCATTCTGTTTGTTTACTCTGACCCGGGCCTCGCTCTCTTTGTGATCTTTTGTACTGTACAAATTCATCCCAATCGGCCCTTATCTTGACATACGCCCTTAGAGTTAAAATCTGGCGTTCTCGTTCTTCAGCACAAACTTGTGGTACAATTTCTTCTTCCAGTCCTGAAAAAGTGTGGCCATCTTCTTCATTGTCCACTTCCGAATTCGCCTCAGCAGCTCCTCATCTTCCGTGTCGAACGAGAAATGAGCATGGATGTCATCCCAGACTAGCTGCTTGTCAAGATCGGAGACATAACTGATATCGGGAGCACTTCGCCTCTCTTTCCATTCACGGGCACTTATCGGAATCCGATCTCTCACAAGGAACCCACAGTGAAAGACATATTTCTGTGCATGGGGTCCTAGTGGTTGGCCTGTAGCCATATCGAATTCAGAGATTACATGACGGCCCTTCAACAGCCTCTTCGGTCCTCGTTTTGGTCTGCTCTGCCCCGTCGCAGACATCGATCCAAAGGGCTACACATAGGTAAAGACACGATGATGAAACCCTAATACAAGTTGAGATAAAACCTAACACGACATATTGTATATATACCTCGCCTGTATTGCCTTCTTCCATCTCAACTTGTTGTTCAGGGGGATTTTCATCATGCATGGTCATGTCTTCGTAATTCAATAAGTATTGACTCCCGTCATCGTCGCCGGCGATGATATTCATCATTTCCTCCTCCATGTTCTCATTTGGGTCGGCCATTTCTACGAATATTAAAATATATATACAATATGATTGAACACCTAGAGAGCTTTTATACATGTATGTGAAACGAAAACTGAAAACTACGGGTTTAGGGGTTTAGGCGTTCGGGCCGGGTTTCGGGGTTTAGGGTTTTGGGGTTCGGGTTTCGGGGTTTAGGGTTTCAGGATTTAGGGTTTCGGGGTTGGGGTTTAGGTTTGAGGGTTTAGGGTTTCAGGTTTAGGGTTTAGGGTTTCGAGGTTCAGGGTTTAGGTTTGAGGGTTTAGGGTTTCAGGGTTTCGGGTTAGGGTTTCGGGGTTTAGGTTTGAGGGTTTAGGGTTTCAGGGTTTAGGGGTTCGGGGTTTCGGGGTTCAGGTCTCAGGGTTTAGGGTTTGAGGTTTAGGGTTTCGGGTTTAGGGTTTCGAGTTTTAGGTGACATGTAATCGCCAACATTAAAAATAACATATATTCGTAAGAGGCCATTCAACATTAAAATAACACGAAGAAGCATATCTGTCAAAATATTTCTAAGTGTAAATACATGTTTAAACATTCCAAGTGATTTTCTATGGCATTCCAACATGACACATGATTTTCTATGAACACATATTTCTACGAATATTAAAAATATATATATATGATCACACTTAGAGGAGCTTTATACATGTATGTGAAACGAAAACCGAAAACTAGGGGTTTAGGCGTTTGGGCCGGTTTCGGGTTCGGGTTTCGGGGTTTAGGTTTTCGGGGTTTTAGGGTTTCGGGTTTAGGGGTTAGGTTTGAGGGTTTAGGGTTTCAGGGTTTAGGGGTTTAGGGTTTCGGGTTCAGGGTTTAGGTTTGAGGGTTTAGGGTTTCAGGGTTTCAGGGTTTAGGGTTTCGGTTTAGGTTTGAGGGTTAGGGTTTTCAGGGTTTAGGGTTCGGGGTTTCAGGGGTCAGGGTTTCCGGGTTTAGGGTTTGAGGGTTAGGGTTTCGGGTTTTAGGGTTTCGAGTTTTAGGTGACATGTAATCGCCAACATTAAAAATAACATATATTCGTAAAGATGCAATTCAACATTAAAAATAACACGAAGAAGCATGTTTGTCAAATTATTTCTAAGTGTAAATACATGTTTAAACATATCCAAGTGATTTTATATGACATTCCAACATGACACATGATTTTCTATGAACACATGTTTCTAAGAGTAATAAATACATGTTTTAAACTATCCTTGTCACGTGATTTACACAACGTGGACGAGAACGACGACGGCGGATAGCAGCGAGGATGACGACGGTGCGGATGACAGTGGATGGCGGCGAGGTCGGTGCAGCGGTCACCAGGACTACAGGTCGAACACATATTTGTTAGGTTAAAAAACATATATATGATTTTCCTTTTTTCTATAAATATATCTATTCATATTCATTATTTGTATATATCTATTTCTAGAAAAGAAGAAATGAAAAGTTAAATAGAAAATAATCTATAAATATATATATCTATTTATTTTTTTTATATATATATCACTTTCTATTTCTAAATACATATATATTTAGTTTCTTATATATCTATTTATATATCACTTTCTATATTTAGTTTCTAGATATATATTTCTTTTTCATTTCTTTTTTTACACTCTCACACACACTGCTGGACACTGCTACACACGCACACCACGCACACCACACTCACAGCCGTACGCCAGCGGGCGGAGGACATCGCGGCGGCGCGGCACCACTGCTGGACACTGCTACACACGCACACCACGCACACTGCACACGCACAGGCCGTACGGCGGCGGCGCGGAGGACGGCGGCGGCGGCGCGGGCGGCGGCGCAGAGGACGGCGGCGAGGACGACGCGTTGTACGGCGGCGGATGGCAGTGAGGCCGAGGAGGACGGCGGCGGCGGCGCGGGCGGCGGCGCGGAGGACGGCGGCGAGGTCGACGCGCTGTACGGCGCCGGAGGACAGTGAGGCCGAGGAGGACGGCGGCGCGGAGCTCGACGGCGAGGAGGACAGCGGCGCGGACAGAGGCTCGACGGCGAGGTGAGGGCGGCGGCGCGGGGCAAACGTCGATCTGGCCGGGAAGATTGGAGGGCACTGTGCCCTGTGCCCTATATACCCGGGAGGGCCTTTAGTCCCGGGCCGTATTACGCACCGAGACTAAAGACCCTTTAGTCCCGGTGCGTAATACACCCCGGGACTAAAGGGTTGGACCTTTAGTCCCGGGCGCGCTTACGCACCGGGACTAAAGGGGTCTTTAGTCCCGGTGCGTAAGACGGCCCGGGACTAAAGGGTTTTTCCCGCCACAGTTTTGGGTTTTCAGTATTTTGGGTTTTGTATTAAGTTTCAACTGTATAAATATGTTGTAATTCTTGTTAATTGCATAGTAAATTGAACAGTAGGCATAAAATTACTTAAAAATAACAGTTGTACATCCTTTAACCTTATTGTATAGTAGAAAATTTTGTAGCATAAATTCTTTTCTTTTTTTATAATAACGAATATAAATGTAAATAACCATTCATATTTGGTTAATGCAAAAATGTAATGCTCAATTTAAATTTAAAAAATTGTTGGCTTTCAATAGAAAATTTATTTTCATATCATTTGGACGTTAATCTTTTGTTTATAACCTAAAAAATCATTGTCCGATTTCGTTCTACGCGACAGATGCACTAGTTTTAGATTTTTAAATTTAGTTTTTTTAAAAAATATATCTTAAATCTTTCTAATTGAACAGAAAATTAAATATTTGATATACTTTCTTTTAAAAATTAGTTTGAGATTCTTTTTGCTTTAGTTTACAGAAGAAAATGTTAAATTTTAGTATCTTCTTATATGTATTTTGATGATTCACATCTAGAGAAGCACATAAATCAATGATCACTACTACTAAATATATATATAAATCCATTATCAAATAAATGAAGTCTTAATTAATTAATTATTACATAATATATTTACAACCCACTATTAAACGGGCACAACTGCGAACCTCCTCTTTGACATATGTCCCTTGGTTATAATCATTCCTTAATCATGGAGTTTACTCATTGTTTAACAAAATGCTTGGGTCTTTGTTCACTTTGAATGGCGGAATTCGATCATCTCTTTCATAATCACCTGACATGTCTGACTTGTCCTCAATTCTGATAATGTTTCTTTTCCCTAGAAGAACTATATGGCGCTTTGACTCGTTGACGATCGAGTTGTTATCATTTTTCCCTCTTTTTGGTTTTGTAGACATGTCTTTCACATAGAACACTTGACTCACATCTGCGGCAAGGACAAATGGTTCGTCTTTGTACCCAATATTGTTGAGGTCCATTGATGTCATCCCATACTCCTTGTCGACTGTTACCCCACCTCCGGTACCGGTCATCTTGACCTATTTACACCGGAACAAAGGGACTTTAAAATTAGGTGCGTAGTCTAGTTCCCATATGTCATGTATGCGGCCATAATATGTTTGTTTGTTCCCATTTGGATCCGTGGCATCCACGCGTACACCACTGTTATGGTTGGTGCTCCTTGCGTCTTGGGCTACTATGTAAAATGTATTCCCATTGATCTCGTACCCTTTGTACGTGTTGATATGCCACGATGGTTGTCTGGCCAACAAATAAAGTTGCTCATCTATGTTGTCATCACTCTGACATTGTTTTCGCAACCAATCGCCGAAGGTTTGCATGTGCTGACGTGTAATCCAAGATTCACTCTTCCCGGGCCACTTGGATCGAATTAAATCCTTATGTACCTCGATATATGGATCAACCAATGAGGAGTTCTGTAGAACTGTGTAGTGTGCTTTATCGAAGTAATCGTCTCCTGTACCGATATATGTTTTCTTCCCTAGTGTTCCCTTGCCACTGAGTCTGCCCTCGTGTCGCGATTCGGGAACGCCAATCGGGTCAAGGTCTGGAATAAAGTCCACACAAAACTCTATGACCTCCTCTGTTCCGTAGCCCTGGGCGATGCTTCCTTCAGGCCGAGAACGGTTATGAACATATTTTTTCAGGACACTCATGAACCTCTCGAATGGAAACATGGTGTGTAGGAACACAGGACCAAGGATAATGGTCTCCTTGACCAGGTGAACTAGGAGGTGTGTCATGATATCAAAGAAGGATGGAGGGAACACCAACTCAAAGCTGACGAGACATTGAACGACATCATTCTGCAAAGTAGAAAGTTCCTCTGGATTGATTGCCTTTTGTGAAATTGAATTGAGGAATGCACATAGCTTCACGGTGGCTAGACGTACATGTGGAGGTAGAATTCCTCTTACAACAACAGTAAGCAATTGGGTCATAAGCACATGGCAGTCATGGGACTTCAAGTTTTGGAACTTCTTCTCTAGCACATTAATTATTCTCTTTATATTGGAGGAGAATCTAGATGGGACCTTGATGCTGTTAAGGCATTCAAACATGCTTTCCTTTTCTTCTCTGCTAAGAGTGTAGCTAGCAGGGCTTAAGTACTGGCGCCCGTCATCTGTCTTCTCCGGATGCAAGTTGTCTCGTTCTTTCATGCGCTGCAAGTCCTGTCGTGCTTCAAGTGAATCCTTAGGCTTTCCGTAGACACCCATGAATCCAAGCAGGTTCACACAAATGTTCTTTGTTAGGTGCATCACGTCGATCACATGGCGGACCTCTAGGACATGCCAGTAGGGTAGCTCCCAGAATATGGACTTCTTCTTCCACATGGGTGCGTGTCCCGAAGCGTCTTTGGGAACAGGTTCGCTGCCCCGTCCCTTTCCAAATACTACTTTCGTATCCTTCACCATTTTGAGTATATCATCTCCGGTTCGGTTACGAGGCTTGGTTTGGTGGTCTGCCTTACCTTTAAAATGTTTGCCTTTCTTTCTTACTGGGTGGCCCACAGGAAGAAACCGACGGTGCCCAACATACACGACCTTCCGACAGTTTTTCAAAAATAAACTGTCAAGGTCTTCAAAACAGTGTGTGCATGCATTATATCCCTTGTTTGTCTGGCCTGAAAGATTACTTAGAGCCGGCCAATCATGGATTGTTATGAACAATAATGCTCGCAGGTCAAAGTGTTCCTGTTCGTACTCATCCCACACACGTATGTCTGGTTTGCTCCATAGAAGTAGAAGTTCCTCAACTAATGGCCTCAGGTAGACATCGATGTCATTGCCAGGTTGCTTCGGCCCTTGGATGAGCAACGACATCATAATGAACTTCCGCTTCATGCATAACCACGGAGGAAGGTTGTAGATACATATAGTAACTGGCCAAGTGCTATGACTACTGCTTTGCTCCCCAAAAGGATTAAAACCATCTGTACTTAAAGCGAACCTCAAGTTTCTAGCCTCATCTGCAAACTCTGGGAATTCTCTGTCTATCGCTCTCCACTGGGATCCATCAGCTGGGTGCCTCAACATATTGTCTACCTTACGGTCTTCTTTATGCCACCGCAACTTTGCATTGTCCTTATTTCTGAACAAACGTTTCAAACGTGGTATTATAGGAGCATACCACATAACCTTGGCAGGGATTTTCTTCCTGCTTGGACGTTCTTCACCCTCTACGTCACCAGGATCATCTCGCCTTATCTTATACCGTGATGCTTCACATACCGGGCATGCATCCAAATTCTCGTATTCCTCCCCACGGTACAGGATGCAGTCATTAGGACATGCGTGTATCTGCTGGATTTCTAAACCCAAAGGGCAGACGACCTGTTTTGCTTCGTACGTAGCGGTGGGCGATTCGTTCGCTTTTGGAAGCATCTTTTTCATTATCTTCAATAACTGTCCAAATGCCTTATCGGATGTACCATTCTTTGCCTTCCATTGCAGCAGTTCCAGCGTAGTACCCAGCTTTTTTTTGGCCATCTTCAGCAGTGGGATATAACAATTTTCTATGATCCTCTAGCATGCGCTCAAACTTGACCTTCTCCTTGTCACTTTCACATTCTCTTTGTGCATCACGAATGGCATCACCAAGAGCATCAACATCAGCTGTCACATCTTCTGTCGCTGCCGCATCTTCTTCACCATCTCCCCCCACTGCATCATCATCAAAGGCACCGTACTGAGCAATAATATTAGTGTGAGCCAATTCTTCTTCACCTTCTTCACCATCATCCATTACAACCCCCTTTTCTCCATGCTTCGTCCAACAAATATAGTTTGTTATGAAACCCGACTTCAACAAATGCGTATGAAGAGTCCTTGGGCATGAATATTCCTTCAAATTCTTACAGACGGTGCATGGGCAGCACATGAAACCATCCTGCTTGTTTGCCTCAGCCACACCTAAGAAATAGTGCACGCTAGCAATGAACTCTTTAGAGCGGCGATCGACATTATACATCCAATTGTGTGACAACATCTGCATTAAATAGTACAACCATGCACTTAGTAGTTTCTCATGTTATTGCACAACACTCATGACATCACATGATTGATTAATTCAAACAAGCTTGACTACAACGAAGACTATCGCAGCTAGCACTAAAAAAACTAAAAATAAAATGCACTTAAGCAACATAACATAATTAGTTCGCGTCCGATCCCAACTAAAATAGACAGATCATTCGCTTCATCAGCATGGATGGGCTGCTGCCGCTGACTCACGCCTCATCACCTTCAGCAGCAACCTCCTGTGCAACAGAATTTCGTACGTGCTGAACGTACTCTTCCTCCCAGTACCAACCTTTACATCCGCCGGTGCCGTCCCACTGCAATTAGAACAAAGAATAAGAAATTTAAACAACATCTTCAAGCAAAACCGATACGAATGAACCATATTAATCAAATGCGGGTAAATAATAACCCACCTCATGGTCCCGACACTTGTAGAATATACGACCCTTGTTGATTCCCTCTTTTTTCACTCGGTACTCCTTCACAATCTTCTGCTTACACTCGCCGCAAGCAATGAGAGGAAGATCCGGCCGCAAACGCTTCGGATCCCGAAGATGAGAGGCTGAGGACCCGGTCACGGTTGCCATCTACTATATCCATGCTCATTTTTAAACTATTACATGCAAATTCCTAATTTTCTAAACAATTATAAATAAAAAAGACTCTAAATTTATCTATTTGTTTAGATAATCGAAAAATATGATATAACAATACCAATTTCCACATTATCTACTCTCTATATTTATTGTTGCAAACTATTATAAATTCCACATTTTTCTATTGAAAATAAACTAAAAAGACAATAAAATTCAATATTACTCGTCTTGCATAAGTATGAAATATAGAATGGATACTACCTAACAGTAGAAAACTATCAAGTGATTATGATAAACCAATTTAAACTACTCAACTCTCTATGCTTGTTCTTGCAAACTATATATTTTAATTAAATTCCTCTCATATTCAAAAGACATGGTAGGAGATGAAAATAGTTACCTCTAAACGCAAAGAGACGATGACGGAGTCGAAGAAGATCACCAATTGACGCCGGAGACGAAGAACAATGAAGAACAAGCAAGAACAAGCAATAGCAACAGCAAGAACAAGCAAGAAGCTCACTGAATTTGAATCTCTCTAGCTCGGGGAGGAAGAAGTTGGCAGGTTATAAACCGGGGAGCTTTAGTCTCGGTTTGTATTAAAAACTGGGGCTAAAAGGTGATCATTTATCCCGGGGTAAGCCACAAACCGTGGCTAAATCTTTAGTCCCGGTCCGTGGCACCAACCGGGACTAAAGAGTGCCCTTTAGTCCCGGTTAGTAATACGAACTGGGACTAAAGGGTCCCTGCCCCGACAGCTCTGCGCAGTAGCCGTTGGGGCAGGCCCTTTAGTCCCGGTCCGTGAAACCGACCGGGACTAAAGGGTCTATTAGTCCCGGGCGGCAAAAACACCGAGACTAAAGACGATTTTGAGAATCGGCCTATGACCCTGTTCTGTAGTAGTGCATCATCAGATTGGCTATAAGTTTGTTCCCTTATTAAAAAAATAAAAAACATATGAGCACACACTTAACCCTTCGAGACTGTTGCCCATGCATGTTTGTATTTTTGGATCATTGTTTTCTTGAGTTTGAGTATTAAAGAGGTAATACTTTTTCCCTGTATATACATGAAACAAAAAGAAATGAATCACTTAACATCTTGTATAGCTCCATATCAATCCAACCTAATCCATTGGATAGTTAACTCAATATCTACCGGGAAACAAGCCCTAACAGATAGCAACATGGGAGCCTATCCTAACATGTTGCATATACATTTCCGTTGTTGTTATTGTGCTGATGAAGCAGTGTAATGCAAGTGGTCTGTTGGATGATTCTTGAGTAAAAAAACAAGCAAAATTTGACAATGCTAATAACAATGAGTTAGATGTTAGTTAACCACTTATCTTTAATTTGTCCTTTCGCCAAGGCGGTGTGGAGCAGTTCTATCTTGGGAGCACTTCGATGAACAATTGATCCTGCCAACTTGGGATCAGCTCTAGGTCCAATCATGGTGGGAGAAGGCTGAAACTATAATAGCCAAAGAAGAAAGAAGACTCTTCAATGCATTAGTGATCTTCATAGTATGGAACTTATGGAAAAAGATGAATAGAAGGTGTTGTTTGGTTGTAGGATCGGTAATGCAAACATAAATGAATCAAGTTGCAGCACTATCCAAAATGGAATAAGTCATTACACAATTTGTTTGGTTCATTCCACATCTGTAGGATTATCTGGTCCCGTTAGTTAACTACTGAAGGACCGAAAACAACGACCAGAGGGGGGGTGAATGAGAGCCATAAAATTTCTTTCGAAATATTAGGCCACTGTCCTAAAAATTGACTCCAAAAGCCAAAAGCCACAGCCGTGATGACCATGACCCAAGAGGTTGGGTGGATGTTCCCTTAGAACACAGCGGGTCACCACAAAGCAAAAGCAGCAAACACCTTGAACGCTCGAACCTTTGAAAAACAGAACACCCCACTCCTATAGAGAAGATGGAAATGCCTGACAAAAATACTCAGGCGAACTAGTGGCAAAAGTATCTTGAAAGGATCCTTAGGACGTTTGAAAACCAACGCAATAGACAGATCTCAAAATGGAGGTCAAATGCAAAAATTACAGAAAAAACTACGCAGCTTCAATGAGCATCAGACTCACCGAGCGTCCGATGCGCAACAACCAAACGCGTCCAATGTGAATCCACCCTCTCTGGAACCTTATGAGTTGGCATCGGACGCATGAACAATGATTCTTCAGCATTCGATGTTCCCTGGCAAGAAGCGTCTGATGCCTCTCAGTGAACTGTATGGTGCAGAGAGGCGTCAGACGCGTCCGGTGCCTTGGACAACAGCGTTTGATGCCCCTGACACAATGTTGTTCTTCCACTGATTCGACCCGATCTCTCCCTCAAACCTCGAGCACTTGGGCTCAAACTTTGCACAAGGGATCACAAGCAAGTTAGTGAGCTACTCCTATGGACCCATGGCTCGGACCTAACCGCAAATCGGTGAACCATAGAAAGTTGGTGGAGAAAAGGCAAAACGAGATCCAAACCAAAGTCCACCTGATGTATGTGCTCATGAGGAATTGGAGAAAATCCTTCGATGGAAAGATGTTTGTCACGAAAATGCTCAAGATGGTTCAAACAGAATTTCAATCAATCCCTTGGATCAAAAGATCTCATCAAACCAAGAGAGGGGAAAACGAAGAATGCGAAGAACAAAACGCGGACACAAAAAATTTTGGCAAGATCCTCAATGAGGAGACAAAGAGATTACAGTTTCCTTTTTTGAAATCTAAGCACCCAGAGGAAAGATTACCGTCTCTGAGGATCTCAATAGCAACTACAGAGAGAGGCGCTAATAGATGATAGTCTGGCTGAAAAATAACAACTAAAGATATAAGGAGGGATGAAGGGTGTCATCCCTTATTTATAGCCTATTACACAATGCCCCTTCTACCCCTAGATACATAGAGCAAACTAGCAAGGCCAGGGACATTCTAGTCCAAATCTGTTAGGATCTTCATCGACGGTCACACACCTTCTTCATCGGTAGCATTGCCGCAACACAGGCCTCCTAATTCCTTCACATGTCGTCCCGATGACCATGCACCTTCTCACTGCTACCTTCACCTCAACACGAGCATCGTGGTGCCGCCACGTGTCACCCCATTCCACATCGGAACCTCCGCTGGGTTTTGAGGCCCAAAACGGCAAACACATCATCCTGAGTTTTAAGACCCAAACTCAGAAACCAACCACCCAAGGTTTTGTGGCCCAAACCTGGAAACTGTCGGGGTGGTTTTTCAAGGCTCTACCACCAAACCCGCACCAAAGATAGAGCTTGGGTCTCACGCCCCGTTGTTGACACCGATGTCGACGCATGTCCAGCCTTCGCCAAACACAACACCTTCACCTTCCTCCCTGACTCCACTGAGGTCATTGGCATCTCTCATGAAAGCCCATATTCGGCCTCCGCCAGGTGCCATGACGCCATTGCCTTTTGTCTTGACTCGATCGATGTCGTCTTCATCCCCATATACTCTTGTTTGTTGCCGCCAAGTGCCATCTACCACAACTGGTTCTCCAGCCTCCTGGTCCAATCCACATGAGTTTGTAAACATTGAGTTGGATAGTTAACTCATTAATTAACCACCAAAACAAGCCCTAACGGATAGCAACATGGGAGCCTATCCTAACATGTTGCATATACATTTCCGTTGTTGTTAATTGTGCTGATGAAGCAGTAATGCAAGTGATCTGTTGGTTGATTCTTGTGTAAAATATAAGCAATTTGACAAAGATAATAACAATGAGTTAGATATTAGTTAACCAGTTATCTTTACTTTGTCCTTTCGCCAAGGCGGTGTGGAGTGGGATTCTATCTCGGGAGCACTTCGGTTGATCCTGCTAACTCTAGATCAGCTCCAGTTCAAATCATGGTGGGAGGAGGCTGAAACTATTATAGCCAAAGAAGAAAGAAGACTCTTCGATGCATTGGTGATCTTCATAGTATGGAACTTATGAAAAAAAGGAATAATGTAACAGTACGATCAGACACCAATTATGCCCAAGAGATGAAAAATTGAAGCCCAGATTTGGCGAGCAAACACACAACCAACCATAAGGTGGATTGTTTCCTCAGCCTGATCACATGAGGGGCAGACCTCCGGGTGAGGAAGACCCTGTTTCACTAATCGATCGGCTGTCCAACACCGGTTATGCACCACCAATCAATTGCCTTTCATTATCACCACCCCTTCATGAATCTTCAACCAATTGCCTTTCACTAAATGACTTTAGCGTGGCCCTCTCTATCTCTACAAGGCAACTAACAGACACTAGCCACTTAGCCAGGTTGATGCTTTGATGTCTATTTATTAATGACTATATAGTGATATTTATTTGCCTTTCGCTGTCACCACCCCTTCATACATCTCACTGCTTAATAATTAATAGTGCAATATAGTAATTTCTCTTTTTATTAGACATTGTGATTGTAGTGCACATCGGTTATGCCTTGCACTACTGGAATCGAGCGGTTTGCCGAGTGTCTGGGAGACTCAGCAAAGCGCCAAAAACACTCGGCAAACGCTTTGCCAAGTGCCGCACTCGGCAAACCAGACTCGACACAATTTTGCTCGGCAAACGTCGGACACTCGGCAAAGCATTTGCCGAGTGTCAAAAACACCACAGGGCAAAGGAAGCTTGTCTTCTTATATTGTTACAATTATTGCAATTTTTAATCTTTTCCACAACTGATGCTTTGTTAAAGAGGTTGAAAATATGGTGGAAGATATTTACAGTTTTATAATATTAGCAAGCCTGAGTCTATAACAGTTTTGGACGATTATGATTCCACTGAAGAAGCAGATTACTTACACTATCCACTAGACTGTTGCCGGCCTTTTGTTACTCACGTGTCACAAAATAAACGGTATGGATTGTGTATTTTGGTTCCTCTCTTTATATAGCTCCAAGTGCAGTTCTACTTTCACCATTCCTAGCAAACTGTGTGTCTCATGAGCAACATGAGTACAATGATACTGGTAATAATAGATGATAATGGCCATAATAGGAAGCTTATTATTTAGTACATGTGACAGAGGAGTCAGAGGCATTGGGAAAATTGTAGATGCTGGTGGAACTGGTGTGTCTAGAAAAATGATATTGTACTCGGAGAGCTGATAGTGTACTAGAAGCAACATCGGTACTGGCACCAAAGATCTGTTAGGTCTTATTTGCCTGCACACAAAAACACTTCAATCCCCACGTGGGTTGAGAGAGACTGGAGTGTAATTTAGTTTAAGTTATACTCCAATCCACTCTCAGTGACGGATCTAGAATCCGTCCAAAAGGGGGCTAAATACAATTTTTGGCCTACTAGAGATTTTTAATAGATTTTAAGTTGATTTGGATTGAATTTTCCATTATTTTCTAGCCCGCAGAAGATTTTAGACTAATTTAAAGAAAAATTAGACTAATTTTAGATAAAATCCTATGTATATTTTTGAGCCACCCTTGGATCCGCCAATGTCCAACCCACGTGGATTGAGGTGTATTTGTATGCAATCAGGCTGCATGTAAATACATCTCAATCCACATAGGTTGAGAGAGATTAGAGTGTAATTTAGTTTAAGTTACACTTTAATCCACTCCAATCTACATGGATTGGAGTGTATATATGTATAGCCAAACAAGACCCCTGGGGGAACTGAACACCTCCTAACTTGCACGGGAGCAGCAGGACGAACCAATATGACATGGGACTGGCTTGAGCAGGGGATAGGCCGGGAACAGAGAGTCGGGCAGCTCTTTGCTTTGCAGCCTGACAGGGAGGGCATGAAGGCCTGAAGTACAGCACCAGGCATCCAAAATCGGATGACTACTAGGAGCTTTTTGCCCGAAGTACAGCAACCAGGCCTGTTGTACTGCGGTTGTTGGAAACACACTTGCCCTTACCCCCGCAGACGTGCAGGGAGCGGCGAAGGTGACCGATCGTCGAAAACAGAGGCGAGGGTGCGAGAATAAAGGAATAGTGGTGTTGAATCTCTATTCCCAAAAAATCGTGCCCATTACACTGTTCATCTCATGGTATTTCTAGGGAATACCAAGGGACACTGACCGAATTACAAAAGGGTACCAGAAAGATTCATTTACGCTGAACAACGAAAGTGCAGAATTGTACAAACACAGACGGTGTGGAAACCCTAGCTAGCCTTCCATATGTCCGCCGCCACCCGGCTCGCGCTCACCCTCGCGGGAACGCGAGGGTTGATCTCCAGCCTATGAAACCATCCCTCCAGTCACGAGGTTCGCGTCCGCTCGCCACCCGTTGAGCCCAAGCCTCCTAGCGAAGGTGTGTGGGACGCGCGAGGGTTGCTTCCAGTGTTCTTCATGCCTCTTGCCTGCAAGAATCGTTAAACATCCCGAGGGTCGAGCCAGTATTCGAGGGTTAGAAAGGTGACTTGAGGGACTTGACAAATAACAAGGGTTTTCACGAAGGTGCGCAGGGAGCACGAGGGTCGTTTTCTGTGTCAGCCTGCGTGACGTCGCTGCCGAGGGTTCCTTCCCCCAACAGTAGCCCCTCGATGGCTTGGATCTAAAAAACGATCTTTAGGCCCAAACAGCGCCTTTGTTTGGGAATGAACAGTGTCCCTCGGCAGTGACGCTCGCGGCTGCTTGTGGGTCGGGCCGTTGTATTTTATTTGCGACATTGGGGTCCATCTCGTTTTTTGCGCCGTGGTTTTCGGGGTCCGAGCCGATCTTGTCGGGCTGGGTGGATCGTGCCTTGGCCTATAAATAGGTGGGGTTGGTGGATGGTTTAAAACTGTGCCATCCTCTCGCTATAGTCATCCTGCTGCTGCGCTTTGCTTGTTGCGAGGGTTTTCTCGGTTTGTTTGCGAAGGTTGGGTGAGTCACTTGTTTTGTGAAGGTTGTGAGCTGGAGAGATGGCTAGGATGAAACAAACTACTCGCGTTGCGTCTCCGACCGCCGCGGATGAGGGGATAACCTTCGAGTTTGGACTTAGCCGGGTTTGCAGTTCGGATCTTGCATCTTTATCAAGCGAGGCTGGATTGAGGATAGAAAGGCGAGGAGCAGTGCTCGAGAGACTGTTCCAAAGCCGGAGGCTGACGAGGTTGTTGTATTCGAGTTCTTTTCGGCTGGTTTGCGTTTTCCGGTTGCTTCCTTTGTGTCTTCTGTTCTGGAGAGGTTCAATTTGAGGTTTCATCAGCTCACACCATCATGCTTCACGAAGCTTTCAGTATATGTCTGGGCGTGTCGTTCTCAGGGCGTTGTCCCTCACGTCGAGGGTTTTGTCCAAACTCATCATGTGCATATGCAGCCTCGCAAGATTGTGGATGGCGAAGGTAACACCAGTCTCGGTCAGTTCGCGGTGTACACCTTTTGCCATCGCGTCGGATCGGAGTTGCCGGTGCAAGCTCAGAAGAACAAGTGGACCAGCGGGTGGCAAGAGTTCTGGTTCTACTACAAGCTTAGCGGCGCCACCGAGCTTTGCGGCGAGCTTCCGCCTCTTGGTGACGTAAGTGCCGAAGCTAAGATGAGTGCCAAGGCGCATGCCGCAGTTGATTGTTTGAGGGTTATTGCGTGTTCTCAGTGTGCTCGCGACTTGGTCGAGGAGTATTGCTGTGCTAAAGTGTGGCCCCTTAGCCGGAGACAAGTCTGGTTTGCGGTTGAGGAAGACCCCAAGTACGAGGGTAGGGGTTTGAAGAAGCCTAAGTTGGAGTTGAACACGGTTTGGGAGACTGTCCTTAGGAAGTTTCCCAAACGTGAAGATGGTGTCGAAGCGATTTATAAGAGGGTTCAACAGAGAGCGGAAGACCTCGTTGGTAAGCTCTCTACATTAGAGGTTAAGGCTATCCACAGCTCGGTGGGTAGCGGAGGTCGAGTTAACACACTGTTTGATATGCTTGGGGTTTCGTACCCTGATTGGCCCGCACCTTCGAGCGAGGATGCGCCAAAAAAGAGAAAGCGCACGTCCACGGAGGAGAAAGGGGTTGTCTCCCGACCGAAGAGGGGTCGTGGTCGGGGCCGCGACAGCGCTGGTGACCGAACCAAAACACTGGCGACGAAGGTTGTTATGGCGTCGGGCACTGCCGGTACTTCCTCTTCCTCGGCCATCATATCGGTGACGGGTGGCCGAGGTGTTGTTAAGGTCGGGGGGCTTGTACCGCGCGTCGGCGGGATCGGAGCTCTGATCCAGATTTCTGATGACGAAGGTGCCTCCGATGATGATGAACAGAAGGAGGAGAAAGAGGCAGAGAAAGAGGCCGGCACTGAGGATGATTCAACAGATGAAGTTAGCAACACCTCCGCTGACTCAGAAGACTCGGAAGAAGAGGTGTCCATTGGTGATGACCGTGGGAAGGCGGTTGTCTCATAGAGTGCTGATGCTGAAGCTGCACGTAGTATTGATGAGATACTTCTTGACCTCGAGCCTGAGAGTCCCGAGCGAGGGTCAGTGCCCGAGTACGTGGGGTCGCACATCTAGGTTGATGGTGTTGAAGTGGCCGGTGACCTTGAATCGGAGAGGAATCCAGGCAAGAGGCCATATGGCGAAGCTAGCCGGTCTACCCATCCTTATTTTGCCAATAAGATTGGTGTTACCGATCCGGCAACGGAGCTTTTTACGAGTCCGGACCTTCGAGAGTGCCATTTGCAATGCGCTCCGGAGGAAAGGCATTTTCTTGGTCGGGTATTTGGTCGAGTTTGTGTGCCTGAGGCCGAGCTTCGGCTGACCAACCAGCCGTTGGGCGAGCTTTAGGATGATATTGATGTTAAGTTGGCTGAGTTGATGCTTCTCAATCGTTCTGCGCGCCGAAGGGCAAGTTATAACCATGACTATTTGAGCAATCGGTTGGCCATGATTGAGAAAGAGAATAGAGACCTCCGGCGAGATTTGGAAAACAAAGATAATGAGCTTAAAAGAGCTGTAGAGAAAGTTAAGAAAACCCAAGAAGAAACCCAGGAGGTCGCGAACCGTAATGCTGAACTATTGACAGCTTGTCGTGATAAGGACAAAGACTTGGTCTCTACAAGGAGTCGCATAAATGAGCTGACCTCGGAACTGGCTTCTCGTTCAGAGGCATGGCAGAAGAGCATGGTAAAGATTAAGGACAAGGTTGACGTCTGCTTGACTGAAGCCGGTGGCTCTGCTGGGGAGCCACTACCTGTTGTTAATGCCGAGGCCTTTGAAGGTTGGCTGACTAATGAGCTTGACGTTTTCAGCTCATTGGTTGGTAACGCAGCTGACTTTGGGGGCTATGCCGGAGATTTGGCCATGGCGGGTACTCTTCGCTAAGCTGATTGTGATCATCTTCGCAAGGTGAAGAGGCCGAGCCATGTATTTCCAACAGTTGATGAGGTGCGAGCTATGAAGATAAACGATGTGAAGGTTCGCAACTGCGCGATGCGTTTGCTCCGAAGGTTTTGGATAGCTGGCGGAGGTCGAGCCCTAGCTTTCGAGGAGGCCGCCGAAGCTACTCGTCAGGTAGCTTCAATTATCAGTTTATTTTGTTTTTGGCTTGTTATTTATTTTTCTTAAGTTTTATTTGAATCTTTTAAATGTATTTTTTGTAGGCCCGAAAGGAGGCGTTACCCTCGCCATCGTTGAAAGAATATGTACCTGGGTGCTCCCATGATGTGCCAGAGCAAAGGTCTGCGGAGGTTCCACCACCCGGGAGAAGTCCCACGGCCGAAACGGCCCCCGCCACTAGAGAGGCTGGTGTGGAGGAAAAAACTGCGGCCGAAGTGTCTGGCGCTGACCAGACTACGGCAGAGGCTGCTGCTTCTGGCGAAGCTGTAGAAGCTGCAACTGGCGAGGTTGATGCGGAGGGACGTGCAGATGTCGAGCAGGTGTGAGGACTTGGGGATAGTTTGAAACTTGGACATTTGTAACATTTTGGTTGACGTAGATGATGTTGTATAGACTGAGTGTTTTCTTGACTGTTTGAAAATGCAGGTTCCTGATGGAACCGTGCTAGAGGTGTTTGATGTGACGCCTCTGACGTTAAACTATAACGATACTTTTATAACTGGTGAATCGTGGGCTCGAGCTAAACTCAAACACCCTTCGCTATCCTTTGAGCGTTTTTGGTGGTCTAAGGTGCGAAGGTATGATTTGAAGAACAGCCGATCGACCTGTTTTTGGCGTGACGCAGATTATATGGATCGGCAAGCTACGCGCTTTTTGTTTAGTTCTTCTTCGCAACCCGTTGTTGATGACGACATCGATGAGAAGACGTCACTGGATTATTTGTTTGGGCGTAGTAACCTTGAGACGGGTCCAGACGGTTCTCTTCTAATTCCAAAGGAGGAACCTTTAGAGAGTGGTGTCGTGGCTCGTCGATATATGTATAAGGCGAGGGTGTTGCCCGGGGAGCTGCCAATTGTGCCTGCGGTTCCTTTATTGTGGGGACCTCTTGTCCCGATGGAGACGGGGCTTGAAGTTGAAGGCGAGGGTTGTAAAGATGTATTGTTAATTGAGGATGGGGGTGATTCCTTGTAACTTTGTACTTATTTAGAAATGGTGTATCATGTCGCGGTGAATTTGTACTTATGCGAAAAAATTGTAAGATTGTTTGATCTCGTTGTGGCTTGTCTTTGGAAATTGACAAAGAATGACTTATGGCCTTCATTGTCTTTCAGGCGAAGCTCGCTTTTATCGTTTATGTAAGTTGCTTTGGAAAACAGCGACGCCCCCTTTTCTTTTAGCGAGGCTCGCTTAACGTTTGTGTAAGCTTTTTAGGAAAAACAGCGATGCCCCCTTTTCTTTTAGCGAGGCTCGCTTTTTGTTTGTGTAAGCTGTTTAGGAAAAAACAGCGACGCTCCCCTTTTCTTTTAGCGAGGCTCGCTTAACGTTTATGTAAGCTGTTTAGGAAAAAACAGCGACGCCCCCTCTTTCTTTTAGCGAGGCTCGCTTAACGTTTATGTAAGTTATTTAGGAAAAAACAGCGACGCCCCCTCTTTCTTTTAGCGAGGCTCAATTAACGTTTATGTAAGCTGTTTAGGAAGAAAAAAAAACAGCGACGCCCCCCTTTCTTTTAGCGAGGCTCGCTTGATGTATTTATATAAAGAGATTTTATGAAAAAAGTGCGATCATGCTCGTCTCGTTGTTTGCGGTGGGGGTGAAGTTTGCTTTGCAAGCCCCTGGCGTTTCGCGAGGGTGCTTGACTTTTTGGGACTTCGCGCCTCCCCTTGTTTTAGGTGGAGGTGAAGTTTGCTTTGGAAGCCCCTGGCGTTTCACGAGGGTGCTTGACTTTTTGGGACTTCGCGCCTCCCCTTGTTTTAGGTGGAGGTGAAGTTTGCTTTGCAAGCCCTTGGCATTTTGCGAGGGTGATTGACTTTTGGGACTTCGCGTCTTCCCTTGTTTTAGGTGGAGGTGAAGTTTGCTATGCAAGCCCCTAGCGTTTCGTGAGGGTGCTTGACTTTTTGGGACTTCACGCCTCCCCTTGTTTTAGGTGGAGGTGGAGTTTGCTTTGCAAGCCCTTGGCATTTTGCGAGGGTGATTGACTTTTGGGACTTCACGCCTAGCTACATGGTGCACTCTTCTGGCATGTTCTTTCCTTTGCCTTTTATTGCCATGATCTTCATTGGAGCCTCCTGTGATGGCAAGGATTACGCCGAAGGTTGATGTTGGGTTGTTGATGGTTGTTTGGGTTTGGGATTCGGCTTTGACAGGCTGGGGAGCTGGCAGAGCTGGTATTGGGGGCGGTGGTGGTAAGGCATTGCTTGTTTGTTGGTTGGTTTGGGTTTGCGGGGTTGCTGGGAATGAAACTGTGTATGGTGTGTTTTGGCGTTGAGGAATGGTGGGTGGCTGATATGGGGTATGATTGTAGTGGGGGTGGTGTACGTAGAAAGGTTGGTGCGAAGGTAGGCCATATTTTATAGGTGTGTACTGGTATGGAGGATGGGTTGGGTTGAAGCTTGGCTTTCTGGTATAGTTGATGGTTCTGTTTTCGGCCGAAGTGGCTCTTTTGGACTCCTGGTACTCCTTTCCTTTGGCGAAGCACTCACATTGTTTTGTTGTGTGCCCCTTTCCTAGACCACAAAAATGGCAGTACATTTTGGCCGGATCGCTCTGTTGGTTTCTTTGGTCAGGCGGGGGTGGGAATCCTTGCGGATTTTGGTTGCCCGAAGGCTGAGTGGCCCTATTGTGGTCTTCGAATGGACCTGCCTTGTTGATAGCGCCAATGTTACCCGGCTCTTGTCGAGGGTTGTTTTTTCTTGCTTAGGGCCTCGGCTGTGGTTTATGTTGTGCCCTTCGAGCGTCTGACTTCGACCTGAAGTCCATGTCCGCTCTACAGTATCTTTCCATTGTCTTGTGAAGCTCCTCTATTGTATTTGTCGGCTTTCTGGCAAACTTCGAAGAGCATGGGCCTGGACGCAGACCGCTGACTGCTGCGAGGATCACGGCCTCGTCGGACATCCCCGGAGTTCTTGCTCTGATTTGGATGAACCTTCGCCAGTAATCTTGTAATGGCTCGCGCTCTTCTTGTTTGCAGTTGAACAGGTCGATAGGGTTTGATGGGGCTGTTGTGATTCCTTTGAAGTTTGTGCAGAGCCTGTCTCTGAGATTGGCCTAGGTGTCCACAGTTCCGGGGCGCAGGTTGTTGTACCAAGTCTGGGCAATGTCGCAAAGGATGATTACAAAGGACTTCGTCATTGTAGATTCATCTCCCCCCTGCTGCAGCAACTGCTGCTTCATAACTCATTATGAATTGGCGAGGGTCAGTGAGTCCGTCATAATGGGGCAAGTTTTGTGGATTGTAGCACGGTGGCCAGGGTTGAGTTTGCAGTATCTGGGAGAGTGGTGATCTTGGGTCGTAGGTCATCTGGTGTTGTTGGGCCCTCCGCTGGTTGCGAAGGTTTGGCTCTCTCTCCTCTGGGTAGAGTTGGCGAAAAATTGGTGGCGGCGGGGGTGGTGGTGGCTGACGAGCGTTGCCCTGACCCTGCTCGACATTCTCCTCTTGGAGTGGCGGCATTTGCCTATCATTCCATTCCTCGGCTTCGGCCTCAGCTGCTGCGAGGGACTCCTCCATTCGGCGAAGCTGCTCTCTTGCTTCATCCGCCTTTTGTCTGATGAGGCGCAACCGGTTGTGCCTTTCAAGCTGGTCTAGACGTCTCTTCTTCTCCTGCAATTCAGCTTGAAGTCTTTCTAAAGCCTCGAGGCCCAACTCCTCTTCATCTCCTCTCCCACCTCCTACGGAGGTGTGCGGGTGTGGCTGTGATACCAGCCGAGTGTGAGGGCCCGGGACCTCTGTCCCTAGAGCAACTTCTTCTGTTTCCGAGGGTTCTACATTCTCTTCTACAGGCTGAACCGTCGCCGTGGCCTCTCTGGTCATGCGATGGTCTCTGGTTGAGGACGCTCTTCTGTTTCCGGCCACTACGAACTCCGTTCCCCACGGACGGTGCCAAACTGTTGGAAACACACTTGCCTTACCCCCACAGACGTGCAGGGGAGCGGCGAAGGTGACCGGTCGTCGAAAATAGAGGCGAGGGTGCGAGAATAAAGGAACAGTGGTGCTGAATCTCTATTCCCAAAAAATCGTGCCCATTACACTGTTCATCCCCTAATATTTATAGGGAATACTAAGGGACACTGACCGAATTACAAAAGGGTACAAGAAAGATTCCTTTACGCTGAACAACGGAAGGGCAGAATTATACAAACATAGATGGTGCGGAAACCCTAGCTAGCCTTCCATATGTCCGCCGCCACCCGGCTCGCGCTCACCCTCGCGGGAACGCGAGGGTTGATCTCCGGCCTGTGAAACCATCCCTCCAGTCACGAGGTCCGCGTCCGCTCGCCACCCGTTGAGCCCAAGCCTCCTAGCGAAGGTGTGTGGGACGCGCGAGGGTTGCTTCTAGTGTTCTTCACGCCTCTTGCCTGCAAGAATCGTTAAACATCCCGAGGGTCGAGCCAGTATTCGAGGGTTAGAAAGGTGACTCGAGGGACTTGACAAATAACAAGGGTTTTCACGAAGGTGCGCAGGGCGCACGAGGGTCGTTTTCTGTGTCAGCCTGCGTGACGTCGCTGCCGAGTGTTCCTTCCCCCAACAGCGGTTCTCTAGACTTAACAGACAAGTCTCTACAAAAGACAGAAACTCTGATCGATTACTATTTGCTGGAGACATATTGGTTTCGATTGGGGTTGCCTATTGTATTTGTTGTTTTGACTGGACCAGTGTTCTGACCTGTGGTGATTCTTCAACATGGTAAGTTGGAGGTTCGATCATCCCTTACCATATTTTTCAGAAAAAAATCAGAAGGAAAAATATATTTCTATACACTTCAGAGTAGATGCTATCACAGAAGTTGATGTACTTTTGAATTGTTCATTTGTTAAAGGAATCAATGTAACCAATCATGTACAAAAAGAAATAACTCGATCGTGAACCACTTAATGCAAATGCATTATGAGACTACTACAGAAAATGAACTACAGATATGGGCAAAATGGAATTACAGAGATGGTGTAGTGTTGGCCACTGCGTCTGGCAAATGATCTCTGTAAATGAGCCATGCCATTAACACTGTGTTTTGCTTTTCCCGCAGTAAAACATATGTAAGCTGTGGGACTAACTGTAGTTCTCTTGGTAGATATGGTGCATCATTGTCCATAAAATTGTATATTTATTTGTCAGCGTCATGTCCATAAATTCTTTAAATGGTAAGTATATTGTATAATGAATCAAACTATTGTGAGCTGACTTATTAAGAGAAAGACAGGGATGATCAAAATGGATGGCCTAATTATCGCCTAAGAGCAACTCCAGCCCAACGTGCAAATTGGGCCCCTATTTTTTTCATTTGCATGCTGGCCTGCAAAAAATAAGGACCCAAATTTGCTTCCAACTCCAGCCCAGGACCCCTATTTCTTAGCAAAGTTCAGTGGTTGCTTCCTGTGATTGCAGCTCCCTGAATGCGTCGCTCTTTTTGCTGTGTTTGCTGTGATTGCATCTGTGATTGTGCCGGCCAGGAGTTGGGGCACGTAACTGACTCCTTTGCCTTTCGCTGCTAGCTTCATTCATGTTTTATTTAGTTCAAGTTAGTGAGTGAACTGGACAATTTCAGGTTAGTGAGTACTAGAAGGAAATAAGTTGGAGTATGAAAATGCCATTTAAACAATTTTTTGGTTTCTTCGGTTCAGGAAGGATCCACCATATTTTAAAAGCCCACTGTACTTGCTCAGTTTCGGTTTAGGAAGGCAAACTGTAGACAAACTGCTATCTGAACCAGATATGCCAGAATGCTAATGAACAAGCTCACTGTACTTGTATTTTGATAGACATATTTGTTTTCCCAAGCACATAGCAGCAAGGTAATTAACAAAAAAGACTAGATGAAATGTGTATACAGTGTGTACTTTCACTGAAAGCACTGCTTTTCTTTCTCTGAACTACTGCTTTTCTTTCTCTGAACTTTACTGTACTTGTAACTTGTGACCTGCAAATAGACACCCACTAGATACTTCAGGCTACCAGTTGCTACCAAAACACTGAACAAATAAGTGGATTTTGTCGGCAACTCATATCAAGCTTCGCTATGCTTCACAACATGGGCAACACTAGTCAAGCGTCCCTCTCCTAGTAGTCAATGAAGATAGTACACTACAAGTGAACACCAGCACCACCAAAATCTTGTCTGGAACACCCAAAGCTTCTCAGCAGTTTGGTCGGAGGAGGAAGAAGGGTTCCGGCGCTCACCTGCAGAGCGGAGCCGGAGCGGGGGAGTGGCGTGGGCTGGGTGATGGTGCGCTTCCTCCGGCACGGACACAACCTTGACAAGACCGGATCGCACAGCAGCAACTTCCAGCAGCAGCAGCAGCAGCAGCAGCGCGAGCGTCACCTCGACAGGAGCGGCAGCGACACGGCCGAGATGCACGAATCCCTTGGCAATGGTGCCGGCGGCACCCCGCCGCTTCCGAACGGCCGGGCGGCGGCGGCCGGGGCAGCGCTGGCGTGCCTGGGCTGCGACGGGCCGCCCTCAGGTACACCTCGCCGAAGGGGAGGACTGCAGGGAGGACGCGCTCGCCGGAGGGGAGCGGCGGCGGAGCGGGCGTCGAGCAGAGGGGCAGAGCGGCGGCGGAGCGGACGGTGGATAGGAACCCTCAAAGTAAATTTCAGGAGTCCTCCAGAAATGGGAGCTCAAATAGGAGGTCATTGGAGTTGTTTTTTCTGTGCTTGACCTCCTAAAAATAGAATAGGGTCCTATTTAGAGACTCCATTGGAGTTGCTCTAAGTAGGTGGTGGCTGGGGGGATGCGCAGGATTCAGCCTCTATATATATAGTCAACTAGTCACTGTCAGGACATATATATATTATGGAAGCAGTAGTGCGTATGCAGTATTCAGTTATTTATATACCACCAAAGTGCAGCTCTAGCTAGCTTCACAAATCAAACCGTATTGGATTGTGCAGTTTGGCTCGACTCTTTATATACATCCAAGTGCAGTTCTAGTTTCACCATTCTGAACAAAGTTGATGATATATTGTGTGTAGATGATAATGGCCATAATAGGAAGCTCATAATTATTAAGTACATGTGAAATAGGAGTCAGAGGCATTGGGAGTAGGGTAGAAGTTGTTAGAACTGGTTTGTCCGGAAAACCGATACTGTAATCGGAGAGCTGATTGTGTTCTCGAAGGGACATCACTCCTGGAAGTGTAAATATCCAATCCTTTCTTGAGTGACATGCATGGGAGCAGCGCAGCAAGGACGAGGACTTGATACATTGCTTCATCATTGGACAGCAATGATGCTTGAGAACTCTCCCAGAACAATACAACTTTTCTGAATTAGAGATGTTTCTGTTGCTACAACTGACATACATGAAAGACAAACTCTGATTTCTACCCATGCAAGCACGTACATATTGGATCCGATTGGGATTGCCTATTATTTTTTGATCCTTTGGTTGTCCTTGTGTTCAGGACTATGGCAATTCTTCAACATTGGTAACTAGAAGGTTCGATCGTTCATTAGCATTTTTTCAATTTTTTTTTTGAAGGAAACAAATAAATAAATTCTCCATATGCATCATATTCGAATCACTCATGTTCCTCTTCGACGAATTGTCAATGGTAGCTTGGATTGGTCACATTATGCTTGTGAATTAATTTGCCATTCGATTAAAGTGATGTCGTATATGCACGCCAATGACAACCATATATGGCTCCTGCTGTGCTAGTGCTGGTGTCATGCTAGAGGCATTGCAGTGGAGCTTAGAATCTTCCCTAGTTATTTAGACTGTTTTGTGTAGTTTTTCCTTCATTAATCATCCTTCCCTTATGACCATATACACGGATATATTTATTAGTCTTTCATTTACATCACCCATTCATGCATGCATCTTACTACATAACAATAGTACAATATATAGTACTCTCTTTTATCACAAACTATGATTGTAAATGTACATTCGTAATGCCTTAGGTGATTGCCATCTTATCCTGTTACATTTTTTTGCAACTCTTAATCTTTTGCTTAGCTAAAACTTCGCTTGACGAGATCCAAATTATGGTGGGCAATAATTGCAAGCTCGAGCACTATATATAGTAGTTTTAGAACATTATTGCTTTGATTATTATAATATGGCAAGTCCTTTTTTTGTGGCGCGTGTGTTATGTTTTGCAGTCTCGCCTCTACATACATTCTTGCATGTGTTGAATGATGATGGCAATCCACAGTTTTTAAACAAAAAATGTCAATCTTTTTTGGTCTGAAAAAACTTAAATCCTGTCTTAGGATTGGCAGCAGCCTAAAGATCATCTGGACAGCGCATTATGTCCTCGCATACTAAAAAATTGATTTTCAGTAACAGGAATTGTTTAATTTTATAGAGATGGGTCAATCTATAGTCGTTTCTACTATAGCCTTCAAAGACTATTTCATGCGCGCACTCGGCAAAGCAAACGGCCGTGGATGCCGTCTGGTCCGCTACACTTTGCCGAGTGTCCGCACTCGGCAAAGAGGTGTCTTTTGCCTTGTGCTTGGGCTTTGCCGAGTGCCACGTGGCCGGCATTCGGCAAAGAGGGTCTTTGCCGAGTGCCCGAAATTTGGCATTTGGCAAAGCCCCAGGCACTCGGCGAAGTCTGAGTTTCATGTAGTGGCTGTATCGAGAAATCGATTTCAACCGCATCTAATATATTTTTTTCAGATAGCTTCGGATGGAGAAACTAACAAAACAAAATTTATATATCTCAAAAAATTATGAAACTTTTTAGTTGACAACTTTTTCATTTGAGTTCATCTAGCATGAAAAATTACATTTGAATTTCAAAATTTTCACATGACCTCCGATGCAAAAACTATATCAAAATTAAATAGAAGTGGATCTTCAAAAGTTATACAACTTTGTATAAAGATAAAATAAGGAGGACAAATATTCTAAACAGACACAAGCAAGCGTGGTACATGTGTAGTCGCTGCTTATAGTAGCAGTCTCTTGGGATTTTTTTTCTTATTTTTTGTTTTTTATGCAGCTTGAATTTGTGATTTCTAGACAACAATTTATAGAGACAGCTCAAAATGCAGCCGTCTCTATAAATTGGTTTTTAGAGGTGGTTCATATTTCCAACCACCTCTAGAAATATATTTTTTAAATGCGGCTAGAGAAGATGGAAGAGCAGAGGTCACTGGGCCAAATTGCCTCTATATAGAGGCATCCAAGTGCGGATACATGGGTGTATGCCGAGTCTCTGAGTGATGAGTGATTGTCAACTGGGATAATGCGCATGTTCTTTGGCTTGTGTTGTGCAGGTATCGAGCACGGATACAGTGATACGAGGCAAGGTGAAGGTCAAGTAGAGATGTGTCGTGCCGATGGACCGAGAGTGGCGAAGGGCGGACGTGAGGCTTGGACTGAGGGATCGGTGGCCCGAGGATCAGCTGTGGTGGCTGGCAGCCTGGGACAGCGATGAGCGAAGACTTACGGGCACGGTGTTGCTTGGGTCGAGGACCTGGGGACACGTGTCGGTGGACGGGGTGCACGGGCGGTGCATCCCCTCTACGGCTCGGTTTGGTGGTTGAGCCACACAAAAACCACCGAGTGGACGGTTTCCAGGTTTGGGCCTCAAAACCTGGGCGCTGATGGTTTTCGAGTTTGGGCCACAAAACTCGGGCTGAGGATGGTTTCCGAGTTTGGGCCACAAAACTCGGGCTGAGGACGGTTTCCAGGTTTGGACCTCAAAACCTGGGTGCTGCGGGTTTCTGAGTTTGGGCCACAAAACTCAGGCGATGGACGACTGGTTTTCCCGGTTTGGGCCTCAAAACCGGGGGTTGGTCGTGAAGGCTGGTTTCCCGGTTTGGGCCTCAAAACCGGGGGCGAAGTCTGTGAAAAGGACGAGCGGAGCAGTGGCGGCACGTGGCGGCAATCGGTGAGGTTGCGTCAAGGCAACGCTACCAGTTGTGCGGGCGTGGCCGTCGGATCACCAGCATCTTCGAGTTGGTCCAGAATAACCCTAGGGTTTAGCTGACTCGCTCTATAATTAGTGACGGGTAGAGTAGGAATTAGAATTAGGATAAGTAGAGGGAGACACCCTCCTCCCATTGAATCTCAGTCATTTGCTATTTTGCCTTCTAGGTTTTCCTGCTCTCCCTCTCCTCTGCTGTAGCGAACTGAGATCCACAGAGAAGAGAACAATTCCTCTGTGTCCGTGAGATTTTGAAGAAGTGAGACCGTAATCTCACTGTTGTAGCGTGTGGTAGCCACACGGTTGCAAATTCGTGGTTGTGATTCGTATTTTGTTCTTACTCTTCGCGGATTGCTTTCCTCCACGATTTTCCCGTCGATCGATCTCTTTGTTCGTTGAGTCTTTTGCGATTCCGTTTGAACAGAGATGTTCTAGATCGTGAGGCACTTCTTTCCACCGAAGGAATTCTCCTCTAACCTCATGAGCTAGTAGATCGGTTGATTTTTGTTTTGGGTCAAGCTTTTCTCCTTTCCCCCCGAATTTCTTCGATTCATCGATTTGAAGATAGGTTCGAGCCATGATCTCTCAGAGATAGCTCACTATCCTCCTTGTGACTCCTCTCGACAAGTTTGATCCCTAGAGGATTCGTTTTGGGTGAGATCGAGTCGAATCGGTGAACGAACTGTGCATTTTCGGGGTGACCGGACGCTGGATACAGGTTGACCGGACGCACCCCCAGAGTCCGGTCGTTGAATGTTCTACGCGATTCTTCTCTGCGTGCTGACCGAACTCTCCCCTGGATACTGACCGGACGCGCAGTTCACACTGTTCATCATTTTTGTCCGAACTGATCGGACGCAGCTGAAGTGACCGGACGCTCAGTGACCGTGAGTCCGGTCACAAACAGAGAGCTCCCAATTTGGGTTTTGCTCGATCAAACGCGTCCGGTGCCTACTGACCGGACGCACCAGTGAGTCCGGTCAGAGCTGTTTTGCGCGTTTTTCGTTCGCAGTTCGTTCGTCCGCTGTCTGTTTTGGTTTCCATCTTTTGGGTTTGGTTTCTAGGGTTGTATTGTGTCCCGCTGGGCTTCTCGGAAGCATCCACCCTACATCTAGGGTCGTGGACACTTGCAAGCTCTGGGGTTTGCTTTTGGGTTGATTCTTGGGACAGTGGCAACAAGTTTCCGAAAGGAAAATTTGAAGCTCCCATTCACCCCCCTCTGGTCGCCTTCTGGTTGCACCTTCAGTCCTTCAATTGGTATCGGAGCAGGTTAAGGATCTTCCACCTTAGCCGGTTCCAGATCCACAGAAGGCGACATGGAACACGGCATGGGCAAACCGCCATTTTTCGATGGGACGAACTATGCGTATTGGAAGATACGCATGTCGGCCTATCTACAGAGTATTGGTGCTTCCATTTGGGATATTTGCAACTCTGCCGATTACGTTGTCTTGGCTGCTCGTGTGACTCAGCATCAGATCGATGAGCACGATGCCAATAACCGAGCACGTAATGCTCTTTTCTCATGTCTGAGCATGAGTGAGTTTGATCGCGTTTCTCACCTTGCTACGGCTCGGGAGATTTGGGCTACCCTCATGCGTTTCCATGAGGGAACTTCTCAAGTCAAAACCCGTCTGTACGAGTCGTTCAAGCGAGAGTATGAGAACTTTCGACATATGCCTGGCGAGAGCATAGAAAGTTTATTTGCTCGCTTTCAGGTGATTGTCAACAGGATGAGGGCTAACAAGGAGTTGTTGCCTTTCGACGATCATGAGGGCTTTGAAGCTTTTGCATACCCTTGATCGGTCGGTGTGGGATTCCAAGGTTCAGGCGATCATCGAATCGCCTAACTATGAGACCCTCACATGCGATGAGCTCTTTAGTAAGCTCAAGTCCAGTGAGATCAATGCCATGGCGAGGGCTTCTTATGAAAATCCTTCTGGCCCGTCGATGGCTTTGCTTTCTGGCTCTTCTGCTAACCCCTTTGGAGGTTTTGCACTTTCCTCTCTTCTTTCTGTCATAGAGGAGCAGTTGGAGTTCATGGGGGATGACGATTTGGCTTTGCTCGCCAACCGGTTCTCACGGTTTCACAACAACCGCATGAACCGTCGCCGCGGAGGAGGACGCTCGGGATGTTTCGAGTGCGGCGACCCCAACCACTTCATCGCCAATTGCCCGAAGAAGAACAAGCAAGTCTTCGGCAAGGCGGATCATGGGCACAAGTACGACTCCGGCAAGCGCAAGGAGAAGTACGAGTACGTCCCCGCGAAGCACAAGCGGAAGGGCGGCTTCAACAAGGAGTACATCAAGACAAAGTACTTGGAGAAGGCCCAGGCTGAGCAGCGTGCGTTCTTCGCCACGCTCAGCGACGTCGACGACTCGGATGATGACTCCGCTTCCTCAAGCAACGACGAGTCCGAGAAGAAGAAGAGGATCGAGGACAAGCTCAACGGCCTCTGCTTCTTCGCCAACGACGAGGGTTTCTGCACCATGGCCCTCGGCAAGGAGGTCGACAACGAGCTGGAGGACTCCCCTTGGAACAACGACGACGACGACGACACCTCCCAGGTATCTCTGACCCCGATGAGCTTTCTGCTGAGGTCGAGAAACTTACTGCCGCTCTCCTTAGTCAAGATAAGCTGCTTAGGCGTGCTGCTAGAGAGCGCAAGGAGTTTAGGCAGAAGTGGGAGGATACGGTGAAGGAGCTTGAGTTTGCCAAGTCCACCGTAGTCATTTTCTGAGGAGGGTGAGTGCGAGATGTGCACCACGCACATGACTGACCTTCTCACTTTGAGAGGTAAGTATGTTGCATTGGTTGGAGAGGTGGATGAGCTGAAGGCTAGATCCTCGCTGTTGGGTGCGTGCAAGTCCTGTGCGGGCTTGCAATCCGAGTTGGCAGAGAAGAATGTCAAGATTGTGTCTCTTGAGAAGACCAGCTCGGGTAGCACTTGTGTGTCTAGGTGTGTTCTTTGTGAGGGCTTGGAGATGGAGATAGCCAACGTGAAGTATGACAAGATGCAAACCGAGGAGGAAAACACATACCTTCGGACCATCTTGTCATGGGTGTCTTGTGGTGAGCCGCAGCTTGGGATGATGATATCCCAGTTCAAGCATGCTGCCGGAGGTCCTGGTGTAGGTTTCGCTCAGGGTGTTGATGTTTCATCTTTTGGCAAGATTGGAGAGTCGAGTGGTCTGAACCCATGTGAGAAGCCCAACTCCACCACTACTCCCAAGCTTACAAAGATTCCACCCAAAGAGCCTCTCAAGCCAAACACCAAGGATGGTGTGTTCGTTGAACCTCCGAGAGCTCCACCTAAGAAAAAGACATGGCATCCCAAGCCCAACCACCTGAAAAACAAGCTGGACACCATGCCACCCATCCAAGAGGAGCTTATGCCACAGAAGGGCAAAGTGATCCACACCCATTACCGTGAGTACCAACAACCCCCTATGAGAGCGGTGAGGTACCATTGTGAGCACTGTGGGAGAGATGGACACTTGAGTGAGTTTTGCTTTCGGCGCAAGAGAGAGGCACGCTGGGCAAAGGAGATGAACAACGCGGACATGTACCATCTTTTCCATGATGTACATGGGCCGAATGTTCAGAGGCGTGCTGCTAGGCCTAGAGGTCCAAAACCTCAAGTTCCTAGGCCTAGGCAGCGAGGAGGTCGTGCCCGGCGGGAGCCTGCTGTTGTGAGCTATGGAGCCCGTGGCGGTGACTTTGTAGTTGAGCGTTTCCCTCCACCGCGTTTTGAGTATCGCGATGGACGCTCCTCCCTTAGCAGACCATGTTTTCCTCAGCGTGGTGATCGCTCTTCCCGTAGGTGTGCTAGGAATGGTTTTTCTGCTAACCGTTCTTTTGAGCAGTCGGCCCAACACTGGTTTTCCCCGTACTTCACTAACCCCAGTGTTGGACCGTATGCTCACCCTATGTCTTTTTATTGATGTAGGTAAAACGATTGGAGAACGTTTGGTTGGTGGATTCCGCTTGCTCGAGGCACATGACCGAAAATGGCAAGTGGTTCTCCAGTCTTAGTCCAGTCGCCGGAAAGGAGTTTATCACCTTCGGCGACAATAGCAAAGGTAAGGTTTTGTCTCGTGGGTCGATGCGAGTTAATGAGCACTTTGTGTTGCGCGATGTTGCTCTTGTTTTTAACTTGCATTTTAACCTTCTTTCTGTTTCACAACTTTTTGATGATGACTATGAGATTTGTTTTAAACTGAATCTCAGTCGTATTTGGATCCTCAGGGCAATCTTGTGTGTTTGATTTCGCCCTTTGGAAAAGTCTTTCGTGCGAATTTCTCAGAGTCTTTTGGCACTTCTCGATGTCTTGTGGCTGGACCTTCCTCCTCTGATCTTTGGAAGTGGCATAGGAGACTTGGACATTTGAGCTTCGACTTGCTTGCAAGGCTTAGTTCACTTGGCCTAATCTGAGGATTGCCCAAGTTGCATATGGAGAAGGATCTTGTTTGCCACTCTTGTAGACATGGGAAGATGGTTGCCGCTCCCCACCATCCAGTGACTCAGGTCATGTCCAAGCACCCTCGAGAGCTTTTGCACATGGACCTTGTCGGTCCGGCTCGGGTGAGCTCGGTTGGGGGGAAGTGGTATGTGTTTGTTGTTGTTGACGACTTTTCGAGATATTCGTGGGTTTTCTTTTTAGCTGAGAAAACCGAGACTCTCTCCTTTGCTCGCAATCTAATTTTGCGTCTTCAGAATGAGTTCCCTTTGAACTCGATGCGAGCTATTAGGAGTGATAATGTTTCCGAATTCAAGAATTCAGATTTTGAGAAGTTTTGTAACTCTTTGGGTTTAGAGCATCAGTTTTCTCCCCCCTACACACCGCCACAAAATGGTGTTGTAGAGAGGAAAAATCGGACCCTTGTTGACATGGCCAAGACGATGCTCGATGAGCATAGGACTCCTAGGCGATATTGGGCCGAAGCTATGAGCACTGCATGCTACATTTCCAATCGTATTTTTCTCCAAGCTTTCTTGAAAAAGACTTCTTATGAGTTGCATTTTGGAAAACTACCCAAGGTGAGTTATTTTCGAGTTTTCGGTTGCCATTGTTTTATACTCAAGAAAGGCAACCTGGACAAATTTGAGTCTTGCTCTTCTGACGGTGTGTTTTTGGGTTATGACACTCATACTCGCACATATCGTGTACTTAACCTTGACACTAACCGAGTCATGGAGACATCAGATGTCACCTTCGACGAGACCTTGGTTTGTCCTTCTTCTCGTTTTGAGCGTGCAGGTGATCATGAGGTTGGTGAGCCTCTTTTTGATGACGAGGATGAGGGTGCTGAAGGTATGGATGATCCAGCACCCCCTCCACCGGCTTCTACTACGACTCACGACCCCGACACTTCTTCCTCTTGGGGGCCGTGGGATCCGCCACCTCGAGCGGTACCTTTTGTACCCGAGGAGGCACCAGCTGCTGTTGAGGGGGAGATCACTTCAGCTCGGGAGGCGCCACGACACATCCAGCGCCAACACCCGCTTCAACAGATGATCGGCAGCATCGGCGAACGCGTCACTTGGTCAAGGTCACAACAAATCTCTCACTTTGCTCATTCTGTATTTGTTGCTGATTTTGAACCCCGAGATGTTGGACATGCTTTGATGGATCTGGATTGGGTTAATGCCATGCATGAGGAGTTAGAAAATTTTGAGAGAAATCGGGTTTGGGTTTTGGTTCCTCTTCCTCCTGAGTGTCACCCTATTGGGACAAAATGGGTCTTCAAAAACAAACAAGGAGAGGATGACCATGTTGTGAGAAACAAGGCCAGACTAGTTGCCCAGGGGTATAGTCAGAAGGAGGGGATAGACTATGAGGAGACTTTTGCTCCTGTAGCTCGTTTGGAGGCAATTAGGATACTCTTGGCTTTTGCTGCATCCAAAGGGTTTAAACTTTTTCAAATGCATGTCAAGAGTGCCTTCTTAAACGGCTACATAGAAGAGGAGGTGTATGTGAGACAACCCCCGGTTTCGAAAATCCCAAGTTTCCAAACCATGTTTTTAAACTTCACAAAGCTTTGTATGGTTTGAAACAAGCCACTAGAGCCTGGTATGATAGGTTGAAAACCCTTTTGCTAGCTAAGGGTTTTAAAATGGGATGTGTGGATAAAACGTTTTTTCTCCTCAAGCAAGGCAATGGCACTCTCTTGGTTCAGATTTACGTGGATGATATCATTTTCGGTGGTTCTTTTCACGGTTTGGTTGCAAAGTTTGCAGACACTATGAGCAGAGAGTTTGAGATGAGCATGATGGGCGAGTTGACGTTTTTCCTCGGGTTGCAAATCAAGCAATCCCGAGAGGGGACGTTCGTGCACCAGGGCAAGTACACCAAAGACATATTGAAGAAGTTCGATATGGGTGAGCCCAAGCCTCTTCCAACACCCATGCCGACCACGGCGGCCCTGGATGCGGATGTGGATGGAGAAGCTGTGGATCCGAAGGAGTACCGGAGTACGATCGGGTCGCTGCTGTACGTGACGGCGACACGCCCGAACATTCAGTTCGCGGTGTGTCTGTGCGCTCGATTTCAGTCGTCGCCGCGCACTTCTCACCGTCAGGCGGTCAAGCGCATTATGAGGTACTTATGCTTCACTCTAGAATTTGGGATTTGATATTCTGCTTCCTCCACCCTCTCCCTTTGCGGTTATTCCGATGCCGATTTTGCTGGTTGCCGAATTGAGCGCAAGTCCACTTCTGGGACTTGCCAGTTTATTGGTTCTTCTCTTGTATCGTGGTCTTCTCGCAAGCAGTCTAGTGTCGCCCAGTCTACCACGGAGGCTGAGTATGTTGCTGCGGCTAGCTGCTGTTCCCAGTTGCTTTGGATGATGACCACTTTGCGTGATTTTGGTCTAAGCTTTTCTCGTGTCCCTTTGCTTTGTGACAGCACGAGTGCTATTAGCGTTGCTAAGAACCCCGTGCTGCACTCTAAGAACAAAACACATTGATGTGCCATTTCATTTTCTGCGAGACCACTATGAGAAGGGTGATATCGACCTTCGCCATGTCGATACACATCATCAGTTGGCTGATATTTTCACCAAGCCTTTGGACCAATCAACTTTTGCTAGGTTGAGAGGTGAGCTTGGTGTGTGTTTCCCCTTTTAGATGAGAGAAACATTTTGGATCTTGTATCATACACTGACTTTTTGCTCTTCAATTTCTTCAATTTCAATTGGTATCTTTTCTGCATTTCATCTTGCATATTTACATTCAGAGCTTCATGTATATAATCTTTAGAATGTGACTATGCTCTGTGTAGTGTATGCTCCGATGCTTTATGCTTGTAGCTTATGTTCTTTCTGATCACTAATACATGTTATGAGCTGAGCTATTTTATGAATGGTGAACTTGTTTACTGAACCTAAAATCTGAAAATGTTCACCATTGAGATATGCAACTAGCATGTGTAGAATGTGTTGAAATCACTTGTGCTTTTCATATATGCTAGGTTGCTATGTCTCTAGTTCTGAGTCCTTCACTTGCTTGGTATGTTCATATACTGCTTTAAATTTGAACCAAGTTAAGTGAATTGGAAAGATCGAGATGAGATTACTTGTCAGCACATCACAGTTTCGAGACTGTTTCACATTGCACTTTGAGTTAAACTTGAGCTATGTAGTGTATGACCGAAACTGTTGCTTTAAGCTTCTGATTGCTTCTGCATAGGCTTCGCACAGTTAAAAAGTTAGGCAAGACAAGCTTTCAACCTCACGCAATCACATGCTGATTTTTGAACTTGTGTAATTTAACCGCTGCAACTCCGATAAAATTTGAATTCACAAGTCTATGTTTCATTCTATAGCATGATGATTGAACCTTGCTAGGGGTAGTTCACCTTGTATACATGATTAGCACTTGGAAAACTGCTCATTTTGCTCATACGTTCATATTTCGTATTTGGTGATCAGTTTGAGTCTTTGTTGGTGTTTCGCCGAAAGGAAACATCTGTCGACTAGGACAGTCGTCCATAATGCGTGAATGAATAAATAAATGCGCAGGCGTGCCAGTATACTATTGTATACAAAAATAAATTAAATAGACAATAAAACTCAGGGAACTCTAATCTTTATTAATTCTGTAGAGAATTACAAAGTACACGTTCCCACTTGGGATTTATATTTCATTGCGCCTAATACATCTGAAGAACAGGTCGATGTGCAGTTTTGGGTTCCCGTGGCCTCGTGAAGCCGCCAGTTAATTACATCTGTGAGTCATCCCACAGAAGACCTCCGATTAAGCTGCGGTGATGGTTGTATCTTCGGGTCTTCAGTGTTGTAATCTCCAAGTAATAATAACACAATATTAAATAACAATAGAATTGCCGCAGCCTCGTCGGTCAGTGACACATGCTGTCCAGCCTCGTCGGTCATGGACAACTGAATGTCTTGCCTCGTCGGTCAAGGCTAAACATTTCCGGCCTCGTCGGCGACGGAGTAATTATATTTTACTAGCCTCGTCGGTCTAGGAGCTTAATCACGACTTCACTGCCAATATATGTGACGCGCTTGACAGTCTTAAATTTGATTCTTTTGCATGGGACTACAGGATCTTAATCATCATAGTGTATGTATAAAATAAGTTGGCAAACTCCACTTTCAAAAGACGACCATGAGCCACTCCTGCATGTACAGACACCAACTTGCTAATCCAACTTGAAAGAGCTGATCAAATAATACTCCTCACGTTCACACAATTATTGCCCTGTGAGGACTAATCTCCTTAAAGCATGGGGCCTAATTCACAGTAGGCCAATAACAACCTGTCATATCTAACATATTTCAAATATTCAGAGAATTGCACAATACATATTTCAATTGATCTTCACACCAACTTGACACTTCATAGCACCTGCTAGTTATTGTACTATATATTTACATCTTGCTTTTTACTACACAACATACACCGACAAATTGTTTTACATCTGAATATCATCAACGTGCTCCTGAAATTTCACTGTAGCAGGGCCAGCCTTGTTCTTTGATCTCTGAGTACATTACTAACCACGCTCCTCCCAGCTCTACAAACCCTATGTTGCAACATCACTGTAATGCTGTCAGTCAACTCAAAGCCTACTTTGCCCAAGCACTGCAATGTTCTCTATGCCCTCATTGATCTTGCTTCTTTATGCGGCACTATTAAACTGAATGTGCAATGCCGGCAAGCTTATGTAGACCTCTTTGACTTATCTTGCACCAAAACTTTGCTAATCAACCTTTGTATCTCTGCTGTATCTCCTAAAAATTTGCATCGCCGGACACTGTTAAGTCCCTGCCTTGCAATCATCATCATCAGCAAACCTACTCTCACCAAATTAGTCTCAGCTTCTGTGCTTATGTACATTTCAAGACAGTTACTCCATGGATATCTACCGTCAACTAATCACCACTCACGCTGTACAGGCTCATCACTGTTCTTCAATCGGCTAGGCTGTTTCCCTTTTGAGACTTTGCTTCCTCATCTCTCAAACTTCAGCAAGGCTACTAGTACTGAATCGAGACGATCTGCACTCCACTAGTACTGCCTGCTACTGTATGCCCTACTGCATACCTTCTTGCACAACCGGACATGGTCTCTTTGCCGAGTGCCTAAGGCACTCGGCAAAGCTCCTTTTGCACTCGGCAAAGGTCACACGGCAAAAAATGGATCGGCAAAGGGCTCTTTGCCGAGAGCTTTTTATCGGGCGCTCGGCAAAACCTTTGCCGAGTGCTGAGGTGGCTCTCGGCAAACAAAAGCCCTCGGCAAAGAAAAAAACAAAATAAATCCAAAAAATAGGGAAATTTTTTTATTTAATCGGGAGAGGGGTCCACTAAGCAGCGCCCACCCGTTTGTCTCGAAATCGCAAGTCCAAATATTTTTCGCGCAATTTTCTCTTACGCAGTCAGCAGGATTCGAACTCACGACCTCTCACTCGCGCGGAGCCTCCACTACCACTGCACTACACACTCACGTACGTTCCATCTCAGTTTCGGTTCCCCATATATTATACTAAACCGAGTGTAACTTGCTTATTTGAGGCCCTAAACGAATTCAAATAAAAAAGTTGTCAACTACAAAGTTTTCTAACTTTTCGAGAGCTACAATTTTTATTTTGGTAGTTTTTCCATCCGAGGTCGTTTATAAAAATTTAAATTTCAAATTTGATAATTTGAAACGTAGTTTTCGTTGACAAGATGATTTCAAATCAAAAAGTTGTCAACACCAAAGTTTCATAACTTTTTGAGATCTACAACTTTCATTTTGGCCATTTCTCCATCTGAGGTATTTTAAAAAATTCGAATTTTAAATTTTTCAAATTCGAACGTAGTTTTGCATAACTAGATGACTTCAAATTAAAAAGTTATCAACTACAAACTTTCATAACTTGTCAAGATCTACAAAGTTTATTTTGGTTGTTTACCCATTTATACATCCAAAATTGTGCTTCTAATATTATTCACAAACATTATATATCACTCTTGTAGTTTCGTAAACTACCGGAGAGATATGTAAGATTTATGAACAAATTTATTTTAAATTTGTCAAATAAAGAAATAATCAAAATAAAAAATATTCATCTTGATAAGTTAAACAACTTTTTAGTTGAAAGTTTTTTTATTTGGATTAATTTACTGCTTCAAAATGTAATTTGAAAATTAGCTTTGCCGAGCGTCAAAAAAAACTCTCGGCAAAGAGCTCTTTGCCGAGAGCCAATAAAAAAACGCTCGGCAAAGAAATTCTTTGCCGAGAGCAAAAAAAAACACTCGGCAAAGAAATTCTTTGCCGAGAGCAAAAAAAACACTCGGCAAAGAAATCTTTGCCGAGCGTTGTTTTTGGCTCTCGGCAAAGAATTTCTTTGCTGAGCGTTTTTCTTTTGCCGAGAGTATTTTTTTTTGGCCCTCGGCAAAGAGCTCTTTGCCGAGCGCCCGAAAAAAAACTCTCGGCAAAGAGTGCGGCGCTCGGCAAAGTGAGTTTTTCCGGTAGTGTTGATGCATGACTCTATTTGCCTAATACACTGAACATTCCCTTGAAGCTCTCACTTAAGCTAAAGCTGTCTACTTCTCTTCTTGCAGCTGTGCAGTACCTCTGCCTGATCACAGAAAATTCAGACTCTGCCTGCTTCTCGCGACACACAAGCCCATCTTCAGATCAGGCCCTTACTAATTCCTATCACTGCTTTAGTTATCTGCCTCATTCTTCAGTCTTTCTCCCATACTAAACTCTATGTTTCTTCTCATCTCTAACTGCATATTTTGCCATCAACATTCAGACTCCCTCCTCTACTGAATCTCATTCACCCAAACTCAAATACTACTACCCTACCATTTCTGCACTTTAATTCTGTTACGCTGCCCGTGACAGTGACATGGTTTCTTCTCTGAACATCAACATCACTTAAAATTCACCATTGCCTCAGCCTGCCTCGCTACTGCCTAGACTACTACTCCCTCCATCCCAAATTAATGACATTCCAAGAATCTTGGAGAGTCAAAATTTTTCAACTTTGACCAAATTTATATAATAAAATAATAATATTTATGATAACAACTAAGTACAATTAGATTCTTCATTAGTTATATTTTCATAATTTATATATTTGATGTCATAAATCTTTGTATTTTTCTCTAGAATTTTGGTCAAAGTTTAAAAAGTTTGACTCTCCAAGATTCTTGGAATGACTTATAATTTGGGATGGAGGGAGTACTTCTCAACAGCCAGTACACCCATCGATCTGCAGCAAAAAATGTCCTCCGGCCTCCATTGCACCTAAATCTATACTGCAACCTTCCTTTCCCTCACACCTGCACCCATCGTAGCCAGCCCTTCCTCTACCACTGCATGAACTACGCCATGGCAAGACCTCTAATTGCCCCTGGCCCTCACTCTCTCTGCTCATCTCCACGACGGACGTCCAGCGAAGACACCTAAAAAAATACAAGAACCCACGGACGGGGAGTCTCACCCTTGGATGCAGACATGATGGGGTTGATCTCCGGCAGCGCACGACGTCAACCTTGGTGCAGAGTTGTGTCCGGCGACGGCGACGGCGTGGTGGCCGTGATTTTTGAGTAGTGGGCGGCGGCGAGGTGCGAGCGTGCCCGCGTGAGCAGCAGCTTGGCGGCGAGATGCGTGTGTGCGGCAGCCTGGGGGCGGTGATGATGTCCGATGGATCCCTTTGGCTGGAGGGACTCCCTGCCTTTATACCCGAGACTCGGAGCGCTCGTTGGAGTCGTGGTCCGAGGAATCCAAGAACGAGCGCTGCTCCCCACCTCAGGTCGTGGAGAGTCCTCGCGTAGTGGATGCGAAGATGAAGGACGACCAAGCAAGCTGCTGAGTCCCTCACGGATATTTTTACCTCTGATTTTTATTGTTCCCTCACGGATATTTTTATCTCTGATTTTTATTGTTTTGATTTGATCGGAGGCTCCTTCGTGCATCTGGATGGGAGACGGTGTTTACTTATTCTTGCGTATACTTATCGTTGGGATCAAGGCACATGCTGGCTTGCTGCCATGTCTATACGGCCGCGTATTCTGTATGTGCATGCGTACATCTATATTGGACAGAGCCCACCATGCTGGATAAATTAACGTGGGCTAGATCAATGTGTACAGTATTTGGCCCATTAAAATATATACTTTCCCATCACGTACAAAGATTAATTGTCGGATAACGGTGCCATAATGATAGACACATGTACCTTGCTACATGACAATGGCGATCACTAGGTTAAATATTTTTAAAACCGGAGATCATCAATATTGACTTGCAATTCTTGTCGAGTCATATGGATAAAAATAAATTATTGGTAGACCCAGGTGTTGATTGGGCATATACGTTTGCTCGGCACAACTTACTTTATAGGGCAATATCACTAATCATATCACCATAAAATTTCCCAAATATATCATGTGCAAACATATTTCTCTCGACGTCAGCATCAATAATCAAAGTACTTGTATTTTTTTTATACCTGTGACTGAACAATGATCGCCAAACCTGCTCAACCATAAATAAAATCCATCACTCAATATGCAAGCATTAGTCAAGGTAATGCAGGTTTATAGACGGGCATAAATATTACGCCGCGCATAAAATGTTACAAAATATCGTATTACAGCTGGCAAGTAGGCTTGTCGTTTTGTCATTGGAGTCACACTTTGTGGAGCATCTTTACACTCTATTGATTATATTCCTGCAGCTGCTAACTTGCATTTTGGCTCATATGCATTTTGGAGGGGAGTTTCTTGATAGTGCATTTTCAACTAAGGGGGAGAAAATATTGACAAATCATACGTGCTCTCTGTGTTCGACTAAGGTTTCCTTTCCGAGTTGAACTTAATGGGAGATTTCCTGGCTGTGTGCACTATTTTAGGGGGAGTTTGCTCAGTGCTGAGTTTCTGAGCTGGTATCAGTGGGCTCGGAGCATTTTTGGTAGCTAGTTGTATTGAGTCTTTGCCTCTTTCTTGAGGAACTAGCACCTTTGCTTTTATGCCTTCTTCAGTTGGTATCAAGCTTTTTCCAGTTGGTATCGAGCTTTCTCGCTAGCGGTGTTGAGCCCGTTCTGCCTCTTCTTGAGGGCTAGCTCTGTTTTGCTTGATTTTCAGTTGATCTTTCAATTGGTATCGAGCTTTCTTGCTAGCGGTGTTGAGCTTGTTCTACCTCTTCCTGAGGGCTAGCTTTGCTTTGCTTGGTTGCGTCGAGCCGTTGCCCATGTCTTTGGGAACCAAGTTGTCGTGCGCTCTTTCCACTTGACCTTCTTCGGTGTTGCTATGCTTTTGGGTCATTTGGTCGAGTTCTCTCTCGTTCTTCTTCCTTCTCTATTTCCATTATGATTTGTGTTGGTAGTTGACAATGCACTCATCAAGGGGGAGATTGCGGATACATGGGTGTATGCCGAGTCTCTGAGTGATGAGTGATTGTCAACTGGGATAATGCGCATGTTCTTTGGCTTGTGTGTGTGCAGGTGTCGAGCACGGATACAGTGATCAGAGGCAAGGTGAAGGTCAAGTAGAGACGTGCCGTGCCGATGGACCGAGAGTGGCGAAGGACGGACGTGAGGCTTGGACTGAGGGATCGGTGGCCCGAGGATCAGCTGTGGTGGCTGGCAGCCTGGGACAGCGACGAGCGAAGACTTGCGGGCACGGTGTTGCTTGGGTCGAGGACTTGGGGACACGTGTCGGTGGACGGGGTGCACGGGCGGTGCATCCCCTCTACGGCTCGGTTTGGTGGTTGAGCCACAGAAAAACCACCGAGTGGACGGTTTTCAGGTTTGGGCCTCAAAACCTGGGCGCTGATGGTTTCCGAGTTTGGGCCTCAAAACTCGGGATGAGGATGGTTTCCGAGTTTGGGCCACAAAACTCGGGCTGAGGACGGTTTCCAGGTTTGGGCCTCAAAACCTGGGTGCTGCGGGTTTCTGAGTTTGGGCCACAAAACTCAGGCGATGGACGGCTGGTTTCCTGGTTTGGGCCTCAAAACCGGGGGTTGGTCGTGAAGGCTGATTTCCCGGTTTGGGCCTCAAAACCGGGGGCGAAGTCCGTGAAAAGGACGAGCGGAGCGGTGGCGGCACGTGGTGGCAATCGGTGAGGTTGCGTCAAGGCAACGCTACCAGTTGTGCGGGCGTGGCCGTGGGATCACCAGCATCTTCGAGTTGTCCAGAAGAACCCTAGGGTTTAGCTGGCTCACTCTGTAATTAGTGAGGGGTAGAGTAGGAATTAGAATTAGGATAAGTAGAGGGAGACATCGTCCTCCCATTGAATCTCATTCATTTGCTATTTTGCCTTCTAGGTTTTCCTGCTCTCCCTCTCCCCTGCTGTAGCGAACTGAGATCCACAGAGAAGAGAACAATTCCTTTGTGTCCGTGAGATTTTGAGGAAGTGAGACCGTAATCTCACTGTTGTAGCGTGTGGTAGCCACACGGTTGCAAATTCGTGGTTGTGATTCGTGTTTTGTTCTTACTCTTCGCGGATTGCTTTTCTCCACGATTTTCCCGTCGATCGATCTCTTTGTTCGTTGAGTCTTTTGCGATTCCGTTTGAACAGAGATGTTCTAGATCGTGAGGCACTTCTTTCCACGGAAGGAATTCTCCTCTAACCTCACGAGCTAGTAGATTGGTTGATTTTTGTTTCGGGTCAAGCTTTTCTCCTTTCCCCCGAATTTCTTCGATTCATCGATTCGAAGATAGGTTCGAGCCATGATCTCTCAGAGATAGCTCACTATACTCCTTGTGACTCCTCTCACCAAGTTTGATCCCTAGAGGATTCGTTTTGGGTGAGATCGAGTCGAATCGGTGAACGAACTGTGCATTTTCGGGGTGACCGGACGCTGGATACAGGTTGACCGGACACACCCCCAGAGTCCGGTCGTTGAATGTTCTACGCGATTCTTCTTTGCGTGCTGACCGGACTCTCCCCTGGATACTGACCGGACGCGCAGTTCACACTGTTCATCGTTTTTGTCCGAACTGACCGGACGCAGCTGAAGTGACCGGACGCTCAGTGACCGTGAGTCCAGTCACAAACAGAGAGCTCCCAATTTGGGTTTTTCTCGACCGGACGCGTCCGGTGCCTACTGACCGGACGCACCAGTGAGTCCGGTCAGAGCTGCTTTGCGCGTTTTTCGTTCGCAGTTCGTTCGTCCGCTATCTGTTTTGGTTTCCATCTTTTGGGTTTGGTTTCTAGGGTTGTATTGTGTCCCGCTGTGCTTCTCGGAAGCATCCACTCTACATCTAGGGTCGTGGACACTTGCAAGCTCTGGGGTTTGCTTTTGGGTTGATTCTTGGAACAGTGGCAACAAGTTTCCGAAAGGAAAATTTGAAGCTCCCATACACCCCCCTCTGGTCGACTTCTGGTTGCACCTTCGGTCCTTCACCTAGCCACCTATAAAGTTATTTTTTGTAGTAGTGCTGGTTTTTAATATATGATTCTGTGTTGGACAAATATCAGTCACTAGACAATTATTGCATTTACTCCCACGAGTGACAAATCAAACGGCACTAGCTTGTGCATTTTGCATTGGTTCCTCTATTTATATGGTAGCTTCAGTTCTGGATGGTTTCTATTCAGAACAAACTCTCGACTTTGATAGATGATACAATGCTTGTGTCTAGCGTGAACAAAGATAGCTTCAGTTCTAGTTTCCACAATTAATTAAGTGTATGCATCATTATATATAGGAGTTAGAGGCATTGGGAGCGAGATAGACGCTGTGTTTTTTGTTTCCCGTATGGAGATATTCAGCATAGGCGCCTCGTCCTTGCCTGAAACATGTTGTAGATTTCATATTTTTGGATGGGTCGTTGTCCATGCATCCATCAGCAAAACCAAGCATGTAGGTTAAAATGAGGTTCACATGCATCGTGTGCCAGTAGTCTATAAGTTACCCAGGTCCAAACTAAACGTCTTTTCTTTTCACTTGCTAGCACGGGAGTATCTCAACTTCTCAACTTCTCAAGTACTTGAGGTTAGTTTCAGTGGAGAACAGGAAACTACTCAATCCCTCCGTTTCAAATTATGTTATTTTAACTTTTTTGGTACATAGAATTTGCTATTATTTTTAGATAAAGGATAAATAGAATTTGCTATATATATCCAGACATATATTATATCTAAATACATAACAAAATGAATGTACACAAAAAGTAAAAGTGACTTATAATTTGCAATGGAGGGAATACGTATTCGAAATTTGCAGTATACTACTTTATTTGTAGTACCTTGAAAACTGAGAGGAGCTAAAAGCAGCTGGGACATGGATAACTTTTTCTAATATCATCCTGGTTGAATTTGTTGTCAAATACATCTGGCATTGTGTTACTATTTCAGCCGACATCCGTTAGTTAAGTGCTGGACTTTTCTACAGTCCTCAGACATTTTACTTGCTATGATCGACATTAATTAAAGACACCCTGCAGCTGAAGCAAACATGTTCAATCGAAGACTGGGGACTTCAGCTGATTCTTTTGGATGGACCTGTGGTGGACTGTGGCGATTCTTCAGTAATGGGAACTAACCATTAACCATGTGTTTGGTTCAGGGCAAAAAAAAAAAGGTCAGGACGTACATTTGTCACGAATAATAATTTCAAAAAAAAAATCGCGTGAAAAAGGGTGAACAAGGCAATACTACAAGCGAAAAAAAGCTCCTCCCCTCCGATGAGGCTGACCACCGAGTGCAACTTTAGTACTAGAAGCCAAAGTCATTTAATTGGTATGGGTGTTTTAGTAGTGATTATTTCCTTTACGCTACCCCTGGCCCCGCAGCTAGCTGCAGCATGCATATGCTACTACTAGTACTATGCCATCCCTTTTTTTTAAAGGTTTCCGCAAAACTAGACACCTTTATTTATTTATGTAAATGTACTCTGAAGTGCAGCCGCTTCCATTATTCGTTCATATTCTTGTGTGCGACACAAGTAATTATATACCAATCTCGCAAAAGAAAAGAAAAGTAACTATATATATATACCAAATGGAAGAAGAGGAGTCCTACACTGAATAGAAGATGTAGTCCCATGCACATAGAGCAAAATAGGAACCGAAGGCAACAGGAACACCAATGATGGTGAATTTGTGCTGCTGCTAAGATAAGACTGAGTCGCCCAAGCACTTTCTATTGCAACTGTTGGGATTAATTAGTAGATCCCAAAACCAGGATGAATGGCTTGGCATCGCTTTGCTCGAGCCAGCAAAAGGTCCGCGCACGAAGGCTACTATCTGGTTCAATCAAGCAGGATAGCCGAGGCGAGAGTTTTCTTATTGCTAGGGGTGTGCCAACTGATCTTCCTTTCATTGGGGTACCTTTGTCATTACAGTAGTAAATTAGAGGCACATGTGCAATGTAAAGTTTCTACTTCTTTTATGAATCACAGGACAAACCACCAAGTCATCACGTGCACCTTTTTTTTTTTGCGAATCAGTGCAGAAAAATATAATCGCGCACTCATATCAAGTCGAGAGGACTTGAACCCGGTAGATAGATTCCACTACAAGAAACTGAACCAGTTAAGCTACACTCAGTTTGCGTAAAGTTCGTCGTCACTATTACGAAGTTCAATTATCAAGCAAAATTCCGCAGGTTTGCGTACTGAAGATTAATCTTGTTATTACTGAAGATTTACCTACAAGCTAGGGAGCCTCCAACGTTGGTCACGTACATGACATTGACACGGACATGATGTATATGGCTCAGGCCTACATGATGCTACATACTAGTATGCAGTATGGGAGATGTATCACTCTCTTAAATTACCCATTATATATAAAATTTGAAATAGATTCTAATTAAAAGAACTACTCATGAATGAGAGAAATTACCCATTCTAATCAAATGCTCTATCTGTAAATATAACATCAGGCTGAAGTTCGGTGTCCAATTTAATTTATCAAGGTCCGCTCTAGAAATATCGTGCCATGAGTAGTACGTGTTTGCTCCAATTATGGTGCTACGACTAATCAAGGACTGAGAAGTCTTGAGAATGTTAACTATGGTCATAAAAAACGCATGCTTTTACCTCTCCTAGAACACTCTTTGCATAACATTTTGTTGCTATTTGATAGAAAACAGGTGAACATCATAACAATATTTTTAAAATCATAAAGATAAGTACTATCTAATTTTCTTTGTTTTCATAGCACTGCAATATTTCACTGTCATACATGTTTACACCAAAAGACTGCATGTTCACATGTAGCAGACAGCATATTCAGAAAGCTTGCAGTTGTAGGAAAATTTCAGTCTTTAGAAATACACTGCATGTAACACACACTGCATTTTCAGAAACTGTTAATCTAAATTATGAGGACAAAACAATAAAACATAATGCAGGAAGCTGTTAATCTATCAGATTGATTAAACAAGTTGACATTCGAGAAGGCTAACAACATCATTTACATCAGAGCAATCCCTAGCAAAAATTGCAACCTTATTACGGGATACCACCATATCACAGACTCCGGGATCAAGCGATTTAAGAAAAAAAGATTTGGGTCAAAAGGCAAACAATCTACATCTGCCGAGAGAGAACTTCAGAAGACTGACGAACATACAGGAAGGGAGAGTACAGCCGTCGAGCAACAGTGTGCTGGCCGTGGCCGCAGCTGCTGTATTGACCTTGCTCTTCTGCCGGGACGCTGCTTATGCTATCGCTTGCTATGAAACATATGTAAGCTATGAAACAAATTACGTATATTTTTTTATGCAGGAAACTGATGATAAGATTATCCACTCGGGTTGATCAACCATATGTAAAGCATGCATGTTTTATCCTAATATTTTTAAAGGTGGGACCAAATGTAACAATGTATTGAGCTAGCAACCACCTGGTATTTAATTAACTCCTCTAGTTTTTAGAGACCTTTGCTCCATGTCTAGTCAGCAGATGAGCTGTTAAACGCTGTGGTAGTTCCTCTCTGATACTTTTATGACACTCACATTGGAACATCCAAATTTCACAATCATGCTACACTTTCTAATGCCAAAACAGCAAAAAGAAAACATCCTAATCAACCACATCGAAATGAAACGCACATTGGACAGCTGTTGTCCGTGGCCAATAAACAAAACAGGTAACTGATCACATGTTATTAGAGTCTTCCCACAACTAGAAGAGCCAGTGACAACAAGGGCTTATTATTATGAGTGACGCATTTAAATAAATCCCGTTACTTAGACTCGAAAAAAATATGTTCAAATGAGGACTGGCGAGAGTCTAACATAGGGGTATACTAAGTCCCAGAGAAAAAAGAAGCGGACCGACAGACCACTCAACCCCCCCCCCCCCCACCCCCCACTGATCCTATGGATCGCTCGAAGGCTTGGAGGCTATACCCATCGGGTATGCTCATGCGTACCGTCCAGAGGAGTTAAGGTGAGTCCTAGCACGCCCGCAGCCGTTGCTCAAGGCTCAGGGGCTCGACCACGTCCTCAGGCTACCGAACACTACATCACAGCCCCAGGATATAGCGACGTCCCTTTCGTCGGTATAGATGGATATAGCAACGTACGATCGGTCAGTATAGATCTATGCCGACACTTAAATGCAGTCGCTAAAAGTGGTGTCGGAATAGGTTATAGCGACCGACGTACTTTTAGCGACCGATAGTCTGACGAAATATTGAAGAAATACGGACCAATAAGCTGATGGCATATAATAGTTTTAGTGTCCAACAGTTCAAGGCTAACGGGATTTATACCAACCAACACTCCAACGCACAGGTCACATGAAAATACATTATTAATCTCATATTAACCAAACAATATCATTTTTTAGACATTAAACATACAAGCTCACATTCAATATCAAACACAAACTCAAGTCATGATGACATAACTTAGATTTTATTCATGCCAATTGGTACATGTAACCGTCATGGTGGGTACAATATAATGTTATTCACAATTGCGCACCTCACAAATATCAAGCCCAAAGAGTTCTTTACAAAATGGTTACATCATCCAAAGCAACTAGCATTAATCGATGCTCTCTATCTCATAAAATGTTTGATCTGCTTGCTAACACAAATAATCATGTTACATCTAGCGCCATCCACGTGAAAAACCAAAACATATTTTCAGCTCCAACTCTCCAAGTAATAGTGAGCTTATGTATTATCTGAAACATAAGTTGTTTGTAGATTTTGTTGATATCATACGATGCTAATTATTTTTATCTAAAACCGTGAAAGTTCAGAGGCAACACAAAAAACAATTGAACAAGCAACTTAATATCTTAAACATGTGTACACTCACCCAATACCACCCCTATTTCCAACCACTTTAGTGAGTTCTGGGTCCACGCCTATCCTCCCCTGTTGCAAGACCAACATACCACATATTAGTAAGGTCAGAAGAGTACATAAGTTTGTGACCATAGTAACCAATATTAAAAAGACAAGTCTAATAATCTGAGTACATAAATCTATTCTAGATTAAATTTAAAGTTGCCTTTTAGTATATCATCAAGATATTTTTTTTTCTAATTATCCATTTTCTGTTATGAACAACACATTTGCACAGATTTCCTAATCTATCTACTATTATTATGAATAAGACAACATCCTTCATCTAACTCCTATCCCCAAGTAAGTAGCTGCTGCAACAACAAATCCTACCCTAACCTGTAGTGGATCAGATCAAGTAAAATAGGTTGTACAAATAGATTTCATGTTGTTTGATCTTAACAAAACAACCAGTCCAGAGGGAAACAGTTTTTATCAGCTAGTAACCATTTCCTAAATTCAACAAAAAAGTGCTAAGTTAAGCTAACTAGGCTGGAGCACAGGTAATTAATGGTTATTGAAGGAGGTAATGTTTATTATTACTGAAGCGTCACAAATATCAGTTTGATGAATGTTGTTGACGTCGGAAGTGATCCGAATCACACACCAGCAGGGCTTGAACGCCCGAAGAGGTTGTAGATCAACCTGAGACAGCAAAGGCCTTGACTGAATCGTCGAAGACCGATCTAGAGACCGGTCTAAGTCGATTTAGGGTTTTAGGCCCTTGTGTTGGTAACTCTAGAACCCCTCCCGGGAAGACCCGTCGGGGAGAAGCACGTAGAGGTTGTTCTAGTACCAGCAAGACCGCCTAGAACGCCGTCGAGTCTCACCGGGAGACGCGCCAAACAGCAAAGTAGAAGGGAAAAAAGGGTAAAAGGGATAGCAGATTGATTTGATCGATTGATGGTGGATGCCTCAATCGGCCATGATCCTCTCATATATATAGAGGGGGTTGGTTTTATCCCAATAGAAAACATCTCCAGATATGATCTCCTAGTTTCCTAACCGGACTCTATCAAAATATGGAATCCTAGAAATCAATTCGGACACAACAAGGTAAACCTGATCTCGCCGATCCTTGAATTAACTAAATCGGTTTAATGGGCTTTATCAGCCCGACCTTACAAGAGAAAGATATATATTAACACCGGATCCATCATTCATCGTAACCACAAGGCCTCCGACCAACGCCACCTGGTCGGACACAAACATGATTGGCGGAAGTCCAAAATTAGTCGGAAGTCCAAAATAATCAGGCCCATTTGACTTAAAACATCTGACTTATCAAATATAAAATATTAAAAGACAAATTCGACCCTAATATTACAGGCCGAATACCTTTTCTAAATTCATCGTTTATCTGTGACACTTTTGAGTGTCAACATATGCCCCCCTGTTTTTAGGTGATCTTTATCAGAACCTAAAAACAAACCGAATAACAACGATGTCCAACTCATCGGTCATTCAGTAATTAAAAATAAATGTTTTCTGATTATTTTGTTCTAAGGGCGATATATATATATCGGCCATTGCTTGGAGAGCACTCAGGCTTCTTTCCAAACACTTGGAAGGTACTTTTTCAAATACCTCTCGTTTATTGCTCTTGAGAGACTTTCACCGTGTAACGTCTCTAGCATATATGCATTCCCGAATATCACTTTTATCACTTTATAAGGACCTTCCCAACTCGGCGACCATTTGCCAAACTTGTTGCCCCTCGACCCAAGTGGTAATATAGTCTTCCATACCAACTCTCCTACCTGGAACGATTTGCTTCTCACCTTTTTTGTTGTAAGCTCTGGCAACCCGAGCTTTGTCTTTCTCCATCCCCTTAAGAGCCTTTAACCTCCTATCAGTCACTTCATCAATGTTATCCATCATGGCATCATGATACATAATAGCAAATAGATCATTCTGTTTAGCTAGTCTATATGCATCCAGATTTACTTCGACGGGTAACACTGCTTCTTGCCCATATACCTGCTCGAAAGGAGTAACTTTTGTAGCACCATGTTTTGATATACGATGAACCCATAAAGCTTCAGACAAAACCTCGTGCCACCTCCTTGGGTTATCCTCAATCTTCTTTTTGATAAGCTTGATCAAAGTCTTATTACTAGACTCAGCCTGACCATTAGCTTGAGCATAGTATGGAGATGAATTGAGCATTTTTATCTTATATAATTCGGCAAAATCCCGTACCTCTTTGGAGATAAAAGATGTTCCTTGATCTGTAGTTAACGTTTGAGGTATGCCAAATCTATGTATAATATACTCAGTAATAGACTCAATTACCTCCCTATGTGTCATGTTCTTCGAAGGCACCGCTTCAGTCCACTTAGTGAAGTAATCTGTAGCAACCAGAACAAAATGATGTCCTTTTGAAGATGAGGGATGAATTTGACCAATGAAATCTAGCCCCCAACCACGAAAAGGCCACGGTTTGATAATAGGATGAAGCATAGCAGCAGGCGCAAGTTGTATGTTCCCAAACCGTTGACACTCTTCGCATCCTTTGTAATAACGAAAACAATCGGCTATCATCGTGGGCCAATAAAACCCAGCTCTACGCAATAACCACTTCATCTTCGGTGCCGATTGATGTGTACCACAAATACCTTCATGAACTTCTCCCATAGCCACTTTTGCTTGATCAGACCCTAAACACTTAAGTAACAAGTCTTCGGTAGTCCTTCGGTAAAGCTCATCATTGTGCAGTACATATTTAAATGCACTCCGCCGAACACTCTAGTAAACCTTAGCACTCAGATCATTGAGATGTTTTATCAAGGGAGTCCTCCAATCTTCTAAATCGGTCCCACTTACATTAGAACTTAATGCAGACCGATTTAGAGTTCTTTCAGACAAATTAATCATTCCGTGATCAACCAGGCCAATCGGATGAATTAACCGTCTGGATTTACAAACAACCTGGTCGGTCGTAGTACTTACCCGATCATGCTTAACATGCACCTGGTCTCCGGGGTAAGATGACCGATCTGGTTTTAAAATAAACTGGTCGGCTATGTGAGCCGATAATATTTCTGCATGTTGTTGCATCGGCTTTATGTGAAAATTGCGTCTACTGATGCTATAGCCAGATGCTTGTTGGGCTAACATGTTAGCTTTATGATTTTCGTGCCTTGGTATATGCCGAATCTGGAACTCGGTAAAATGAGCAATGATATCAAGGCACATGTCAAGATAAACATTTAACGATCCCTCTAGGCATTGAAACTCACCAGCAACCTGCTGCACTATCAGCAAGGAATCGCCATAAGCTTCAGCATGTCTAACCCCCATGGAACATAAGATTTCTAAACCGAATAACAGAGCTTCATATTCGGCCCGATTATTAGTACAAGAATAATCTAATCGGCTTAACATTTTGAATTCAACGCCACTAGGAGAAATAATTACTACACCAACACCTTGGCCCTCCTTACAAGCCGATCCATCAAAATAAAGTCTTCATGGAGTAAAAGTACAATAACCGATTTCATCTTCCAAATTAATATCATGCTCAACAATGAAATCAGCAAGGACTTGACCTTTCAAGGTTTTTAAAGGTTCATAAGTCAAGTCAAACTCAATCAACGCATACGCCCATTTGCCAACCCTTCCTTTAAGGATAGGCCGATATAACATGTGCTTAATTACATCGGCCTGACATGCAACGATACATGTACTAGATAGCAAATAGTGTCTCATTTTGGCACAAGAATAGTACAAGGATAGACATAACTTCTCAATATGGGCGTACCTTGTCTTGGGATCAAGAAGACGGCGACCAATATAAGCAATCACATACTCTTTATCTCCATCTTCCTGCGTCAAAACAGCTCCAATAACCTTTTCTTCGGTGACAATATACAATCGGAAAGGGACTCCTCTTTTAGGCGCTCGAAGAACTGGTGGAGATGACAAATATTCCTTTATCTTTTCAAACGCTTCTTGTTGTTCTGCCCGCCAAGTGAATTCGGTTTCATTCTTCAGCTTTAGTATAGGGGTAAAAGGAATAATCTTCCCAGACAAGTTTGCAATAAATCTCCTCAAGTAGTTCACTTTCCCCAAGAACTTCTACAAGTCCTTTTTGCATGTAGGCGCTTGAACTTTCTTGATCTTCCCTATCCTCTTAGGATCAATCTCTGTGCCATTGTCGTGAATGATAAACCCTAGGAACTTTCCAGCTGACACACCAAAAGCGCACTTCAACGGGTTCATCTTCAAACCATAACGGTGCATTCTCTCAAACGCTAAACATAAATCGGCCAGGTGAGATGTATGGGCAGCCGACTTAATCACAATATCATCAATATAAACTTCCATGATTACCCCAATCAAATCATGAAAGATTAGATTCATAGCGCGCTGATAGGTAGCACCCGCATTCTTTAAATCGAATGTCATTACGACCCATTCAAAGAGACCAACAAACCCAGGACAAATAAAGGCCGTTTTAGACATGTCCTCTTCGGCCATAAAAATCTGATTATAACCAGCATTGCCGTCAAGAAAACTGACAACCTGATGTCCTGAAGCATCATTGATTAACATATCGGCTATAGGCATAGGATACTCATCTTTAGGAGTGGCCCTATTTAAATCTCTAAAATCTATGCAAACCCTGATCTTCCCAGTGTCTTTCTTCTCCACAGGCACAATATTAGAGACCCACTCCGCATACCTGCATGGCCGGATAAACCCCGCTTGCAACAACCGATTAATTTCCTCTTTAATTCGGTCATGTATCGTAGAATTAAAACGACGAGGATGCTGTTTGAAAGGTCGGAATCCCGGCTTGATAGGAAGCCAATGCTCAACAAGTTCTCGACTTAGTCCAGACATCTCCGTATAACTCCATGCAAAACAATAAAAAAACTCTTTTAATAGGGCAATTAATTTTAGCTTATAATCGGCCTCAAGATTTTGATTAACAAAGGTCGGCCTTGGTACATAACCATCTCCAATATCTACTTGTTCCAAAGGATCGGCCGACGTAAAACCTTGGCCCAATTTATTGAGCTCATCAAAATCATCAATAGCTTCACAAGTATCGGTCTCATGAGCCCGATATTATTCGACACGATGCTTTAACCAATCAACATTAGCATCCATTAAATTATACGATAATGTTGAACCGATTGTCAATCGGCTTTAAAGACACTGGTACAAAACCCTCCTTAGTAACACTAACGAATTGAAAATTAGAAAGGTCCCGACCAGATAAACAGGCAATAGAATCATGCCCCCCGAGCAAAGGAGCATCGGCCGTGGCTACATAGGCCGATGAATCTGAGTGCACCACCTCCACATCGTCTCCTACCCATTGGATAAGAAACTGATGCAGGCTAGAAGGTATGCACCGATTAGCATGAATCCAATCGCGCCCAAGTATAAGGTTGTAACTACCTTGTATGTCGGCGACGAAGAAAGCAGTAGCCAACGTCTTGCTCCCAACGGTCAGTTCCATGGACGCAACTCCTTTGGCCGGGATGGGCTCTCCCTCTCCGACTCCAGTGATAGTCATGTTAGTCTTGATCAGCTCTTCATCAGTACCGCCAAGCTTCTGGTAAAGTGAATATGACATCAAGTTTACAATCGCCCCGCTGTCTACCAGCATCTTGTGGACTGATGTACCGTTGATGTGACCTTTTATATGCAACGGTTTAAGATGATTGACAGATTCCTCTGGCTTCTGAAACACAGTTGTCTGTGTAACAAAGTTAAACTCCGTTGTCGTCGAATCATCTCCGACCACATAGTAGTCGGCTGATAAGTAAACTACATTGACCTCCGCCCTTCCTGGTGAAGGTTCATAGTCCACCATCTCCTCATCTTGTTCTTCAGGTAATTCATTACTGGTCGCAGCAACACCAGTAGAGGAAACAAGGCTATTAAGAAGCGAACCTAATCCCACCAGCATGTTAGGAACTGATTCAGTCTTGGATTCTGGTCGGGTCGGCTCGATCCCCGGTCCAGCAGAAATCGGTTCAACCTGCTCGACCATCAAACTGGTCGGCATCTGTCCTGAGGTGGTCAGATCGGCATCTGACCTGATTTACCCCGAAGCCGCTTGAGTAGATTCGATGTTCAAACCGGTTGGTCCAGGATCTGACCTGTTTGGTTCTACGATTGTTAAAGTCGGCTTTTGATTGCAAGCCGGCTCTTCACCTCCTCGCTTGCCTTGAGGGAAGTAGGATGTGTCGAGTTAAATATATCTTCCCTCATTTTATCGAGCCGCTCCTTCCTTTGCTTGTTGCAGCGGGCCCTCTGTAGCTTCCTTCGCTGAGTCTTAGTCAAACCGGGAGGACACCATCTGGGCTGCATGTACTTGGGATCACGCTCGACAGGCTTTTCTACCTCCGCCTCGACCGAAGTATCTTCGACTTCTGGTGCCTCTTCTGCAGCGGGTCCTTCAACCGCCATCGGCTCAAGCTCGTTAACAAGAGGAACCTCCATGGACCCGATTGTAATAGTAGGAACCGGGTCGAGTTTAGTCAGAGAGGTAATAGGGACACTTTGCACCTTCTTTGGTACATAGATCTGTCGCGTCTGTGTCTTTCTCGTTTCTTGAGAGTTTGTTGCGACCAGCTGATTCTGATTAGAGCTCGGCCGATCACCTAGACGATCGAACAATGAAACTCTTGCAGGTTGATTAGTGGGCATCCCCCATCCTGGTTGATAATACATAGGTGCCGGCATAGGGTAAGGTATCCATACCCCTTGAGGACCCCATTGTGGTGGTGGCGAAATAGGAGGAGCCCACTGATGGTAATAAGGGCCAAATTTCGGTGTCAGAGACGCCGCTCGGGACACCATCATCTGCTTGGACCTTTCGTCCTCACGCTTTGGAGGAGTAGATTCTCTCTTTTTCAAGGGCCGATTCTGGGAATCAGCCTTTTGTTGCTTGTATTTAGCCATGAGCTTATCAAAGGTGCATGGCTCTCTAGCAACCTTCCCCTTGCTCCTATCCTCATTGGTCTTCCAAGTTCCGACCTCAGGCTTCTGCGGGACAAACGTGCGAACAACACGTGTTCTGGAAGGAGTAGGGTCTCCCGAACCAGCTAAACCGACTGCATCAGTCGATTTACCAGTCACACTGAGATTAGTAGAGACCGACTTGATCTGGTCGGTCCTCTGTATTGGCTGCTTCGAAGATGATCCAGACTGGTCGGCCTGGAAGTCCGACCTGGTCGGCCTCTGCTATGCCGCCCTGGTCTCAAAATACCTCTGTCTATGCAGGTGTCGTGCCGACCCTGCAGTAATTGTAAGCTTATTTTTGCCATTATCACCCTTCTCGAGCACCACCTTGCGCCCCGAATCGTTCTCGGTATTTTGTTTTCCTCGCGGTTCGCTGATGACCACATTCTATCCCTTGGTCGTATCGGCTTGCTCTAGACGAATCATGATAGCAGGATCCCTTGCTTCCACCATGTGTACTGGGAAAGAAGTAGTACTGATCTGCATCTCAGTTAGACTCAATCGTCCTTCATTGAGGGCCGATTGGACCTGCCGACGGAAAACATTGCAGTCATTAGTGGCATGAGAAAATGAATTATGGAATTTGCAGTAAGCCCTCCTTTTTAACTCGTCGGGTGACGGCAAAGTATAATTAATTTTAAGATAACCGAATTTAAGCAATTCATCAAATATTCGGTCACATTTAGAGAAATCAAAAGTAAATTTCACCTCCTCACCCCGATTCTTCTGAATCGGTTTAAGGGAAGGACAAGTGACCAGTTTATTTTGCACTGGCCATAAAACTTCGGCAGCATAACAATCTTTAGACTCATCGTCGGAACTATCAGAATTTATCTCGGCAATATGCACGCCGATCGATGAGCCTTATGAGGATCATAGGGTTCTTTGAAGCGCGATTCTATCGAAACGACCCTTTGCAACAGTTGATTTACGTTAAAGAAATCATGATGCTCAAGTTTATCTTTGATCTCTCGACGTAGGCCAGCTAAACATAGATCTATTAGATATCTGTCGGAGATCCTCAAATGGAAACATCGGTTTTTAATTTCTTTAAAACATTTAAAGAAATCGACTACAGACTCGCTACGTCCTTGTCGAACCGATGTAAGATGTGATAACCTAGTTTCTTGGAATCCGTCATAAAAGTGATTATAAAATTTTTCTTCTAACTTGGCCCAAGAACCTACGGTGCACTCTGGTAGTGACGTAAACCAGGCGAAAGTCGTACTAGTAAGAGACAAAGGAAAATGTCGTATGTTCATAAAATCTAAAGTACTAGCTTCACCCATTTGAGCGAGGAACATGCTGACGTGTTCCGTGACCACTAAACATATAAAAATCTGGTACCCTCCAACCGTCGGGTGCTTTCATAAAATCAAAATATGAAGGGTATGGTTTAGAATAAGTGGTCCTGGTAGGCTTGAATTGGACCCCTAAACTAGTCTCAAGTGACCTAGTTATTTCTTCCTTAAACCGATTTATGGCTCATCCAAAATCGGTGTTGGCGAGGTCGTTGGTACCACCATGCATGGGATTGTGGCTTGGTGACTTCGGCGGATTAGGTAACACCGTTCCCTGTCCTCCCGAAGTCCTGTTTGTCGAGGTACCCTGGTCGGTTTGCATAGTCCGACCAGTGTCATGATTGGTAGTTGTCGAGGTACCGGATTCACCACCCCTGGTCTCAGTAAACCCTAATTGTCCGAAATTAACGTGTGAAGTCTGTCCCCTAAAAGAATTAAAAGGCATGCCAAACTATGGTTGCCCAGTTGGGGCTTCGGGTTCGACAGTTTTGCCTTCCATCTTATCCTTGCGGTCACTAAGCAATTTAAATGAATGTTGGATAGTATTGGTAAGAGTTTTTGAAGAATCAACCAGCATTGCGGAATAATCAGCATGGGTAGGGTAAGGATCTTCAGGTACCTTATTTTTTACCTTGTCAGAAGCGTCTTCAACGTTTGTATTTGTCGTGGTGGGGATGATCTCACTGAAGTCCGGCTCCTTGTCCTGAGTGATCCAGCCGCGCCGATCCTTGCAGCAGCTTTCTAGGAAAGCCTTCAATACGGCGTCGAGCTTGGTCTGCGCCTGTTGCTTCAACTCATCTAGGAGCTCGTCAATGCCCGCGGGATGGACGACGTTGTCCTTATTGGTAGCACCATCTTTGCCGCCCATGTTGGTAGTAGATGAGATTTTAATCGTCCCCAGCGGAGTCGCCAAAAAGTGTGTTGACGTCGGAAGTGATCCGATCACACACCAGCAGGGCTTGAACGCCCGAAGAGGTTGCAGATCAACCTGAGACAACAAAGGCCTTGACTGAATTGTCGAAGGCCGATCTAGAGACCGGTCTAAGTCGATTTAGGGTTTTAGGCACTTGTGTTGGTAACTCTAGAACCCCTCCCGGGAAGACCCGTCGGGGAGAAGCACGTAGAGGTTGTTCTAGGACCAGCAAGGCCGCCTAGAACGCCGTCGAGTCTCGCCGGGAGACGCGCCAAACAACAAAGTAGAAGGGAAAAAAGGGTAAAAGAGATAGCAGATTGATTTGATCGATTGATGTTGGATGCCTCAATCGGCCATGATCCTCTCATATATATAGAGGGGGTTGGTCTTATCCCAATAGGAAACATCTCTAGATACGATCTCCTAGTTTCCTTACCAGACTCTATCAAAATATGGAATCCTAGAAATCAATCCGGACACAACAAGGTAAACCTGATCTCGCCGATCCTTGAATCAACTAAATCGGTTTAATGGGCTTTATCAGCCCGACCTTACAAGAGAAAGATATATATTAACACCGGATCCATCATTCATCGTAACCACAAGGCCTCCGACCAACGCCACCTGGTCAGACACAAACATGACTGGTCGGAAGTCCAAAATTGGTCAGAAGTCCAAAATAATCAGGCCCATTTGACTTAAAACATCCGACTTATCAAATATGAAATATTAAAAGACAAATTCGACCCTAATATTACAGGCCGAATACCTTTTCTAAATTCATCTTTTATCTGTGACACTTTTGAGTGTCAACAAATGTAAATTCAGAAAAAACAACCCAATAGATATATTTAGATGGCAATGAACAAGAACTAGCAATATCAAATTCTTTTGATTGTGTGTTGTATAAATAGCAGGGTGTGTTTAGCATCACAAATTGCAACTTGGTGAAAGTAAAATTCAGAAAAAATACATACCTGTAGTAGACTTGGATGAATGTGGTGCCTTGCTAACTTTTAACTATTACAAATATCATCTCTACAACTAAAACGTTCGGTGCGATTCCGCCCACAGGCGACACCGAAGCGTGGTCCTGGAAGGCGGCTGAACCACATCAACTCCATCAAGGACGTTGTCTCCCAGGTACTTCGTATCTCAATCGCGGTAGTGTTTGGTCGAATCTGTAAATTATCACATGACAAAAAATTAGATGATATAGTCCATCAAGTATTAAAATTAGACACATTATATAGTCCATCAAGTATTAAAATTAGATAATATAGTCCATCAGGTATCACATGACGTTGTCTCCATCAAGTATTTCTATTTTCTAGGACAACGAAGACACATGATATTAAAATTAGATGCCTATCAGTTTGTAAATGTTGCATAGCATATTTGAACAACGGGAGAACATAATGTGATTTGTTGGTTTTGAGTGTATTTCACCATATTCTAGCTATCAGTTTAAATATTTGATACTAAAGATTTCTGACACTTAGATGATCCCAATCAGCCTATTAAAGTTTTCTATTTTTGTACCTCTTGATCTGAGTGGCTGCAAATTACCATTGGATTAAATCTAATGATATAGTCCAAAACCTATGTTCGGTACTTCAGTTGAAATGTCGGGACGATGTCAAAACAACAATTAAAATAAATGAAATCTTTTTTACCTCTTTGGCAGTGGGTGATAACATGTAAAACCAGCCAAGTCAAAGGATTGAAGCCCTGTAGGCACACCCAAAAGCTGCGGCAAAAGCACATGTTAGTGGTGCGGTGGAGAAACAACCTATTATTATGGAAAGAGTAAAACAGTTCTCCAGGAACACCATAAGGAAATCTATGTATAGGAATTTAGTACAGTCAAACTGAGGTAGCAGTTTTCAATATTGATGTCTCATGTATAGATGCAAGCCTATGGAAAAATAGAACATATAATGCTCATTTCATAGTATCTTTCATTAACTAAACATACATTGGTTTTTATCTAGCCTATGTTTGCACACAAAAGTTCACTACTCTATATAACATAGAAGTTTGGTTTGAATACATTGTTGTGTCTAACAAGAAAGTATCGAAGTGTTATTTCTTTCATGACAAATCAAACACTTTACTTCTATTACCTAAAAGCATAATTCCAATTATAAAGAGAAGATAATACAACCACAAATTTGTAACATCTAGGTCATATCAAACGTTTTTTTACCAAAGTAACTGTTGCTATTTAGTTTCAACTTATCTTTGTTTTTGATGAAGTAATTCCACCCGGTACAAATTAGTGCCCTCATCCGCATTTTCACGATTAGCCATGCAGTGAAGTATTTTTTGCCTTAAACAAATCAAAAAGGACAACACAAAATGCATTTCACTCAGCGGCAAACAACAATTAGCGCTATTTTACAAAGCAAAAGCAAATACCACTTCATCCATCCATCTTCCACGGCAATAGACTTGAACACACTACCAGAGGAGGGAGGAGAGGAGGTGTATGATCTCAAGTTCTCAACAAGAGTCCTGTCAATCATGAAGAGGATCAAGATGTAGTGGCTGCAGATGGCGAATGAACCGGCCAGTCCCATGTGCCCCCTTGCCGCCTGTCATCCAAGGATCGCCTACAGCGCAAGAAGACCAGTTCAGTATCATCTACAAAGAGGAAGAAACTTAGACATGACTACAAGCTGACCTCAGTCATGCACACAATGTAATCATATATACATAACCCCTCGTTTATTAATAAAATTTGAACATAGTACATCAACACAGAGTAGATATGTCGCAGGGATTGAACTGCAGGTTTATGAATTTGTAGAGCACACGTTGAGATCCTAAGCTCATTACCTGGTACTGAAACAACGTACAGGAGCAATAGTACTAATCTTATACTAGCAGTAGTACTAACTACTAAGCAATCTGCCCACACAAAAATGAATACATAGACATCTACTGCTAGCAAGCACATACAGGATTGCCGAGCTTGGATCCTCCGCCCTCGGATGGGCCTTAGCGGTATCGCCTGGAGGGCCCGAGCTCCTGCCTCCCGGCCACCGCGATGCAAGAGGGCGGGCCGCCGCGGTGCAAGATGCAAGGGAGAGGCCGAGAGGCTTGGTCGGAGGAGGCGGACGTCGTACGCCGCCGGAGAGCATTGGCGGCGTGCGCGCGGAGTAGGAGCCCGCGCTCCCGGCTCCCGTGACCTGGCGCATGAGGATCTTGGTGCAAGGGAGTCGGCGAAGGGCGGCGCAAGAGGATCTCGTCGGAGGGCGCGCGCGACGGCGAGGTGGCAGCTGGGGCCAAAGAACAGCCGACGAGGTTGGGGATTATCGAGGAGTCTATAGTGGTGAAGGGGAAAGGCTGGCGTCTGGCGTTGCTCCCTCCTTCAGCACCTCAATCTGGAGTCTGCTGCACCTCGATGTATGGCTGCTCGTTGCACAGCTGCGGATCTGGACGGCCACGCAGGGTTGGCGAACGATGTGAACCACACGGTGCCGGAGTTGGACGGTGGCGGTGGCGGCCACGGATTTGGGCGGGCGTCTAGGGCTTTGGTGGGCGTGAGACTAGCGATGGAGGCGCTGCGACTTTGACGGCTGAGTTAGGATTTGGACTGGAGGATGCTATTTGGGCCTAAAAATTTACTGTGAATGGGCCTTTTCCCTTTTTAGTTTCCCACTAACGAGTTTTTTTTTCATTTTGAGAGGGCATCATAGACACAACCCTATACCGATCGACGGTGCGTACTTTTGTCTTATCTATCCCGACCAATGGTTTGACTGTATATGTAAATATTTGTACCGACCGATAGTTCAACGCAAAAAAAACACATTTACCGACACTTGATTTGTGGGCTACCTATACCGACCAACAGTTCAACGGTATTAGTATATTTATAACGACACACATGTGACACTATGTTAGTGTTGTGGTGTAGTGGAATGATGGTGGCCACAACCTAACCTCCACCACTACTGGAATTTGGTTCTTTGCCGAGCGGCAAAGGCCCCCAAAAACCCTCGGCAAAGAGCCCTTGGCAAATTTTCAATCGGCAAATAGGGTCTTTGCTGAGGGCCGAGGGCCGGCCCTCGGCAAAGATAAAAATGAAAAATAACCCAAAAATAATAGATTATTTTTTTAAATTAGAGGAGAGACCCACTAATTAGCACCCATCAACCCCTAGCTATTGTCTTTTTTCTAGATTTCAGTGGTGCGGATTCAAACTCGAGACCTCTCTCTCGCGCGGTTTCTGCTTTAACCACTACACTACACCATCATATGTGTCTATATGCAGTTTTAATACCCCATATATTATATCAAACCGAGTGTAAATTACTTTTTTGAGACCCTAACGAATTCAAATAAAAAAAATTGTCAACTACAAAGTTTCATAACTTTTGAGATCTACAAACTTTATTTTGGGTGTTTTTCCATCCAAGGTCATTAAAAAAATTCGTACTTTGAATTTTTGAAATTCAAACATAGGTTTAGCAACATTAATATTTGATTTGTCAAATAAAAAAATGACCAATATAAACTATGTAGATATTAAAAAGTTATATAACTTTGTAGTAGAAAACTTTTTTATTTGAATTAATTTAGTGCTTCAAAATATATTTTGAAAATTTCTTTGCCGAGGGCTAAAAGGAAGGCCATCGGCAAAGATGTCTTTGCCGAGGGCCAAAAGGTAGGCCCTCGGCAAAGAGTAGAAAATTTTTTTATTTGAATTAATTTAGTGCTTCAGAATATATTTTGAAAATTTCTTTGCCGAGGGCTAAAAGGAAGGCCCTCGGCAAAGAGGTCTTTGCCGAGGGCCAAAAGGTGTAGGCCCTCGACAAAGAGTAGAAAACTTTTTTTATTTGAATTAATTTAGTTCTTCAGAATATATTTTGAAAATTTCTTTGCCGGGGGCTAAGAGGAAGGCCCTCGGCAAAGCCAAAACCCTCGGCAACGAACAGAATTCCGGTAGTGCACCCAGCACTCACCCGGGCCAACACTCGGGCAGCAACCAACATCTGGAGCCATGGGCCAGAAGTCACATGTGCGGAGTTGTTGCACCATATGTCTGCTTCAATGACCGCGGGTCCCTATCGGCCAGTCTCTTTGTGGGGTCACACAATGGGTAGGACACAATAGGACAAAGGACACCCCAACTCCAAAGGGAAAGGGCTTCGTGCTTAGTTGTCAGTCTCTCTAGGCGGAGGAGGCTCCTTGCGCTGCAAGAAACCCACGAGAAAGTTCACCCGGGGGAGGCCGCATGGCGACAAGCAGCCCCTAACGGTCAACCAACATGCGAACACAAGGTTGATATGTTTCTTTGTGGTTCCACCTTGAGTGATGAGCGATTGGTCAACAGGCTCACTAGGAGGGGTGAGTGGAAACATGTGTCTTTTGGCTGTGTTGTTGTGCAGGTGTGGAGCTTGGAGACAATGGTCGGTGGTGAGGTGAAGGTCAAGTAGAGACGGGTCATGCCGATGGACCGAGAGCAGTGAAGGATGGGCGTGCCGTGCGGCGAACGTGCCATGTCGATGGACCCGGAGCGGTGAAGGGCGGATGTGAGGCTTGGACCGATCGACGGATCGGAGGGCCGGAGGACCAGCTGTGGTAGCTGGCACTTGGCTTCCACAAGCAAGAGCACATAGTGATGTGCGATGACATTGGCCGAGTCGGGAGGAAGACGATGGTGTCATGACACTTGGCGGGAGGTCGGACACGGGCTTGCGTGCGACGCAAGTGTCGTCAGCCAAGTCAAGAAGGAAGGCGGAGGCGTTGTTCTCGGCGTGGAGGTTGGACATGCATCGGCACCGGTGCCGGTGGTTGGGGTGTGAGAACCACACTCCGTCTACGGCGCGGGTTCGGTAGTTGAGCCTCAGAAAGCTACCATCGACGGTTCCTGAGTTTGGGCCTCAAAACTCGGGGTGGACGGTTTGCTGGTTTGGGCCTCAAATCCGGGCGGATGTTGCTATGCAGAACGGTCGACGCGTGGCGGCACCGAGAGGGTTGCGCTGCGGCAAAGCTATCGGTGAGGAAGCACAGCGGTCGACGGGACGACACGTGGCGGCATCCTGGAGCTTGCGTCGAGGCGAAGCGAAGGATGGCATGGCACGTGGCCCTCGGATGAAGACTTAACTGAGTTGGACTAGAATACTCCTAGGTTTGGCTAGTTTGCTCTTGTATCTAGGGGTAGAAGGGGACTATTGTATTAGGACTATAAATAAGGATGGCAGCCCCTCCATCCCTTTGATTCAATCATTTTTCATTCTCACAGACACATTTCATCTGTTAGGCCTTCCCAGTTTGTAGTTTGCTTGTGATCCGCAGAGTGCTACAATTATCTGTGTATTTTGATTCAAGGAAAAAGGACTGTAATCCCTTTGTATCCTCGTTGGGGATACTTCTGAAATCGAGATCGAATTCACATTTTGTCTTGTGTTCTTCGCGTTTCATTCTTTGCCTCCTCGAAGATTTGCCTCGTTCTTCCAATTCGAGGGATGGTTTTTTATTTCACTTGAATCAAGTTTTGCTAGGACGTGAGTGTCATCTTTCCACGAAAGGATTTCCTCCCAAACCTCATGAGCACATAGATCGGGTTGATTTCGCGTTCTTTCTTCGTTCTTCCCCCTTTTCTAGTGATCTTCAGATTTCTCACGATTGAGTTGGGTTGAAGCGATGATTTCTTAGGATTAGCTTCCGAACATGTAGAAGATCACTTGGGAGAAGTTTAGTTGCAACCCTGTTCGATTTGGTGGAGATCGAATCAAATTTGGTTTTGTCCCGAGCTATTTTTGTGTTGTCTGGGCGTTCCCGGATAGTCCGGGACCCTGACTGCAGACAGTCTGCGGGTCGAGATTTGGTTAGGTCAGTCAGACGCAGCCCCCTGACTATTCACTATCAAGTGAATGGCGGACAGTCCACGGTTCAAACCTCGGACAGTCCAGGGACCTATCCAGCAGGGTTCCAGAACTGTTTGATTTCTGGAATTTTGCCGGCGGACAGTTCGGCACTCAGGCGCGGACAGTCCGACTCTCTACGACGGACAGTCCGGGACCCTGATCGCGGACAGTCCGGGATCCTGCTGAAAGAAGGTTTTGCCTGACTCGTTTGGTGTTTGGTTTTCGGCTTTCTTCGGTAGTTCCACTGTACCTCTAGGACATCTCCTATGGTATCCACCTACTTGTTAGGTCGTGAACTAGCCGGTTGCTCGAGCCTTTGTTTTTGGGTGACTTTCTGGGACAAGGGTCATCTATTTCTCGAGAAGAAATTTGAGGCTCCCATTCACCCACCCTCTTGTCGCCAATCCGGTCCTTCACAACAGAATGAAGGCAATGGTGTCAAGGTGAAGGACCGAATAAGGTGGGGGTCACTGGGAGCCTCAAATTTCCTTTTAAAAATATTTAGCCATTATCACAATTTCAAAACTTCAAGAGAAAAAATCACAAACCGTGATGTCCACGACCCAAATGATTGGGTTGATGTTCCCTAGGAACACAATGGAACACCACACAAGCAATCAACGAAGCGCACCACCAAAATTAGAGCTTCAAAAATAAAGTAATGCACTCCTATGGAGAAGAAGCAAGCCCCAACCAAAAATACTTGAGCCAACTCGTGGTAAAAGTAATTTAGAAAGTCCCTTACAAAGCTAGGAAACCTACAGAAAAAACTCAAATCAGAGCTCAAACACAAAAACTATGGATGAAACAGCGCAAAAATAGCACTGACTGGACCCTGGCACCGTAGCAGTAGTACTATAGTGTCTGGTCATTGTACTATAGTAGTAACTATAGCCCATATGCACACTGTAGCAATTGCCATAACGGTCGGGCACTGGTACTGCAGTAGCTACTTGAGCACCGGACGCATGAGGAGTAACAGCGTCACGTCCGGTTGCACTATAGCATCCAGCCTGGGCACTGTACTGTAATAGTTACTATAGCACAACACACACTGCAGCAGCCTCACGGTGCTGCCACCCCGTTCCTCCTTGGAACCTTCGCCAGGTTTTGAGACCCAAACTGGCAAACCCGTCATCCAGAGTTTTAAGGCCAAAACTCAGAAATCGGCCACCCCAGGTTTTGAGGTCCAAACCTGGAAACCATCGCTAGTGGTTTTTCGAGGCTCTACCACCAAACCTGTGTCATAGAAGGAGCATAGATGCTACATCTCGTCTGTCGACACCAATGTCAATGCATGTCGAGCCTCCGCCAAGCACCATGTCTTCGCCTTCCTCCCTGACTCGAACAACGGCACTTGCATCTCCCATGCAAGCTCATGTCTACCCTCCGCCAGGTGCCACAATGTCATCGCCTTCTGTCTTGACTCGACTGATGTCGTCTTCATCCACATGTACTATTGCTTGATGATGTCACATGCCAGCTACCGCAACTAATCCTCCTGCCTCCTGGTTCCTCAGTCCCAGCCTCACCTCTATCCTTCGCCACTCCTGGTCCATTGGCACAACACATCTCTACTTGACCTTCACCTCGCCATCGACCATTGCCTCCGAGCTTCACACCTGCACACCAACACAACCAAGATACATGTTGCCCACTCACGCCAACGCGTGAGCCTATTGACAATCACTCATCACAAGGTCGAACCACAAGGGCACATATCCACCTTGTCACTACCTGAAAAAAGCTCTGTAAGTACGTGGTCCCTTTCACTGTAGGGGCGGCTGGTGTTGGAGCCGCACTTATAGTGGCGTATTGGTGCTCATGGTTACTAGCCGCCCCTACAAAGCCACTAACCGCCCCTACAGTGCTCCACTGTAGGGGCGGTTCAATCACCAGCCGCCCCTACAGTGGTGTGCCACTGTAGGGGCGGCTGGTGATTGAACCGCCCCTACAGTGCTCCACTGTAGGGGCGGTTCAATTACCAGCCGCCCCTACAGTGGCATTGAACCGCCCCTACAGTGGAGCACTGTAGGGGCGGTTCAATCACCAGCCGCCCCTACAGTGCTCCACTGTAGGGGCGGTTCAATCACCAGCCGCCCCTACAGTGGACATTCGAATAAAAGCTACAGCCAGCCTTCTTCCACCTCGGGACCAAGTGTTCAAACCGAGAAAAAAAGGTTGGGAGGCCTTGGGCTCCTCCTAAAACTTGGTCTACTAAGGGGGGGAGGTTTTGATCTCAAATACTTGGATGGAGAGCTTGTAGAAGGTAAGAAAATGCTATTCCACTCATTTTTTTGAAGTTTTAATGGTTGATTAGTGAGTAATTAGAGCTTTCTTTTTCTCTCTCCTCCATGGTTCTTGAGCTTTGTATGAAGCAATTAGGCCCTTGTTTCCAAGCTATTAGTGTAAATAAGTTAGGGAAATGAGGTTGCACCCTTGGCTAGTCGATCTTACTTGATTTTAGTGGAGATTTACACTCTAATTTGTTGTATGTTTCATGTGCATGTAGATCTAGGGTTTGTTCTTTTTATTTTTTGTTTTGTAATTTATGTTTCATGAAATTGGAATGAAATTGACCGGTGTGGGAATTGTAGTGAGCAAAAGAATTGTAGTGAGTTAAATATTTGTAGCCTTTAAAATTATTTATTCTAACTAATTAATAAAATTTAAAATATTTATACATTAATTATAATAAAGAAAAGTGCTTGAGCTATGTATGAAGCAATTATACCCTAGTTTTGAAGCTATTAGTGTAAATAAGTTAGATAAATGAGGTTGCACCCTTTTTTATTCGATCTTACTTGATTTTAGTGGAGATTTACATCCTACTTTCATGTATTTTTTGTGAATGATTTGTTTTTTTTTGCAATTTATGTTTCTTGAAATTGGAATACAATTAGATTCATTTACTTTATTTTCTTTGGTTTGTTTTGTTTTTACAAGATGGAGTATAGGAAATCTTGGATGTATGGTTTGTTAAGGTTCAAGGCAGGTTTTCGTGAAGAGGTGGACAAGTTTATTGAAGCCGCAAAGAAGCATGCAGCGACACTGATAGAGAATAAAGATTCAATTGTTTGTCCATGCAAGGATTGCAAGAACCAGATGGCATTTTCAGATGCCACTACCATCAGAGAACATCTGATTGTGCGAGGATTTGTTGCAGACTACGCAGTGTGGGTTCATCATGGTGAAAAAGTGCTTGTCAATGACAACAACGGTGATGGACTAGACATCGGTGATCCAGAATATGAGGATGAAGCCTTGCAATTCATGTTCCAATTCTCGGACGAGATTCGTGATCAAATGGATCGGGACTGTGGCTGTGAACAAGGTGGTGGAGCTAATGGCGGCGGAGCACGTGATGGGGATGAAGCTGACTTTGACAATTTGGAGGAAATGCTTGAGGCCATTGGACCAGAAATAATCCAAAACCGCAAAAAAGGTCTCGAAAATTTGGAGAGGGTGAAAACGGCATCGAAGGAGACTGTGTATGGTGTTGAAAAGGGTTGTCCAATGCACTGGACGCTGCTACGTTTTGTGCTTGAGCTCCTCATCCTGAAGGCTAAGTACGGCTGGTCGGACTGTAGTTTTGATGATCTGTTGCATCTTCTGTCATGGTTGCTGCCACAGCCAAACTCAGTTCCCGCCAACACATACCACGCGAAGAAGGTTGTAAGTCCACTGACAATGCGTGTTGAAAAAATCCATGCATGCCCCAACCATTGTATCCTTTTTCGTGGTGACACGTTCAAGGATCTAGAAAAGTGTCCTCGATGTGGGGCCAGCCGGTACAAGAATAATGACCTTTACAGCGGGGGCGAAGCATCCACGGGGAAGAAGAGGAATAAGAATGGTACAAAAAGCCAGTGCAAGAATCTCAGTTCCCGGAGGACACTCCATTAGGCACTGATGCAAAGCAGAGAAGAATTCCTGCCTTGGTAATGTGGTACCTGCCAGTGACCGACCGCTTGAGGCGTATGTTCCAAAACCCTAAGGAAGCCGCACTCATGACTTGGTGGTATGATGAGCGTAAGGTTGATGATGATAGGATTGCACACCCGGCCGATTGTAGTCAGTGGCAAGACTTCGATACGAATCACGAAGACTTCAGCCAAGACCCACGGAATGTACGTTTCAGCTTGAGCACCGATGGGATGAATCCCTTTAATGAGAGGATGAGCAACCACAGCACATGGCCAGTGATATTGACCATGTACAACATCCCAACATATTTGTGTCAGAAGAGAAAGTACCTTCTCCTCACTATTCTTATTTCTGGCCCGAAACAACCAGGCATTGATATAGACGTGTTCCTCGAGCCTCTCATGCAAGAAATGGAGAGGCTATGGAGGTATGGGGAGCCCATGTATGATGCGTTCCGAAGGGAGGATTTCATATGTAGAGCAATAATTTTTGTTACCACCAATGATTACCCAGCGTTGTTTGCTTTGTCTGGACAGATCAAAGGCAAGACGGGATGCTTAGTATGTTTGGATGGTACCACATGGGTGTACCTAGATGGATCGAAGAAGATAGTTTACCTAAGGAACCGACGCTTCTTAAAGATTGGTCACAGGTATCGTAGCAAACTGTACTTGAAATACTATGACAACACCATGGAGAATGAACCACCTCCGGAGAGACGTCCTAATGGAGAACATGTATACAGAATGGTGAGAAACATACGTGTCGTCTATGGAAAGAAGAATCCAGATGGAACGAATAGAGATAGGAGCACACCTCCTATTGCAGGCGTACCATTTAAGAAACAATCGATCTTCTTTCAGTATCTACCTTATTGGAAAGAATTGGAGGTCCCCCATGCCATTGATGCAATGCACGTGCAGAAGAATGTCTTTGAGAGTCTCATGGCTACCTTAATGGACACAGGCAAGTCAAAGGATGGTCTGAAATCACGAAAAGACATGGTGCAGCTAAAAGTGATGCCAGAGCTTCATCCGATACTTCAGGATAATGGAAAATACACTCTGCCCGCGGCTAGCTTCAACCTAACCACAGAAGAGAGGAGAGCGATATGCAATTTTCTTAGGGGGGTCAAAGTCCCAACCGGGTTTTCAGCGAACCTGAAGAAGCTAGTGTCGATGAAAGACCTATCATTCACACACTGCAAGGCTCACGATTGTCATATGATGCTAACAGTATACCTTCCGGTTGCAATTAGGGCTATAAAGCCGGAGTTCTTGAAAATGGCCATCACCCGCATGTGCTACTTCTTTTCAAAGATCTCTCAAAAGTCATATGACAAGAAAGAATTGGAGGACCTACATCAATTCATGGTGGAGACCCAGAACCAACTACAGATGTGTTTACCTCCTGCATTTTTCGATATAATGGTACATCTCATGATTCACATGGTTCATCAGATACAGGCACTGGGCCCTTGCTACTTGCATGAAATGTGGTCCTACGAGCGGTTCATGTCAGTTCTAAGTCGATACGTGCATAATCGAGCATACCCTGAGGGCTCCATGATAGAGGGTTACAGTACTGAAGAAGTCGTCGAGTGTTGTCAAGAGTGGCTACAAGTACAGAGAGGGATTGGTAAACCTGATTCTCGTCACAAGGGTAGGCTGGCTGGGAAGGGCATAAGTGGTAAAAAAGTGTTCGTCGACCATGCTTACAAAGAAGTGAGTCAGGCCCATTATAGTGTCTTGCAAAGCACAGAACTAATGCAACCGTACATTGAACAACACCTGGCTACCATTTCAGCGGATAGAAATGGTCGTTCAGACGATTGGGTCATGAAACAACACAAGCAACACCTAACTACATGGTTGAAGGACCAGAACATACAGCCTGAAGAATCCAATGATTCTATTACCATTAGTATGCTGGCGGAGGGGCCATCAAGACAAGTGACATCTTGGAATGCTTATGACATTAATGGGTACACATACTATACCCACACAAAGGATAGTAAATGTGTGAACCAGAACAGCGGGGTTCGAATAGAGGCTCTCGATGGAGTGGGGCAAAAGAGCCAATACTTTGGCATAATTGAAGATATATGGGAACTTCACTATGGAGGCACTTTAACGGTGCCCCTGTTCCGATGCCGTTGGATCAAGGAACATCAATTCAATGAGATTGGACTAAGAGTCCTAGACCTTGAGAATGTAGCCTACCTAGACGACCCTTGGGTGCTCGCTTCACGTGTTGCACAAGTTTTCTATATGCCTGACCCGCAAACTAACATCGCCCCAAAGAAGAAGACAAAGCATGTGGTTGCCTCTGGGAAACAACACGTTATCGGAGTTGATGGCGTGGACGATGTTGAAGCTTACAATACCTACGATGAAATGCCGCTATTCACAGAGTTTTGTAAGAAGATCAATGTTGTGGAAAAGAACCTACCCAAAGACATAATGCCATGGGAACGAAAAGGGGTCAAAGGGAAAATTGTTACGACGGGGGCTAGCTAGTTGGTGTGTGTGAGACTACCTTTTTATGTATGTGTGTGAGACTACCTTTGTGTATGTGTATGAGAGACTACCTTTTTATGTATGTTGTGAGAGACTACCTTTTGTGTATGTGTGTGAGAGACTACCTTTTTATGTATGTTGTGAGAGACTACCTTTTTTATGTATGTTGTGAGAGACTACCTTTTTGTGTATGTGTGTGACATCATTTATGTATGTCCTGTTATATATGTTCTAAATTCAGTTGGTCATTATATTGGCCGACTTCTGACGGAGCGAAGCGGAGGCCCGTCGCCGGAGGCTTGGGCCGGAGCGAAGCGGAGTCAGAAGTCGGCCCATTGGACATGACCCCGAGGATGCTTGGGGGTGCGGTATACATACCCATCGTTAGGGTTTCACCTTGACACTTATAGAGCATACTCCCTCCATATTGAAAAAGCTGACGTTTCAGACAGCGACACGGTCTCCAAGACATCACTTTGACCACTTGTTTCTTTAAAAATATTTTATTGAAAAGTGGTATATGTATATTTTTATGAAAGTACTTTTCAAGATAAATTTATTTATATGATTTTTACATCTCTAAACTTAATAATTTAAAAGTTATTTATGATTTATATTCCCAATGTTTGACCCGAACCTTGTCCAAAACGTCAGCCTTTTCAATATGGAGGGAGTACGGAGTTGTAACCAAAATTATAGAGCATGATTTTAGAAAAATTATAGAGCATACGGGCTACCATCTTTTTTGCTTCTACCAATTCACTGTAGGGGCGGTCCTATTTTTGACCGCCCTTACAGTGACAACCGTCCAAATAAATACCAAGACCTTCAATGTTGTACCAAGTCTGGGGCGCTATTGTTCATTTTGGGCGCCGTCAGGCTGCCGAAAAATCTCCTCAGCGCGCCGCCACCCTAGGGTTTTGCCACCGCCACCACCTAGGGATTGGCCGTGCGCCGGCCATCCCCGCCGGCCTCCCTCCTCCCGCGGCGTCCCCTCCTCCCTCCTCCCTCCGGCGTCCCCTCCTCCCTCCTCCCGCGGCGGCCATCAGGTCGCGCGTGCCGCCTGTGCGCCCCCGCCGCCGTGCGTCTCCCTCCGGCGTCCCCTCCTCCCTCCTCCCTCCGGCGTCCCCTCCTCCCTCCTCCAGCGGCGGCCATCAGGTCGCGCGTGCCGCCTGTGCGCCCCCGCCGCCGTGCGTCGGCTAGGCCACCGCAAATCGGTGGCGCCTCCCGGTCATCGGCGTCGGCGACGGCGATCCATCCCAGGGTGCCAGAGCTCTTCGCAGAGCGGTGGTGCCGATCCATCCGACGGCGATCCACCTCGCAGACGGGGTCCTCGCCCTCTCGCCATCGTTGACCGGCGGCACTGTTGTTCCGTTCCCCTCAGGTGCTGGTTTCTCCCTCTTCCTCGTTGCTCGTAGCTCTTCGCGTTCCTGTGGGGTCTGGCATTTCCCCCGTGAATCCACGGGATCTGGCATTTATCCCTCCTCCGTGGAAGTAAACAGCTGATGGGTATTACCAAAGCTTGTCTTAATCTTTTGTCCAGTGAGTGAATATTTTTCAAAGTGATGCTAATTTTCTTTAACTGCATTGTCTTAACAATTCATATGTCTTTCCATTTGCTAAAGATACTGCAAATGCTTTATAAAAATAGTTCCTCATGTGGTCAAGACCTGTACCCGAAAGACATTGTGACTGGCAACTAATCCTGTGTTTTCAAAAGTATTTATAAGGCTAAAAGTATTTATGGTTGCTGAGATCAAGGACGATTGGAATATGCATTCTTCTACTAGAAATATCAATTGTAGTTAGTGGAATATGAATCTGCATTTGGTGGTAGATGAACGTTCGCCACAGTTGACTTGGGATATAGATATAGATACCTCCTGCGATGGAAACTACTGGAATAATTGGATGGCTTACAGTCTGCAGTGCCTCGAGACAGTATTTCTAGCAGCAATTATTGGATGGCCTGTGTAGTCTTATCCATTATTCTCACACTTATTCTTGGTCAAAACGTTGTGTAGCTTGCTACTACTGTCAGCCTGTGCAATTGTTTTGAACTCTAAAACTGATAACCACTCAGGGAGTATATTCTATAATAATTCTCGTGTACTTGCACCTCGCAACACCATCCAGTGAACCTTCATGTGTATCCTCGCAACACTCAGGGGGTATTATGGCCTCTCAAAATAAATAACCAATGAGCCTTCATGTGTATGATTTGCTGCTGGACGATGCTAGTGCCGCCTATGACCAAAAGCCACATCTGCAGTATTAACTATAATTGCTATCTTAATGTTGTACATATACATTCAATCTGCCTCTTTACCTTCAGTTTAACACTGCCTACTACTGCAGATGTGGCTGCTGTTGGCTAGCTACTACTGCCTACTACTACCTTTGTTTACAGCTGTTGTTGCTTTTGTTTTGCCAAATCTTCCCTCTCCTCCCCTCTCCATTGTTTTGCCGATGATGAACTTGTCTAAGTCCATATATTAGATGGAATGTGAGCTGATGTTCTAAAACTTGTGAGGAACTTGGCATCATTACTAGCCGCCCCTACATTACCTCCTCCTACCTTCTCTGTTTTGATGCCTTGATGCTCCAAGTTCATGGGCAAATGATGATCGACATGTTTCTGAGGCCTGCTGCTGTTGTTGCTTTTGGTTCTTTTAAATTTATTTACAGCAGATGCTGTTTTTTTCTGGTCACTGATTACTCAAGAAACACTGTTTTGCTGGTTACTGTGTATAATTCTCTCCTCCTAGAATTGTTCAATGGTGGTGATGATGCTGCTGTGTGACATCTTATTTCTAACGGAGTACTAGTACAGTACTACTGGTGCCATCTTATTTCTACTCCTGTGTGTCGATCTACTCTGTATTTCATAGGGAATGACACCTTTGCCTTTTGCTTTTCTCTTCAAAAGCTGAACCCTAGTTCTAGTAGGTAGTTACTACTGCAGCTAGTCCATATTGTTGAAGTACTGTCAGCACACATAACTACTTGATTAGTACATATTGTAATATCGCCCTAGCTAGTCCATAAAACCGTGCTGATCTTTCTCTATTTCTTTTCCAAAATCATGGGGGATCCGATTTCTATGAATGTTTTCCCTTTTGCTAGTTACTGTGTTCGGCTGAAACTGATTATTGTGTTCGGCTGAAACTGATTACTCAAGTCACTGTATTTTGCTGATTAGTATGCTATATTCTTTTAAGAATTTTAGTGCGTCAAATTAAATAGAACTTTGTTAGATGCTGATTTACATTAGTCCTATACTATTACTACTACTACTGCCTATACTATTGCCTGTACCACCACCACTACTGAGGCCTTTTCTACTGCCCCTACATTACTACTATCTTCTACTACTACTGCCTACTCCTTTCTGTTGTTGATGAGCTGATGCCTTCTCCTATCTTCTACTATTACTGCCTACTCCTACTGCTACTACTACTGCTACTGCTACTGCTACTGCTACTGCTACTGCTACTGCTACTGCTACTGCCTACTACTACTACTACTACTGCCTACTACTACTACTACTACTACTACTGCCTACTACTGCCTACTGCTGCCTACTACTGCTGCCTACTACTGCCTACTACTGCTGCCTACTACTGCCTACTACTAGTACTACTACCTACTACTACTACTACTACTACTACTGCCTACTACTACTACTACTACTGCTACTACTACTGCCTACTACTGCCTACTACTGCCTACTACTAGTACTACTGCCTACTACTACTACTACTACCTACAACTACTACTACCTACAACTACTACTACTACTGTCTACTACTACTACTACTACTACTACTACTACTACTACTACTACTGCCTACTACTACTACTACCTACTACTACTACTACTACTACTACCTACTACTACTACTACTGCCTACTACTGCTGCCTACTACTGCCTACTACTGCCTACTACTACTACTACTACTATTGCCTACTGCTACTTAGTATCTAAATCACACTTTGTATCTTGCATATAATAGAACCAAGCACAAAATGTCGAAGAAAGAAGGCAGTGCAGCCCGAGGCCTCGAGAATGATGAGCAGCCAACCCATGGAGGGCAAGAACTAGAGGACCAGCTCCATCAGGAGCAGTTCAATCTTGAGTTAGAAAATGATCTAGAGGTGATGCTTACTCAGGAAGAGCAACTTGACGAGGAGGAAGGGGGAACAAGAGAAGACGAAAGTGATGACGAAGAGGAGGATGAAGGACCGTCGGAATATGAAAGTCCCGAGGATCCACATCCAATTGAGAAAAGACGGATGCCAACGGAGGAGGATTTGGACAAAGATTTTAACCCTGACAAAGAGGTAGGGATAAAGCCAAAGTAGCTTGTCTAATCAGCTAAAGCTTTGTCCGTGTCAACTCTACTAACATTTTTGACCTATCGTATGTACAGGTCCCTCTTAGACTTTCGAAAAGGCGACGTCGACGTCCAGCCCGTTTCCAGACACCAGAGGAAAGGGGAGCGGAGGCAAGAGTCACAGAGGCAGACATTGAGGCCTCTGCTCCACAACCTCAGGGCACTACCACGGAGTCGACTACCAAGCCAAAGAGGTCACGAGGGGATAGAAAGCCAAACCAATATCCAAAGGAGGGGGTGACTTATGTGATAAATGAGGTCGGGCCAGACGGGGCGATCCGTGATCCTCAAGAATACATAAGCAAATTCCGTAATGCGATCGGTGCCCTAGTAAGAGATAATTTGAACCCAGCAATCCCTGGCTGGCCAAAAGTACCCGAGGATAAGAAGAAGCAACTGTGGGATAACTTCCTCGTGAAAACTTTTAGGTTTTCGAAGGGAAAGGAAGAGCTTGCAAAAGATAATGCTTATAAGATAATGGGAGAATGCTTTCGACATTGGAGGTCAGAGCTAAATAGGTTCATCCAAACAGGGAGAACTCCCTTTCATAAGTATGGAAAGATAACTCCTACCCAATGGGAGACCTTCGTTGCTGAGAAGACTTCACCGGAAGCATTGGCACTCAGTGAGCATAACAGGGAGCTGGCAAAGAAGAACCGACACCACCCTCGTCTAGGCCCTGGTGGCTACGCTGGCAAGGAGGAGCAATTTAGGAAGATGGACGAAGAGGCCGAAGCTTCTGGGAATACGTCATTGATGAACTTGAAGCCACGCGCTCGTCATTGGATATATGCAAGGAGTGTGGATTCAGTCAGCAGTGGTCTCAAGTTTAATTCCACGGAGACCGAAGAGGCAGTATCAAGGATAATGAAGTATGGCGAAGACAAGGTGAAGGGCACATTCATTCCTTCCAGAGAAAGAGACGAGCTTAGCCTTGGCTTGGGAAACCCTGAGCACACAGGCCGGACCAGAGGGGTAGGAAAACATACGACATGGAAGCGTGGATTCCAGGCAGAGCATCACATGTACAAGAAACATGGCAGAGACCGAGCTTCTGAGCTTGAGCTCCAAGTGACAGCTCTAGTTGCAAAGGCGTTGGAGGCGCAAGGATTATCTACGGAGCCACGATCACAGATGGGGCCACCGGGAGAACTGGCTCTAGTTGGCAGCCCTCCAAATGTTCCAAGCAGCCAGGGTTCCACTGCAGGCACAACCGCCGTCGATCGCATACGGGAGCCAACTAGTTGCACTTTGGTGGTCCTTGTCGGCAGGCAAAACACGGTGATGGAGGTGGCAACTGGTGTGGCACATCCTCCTGGTGGCAAGTGGCACAACAATTCCGTCCCGCAGGACTACACTCGGGTGGAGGTGCATACCGTGAAGCACGAGTTCACGACGTGGAAGATAGACTACGCAACTCCTGAAGGGCTGGATTTACTAGGAGAGGTTATGAACCAGTTCATCCTCTGGCACAAACGGGACATTGTATTAAATGTTGCTTCCCCAACTCCCACTGATGTGCATCTGGTGAGAGATGTGGAGGACGGGGAGGTATTTTCACCAGCTCGTGAACACAACGGGCTAGACATGGCACAACCTTCTCCAGCTCGTGTCGAGCAAGGCCATGATGACATGCCACAACCTTCCCCATCTGTTGCCGAGCAAGGACATGATGAGATGCCACGGCCTTCTCCAGCTCGTGCCGAGGAATGCCGTGATGAAATGCAACAGCCTTCTCAACAAACACAAACGATACCTGAACGAGTGGCTTCTAAGGGTGGGCATGCAGAAGATGAGGGTACGCCTGAATGGGAACTCAGGAGGAAGTATCCCATCCATACAAGGCCAGTATATGAGCCAATCTTGGACGTCACGTCGATTTACAAGTGGCATACCCATGACCAGTTCAAGCCTGAGAACCAACGTAAACATGGCAGTGCACATGGCAGCGCACGTCCTTATGAGGAAGCCATCAGTAGCAAACTCCACCAGGGGGTAAAGAAGTATCCCGATGTTGAAGCCATCAAATGGTCTAGTGATTGCCCAAAAGAATATGTGAGAGGCAAGAAGTTCCTACCAAACCGGATAATGCAGTGTATGCCACTTGGAATGAAAAAGTTCCATGATTGGTACTTGCGTGCTATGCCAACGACACTCGAGACCATACAGGCATCCATCCCTTCCGGCACGTTTGGAACCCCATATTCGATAATTGCCTTCGGCTTCAGTGAGATGCAGACTTGCTTCCACCTAGGAGAAATGGACGTGAATCTAATTCGCACGTGGTGCCTGTAAGTAGTCTTTGCCCTCTCGATATGGTACCAATGTAACATTTGGACTTTATTGTAACTAACACAACACTCTGATTTGTAGAATGCAAGCACACATTGTGAAACAGGTTCCAAGTTACAAATCTGGGTATGTAGACCCTCAACCTATAGCACAAACAAGATTTAAGTACCCCAAAAAGTGGAAACTGGATTGCAAAGAGCTAGATGCTGGAAAGACAGTGCAAGAGAAGGAGAAAATCCGGAGGAACAAGATAAGGGAAGAGTCCCTAAGGGTTGCCTCATTCCTCTCTCACTGTTTCAAAAAACTCCAACATAACACTACAATATACATACCATACAACTTCGAGTAAGTTCGACTCTATACTTAAGGCTTTGTTCGATACATTTCGTTTGATGCAAATTAAAGAGATTATCTGTTTCTTTCTTAGGTTAAGTGAAAACATGAATCATTGGATTTGTATATGTGTCAACGTCGAAAGGAGCATGGCATGGGTCTTTGATCCAGCGGATGTTGCAGTGGAGTTATACAAAGACTTCATAGCGATTCTCAAGACGTATGTATATCGACAATCCTCATTACCTTTTATGTCTTTATATATACTTGTAACATTCACCTTTGGATACTAATAAGTTGCATTTTCTATAATCATTCAAACAGGGCATTTCGATTCTATGTTGATCACCATAAGGGAAGGTGTGACCCTAACAGGAAGTCTGATTTGTTTATCAAAACTCTATGTGCGGTAAGTGTCATTTACTCTGGTACTTCATTATGTCGTTGTGAATAGCATTACTTAACATCTCCATATACACAGTGCCCCAAGCAAAGGCCAGGGAGTGTACATTGTGGATACTATGTATGTTGCATGATCAGTTGCAGGGGTCCGTACAGGAGACACCCCAACTTGGTAAGATTGAACCTATTCGCTCTCGTAGTATGAAAAGTTCACATATGCTATGAGATACTAAACCTAAACTTATTCTCTTGTAGTGGAACGAAGAGAAAAACACTTCAAGGGACCCATACAAGGATGACGAGCTCCTAGAGATCGTCGGTGACCTTTGCAACTTCATACTGGACCAGATTATACATGTCAAAGGGACTTACCATAGCCTCATTTCCGAATTAGGTACAAATCCGCTTCTCCAACACCTTCGTGAGACTGAAAGGCTAGCTCTAGGACGTTGATGAACTTTAAAATCGTTTGGACTTGTTAATTATAACCATGGAATTAAATAGCCCGCTATTTGTGCCGCTATAGCCCGAAATAGCTTGAAAAAAATTGTGCCGCTATTTGCGTTCATGCACAATTCTGCCGCTATTTTGTCGCTAAAGCCCGCTAATTACAGTTTATAAAACGCTAAACACTTTAGCTTTAGCTCGCTATTTAAAACCATGATTATAACTATGTAATGGACTTGTCGGTGATGATGGAACTTGTATGGATGTAATGGACTTTTGGATGATGATGGAACTTGTATGGATGGATGGACTTGTATTAATTCTCTTATGTTTGTGGATGGAACTTGTATGGATGATGGAAACTTATATGGATGATGAACTTTGCACTTCTCTTGTGTATGGATTATATATATATGTCGTGCTGTGGTTTGAGTTATATATATATATACTGTGCTGTGGTTTCAATTATATAAATATTTATTTTTTTTACTGCAAAATGCACTGTAGGGGCGGCTCTAGATTGAACCGCCCCTACAGTGAGAGCCACTATAGGGGCGGCTGGTGATTGAACCGCCCCTACAGTGGGGGCGGCTGGTGATTGAACCGCCCCTACAGTGGACCAGTGGACCACTGTAGGGGCGGTTCAATCACCAGCCGCCCCTACAGTGGCTCTCACTATAGGGGCGGCTGCACTGTAGGGGCGGCTGCCCCAACCGCCCCTACAGTGGGTGCACTGTAAGTACACCTTGATAGGAGCGGCTGGGCCAGCCGCCCCTACAGTGGTTCTACAGCCGCCCCTACAGTGCTATACTGTAGTAGTGTGTGTCCGCACAAGGGTAGAGGAGCACGTTATAAACCCACGACAACTGGTGCACTAGGTCTAGAGTGATGCCAAGGCATTATGAACTTGTGACAACAGGCGTGCACCAGATAGAGAGGAGTGCATCGCGCATGTGCTTCTATGGTGGCCAGAGCCACGCCCGGTTCACGTTCACCACTGGAGCCAGCGACGTTGCCCCCGTTCACCACTGGAGCCAGCGACGTTGCCCCCGAGGGTAGTGTGTTCACTTCTCTAGCAAATCATCATTGCCAGCGGCTTCTTTGCCTGTGACCAAGTCATGAGCCTTGGGAACTTGGACGTACTACCTCGCCGACTACAATGGCGAGCTTAACACTCATGATGAGAAGCACTACTACAGAAAGGGTTTGTAGCAATGATTCCTTTTTTTAGGACGGCTCTATTCACAGCCGCCCCTATAGTTGGCGTCACGGGCCCCGCTGAAGGAACCGCCCCTACAAATCAAACTATAGGGGCGGTTATTGTTATAAACCGCCCCTACAAATGTCTTCATTTGTAGAGGCGGTTCTAATAAGAACCGCCCCTATAGTTGGATTTGTAGGGGCGGCTCTATCAGCAGCCGCCCCTATAATTCCTCACAGTAAAATAGCAACGACCCCCTTCTTCCTCCTCGGGCTGCTCCCAAAATTGCTCTTTCAAGGAGGGAAGGTTTTCCTCTCAAATCCTTTGATAAAGAGGTTGTAGAAGGTAAGAAAAAGCTATTCATTGTCTTTTTTTTAGTTTTACTGGTTGGTTAGTGTTTAATTAGAGTTTTATTTTTCTGTCTCTTCCATGGTGCTTAAGCATTTATGAAAAAAATTAGACCAAGATTTTGAGGATGCTATGGTCAATTAGTTAGTACAATATGATTATACCATATTCTAGTGGATTTTCTTTGAGTTTAGTGGATTATTAGTTAGTTTTATGGTTGTTTCATTTAAATCTAGATCTAGATCTAGAACTATGGTTTACTTTTTTTTTAATTTTAGTTTTTAAAATTCTTGTTTGATGAAATGAGATTAAGTTTGCTTCAAGGATATATATAGTTGGTAAATATTATTTATTTATAATTATGGAGACTTAAAATTGTTAATTAATTTTATATATTTATTTGTTTATAATTAGTTAGTTATTATGCCTACGTACATTTAATTACTCTTTATTACCTCAATTAGTAGGCTGCTAGTTAAATATTCCTTCAATTAATTATTATGTTGATTTGTGTGTATCAATAATTAGTGTTTTAATACTCTTTCCTTTCATTGATGTCCTAAAAGATGGAGTACAGGAACTCTTGAATGTATGGTTCATTAAGGTGGAAAGAAGCTTTCCGTGAGGAAGTGGATAAATTTCTTGAAGTCACCGAGAAGCATGCAATGACTTTGACACAGAATAAAGATTCAATTATTTGTCCATGTAGCGATTGCAAGAATCATCTCGCACGGAAAGATGTGAGTATTATCAGATCACACTTGATTATGCGAGGATTTGTTAAGGACTATGCAGTGTGGTTTCATCATGGTGAAGAGACTGTTAACGTTGATCCAGATGAAGAAGTTGAAATAGACACTGAAACCTCTATAGAATATCTTAACCAATATGTAGCACAGCTTGATACAGAAATAGATGATAATGACCATGATCTAGGTGGTGACAGTACTGTTGGTGGTGATGGTAACGATCAAGGTGGTGGCGGCAATAATGATTGTGGAGGACGTGACGATGAGGAAGATGGTGATTATTTAGAGGAAATGCTTCAAGCCATTGGTCCAGAGATTTTACTAAAGAGCCCGAAAGGTCTAGAAAATTTAGAAAGAGTTAAAAAAGCATCAAAGGAGATTGTGTATAGTACTGAAAAGGGTTGTCTGAAACACGTACCAGACAAAGCTACGATTTGTGCTTGAGCTACTAATCTTAAAGGTTAAGTATGGTTGGTCAGACCGCAGCTTCAATGATCTATTGCGTCTCTTGTCGTGGTTGCTTCCATAGCCCAACCCAGTTCCCACCAACACATATCAAGAAAAAAGGTTATAAGTCCATTGACAATGGGTGTTGAAAAAATCCATGCATGCTCCAACCACTGTATCCTTTTCCGCGGCGATACATTCAAGTCACTAGACAAATGTCCTAGGTGTGGAGTCAGTCGGTACAAGAACAACAACCTTTACAACGGGGATGGAGCATCCACAGGGAATAAAAGGAAAAATTGTGGGAAAAAAGTGGTACAAGATTCAGAATTCCCAGAGGACACTCCATTAGGCAACGACGAGAAGCAAAGAAGAATTCTCGCCTTGGTAATGTGGTACCTTCCAGTTGTCGACCGCTTTAGGTGTATGTTCCTAAACCCTAACGAAGCTGCACTCATGACATGGTGGGATGTTGAGCGCAAGATGGGTGATGATAAGATTGAACACCAGGCCAATGGTACCCAATGGGAACAATTTGACGCAAAACACATTGAGTTTAGTTCTGACCCAAGAAATGTACGGTTTGGCTTGAGCACCGATGGAATGAATCCCTTCAATGAGAGGACCAGTGAGCACAACACATGGCCAGTGATCTTGACCATCTACAACATCCCAACTTGGTTGTGTCAGAAGAGAAAGTATCTTCTACTCACTATTCTCATTTCAGGTCCGAAACAACCAGGTATTGATATAGATGTGTTCCTCGAGCCTTTGATGCAAGAAATGGAGAGGCTTTGGTGGCATGGGGAACCGATGTATGATGCATTCAGACAGGAGGACTTCATATGTAGAGCCATTATCTTTGTTACTACCAATGATTACCCTGCGTTGTTTGCTTTATCTGGACAAATCAAAGGAATGACAGGATGCTTAGGATGCTTGGATGATACTACATGGGTGTACCTGGATGCATCCAAGAAAACAGTTTACCTAAGATACCGACGCTTCTTAAAGACAACTCACAAATATCGTAGCAAGATGTTCTTTAGATTGTATGACAATGCCCCGGAGACAGACCCCCCCCTCTCCAGAGAGACGTCACAACGGGCAACACGTGTTCGCAATGGTGAAAAACATACATGTCGTCTTTGGGAAGAAGAATGCTGATGGCACAAACAGAGATAGAAGTACACCTCTTGTCCCTGGTGTACCTTTTAAGAAACAGTCAATCTTCTTTAAGTATTTGCCTTATTGGTCGGATTTAGAGGTCCCCCATGCCATTGATGTTATGCATGTGCAGAAGAATGTATTTGAGAGTCTCATTTCTACCTTGATGGACACATGCAAAACAAAGGATGGTCTAAAGTCACGAAAAGACATGGTGGAGCTAAATGTAAAGCCCCAGCTTCATCCTATACCTCAGGGCAATGGAAAATATGTTTTTCCTCCGGCTAGCTTTAACCTCACCCCAGAAGAGAGGAGAGCAATGTGCACTTTCCTAAGGACGGTTAAAGTTCCAACTGAGTTTTCAGCGAATGTGAAGAGGCTAGTGTCTATGAAGGACCTGTCAATAACACGCTTCAAGGCTCATGACTGTCATGTGAAGCTAACAGTGTTCCTACCTATTGCAATCAGGGCTATACAACTAGAGTTTTTGAAAATGGCCATCACCCGCATGTGTTCTTTTCGAAGATCTCACAAAAGTCGATTGGTAGAAAAGAGCTGAGCGACCTACATAATTTTGTGGTGGAGACCCAAAATCAACTAGAGATGTGTTTACCTCCTGCCTTTTTTGATATCATGCCACATCTCATGATTCATATGGTTCATCAGATACAGGCATTGGGCCCTTGTTACTTGCATGAAATGTGGTCCTATGAGCGGTTCATGTCGGTTCTTAATCAATACGTACATAACCGAGCATATCCAGAGGGCTCCATGATAGAGGGTTATAGTACTGATGAAGTTGTTGAGTGCTGTCAAGAGTACCTAAAAGAACAGAGAGCAATTGACAAACCTGAATGTCATCACAAGGGTAGGCTGGCTGGGAAGGGCACCAAGGGGAGGAAAGTGTTCATTGACATGGATTTTAATGAAGTGAGTCGCGCGCATTACAGTGTTTTGCAGAGTACATAATTAATTCAACCATACATTGATGAGCACTTGGCTATCATTCGAGACGAGAGTAATGGGCGCACAGATGAGTGGGTCATGAAACAACACAAGCAACGATTCACAACTTGGTTGAAGGACCAAAACATACCTGATGGAGAAAGCACAAATGATATTACCATCGCAAGGTTAGCGGTAGGCCCCTCAAGACAAGTAACATCATGGCAAGCTTATGAAATCAATGGGTACACGTACTATACCCACACAAAGGATAGTAGTAGTGTTAACCAAAATAGTGGTGTTCGGATCGAAGCTCTCGACAGAGTTGGTCAAAAGATCCCATTCTTTGGCATCATTGAAGATATATGGGAACTTGATTATGGAATGGATATACAGATGGCCCTCTTTCGATGTCGGTGGATCAAACAACACCAGTTTAACGAGATTGGTTACACAATCGTCGACCTCGACAATCTAGGCTACACTCGGGTTGAGGTCCATACTGTGAAGCCTGAATTCATGCAATGGAAGATAGACTACCCAACTCCAGAGGGACTAGAGTTACTCAGAGAAGTAGTGAATCAATTCATCCTATGGCCTAAACGGGACATCGTATTGACTGCTCGTACGACGTCTGTGCAATCACCTTTGCGTTTGGAGCAAGGTGTTGAAGAGAGGGGGATACATGAACATCAATTTCCAAAGATGCCACACTCATCGTCGGCTCGCAGTGAGCCTGTGCTGGAGAAGCCACACTCACTACTACAGAATCGGCCTTTAGCCCCGGTTGGGAAGGGGCTTTAGCCCCGGTTTTCCAACCGGGGCTAGCAATTCGGGACTAAAGGTCCCAACCTTTAGTCCCGGGCCTTCCCAACCGGGGCTAAAGGCTCCCACGAGGAAAAATAAATGTGCATTTGTGAGATTCGAACTCAGCACCTCTCGTCTCAGGCACGCCTACCAACTGAGCTACACAACCCACGTGATGTAGTTCTGGATGTTTTCCTTTTGAATCCACTTGGGAAGGGCCTTTAGCCCCGGTTGGTAACACCAACCGGGGCTAAAAGGACCTTTAGTCCCGGTTGGTAACACCAACCGGGGCTAAAGGTTCACCCTTTAGCCCCGGTTGGTATTACCAACCGGGACTAAAGGTTCAGGACCTTTAGTCCGGGTTGATAATACCAACCGGGACTAAAGATTCACCTTTAGCCCCGGTTGGTGTTACCAACCGGGACTAAAGGTCTTTAGCCCCGGACGCAATTTTTTACCGAGGCTAAAGCTCAATTGAAAGATCGTCCAAAGACCTGTTCTCTAGTAGTGACTCTTCACCGGCTCGCAGCGAGCATGTGCCTGAGAAAGCACAATCTTCACCGCCTCTTCGTCAGCACATGCCTGACATGGCACAATATTCACTAGCTCACAACGAGCACATGCATGACATGCCACACTCTTCACCGGTTCGCACTGAGCATGTGCCTGAGATGCCTCAAAGCAAGCATGTGAAAGAGGTCTCACAACAACAACAACAACAACAACAACAACAAGAGCTTGCAAAAGAACGTCATCCACAAGAAGGTGCCCGCAAGGAGCCACACTCATCGTCGGCTCGTAGCGAGCCTGTGCTGGAGAAGCCACACTCTTCACCGGCTCGCAGCGAGCATGTGCCTGAGAAAGCACAATCTTCATCGCCTCTTCGTCAGCACATGCCTGACATAAGCATTGTTAAGAGTGTGTTTTGCTACTACGTTAATGAACTCAAAGGCGTGCATCATCGAGAAAGGAAGTTCAACCTGTACGTCAAAACAAAGTGGTCGGTAAGTGAAAATCCATATTTCCATTTTGGTGTTGACAAAAGCATTTTTACTTAGCAATTTCATATGTCAACAGTGCCACAAGCAGGCGTGTGGGAGTGTACATTGTGGATATTACATATGCCACACCATGAGTAACACTAGTTCATACAGGAGACACCCCTCTAAGGTAAGTTAGATCTACTTTACTCACAGTATACAACTTGATTGGTAGAAAATGCACACATATGTTATGCAGTTCTAAACTTAACATTGTTTTTTTATAGTGGCCTAAAGAAAAAGGAATTACAACGACAACACTTCATTCTGATAACCTCATCGAGCTCGTCGGGAACCTTTGTAGTTTCATAATGGACCAAATTATACATGTTAAGGGTCTGTACTGTGAATCGGAGTCTGAATTAGGACGTGAACCTCGGTGCCAGGCTCTTCGTGAGTGGGAAAAACTAAGCTTAGATCGTTAAAAAGAATGTAATGTTGTTGAACGAACTCTTTGTGCACTATACTCTGTGATGGACTATATATTTATGTAATTTCATAATATATTATGTATTATGTCATTTTTGTGAAAGCATATGCAATGTGAATGTGTTATTTGTGATGAATTATGTATAAGTCGTTTCTGGACCTGTCAATATATATTGTTTTGATTTATTATTTGGTCAGATTTGAAAATTAAAAATTTAAACTTTTTTTGGGTTGCAAATCTGACTATAGGGGCCGCTGGTAACTCTAGCCGCCCCTACAAATACCATTTCTAAAGGCGGCTATGGTTACAAGCCGCCCCTAGAAATGATATTTGTAGGGGCGGCTGGAAAGCCCAACCGCCCCTGAATAAAACTTTGTAGGGGCGGCTATTGTTACTAGCCGCCCATACAAATGCCATTTCTAGGGGCGGCTTGGGAACCGCCCCTACAAATACCTGATTTGTAGAGACGGTATGGTAGAGACGGCTGACCGAGCCGCCTCTACAGAGGCTCACCAGCCGCCCCTACAGAGCTTTACTGTAGTAGTGAAGACTTCTCTTTATGAATGAGTCCCTAGCTTCATAACCTCCTCTGGGCCTCCTTGGAGCTGACCTGGAAGTCCTCACCCAGTAGATTCAGCTCAGCCTAGGCCCTAACCCGACCATGTTGGAGCACGCCATATGTTCTACATGTTGGCGAATGTCCAGCACTAGATCATCACTGAGGAAGAGCTGTCGCCACCTCATTGCTTTTGGTGCGTCCTGCTAGACCTTTCATGCGAGATCGAGAACGCTGCAATGTCGTTCCATATCATGAGCTGGAGCATCTTGTGAGACGGGTTCGTCAATGCCTTCAGGGAATTTCAAGTGTGAGAAGCTGCTCTTCTTTCATCAGTTGATTTGAGGTGGTCCAGTATAGGTATTCAAAGTAGTTCCTGAGAGGTTCCAATTCAAAAAAGTAGACATATGAGAATAGCACAAATAGAAGAAAATGAAGAAATTTCATGGGAAGAAGGAACCGTCCTTTATTAATCTCGTAGATAGCAAGATTTACTACGATAGACCGACCTACAAATGTTCTTAGAGGACAAACCCTGCATCAAAGCATATTCTTTGTTTATATGGAAAAAGGTGAATGTTTGCAAGGCTGTTGTCCATGCGCTCCATCATAAGGCCCTGCGAACAATTGACAGCTGTTGGATGTCACCACCAAAAATGTGCCATCGGAAAAGAGGTTGTCTTGGCCAACATCACTGTCAAAGGCAAGCCTAATACCCACCACAATGGTGGCAATGCCGACGATGAAGCCAACAAGGCCACATGCCGCTACAAGAAGAAGGCCAAGAAGCGCTATGTTGGAGATCTTGGCCCACCCGACCCCAGCCCATGGGAAAGGGGCCAGTGCCCGAGCACTTTGACAAGGCACTCGAGGGCCCTACCCATTCCACTAACTATATATGTCCATTTGAGAATCCTTATTTGCAATGTCATTTGAATTAAAATCGCTCTCCATATCTGTCCATCCTCCAATAACTTCCCTATATCTTGTGCGCACTTTAGAGAGCCGTTCTCACTCTCCATCTGTAGCTAGCGAGAAACTCATAATAGACAATAATGCCCATATTTGAAACTTAATTGAAAAAACTGTTGGAGGTCTTTTTCCACCAAAACCTCTATCCATGTTAACATGCAAGCATATGAAGAGGCTCTTGCAGATGCTTATAGCTGGATTGCTCACAACATGAATGTGCCACAAGATTCTACATTATATGTTATTTGGGAAAAAATCATATCATAAATTAATAATCAGATTCAGATGTTTGTATCTATGGTGTTTCTTTTTTCTGCCACTGGCCTAATATGCACAGTACTACTGTGCCAGATCGACCACCATCAATTTTCAGCTGAAAGAAAGCTAATAAACTGAAAAGCCATCAATCCAGTGCACCATAGTGTTCTCATTAATTAATCCATAGTTCCATACTGATATGTGGCAAACTGGAACATAATTTATAATGAGGCAGCACTACTGTACGTGTTTGTAGTTCTTGCACGTACTATCTATCTATCCATATCGCGCTACACTGTTGCATCTTATTACTTGCATGTGTCACAAAGCAGACGGTATTGAATTGTGCATTTTGGTTCCTTTAATTTCTTTATATACCTCCATCCAGTGGTAGGGTTCTGGTTTCATCATTCGGATCAAACTCGATGATAAATTGTGTGTGGCCTGAGCAAGAGTTAAGGGTGAGCAAAATGCTATGATACCGGCTGTAACAGGAGCTCATACCTGTGAGTCTGTGACACACGGGAGTTAGAGGCATTGGGAGTATAGTACACGTTGATGGATCAGGTGAGTCTAGAATATCAATATTGTACTTGAAGAGCTTATAGTGCACTAGTAGCGATGCCTATCCAGACAGCAAATATCAATTCCTTTCTTCACTGACATGCATGGGAGGAAGAAGAGGGACCAGGAGGACTTGGGACTGCCTTGAGCAGGGGTTAGGAAACAAGGGGGCTGATTGCTTTGTGTCAGGTAGGCAAGGTCGGCGTCAGGTACGCATCACACTTCCAGACGTCCAAAATCAAATATCTAGAAGCTTTTTGCCTGAAGTGCTGCAAAACAAGCCCTAGGGGATGTGGTTCTCTAGACTCAAGAAACATTTCTCATGCTACAACCGACATATAGGAAATACAGAAAGTCCATCTGATTGCTGTTAGCCCCATCCTAGGATCTCTAGGTGTAGATCAGAGAGGATAAACAAAGATAGACAGAAAGAACATTGCCTCTATGCTTTAGATCCGAGAGGAAGACAGAGAGGTATGGATGCACAGACCATCTGAGGAGCCCGCCATCACGATCGTTGGTGAAGCTCTGCGCTAGGGCAGCGACGTTTGGTGCAGGGAGCAGAGGACTCCGGTGATGGCGACGGTGCAGTGGTGGCGAAGACTCTGGTGGTGCTTCCCGCCGCTGGCAGTGCCACCCTCGGGATCGGATTAGGGTTAGGATGGTGGGGACTGTAGCAGCGGCTGTTCCCTCGTGTCTAGAGCCCTGCCCCCACCTCCTCTTTATAGGCACTGTGCGACGGGGGCCCACCAGCCTGCTAATGGGCTGGGCGTCCCCGAGCAGGACGCAGATCAGGGTCCAGTTAGGTCGTTGGGCCTAACTGGTGGAGATCAATGTAACAATTGCTACTGCTGCTAATAACACATTGGATCAGATTGGGGTCGCCTCAAATTTTGTTTCTTTTTGTTGGACTTGTGTTCTGGACTGTGGTAATAAACTTGGAGGTTCGATCCTCCCATATTATCTTTTTTTTTTAAAAAAAGAACGAAAAAAATCAATGCTCCATATCCATATAACAGTCAATGCTATTACACAAGTTAATATATTTTGACAAATTATATGCATATTTTTCAATTTTTTTTCTCAAATACGTATGACCCTGAAGCTCTGAAGATCCAGCAAGCAACCAAGCATCCCTCTTACCAGGACCAAAGTAAGAGGGTGTGTTACAGCAAAACTCAAACATTCTTAGGCCTTGTTTGATTTTGCACACAAATACAACTCAATCCACGTGGGTTGGAGTGCATTGGAGTATATATAACTTGAACTAAATTCTACCTCAATCCCTCCCAAACCATATAGATTGAGGTGGATTTAAGTATAGTCAAACAAACCCTTAGGGAAGTAAAGAATAACAGTGCGACTAAACCACCAGACTAGCCTAGAGATCCAACCGGCTTAGCCCATATGGCCCTGAGAAGCTCGGGAGCTCAAGCAAAAACCAAAGATGGGCTTCTGATTTCAGGTTTCTTAGTGTATCATCAGGGACACTTGAAGAATCTCCCTCGAACACACAAGCATTCGTTTGCTTCAGTAGCATCCAGGCACCCAAGAGATGATGAGGGTTGTTGACCCATTTTCCATGAGCTTTGCAAACTCGTTTTCTAGCTCTCTCTGCCACCAAGGGAAGCTTTGTTCAGTAGTGATCCAGCTGCTGCAAGTGAAGTGCAATCAGCAATCTATACCAAAACTGTCTTGCAAAGACACAGGTTTGTAAGACTGTGTTGGACAATTCCTTCCTCCTGACCACAAAGTAGGCATTTATCTGGATTTGATAGCCCACATGTTTTGTAATCGGCAGTCCAACATTTATCTTTCATCGAAAGCAAGCCAGAGGAACATTTTACATTTCGGCGGTGCCCATGGTTTCTGAAGCCAACACCATGGTTCAAAAGTGATGGAACCATAGAAGAAAGCAGCTTTATATGCCGACTTGGAGAGGTGAAGAGGCCTGAGGTTTCATGTTTCCAAACACGCTGGTCATTATCCGTGGTTAAGACAAAACTGAAAAAGGTGTCCAGAATATCACATAGTATCTGATTCACTTAATATGGATGCATTATTGGACTACTATAAAAATTTACTGTGTTATGCTCGTCAGTCGTCACCACATATAGAAAAATGGATTTTCAGAGATTGTGTTGTACCAAACAGGCCCTTAATATGGATGCATTATTGGACTACTATCAAAATTTACTCTGTTATGCTCGTCACCACCTATATATAGAAAAATGGATTGTCAGAGATTGTGTGCTGGTGGCCGCCTCAAATGGTCTCTATAAATGAGCCATTTGCACTGTGTTATGCTCATCTAGCAGTAAGACATGTAAGCTGTGGAACTAGTTGTAGTCCTCTTGGTAGATATGATGCATCATGTCCTAGAAAAACTGCATATTTATTTGTTTGTGGCATTCATATACATAACTGGCATTGGCAATAACTATATAATATTGACATTCTAGTACAAGATAGGAGTTTCTGTTGAGTGTTTTCTACTCAAAGAGCCACATTTATATGCTCACTGAACTCTTTGGCTTATTCACATTCCTGTTTGAGACAAGAGACGAACATACGAGTCACTAGATGCAAGAGTGGAGAGGTAATATGATGCTGTTCATTGTACCCTGTGATGATGCTAGATATCAGTGAAAGTAGGAGAAGGAGGCATCAGGAACACCAATGATGTTTAAGGGATACAACTGCTGAGATACATCGAACTTGTCTCATGGAATGGCTGTATGGTACATCTCTCATTTGCAAGGCAGAACCGTCCCAGAGACATCTGATGCTGCTGGTTTCTGAACAACAGGTTCCTCTTGAACTCATTGTCAATTGAAGTTTGGCTACATATGCCTAGGAACCAGTCTGTCATTTGATGAAAGTGATCCCTACAGGCTGCTCTTCAAGCAGCTCTTGCTGTGCTAGTGTCATATTGGAGGTTCTCGTTGAGCTTACACTTCCTAAATTATTTAGACAGTTTTGTGTAATGTTTCCATCATTAATTATCTTTTCCTTATGCCTATATATATCGTGATATTTATTAGCCTTTAATTAATACCACCTCTTCATCCATCTTACTAGATAAAAATAGTACAATGTAGTATCTTTTTTATGAAGAATATAACACAATCCATTTTAACTTGTTGCAATAAAAGAGATTTATTAAAGAAACCATTTGCTACAATGTGGAGACAAGAAATGATTCAGGCGAAACCACCTCCTCACTGAGAATAATGATGACTCTGTTGTTGAATCGCTATGCATCAGACCGTTCTGCAGCGCTTCTGCCATTTCTTTTTAGAAATCGAAATGTTTTTAATTGCCAAACAAGGCCTAATTCTTGTCTACCTTAAACGCACATCTACATCGCCTTATTTTTTTTTCAAAAAGGGAAGTTCTATTAATTTCAAGAATGTTACATCAAAATAATACATCGTCTTGAAATGGCCTTGGCCTCTGTCCGAAAGGCATATAGCGCGAAGGTAGAAAACAATAAACATCGCCAAGGCACCCTACTTGTTATCAATCCGTATGTAGAAGGAGAATGGATGGCTTTCTTCAAGTTCGATTGGTCTTGCGTAGTTAATTTTCTTCCTTTGGTGAATCTTGGTCGAGTCTCAGTGTTTTGTGTAATTTTGTCTGGTTGCCTTGAAAGGCTGAAGTTTGGTTTCTAATAAGTGGCGTGATTCTATCCCTTGATAGATGAAGCCGGATTTGATATCCATTATCTAAAAAAAAGAAGGAGAATGGAGAGCCAACAATATTTGCTATTGATCTCATATGTCAGTGTACCAGAGGTTGCTATCCACACAGGGATTAGCAACCATTCCTATGCCAGTGTACATCGTGGGTGTATGGTGACCACGTGCACGTCTAAGCCTCTCGAGCAGGTGACCTTCGACAGTCAAGGGGAGTTATACGTCTAAGCCTCTCGAGCAGGTGACCTTCGACAGTCAAGGGGAGTTATACGTCTAAGCCTCTCGAGCAGGTGACCTTCGGCAGTCAAGGGGAGTTGTCTTCAACATCGTAGACTAGACCGTCACTCATATACCCCGGTTAAAATACCCTTGGCCATATTCGCCTAGTATTGAGAAGCCACTACAACCACCTATATTGGGAAGTAGGCATTTGTAGGATGGCCCAAGTATGGAGCCACTGCATACTTGAGTAAATGACCTGGAAAACAGAAGATCGTTTTTTTTCCAAATATTACTACATTTCTACATAGACACAAAGACCAAGGCAAAGTTGCCGCTCCCAGTAAAACCGATGGTTTTCTGAGCTCATCCAACTAGCTCTCGAACATATTGGACATATTATAAGATCTAGGGAGTCCCCAAGCTGCAAATCTAAAAACAGATGTTGTATTTTTTTTTGTTTTCATGACATAAACAACAATGTTTATTCTCTTGCCATTTCTGTTTAGCTGAATCATCTTTGGTTAGGATAACGCCTCGCTGAATGTACCACAGAAAGATTTTGATCTTTATAGGGGCTTTCAATTTACAAAGTAGCTTGTTAATGTTAGGAACATTTTGGTGGATCAGACCGTGATAATGTGACTTCACCGAAAATTTACTGTTCTTGTCTAAATTCCATATGAATTCGTCCTCCTGGCTTAAAACAACAAATCTAAGACATGAAAGGTGATTATTCCACATGACTGCTAACTTGTAGCCAAAGAGGTCCATGATACATTAGGAGGTTGCATACTCAAAACCGCAGCCACCTTATCTTGTTTCCTTCTAGCTATGTTGTCTAGTTGGGGATACACTGTTCCCCCAATGCCTTATATATAACCTGCCAAGTCTAACAACTTTGCTGAACAAAATGCACGCCTCAACCAGACCATGGCCAACACACAATCAATTTGGATAATCTAAGTCTCTTTGTTGCGGTCCAGTGCTGCTGTACATGTCATGCCGATGAAAACATCCACACAGTTATTACTAGCTACGAAAGCAAAGAGAGTCAACCACCAGCTTCGCGCTGCAACAAAGCTGATGAATGCCATCATTAATCAACAACTTCTCTGCATAGCAAAAACTTTAAATTTCAAAATCTATAAACATACAATAATATTTTAGGACTCTAAATAGTTTTAGTTCAAAAACTTTTCAACTTTAAAGTTATAGATTACATCGAGAACTACAATTTTGATATAAAGGTAGTCTTCATTCAAGTTCATATTAAAAAGTTATGAATTAAATTTTTTATACACAAAGTTTTTAGATCGTCCCGTTTTAACTCAAATGAGACTCAAACCAAGTTTAGGGACCGGGATAACACAACCGAATAAGTTTGAGGACCTAAACGGTCGAGTTACGAGTTGACGGACGGGATGACATAGCGGTGTAGGTGATTTGTATCTTTAGGGACCGGGATGACACAGTTGTATAAGCTTAGTGGCCGGTGAGATGAACTTTACTCTTTCATTTATTATCGTATTTATCTATGGCAGACTAGAATCATAACTTGTTATTTAGATGTACAACAGTGCATATACATTTCTATTGGAGGAATATATAAAGACACTGGCACTAATAATATATCTGTCCCTAGACAATTCCATTTATTGGCACAAGTGACAATTCAAACAGCATTATTGGCCCGTGCTTTTTGGTTCCTATATATATACACCTCCCAACGCAGCTTCACTTCAGTTCACCATTGATACATTGTGTGTAGCGTGAACAAAGATATATGTGAGAGGAGGTCCTCCACAACTAAGTGTATGTGGCATATATATATAGGAGTTTGAGGCATTGGGAGAACGATAGACGCATCATTTCTGGGTTCAGGAATGGAGTCATCCATGGGCCAGAGCTACAAGCAAACCAAAGGGCGCCATCTGGTGAATTTTTGCTGCATGAGACATTGAGACAATCATGCCAAAGTGCAAGACTTGCACTCAATGCTTAGCAGAGCTGTTTGGCAGCAGAGGGGTTAGTCTAGTCATCTCAGACGACCACTGTGGCCGAGCCACATAGCTAGAAAAGGGGTACGTACGGTGCTAATAAAATCCTGAGGTTTCAAGCCTAAGTAGATTTAGATTATTAGCAAGCAATTCAGCTAGACTGTTCCATTTAGACAATAAAACGCTAGATGCTCTACAAATTAAATGTTTCAAACAGTATACTCTCTCCGTATTGTTTTTAGTATCGTTTTTAGATATCATTTAGCACAGCGACACAGTCTCTAAAATGTAACTTTGACCACTTGTTTTTTTTTAATAATCTATATACCACTTTACAATAATCCTAAGGTTGTAAAGTGGTATACACTACAGGAGGTCCAGGCTTTGCCGAGTGCTGGAAGCACTCGGCGAAGACCCTCTCGCACTCGGCGAAGCCTTCGCCGAGTGCCGCACTCGGCGAACGGCACTCGGCGAAGAATATAACGGCAAAGATTTCTTTGCCGAGTGCCAAATATCGGGCACTTGGCAAAGGCTTCGCCGAGTGCCAGGTCAGTACTCGGCGAAACAAACAGGAACCATCACTTGACGGCCTCTTTGCCGAGTGCCACGTTGGCCGGCACTCGGCAAAGGGGACCTCTTTGCCGAGTGCCACCTGTCCAGGCACTCGGCAAAGAGGGCCTCTTTGCCGAGTGCCACGTGGGCCGGCACTCGGCAAACGTGGCCTCTTTGCCGAGTGCCACGTGGGACGGCACTCGGCAAAGGGGGCCTCTTTGCCGAGTGTCATGGTCAAGACACTCGGCAAAGAGGCCACGACACTCGGCAACGGTCTCTTTGCCGAGTGTGGCACTCGGCAAAGCCGGGAAAAGTTGAATTTTTTTTTTCTGTTTTCATTTTCCTTGACAGAAAACATATCACATATTACACATCCATATTCCATTTCAGACAAATATCACATGCATATATATCACACATTCATATCCATTTCAAACAAATATGACACGTTCAGTCTCCATGCATCACAAGCTCACAAGTTTATCACAAGTCCATCACAAGTTCACAAGTCCATCACATCCATCTCACAAGTCCATGACAAATCTAAGTCGGCCATCACTGCTCACCTTGGTGCTCAGATTGTAAAGAACCCCCACCTTGCCACGCGTCCCACGACCCGCCCGAAGGACCACCTTGCCAACCTTGCCACCCAGGCGGCGGAGGTCCAGATGGCCACCCGGTGTACCTTGACTGCGGAGGAGGGTAACCTGGCCACCCATAGGGCGGAGGAGGGCCACCGGGGAGCCACCCAGGCTGCGGAGGAGGGCCACCAGTGATGTGCAGAGTGTGCGGAGGAAGGACAGGTGCAGAAGTCGGTGCCGAACCCTCCGACTGTGAGTGCACAAAGGAGAAGCAAATTCGTTAGCACCTGGAGGACAGCCGTAAAAGTTAAAGAAATATAAACAACCATATATACTCACCGGAGTCTCTGTCGTAGGAGTAACAGGAGGCACAAAAGGAGTGAGCAGCGAGGGAGGCACGACAACACCTGGGATGTTCAGGCTCCCAAAGAAGTGAGCTATGTCCTGCGTCCTCTGCGCCTCCCGCTGCTGGACGGCCAGTAAGTCGCGACGATGGGCCGCCGCCTCGGCCTCGTGCATGGCCTGCAACCTCTGCATCTGGTCCGCCTGGGCCTGCATCTGGGCCTGCAAAATTCGTCCCGTAAGGTTTAAACAATGCAAAGACAAGGTATATGTGTAAAAGCAATGAACGACGAATAGAACAAGTACTTACCTGAAGTGCTGCCATCATCTGCTGTGAGGTCGGCTGCCGAGGTCGTATGGGGACGGAGGAGCTCGTGTTGGCAGCTCGAATCTCAGCGAGGTTGGGAACAGAGGACGAGTCAACTGCGCTGTTGGCTATCCAGTACCGGTCGTGCTACTTCCCTCCTCCCAGCCTCATCACCAGGTCTGTATCTAGGGGCTGGGTGGCCGGATCGAAGTCCTCCCCATGGCGCTCGCGAGCCGCAGTGGTGTACTCGGTGACCTTGGTGTAGGCGTTTGTGTTGGTGAACGCCTCGGGCCCGGCGTTTGGGTTGTACTGGGTGCTCGCTGCAGTCGCCTTGCCCTGGTGCGACAAGTGGTACGCCTTGAAAGGGAGGCACTCCTCACCACCATGCGACTGGGACTGCGAGGAAAACACAGATGATTACAAGTAATGAGTAATTGAGTGTTAGAATAAAAAAATCAGTAGAGCATACCCATCTGTCGGCGTACGCAGCGAGGCTAAGGTTGCCTTGGTGGTGTGGCACCCCAGGCATCTATAGGCGGCAGTCTCGGTGGGCACTGTGCCTCTCGTACCACTCGTCCGTTTTCCAATTGTCCACAATGGCCACCCAGCAGTCTAGGTGATTGGCGCACCAACCAGGACAGAACTGCAAGACAATAAGTATTTAATATGTTAGAAGAACCGCTAAGTGATGGATGGACCAATCAGTATTACTGTTTTGTACGTACCTGGATATACTGCTCCCTAGTCAGGTCGGTCTCCCTGGTCAGCATCATCTGCCTAGCATCCGTCTTCTTCACCGCCGTCCCTAACACGTCGGCGTTGTAGTTGATGACGCACTGGATCCGCGCCTCGTGGTACATATCCGCGAGCCGGGACCTGCAGACCCTGTCCTGCACGTGCATCGCCTCGGCCTCTCTCCCCGCCTCGCACGCAAAGTACTCCTGCATAAAGACAACATGTACTCTTTCATTATTTCAAGAACGTCCGACAAATACGTATCATTGAGAAATGTTGTGCGAGCAAGACTCACCCAGAACTCGGCCCTAATCCGCGCTGCAACGGTGGTGTACGTGGGGTCCTCAGCAGCACCGAAGTGGTCCCACGTCCAGGGCGGTGACCTAACCCCGGCGTAGGTGACCAAGCCAGGGTAGTTCTTCCGAATCAGAAGACTTAACGTGCCATTGATATGGCGTGTCTTGCCCCCTGCCACAAGTTCCCAGTTCCTGCATGAGTCATTAAGAACAACTGTTAGTCGGAAGTTCAAGTAGTGAACAAGTAGTGAAAACATTAATGGTAACTTACTTGTCGCCGTAAGGTCGAATCACCGGGCGGCGGGTAGGTGCGATCCGCTGTTGTAGGAGCTGCGAGGGGCCGCGCAAGTAGACTCTGCTCGAAGCAGAGGAAGTGGAACCCCCTTCTGAGGCACCTGGTCCCCCAGGTCCCCCTGGCGACGCTCCGAGGAAGTGGTGTCGTCGTCCGACGTCCTCCTGGTCGTCCCTCTGGCGTCCCCCTGGTCGTCGTCCGAGGAGGTTTGCGCCGGGTCGGGAGTCGGGTCGGGAGTCGGCTCCCTCCTAGGACGTCCGCGGGGGCGGCCGGTCCTCGCCCTCCTCGTCGACGGCTCCTCGGCTGCGGTGGGTGGTGAGCTGGACCTCTGGTAGCGCGAGTTGACTCGCCGCTGTTGCCGCCTTCCGCCCGGCATTTTATCGAGTGCCTGCCATTGCAAAGATAAAATCAATTAGCATAAGTAAACGATAAGTATTTATAAAGAGATACAAAATGAACGAAACATAATTGCAAAATAATTATAACAATATAGCATTACATGAATTAAAAATTATCTCCGCGATTGTCAGTGGCTAGTGCCCCTCGTGTGTTGGCTCGTGGCACACGTGTGTCGTCATCACTGTCAATATTGTCGAAACAATCGGCGTTGTCTCCATCATCCTCATCACCCTCGTCCTCATCAATGTCACCACCAAACTGTAATCGCTCAAGCATTCTTAAGTCCTTGGCATTGTGCACCTCATCATCCTCGTCCTCATCAATATCATTGTCATCGTCTTCTTCCATGTCCATCAGCTCAAAAATGTCAATGTCAAACCTCCCTTGTAGCCCCTCAGGTTGAAAGAACTCTCCGCTATATGTGTTTGGGTCGAAGTTGTAATCATCATCGTTTGGGAGAGGCGCTTTACCGCGCGGCGATACTAAATGCACAAGGTACCAACCCATAAGATTGTTGTCTTCTTGACACACCCATGGGAGATAATATACTTGTGTGGCCTGTTGAGCCACAATATAGACATCGTCTCCCTTGTAAACGGAGTCCTGTCGAATTTCGACTAGCCCAATCTCAGGGGCTCTTCTCGTGACATCAGGATCGAACCAATGACATTTGAATACCACTGGATTAATAGCTTTGGTACCCTCAAAGTTGAGCTCATATATTTCTTCAACTATGCCGTAATAGTCGTGCTCATCGGTGCTGGGCGTATGAACTCCGGTATTCGTGGTCTTTCGATTGGGCTGACTCTGCTCGTAGCTGCTTGTGTGATAGCGATAGCCATTCACATCATAAACTGTGAATGACTTGACCCTATAGTCGAAGCCATTGGCAACCTGTTTCAACTCATCCATCATTTCCGCATCTGTGCGGGCCTGTAAGTTGAGACAGGGTAGATCGTTTCATCAAATGAAACAAGAAATGAAATGAAATACAAGGTTAGTTGGGTGGTACCTTCGTACTAAACCACGAAATGAAATCGGGCACACCATTTTTGAGAAGATGGTCTTGTTCTTCAGAGGAAGGTTCCCTATCCTGTCTCCAGTATTCATCAATAAATTTCCTTAAAAACAAGGAGGTCGAATCAATAGATGGAAGATTGTGACGGCGCATGTAACAAGCTCATTGAGAACTTACTGCACATAAGGAGTCACTTCGTCAAGGTTCAACAACACATACAACATGATAGTGTGCCACTCATCATGCCGCAACATCTTGGTCCTCAATGCGCTTGCTCGTCCGAGTTGGCCATTGAAAAGGCTGAGGTTCGATAAACTTTCGTCGACGTTGTAACGAGAGGGTGGATTGTGCACGCTTGGAAGGTTATCCTTATAATATGTTGTTGTGAAGTTCGACACCTCCTCCAGAATAAATGCTTCTGCCACGGAAGCCTCTATTTTGGCTTTATTTCTACACTTTTTTCGAAGAACCTTTAGACATCTCTCGTCTGGAAAGCACCAATGGCACTGCACGGCCCCCCCCATCCGTGCCTCATACGGTAGGTGCAAAATCAGATGTTGCATCGGCACGAAGAAGCCGGGTGGAAAGATCATCTCCAACTTGCAGATCAACACAAGTGCCACTTCCTCTAGGTTAGCAATCACGTCATAAGATAGCTCCTTGGCACAAAGCTGGCGAAAGAAGTAGCTCAACTCTGCCAGCACGCGCCACACAGGCTCAGGGAGGTATCCCCGGGTCATCGCAGGAAGGAGCCGCTCGATCCATATGTGGTAGTCAAGACTCTTCATCCCTAACACTCGCATAGTAGACAAGTTCACTCCCCTCCTCAGATTCGTCGCATACCCATCAGGGAACCTTAACGTCTGGATCCACTGTAGTACTTTCTTCCTATGGTCTCTTTTCAATATATAATCGGCCGGACCTCTTTTCCATTTCTTGCCAGCACCAGGAGCCCTCATCACTAGCTTTGGTCTATCGCACATCTCTTGCAGGTCCAGTCTGGCCTTAACGTTGTCCTTTGACTTTTCTGTGTCCATGAGTGTTGCAAAGAGTGCCTCAGCGATATTCTTTTCTGTGTGCATTACATCGATGTAGTGCGGACAAAGAAGGTCATTGAAATAGGGGAGTCTAGTCAAGCCCGATTTATGGGTCCACATGTATTCCTCTCCGTACCCGAAAAAACGACTGTTGTCTTTATCAAACTTCAGAGCCTCTATTTCGGTACGGACCTCGGAACCGCTCTTGAACTGAGGAATGGGGTTGGTGACTTGAACACCTTTCCTGAAGTGCTTGATGTCACTTCTGAATGGATGGTCAAGAGGCAAGAATTGATGATGCTGGTCGAATGAAGAATACTTCCCTCCCTTCTTCAACCAAGTGAACTTCACAGCTGCCTTGCATATTGGGCATGGGAACTTCCCGTGAACACACCAAGCGCTGAATAAGCCATACGCCAGGAAGTCATGCAGGGAGTACTGGTACCACACATGCATTTTGAAGTTCTTCATTGTTGCTCGGTCATATGTCAGTACCGGATTTTCCCAAGCTTCGAACAATTCATCCAACAAAGGCTCCATGAACACACCCATATTGTTCCCCGGGTGTCCAGGAATTATCAGCGACAAGAATACGTTCTTAGGGTCAAACATAACACCAGGAGGGAGATTGAGGGGGATCACAAACACAGGCCAACAGGTGTACGGGGCCGCCATCATTCCATACGGGTTGAACCCATCTGTCGCCAGTGCCACAAGTACATTTCGAGCCTCCATAGCTTTGCCAGGATGCATGGCATCGAAGTGCTTCCATGCTTCACCATCCGATGGGTGTACCATCTTGTCAGGATTGTATCTTTTGCCATTCTTGTGCCATGTCATCTGTTTCGTAGAGTCCTCTGTCATGTACAGTCGTTGGATCCTAGGTATGAAAGGAAGGTACCGTAGGACCATCTCGGGGATATTAAGTTGTTCCTTCTTGCCATCTCCATGGTCTACCTCCACATACCTAGAGGCTTTGCACTTTGGACAGTGTGTTGCTTTCTCGTGATCTTTCCTGAATAGGACGCACCCTTTTGGACAAGCATGGATCTGCTCATATGGCATCTTAAGTGCACGAAGAAGTTTCTGTGACTCGTACGTGTTCTTCGGCAGAATGTGACCCTCCGGCAACAGGGTGCCCAAATTTGCCAGCATGCCATCGAAGGCGTCTCGACTCAAGCTATACTGGGACTTGAACCCCATTAGGCGTCCAATGGCATCCAGTTGTGAAACCATTGTCTTTTCATGAAGGGGCTTCTGTGCCGAAGACATCATGTCGTAGAACGCCTTTGCGGTGTCCTCTGGCTCCTCCAATCCTTCACCGAATTGAGCCTCTTGAAAGTCTCCCATCATGTCTGCTACCCCGGCATCTCCATCATACTCCTCGAGACGTTGTCTCACCACCTCCTCTCTAATCCGATCGGCTTCACCATGGTGGACCCAACAAGTATAGTTTTCAACGAATCCGTACTTGTAAAGATCTACCCCCATGTTATTCTTATATTTTCTTTTCTTGTTCCCACATTTGCTGCAGGGACACGGCATCCGACTCGACCCTTTAGCAGCCGGACCAAACGCATGCTCTAAGAAAGCATTGGTCTTAGTAACCCATTCTGTGTTCTTACTTGCGTGGCCCGTGTACATCTAGTCACGGTTATCCATCCTCTGGCATATACATATGTAAGCGAGTAATAAAACCAGCAATTGCATCTACACGGCGTTCCTACCATCTAATAGGAGAAGGATAGATCCTAATCCCACTCGAGGATGCGCAGATGGGTTAGTTTCCATATTCTACTCCTACCCGAGACAGAATTTCGGCAGCACCTCCTCGCTGTTCTCCCGATACACGTCCTGGCAGGGAGAGTGTGTATCCAGAGAACAGCGAGGAGGTGGTGCCAAAACTCTAACTCTGACAGGAGCAGAACATGGAAACTAGCTCATCTACGCATCCATGGGTTGTCCAAAATACGTGGACAATCCGAAAGAGATACGGTCGCAGATATGCAAAGGTCTGTATATCTAAGACTGTATCTCTTTCGAACGGGAGACGTTTTACTAGGTTACGCGACCAAAGATCAGATACCTAAGGATATGGATAGAGGGGTTATACCTAAGGTGTCGGTGAGGTCAGGGTAGCGGGGCAGTGGTGAGTCGGGGCAGTGGCGAGACGACGCGGTGCAGGCAGACCCGCAATGCCGGCGAAGACAATCGGGGTCACCGAGTCCCTTTGACGGGTCCTCCTCCTGCCAAAAAAGAGCAATTGGTTAGTCTCGACCAAAAATTTCGGCAGCACCTCCCCTGCACGGCGAGGTTCCCAAAACCTGCAGAAAACGTCAGCACGAAGGCCAACAACCACATGTATACCAGACATAGTCACGAAGGCCAACAATCACAATAGCTCACAATAGTACAACTACTACTAACACTAACACTACTACTAACATTAACACTACTACTAACACTAACACTACTAACTACTACTAACTACTAACTGCTAAGTACTAACTATTTACTAACTACATAGGGCATACCTTCGCGACGAGAATAGCAAGAACGAGCTTCGGCGACGACGACGAGGACGACCGAAGCGGCTTAAGGGTCGACGGACCTAAGCCGGCACCTTCCTCCTCTCTTCTCCTTTTCCTTCTCCTCCTATCTTCTCCACTCCTCCTTCTCCTCCTCTCTTCTCCACTCCTCCTCTCCTCCTCCACCACCACCTCCTCCTCCTCCTCCTCTCCTCCTCTCTTCCACTGGCCGGCCAGGGACGGGAAGCCGGTGGGCCGGGAGGGGCGGCCGGGGGCGGCGCGGCTGCGGCGGCCGGCGACGCCGCGGTCTGGGGGGCGGCGGCCCAAGGGGATGCGGTGGGGCGGGGCGGGGGCGCGGCGGGGCCGGGATGGGGGTGCGACGGGGCGGGGCCGGGGCGCGGGACGCGGCGGCGGGCGGCGGCGCGGTGGCGGGCGGCGGGCGGGTGCGTGCGTGTGCGTGCGTGCGTGCATGTGTGTGAGTGTGTGTGCGTGTGTGGGTGGCGGCCGGGCCATTTTGTATTTTTTTTCTTTTCGAACGTCTTTGCCGAGTGCCAGATCGGGTGGCACTCGGCAAAGAGCCCCTCTTTGCCGAGTGCCACCTGATCTGGCACTCGGCAAAGAGAGCCTCTTTGCCGAGTGCCACGCGATCTGGCACTCGGCAAAGAGTGTCAGGCCCACGTGGACCTATTCGCCGAGTGTCAGCCCTGGCACTCGGCAAAGAGGGAACTTTGCCGAGTGCCAGCTGGCCAGGCACTCGGCAAAGAGCCTCTTTGCCGAGTGCCAGGGCTGACACTCGGCGAAGTTTTTATTTATTTTTTTTGTTTTTGCCACCAAGTTTTTTTTGAGGCACTTCCACACTACCACTGTCAACATGTTCAAATTTGACAGTTTTTCAAAACTTTTCGTTATATTTTTTACTTTATTTCATTTTCTTGAATTTTCCCGGAAGACGCAAGTCAGATATCACATGTTGAGATGTCCAGGTCTGTAAGCATCGTACGTGACAACTTGCTCGAAACTTTCTCAATTTTTTTTCACGGCATACGCATATGATGTAACAACATCTTGCCAAGTTTCGCGATTTTCGGAATTCATTTGCATTTTCTATAATTAAAAAACCTCCGCACGTAATTTGGAGGCGTTGCCCCGTGAGCACGTTGATCGAAACATCAGGTCAGGTTTTGGATTTGGCCTCAACATACGGTTAAGAACAAGAATAATATTTTTTAAATCATGAAAGTCCATTATTCGATGCACCCGCAGTTCAAACTTGCGTCTTCCGGGAAAATTCAAGAAAACGAAATAAAGTCAAAAAATATAACGAAAAGTTTTGAAAAACTGTCAAATTTGAACATGTTGGCCATAGTACTCTAGGGATAACCCACAAAAAATTTGGTGTCCAAAATCCAAAAAAAAACCTTTGCCGAGTGCCACGTGGACAGACACTCGGCAAAGAGGGGATCTTCGCCGAGTGCCAGCCAGGTGGCACTCGGCAAAGAACAGCCCACGTTCTTTGCCGAGTGCCGCGTGGCTGGCACTCGGCGAATATCCCCTCTTTGCCAAGTGCTAGCCACGTGGCACTCGGCAAAGAACAGCCCACGTGTCACAGCCCGGGGCCACACGCTTTGCCGAGTGCCACGTGGCTGGCACTCAGCAAAGAGGGGGTCTTCGCCGAGTGTCAGACGGCGGGCACTCGGCAAAGCTAACGGGCCTGGATGCCGTCTGGTCCGCGACACTTTGCCGAGTGCTCATCTTTGCCGAGTGTTCGGCACTCGGCAAAGAGATGACTTCGCCGAGTGTTTTTCTTTGCCGAGTGTTGGGCACTCGACAAAGCATTCTTTGCCTTGTGCTCAGTCTTCGCCGAGTGCCAGATTTCCGGCACTCGGCAAAGAGGCTGTTTGCCGAGTGCCCGAAATTTGGCACTCGGCAAACTCGCAGGCACTCGGCGAAGATCGTGTTTCCTGTAGTGATATGTATATTTTTATAAAAGTACTTTAAAAACAAATTTATTTATATGATTTTTACATCTTTAAACTAAATAATTTAAAAGTTATTCATGATTTATATTCTCAATGTTTGACTCAAACCTTGTCCAAAACGACATCTAAAAGCGATACAAACGGAGTATATAGCTAGGCTGCGCCAGCCCTACAATGACTTTGTGCGATGGGAACAAGGGCAATAATTCTTTAGATGGCTGCTTGTCAAAAAAAAAAATCAAATGCCAGGCAAGCTTGAAGCGCAAAAACATTAATTATTGTTGATAATGATACCTTCTCCAACTTTTATGCCTCTCATAATCTATTTATTATAAACTCTAATGCACGATTACTTATACATAAAGTTGTGAAACACTATTTTTAAAATTTAAGTATGTGAGACATCAATTTTTTGAGTTGACTATGGTTAGATAGCTATTTTATACCCATTATGCACGATACATATGCTTAAATTTATAAATACTTACCAAAACCGGCCAAGCCGGTTTCCATGGCACTACTACAGAACATGGTCTTTGGCCGATTCTCAAAATCGTTATTTGTCTCGGCGTTTTTGCCGCCCGGGACTAATAGACCCTTTAGTCCCGGTCGGTAACACGGACCGGGACTAAAGGGCCTGCCCCAACGGCTACCACGCAGAGCTATCGGGGCAGGGACCCTTTAGTCTCGGTCCGTGTTGCTGTAACACCCTAAATTTTTTTTCTTTAGTTCAAAATAGATTAATATGATTTATTTAAATTTATTGTGGCATTATAACATAGGCAAAATAAATAAATGTTGGGGAAAATAAAATTTATCCTAGTTTAGTAACAAGTTGATGCATTCATGCTGCTGCATTCTTTTGTTTGAGTGAAGATTTAAATTTGGAATTTAGAATTCAAATCTGGTTTGAAAAAGGCTTTGAAATTCTTTTGCAAATAAAAAGAAAAAGAGCAAGCATTTTCCTTCCCTCCCTTCTTCCAAATCTGGCCCGAAGGCCCTCTCCCTCCCTCTCTTCCGGCCTGCCTCCTTCTCGCTATCGCGCGGCCCAAGCGAGTGGGCCGGCCCAGTCGCGTCGCCTCCGCACCGCAGCGCCGCAGCGCCCCGCCGCGCGCGTCGTCTCGCTGACAGACGGGTCCCGCGTCGCGCAGTCGCTGACAGGTGGGGCCCACCTGTCGGAGTCATCCCCAACCTCCGCCCGCAACCTCCGCTGCAAGCCGCCGCCGCGCTCGTCTCTCTCCGCGTCATCCGAAGTCCTCGGGGGGAGGCCTTATCCGAGCGCCCGGGCCCTATATAGAGTCTCCCCAAAGTCTCCCGCATTCCGTTTTCCCATCTTCTAGCCGCCAACGCCTCCGTGCCAAGCTCTGCGCCGTCGAACCCTAGCCGCCGCCACCGCCGAGCTCGTCTTCGCATCTCGGCGCTTGGCCATCGTTTTGAACCCTCTCCGAAGCACCACCGTGCCGTAAGAAATCTCGAGAACCTCTCAATTTCCTTTGTCGTGATCTGCCGGCTAGTTAATTGGTCGCCGGACTTGCAGGGTTTCCGCCGACCGCCAAGCTCCGCCTAGCGCCAACCTCGATCGATCTCCGACTCCGATTCGTGGTTGGGTGAGCTCGCCATCCCTTCCTCTCTCTCCCGGTCTTTTCCGCTTCGCGAATGGCAGCCGGAATCGCCGAGTCGGCCAACCTCGGCGAGCCTCCGCCGCCGCACCGGCACTATGCAAGACGGCGGCGCCGCCCGAACCCTCCCCAGATTTAATCCGGACCGTCCAAATCCGATCGGACGGCCCTCAGCGGCCGATACCCCTTCACTGGCAGATTTGCTAAAGAGCCCCTCGACTTTTGCCAATTTAACCCGCGGTCCTGACCGGCGCGGTTAAATCCGAATTTCCGATTTATTTTATTTCGAAAATGTTTGATCTATTTACAGAACTGCCACTGCACCATTTTATCCATAACTTGCTCATTTTAACTTCGTTTTGATCCATTCAAATTGCGTTAGTTTCGTAATCTCGTGCTCTACGCAGTAGTACCACTGTAGATTAGTTTTGCAAAAGTTTTATTTCACGTCTAAGTCAGTCTCGTTTAGGCCTTTTATAATCTTGTTTAGGCCGTAACTTCCGCGTTTTAAATCCGATTTCAGTGATCCAAACGTCTATGTGATCGTAGCGACGTATAGATCTGTTTTATAACTTTTATTTATTTATGCAAATCTGTTGGTGTACTGTTCTAATGTTAGACCTGTTTGCAATGCATGTGTGTACGTGGATGCTTGTATGTTGCGTTGTATTCGAGTTCAGACGGTGAGCAGTACGTGGGTGACCAGGATCAGATCTACTACGACCTGCAGGAGGATCAGAACCAGGAGTACGCGGATCAAGGCAAGTATACATGGGATCATCCTTGTTACCTATGCATTTTAATCTACCAATCATGTGCATGAGTCAAAATGATAACCATAGGAATTACCTAGATGTTCAACCTGTACCTTGTTACCGTGGGATATGTGCATGTGGATAGATCTGCTAGTGCTGTAAATCTTCAAATAAGATCTGATAATCTGACTAATGATATGCGCAACTTCTGATCTTATCTTGTTCTTGGTAATGTGAACCCGGGTGTGGGAGTCTTCGTGCTCTTGGCCCCTTAAATGATCTTCTGCGGGCAAAAGCTGGGACATACAGTACAACCGTGAGGGCTACATGGCTCTGGTTTTAGTTGGTTCGAGGACCTCTCCTCGCTTGATGGTGGTTACCTGAAAGGGCACAAAAGGGGCTCGACGACTCGGGTATAGGACGGCCGCCTGGTCTCATGTGTATAGCCGGGAAGGAATGTGCCATCGGAAAGGGGTGTTCCTATATCTGCTTGCCGATTGGAAACCTAGTGGTCACTATCTTGTTAGGGGAACCTCGAAAGACTTCATAGTGTACCCTGCCGCACCTCCTTGGAAGAGGTGATATGGGATTTGCAACCCCTGGCATATGGGGATCACGGCTCACGGGTAAAGTTGTACAAACTCTGCAGAGTAATAAACTGATATATCAGCCGTGCTCACGGTCACGAGCGGCTCGGAAAACTTGCAGGCTAACCACTGAAACGAAATTTACTTTGGTTCACGTTACTATCATATTTGTGATTCTGATGATGTTGCCATATTATTATTCATGTGGTATAATTGGGTTTGCAAGCACAACTTGATGACTAACTAAAGCTAAAATCTTGACCAACTAAAATGCTAACTGCAGTAAACCAGTGTCAAGCCCTTTTGAGCTGCATAACCCCATGTTGCTTGCTGAGTACGAGATGTACTTACGCTTGTTATATTTTCTTCTTTTTGGATAAAAATCCCGGATGGGTAACAGATGGTTTTGAGTATGAGCAAGATAAGTTCCCAGAGGATTTATAGTCTTGCGGATCACCAGTCGACGTCCCTGTGGAGTGGAGCTTCGTCGAGAGTTATTTATCTTCCGCTTGTTTGTGTTTAGTTCTTTTGATGAGTTGTAATAATAACGCTATGTATTGAGCACAGTGATGATGCCTTCGTTGTAATTTGTCCCTTATGTGTGCGACTGTTTCCTGGGCGCACATAAGTTTTTACATTCAATTTTGTTCTTAAAATTGGGTGTGACAGTTACCAACTGAGACTAAAGGGCACTCTTTAGTCCCGGTTGGTGTCACAGACCGAGACTAATTCTTTAGCCACGGTTTGTGTCTTGCCCCGGGATAAATGATCACCTTTTAGCCCCAGTTTTTAATACAAACCGGGACTAAAGCTCCTCGGTTTATAACCTGCCAACTCCTTCCTCCCTGAGCTAGAGATTCAAATTTCAGTGAGCTTCCTTGCTTGTTCTTGCTGTTGCTATTGCTTGTTCTTCATTTGTTCTTCATTGTTCTTTGTCTCCGGCGTCAATTGGTGATCTTCTTCGACTCCGTCATCGTCTCTTTGCGTTGAGAGGTAACTATTTTCGTCTCCTACCATGTCTTTTGAATATGAGAGAAATCTAATTAAAATATATAGTTTGCAAGAACAAGCATAGAGAGTTGAGTAGTTTAAATTGGTTCATCACAATCACTTGATAGTTTTCTACTGCTAGCTAGGTAGTATCCATTGTATATTTCATACTTATGCAAAACGAGTAATAGTGAATTTTAGTGTCTTTTTAGTTAATTTTCTTTAGAAAAATATAGAATTTATAATAGTCTACAACAATAAATATAGAGAGTAGACAATGTGGAAATTAGTATTGTTATATCATATTTTTTCAATTATCGAAATAAATAGATAAATTTAAAGTCTTTTTTATTTATAATTGTTTAGAAAATTAGGAATTTGCACGTAATAGTTTAAAAAATGAGTATGGATATAGTAGATGGCAACCGTGACCGGGTCCTCAGCCTCTCATCATTGGGATCCAAAGCGTTTGCGGCCGGATACTCCTCTCATTTGCTTGCGGCGAGTGTAAGCAGAAAATTGTGAAGGAGTACCGAGTGAAAAAAGAGGGAATCAACAAGGGTCGTATATTCTACAAGTGTCCGGACCATGAGGTGGATTATTATTTACCTTGATTAATATGGTTCATTTGTATCGGTTTTGCTTGATGATGTTGTTTAAATTCCTTATTCTTTGTTCTAATTGCAGTGGGAGGGCACCGGCGGATGTAAAGGTTGGTACTGGGAGGAAGAGTACGTTCAGCACGTACGAAATTCTATTGCACAGGAGGTTGCCGCTGAAGGTGATGAGGTAGTGAGTCAGCGGCAGCAGCCCATACATGCTGATGAAGGAATGATCTATCTATTTTAGTTGGGATCAGACGCGAACTAATTATGTTGCTTAAGTGCATTTTAGTTTTAGTTTTTTTAGTGCTAGCTGCAATTGTCTTCGTTGTAGTCAAGCTTGCTTGAATTAATCAATCATGTGATGTCATGAGTGTTGTGCAATAACATAAGAAACTACTAAGTGCATGGTTATAATATTTAATGCAGATGTTGTCACGCAATTGGATGTATAATGTCGATCGCCGCTCCAAAGAGTTTATTGCTGGCGTGCACTATTTTTTAGGTGTGGCTGAGACAAACAAGAAGTATGGTTTCATGTGCTGCCCATGCGCCGTCTGTAAGAATTTGAAGGAATATTCATACTCAAGGACTCTTCATACGCATTTGTTGAAGTCGGGTTTCGTAACAAACTATATTTGTTGGACGAAGCATGGTGAAAGGGGTTGTAATGGATGATGGTGAAGAAGGTGAAGAAGAATTGGCCCACGCCGATATTATTGCTCAGTACGGTGACTGTGATGATGCAGTGGGGGGAGATGGTGAAGAAGATGCGGCAGCGGCAGAAGATGTGGCAACTGATGTTGATGCTCTTGGTAATGCCATTCGTGATGCGCAAAGAGAATGTGAAAGTGACAAGGAGAAGGTCAAGTTCGAGCGGATGCTAGAGGATCATAGGAAATTACTATATCCCACTGCTGAAGATGGCCAAAAAAAGCTGGGTACTACACTGGAACTGCTGCAATGGATGGCAAAGAATGGTATATCCGACAAGGCATTTGGACAGTTATTGAAGATAATGAAAAAAATGCTTCTGAAAGCTAATGAATTGCCCACCACTACGTACGAAGCAAAACAGGTCGTCTCCCCTTTGGGATTAGAAATCCAGCAGATACACGCACGCATGTCCTAATGACTGCATCATGTACCGTGGGGAGGAATACGAGAATTTGGATGCATGCCCAGTATGTGAAGCATCACGGTATAAGATAAGGCAAGATGATCCTGGCGACGTAGAGGGTGAAGAACGTCCAAGCAGGAAGAAAATCCCTGCCAAGGTTATGTGGTATGCTCCTATAATACCACGCTTGAAATGTTTGTTCAGAAATAAGGACAATGCAAAGTTGTTCCGGTGGCATGAAGAAGACCGTAAGGTAGACAATATGTTGCGGCACCCAGCTGATGGATCCCAGTGGAGAGCGATAGACAGAGAATTCCCAGAGTTTGCAGATGAGGCTACAAACTTGAGGTTCGCTTTAAGTACGGATGCTTTTAATCCTTTTGGGGAGCAAAGCAGTAGTCATAGTACTTGGCCAGTTACTCTACGTATCTACAACTTTGCTCCGTGGTTATGCATGAAGCGAAAGTTCATTTTGATGTCGTTGCTCATCCAAGGGCCGAAGCAACCTGGCAACGACATCGATGTCTACCTGAGGCCATTAGTTGAGGAACTTCTACTTCTATGGAGCAAACTAGGCATATGCGTGTGGGATGAGTACAAACAGGAACACTTTGACCTGCGAGCATTATTGTTTGTAACAATCAATGATTGGCCGGCTCTAAGTAATCTTTCAGGCCAGACAAACAAAGGATATAATGCATGCACACACTATTTCGATGACCTTGATAGTTTATTTTTGTAACACTGTCATAAGGATATAACGCATGCACACACGTTAAAGAACCTTTTACTACTTGTGAGCTGCACAATCCAGATGGAAATGCCACGAAAAAGGTGTCTGTCGGTGTTGTAAACCCTATTGACCGCACAAGAACACCAAGAATCCATGGTCAACCAGTGCCAGCCGGATATGCTAGCGTCTCGGCGGATAGGGTTGAGACAGGTTGTGGCAGTGTGGCACTGGAAATCGAAGGGGGAGATGAGGAGAAGACTTTAGGTGAAGCGGAGAAGACATTTATTTGCTGGCGCAAGCACTTCATTATTATTCCTGGAGTGTCACCGCCACAACCTCCTCCTACTGATCAAGATCCTCACCATTGGTAGTGCGCGTGAACGAGAAACAATTTTTATTACACTAACTTCCTATATGTATATATTAATTGGATGCTCACATCATTCGTTGTTTTGCGTAGCAGGAACTATAGTCCAGTTCGTCATTCACCAACGCATCATAGTGCTGCGGGCGGTGACGATGTGTTGGAGGACACGACTTCAACCCCATCTCCTGCACAAAGATCTCCACCGCGGGCTCCAACGCCACAACCTCCACCGTGGGCTCCAACACCACCACCGGCCCCACCATCTCCTCCACCGCGGGCTCCAAGGCCACAACCTCCACCGCGGGCTCCAACACTGCCACTGGCCCCACCATCTCCTCCACAGCGGGCTCCAACACCCCCGCCTCCATCGCGCGGCCCTATGAAGCGGTCTGCCACCACAGAACCGAAGGCCCCACCTCCAAAGAAGAAGGCTCCTGCATCAGGGAAAAAAGCCCAGGAGAAATTAGCTTATGAACAGACTGATGAGGAGTTAGAAATTTCGGTGAAAAAAGATGTGCGAAATTTTTTAGAGGAATCAAAGGTCGCTGCTAAAGCAAAGAGAAACCCAGAGAAGCCTTACCTCTTGTTAAACCCACAGGAGTTAAGGAAAAGGGTGGACCAACATGGTATCAAGATGCGTGAAGCCCGAAAGGCTCCACGAAAATCAGACTACGAACGCTCTCTAATCAAGTCTGCAAAAGAACAACAATCCAGCAAGAAGAAAGTGGGAAAGGGTGTTCCACAGCTCGGGGAAACATCAAGACCTTTGTCCCTGTTATTTGTGGAAAATCAGTATGGTTCAAACATAGGCAGAGTATAGAGGAAATCTGGAGAGACCAGTAGTTTGTCTAAGATGGACTCAATGGAAAAAAATTTCATTGACAGCGGTCTTCCGTACGACACGATTGCCAATATTACTACTGGGCTGGAGTTTCCACGAGCAGAAGTAGTTGATGAATGGAGGAGAAATTTTGCACCGGGCAGGAGTCTAATAACCCAATCACTTACATGTACTTGGTACACAGATGTTTGCAATCAACAAATGGTGCATGGAGGCTTCTAAAGATGGTCATGTCAATTGGATTTCTGTCCAAATTCGGAACCATCACTACTTCTATGGCGATGACCTAATCTTATTCCAGATAGAGGAATTACACCAGCTATGTCATATGGACGCACTGGACAAATCGCTCCTTAGCTGCTATTATTTGTAAGTGTTTCTTTTATAGTTTTCATTGAACTCTCTAATATGTGTATATAGTACGTAGTATCGACTCGACTTGATATTTTCCAGGTATCAGATGACTCAGCTCAGAGATAAACATGACAATTCTGTTGGGCTTGTTGATCCATATGTTGTTTTCAAGGCTCCAAACCGTTCAGCGACTTGGAGCGATGAGTCGTGTACGAATCTCATGAGGTTCTTCGTGAACCAAAAGATAGAGAAAAAATTCTCTTCCCATACAACTTTAAGTGTGTGAGACATATATAGTTAATAATAAGTATGTGCACATTTTATTTTACTTAACCCTAATAATATATATATATATATGAATCATGTGTATGAACAGCTATCACTGGATACTGATGGTCATCGATCTCAAACACAACAATGTATTAATCTATGACTCGTTGAGCAAACCGCAAGAAGATTACCAAGATATGATAGACATCATCCAAAGGTAATTTTTCGATCCCTAGCTTGCATGCTTAAAGTATAGGCTAAGCTTGTATATATGTATACTAATTAAATAATGATCCAACTATTAATGTTTCATTGGCCGGATTAGGGTTTGGGAAAAATTCAATGCTCGGTAACATATGAGTCAGTGTAAGACCCCACTTACAATAAAGCCACGACTACCGGTAAGTTTACACCTTCGTCAATGTAGGTGTATCATTATTATATCATGTCATATATCATATCTTTATTACGAGATGAATCTTTTCATTCTACAGTGGATTTTGAGACAAAAACAGGGTACCAACTTATGCGGATTCTATGTTTGCGAGTACATGATGATAGAATCAAATATAATTCTTGAAGAAATCATCAAAGTACGTAACATGTTTCTTTTCATTTTTTATAGACTTAATATTGATAATATAGATATAACTAATATCTTCTTTAATTCCAATTGAAGAATGACTGGTTGAAGCAAAAAGTGATGCTACAAGGCCAATTGAAAGCAATACAAGAGCCAATAGCAGGATTTCTTCGGGAACCAGTCATAAATCCAAACGGCGAGTTCTACTATAATACCAACGAGTCGTTGATTCCAAACAATGATGATCATTTGTATGCCCTGTAGATCTTTAGATGGAGTACAACTTGTAATAGATTTACAGTACTAACTTTGGAGTACAACTTGTGTAGATAGATATTTGGACAACTTCTATATGTATATTGCTTGTAATTTTATGTACATATATTTATATATACATATATATATATATATAGTTCTATAGTTCAATTATATATGCATGCAATAAGCTTATTGTATTATGCTGCTAATATATATAATTTATATATTGGAAAACCTATTAAATAAATAAACGAAAAAATAGAACTGAAATGAAAATAAAAAGAAAAAACCAGGGGACCCTTTAGTCCCGGCTGGTATTACCAACCGGGACTAAAGGGGGGCTTTAGCCCCGGTGACCGGAGCCGGGACTAAAGGGGGGCCTTTAGTCCCGGCTCGGCAACCGGGGCTAAAGGCCCTTGCCGACCGGGGCTAAAGCTCAATTCTGTTGTAGTGTGGCCCTCTTTTCAGGCACTGTGCTGGCCAGCCAGGCTGTTTTTTCAAGACCGATCAAGCACGTTTCTTCTGTTCTAGCGGCAACAAACGATGTGTGTTTAGGCAAGTAGGTCCTCATTAGTGATGTTACTATTCGTGCATGTTTTGAGGTGCTTGCTAGAGATCATGAGGAGGAAATAATGTTGGATTATGAGCCCTCTCTCGATAGAGTGGAGGTCAATGTGGTATATATTTGTTCTCTGGTTATTATTTTATGGGAGATGATTCTCGAGGAGTATTATTTGTCCTCTAGTTACTATTTTGTGGGAGATGATTTGAGGATGGCTCAGTTTGACTTAGCCACTCAGAGTGCTTTGTTCAAGAAGTCGGAATACTCCGTGAACCAACTTAAGCCACTGCATGTGAAGGGCTACATTAATTGGACGAAGCCGGTTCACAACATGTTGATAGATAGCGTACCGATTGTGGAATTATGTCATTCGCTTTACAAGAAGTTTGGTGGTATTGATGATGAGCTGATCAAGACCAACACGACGATGATCTGAGATATTAGAGGAGGCGATCCTATTCTACACAAAGGAGATGCATCGATGGGGCTCACCATTACAAGCAAGACATTGGCCGTCGCCTTCTTTGTCATGTAGTGCAAGGTAGCTATAATTTAATACTTGGGCACAATTGGATTCATGTCAACAGGTGCATGCCTTTTAACTTGCATTAGTTTCTCATTCAATGAGGTGGGGATGAGATTGAGATTGTCCATGCAGATTCATCGACATGTGTTTCTATATGGTCGTTGCTCTCCAGCGCTTGGGGCGCAAAATGATATTGTATGTCTGTCTAGTCGTGACCTTGCTGATTTTTAATCTTGTACCGGTTTCTTTGAAGCCAATTCATAATTGACTCGATATCATCATGTAATCATTAATGAATGCTAATTTAGAATGATTAAAACATGGTGTTGAATAGTATTGTACTTTGAAGACCAATGTCAGTGAAGCTATTAATATGATGACTTTGATGAGCTTGATAAGTTGGGCCAAGGTTTCACGTTGGCTGACCCATTGAAAAACGTAGATATTGGGGATGGTTCAATGCCTAGGCCAATATTTATAAATCAAAACTTAAAAGCCAATTATAAAGTTTAGATAATTGCATTTCTTAGGAAATATGTTAATTGATTTTCATGAAATTACAAAGAAATACCTGGATGAAGTTGCGACTCATAGAGCATCAGCTTCCATCAAACCAGAGTTGAGGCCTCACAAACAACTCCATTATTCATGTTCACACTACACAATGTGGATTGATGTTGTGAATGATCAACATATCCTATATCTAGAACTAAATAAGAAAATTAGGCTAGGATTATAAACTGTGTCAACGTACCACAAAAATTGTTATTTATGATACAAAAGACAAAATTATTGAAGAAAATATAAGTGTTTATTCAGGAGAAGGAAGGTACATCACCCCACACAACTCTTAGACAAAACAACATAATTAGTTTTTATTTATGGTTTGTAACAACATGGGGCCCAGTTTGGAATTTGGCCCATAGTGGCTAATGTGTATCTTAATAAGGTGTTGTAGAGGGTTTAGTCCCACCTCAGTTGTTTAAGGTGTGTTACATCAATATATAAGGCTTCTAAATTAAAGTCCATTCCACTATCCCTGTATTAATTGTTTTACGTGAAACGAGGACGAAAGCGTAAGTGGAATGATCGTGGTAGGTGTTTCGCTCAATCTGCAGAGTGGATCTGAGCCATTTAGGCCATGAGGCGTTACAAATGGCAGTATTAGAGCTGACCTTCACGAGCATCGTTTGCCCGGTTGAGGGTGTATTGGACTCATGAGGACGTCGGGCCCTGCTTTGAGGGGATGTATGTAACATCCAACCCAGTTTGGATTTTTTTGACACTGTTTGGAATTTAGTCCACATTGGCTAATGTGGATCTTAATAAGATATTGTGGAGGTTTTAGTCGCACCTCAGTTATTTAGGATGAGTTAGACCAACGTTTAAGGCTTCTAGAGTCTATCCTACCATCTCCAGATTAATACTTTTAAGTGGAGTGAGAATGAAAGCGTAAGTGAGATGGTAGTGGTAGGTGCGGTTCGCTCAACGTAGAAGGTGGATATGTGAGCTATTTGGACTCTGGGCCGTTACATGCTACAATTATATAATTACGAATTTATCCACTTGCCCCATTCGTAGGTGACGTGCACCGGTATTAACAACATGTGTAATGCATTGCATCGCAGTGAGTTATTATTTCTCTTTTTTAAAAAGGAAAGAAATCACATTTATTTATATGTATTTATATAAACATTGAGCTTCTCACTTCGGCACCTCTACATTTCTGGTGGAATAGGTAACCGTGTACATGATGGGAAGACTACAAGTATTGGAGTGGGGATAGGCACATCGTCCTATGGCAGGACTTAGGCTGCTACCGAAGTAAATAGGAACCAGAGGCATCAGCAATGGCAACGATGTTCATGGTGTAAAAGGTATCACCAAGAAAACAACACTCTCAGTAAACACTCTAGACTGCACTTCTTGTGACCAACAACTTGGGTGAAAATGGAATTCAATATCACAGTGCAAAGATAGTAGCATTATGCATTGTTTCCAAGAAGTCATTCGGCCTAACTCATAAGAACATCAACATATCTATGCAGCAGCAAAGATAGTAGCATTATGCATTGTTTCCGAGATGTCAAGGTTACATTTGAGAGATCGAGCACCGGTTTGGATCTACTGTCACACCCAATTTTAAGAACAAAATTGAATGCAATAACTCATGTGTGCCCAGAGATCAATCACACACATAAGCCACAAATTTAGGAAGTATCATCACATATGTTTATTACATAACGAATATTATTCAAAGTCTTTACATAGCAGCGGATAAATAAAGTATCTCTCGCGGTAACTCCATCACAGGGAAGATGACTGGTTGACAGCAAGACTAGAACTCTTCAGGGAAGTCATCATTACCATAGCAATCTGTTACCCATCCGAGATTTTTATCCAAGTAGAAAGAAATAAACAAGCATAAGTACATCTCGTACTTATGTCACACCCCAATTTTAAGGATAAAATTATGGCGGAAAACTCATGTGTGCCCAGGAAACAATCACACACATAAGTTAGACAAATTACAAGAAGGTGGCATCATCACATTGTTTATTACATAACGATAGTATCAACACAAGTATTACATCAAGCGAAACAAAAGATAACTGAACTGCTAACAAGATCTACTCCACAGGGAACGCTGACTGGGGGAAACCGCTAGCCTAGAAGTCCTCTGGGAAGTCACCAACTGCACCTTCATCTGTTACCCATCCGGGATTTGCCCAAAAAGAAGATAAACAACAAGCGTAAGTACTCCACGTACTTAGCAAGCTAACATAGGGTTCATGAGGCTAAAAAGGCTGACACTGTCTGACTGCAGTTAGCTTTTAAGTTGGCAAAGTTTTAGCATTAAGGTAAACGAATATTGTGCTTAACCCTTAACCCATGATCCATTTGTCCAACAAAGATAATTATAACATCATAAGGTACCACCATCATAAGGTAACAATTATTCAAGTATCCAAGTTCTGCTAGTTTCCCGGGCTGCTCGTGACCGTGAGCACGGCTGTTATAACAGTTTTACACTCTGCAGAGGTTGTGCATCTTTACCCACAAGCCGTGTTACCCTTGTGCCCGAGGCGGCCAACCTCTTGATCCACTTCTGAGGTAGATCGACGGGGCACACTATGAAGCCTTTCGTTGGTTCGTCTAACATGTTAGGGCCGCTAGGTTTCCTTGGCAGGCAGATGTAGTAACCCCCCTTTCCTATGGCACAAGGCCATCGCAGCTATACACATAGGAACAGGAGCAGCCCTACACCCAAAGTGGCAAGCCCCTTATGCGCCCTTTCGGGTCACCGCTAACAAGTTAGAAAAGGTCCAGTGTACTAAGCTAAAACCAGAGCCATATAGCACTCATGGTAGCACTGTCTATCCCAGCTTTTGCTAACAACAAGTTTTATTAATCGTTTAACAACGTATCATCATGAGAACAAAATTCATCATAGGACTGGATCAGTTATAAGTCAGTTGGCAATAGCATTCTACCCATATGCAAAGATCCCACGGAGTCAAGAACATTACAGATAACAAAGCTAAGTGGGTCCCTAAGGTTGCTCAATTGGACACATGCATAAATGAGTAATTTAATAGTAAGGTGAAATAGGTAACAAGGAGATCCCATGCTAACTTGCCTTGGTTGTCGAAAGACTGATCTTCCTGCTGGTCGCTGAAAGAGGGGTCCTGGTCGTACCACACCGACTCACCGTCTACTCGATCACAAAACATCACCACGCATTCCAGGCGCAAACATACACAATGCAAACAAGGCTATCATTAGAACAGTACACCAAACAGTAATAAACAGAAATAAAACTTTGATAAAACTGAAGTACGCGTTTCTACGATCACAACAAGTTTTGGTTCACCGAAAACGGAGTTACTATGCGAAAGATACGGCCGAAACGGTGATTCTAAAGCCCTAAACAAGATTAACATAAACTCTGAAACTAAACAGATCTACGCTGACTAGCAGAGGCATAAACAGGTAGGAAACTAAATTACGAACCTAACGCAACTTGAACGGGTCAAAACGGAGCTAAAACGTGAATTTTATAAGCATTTTAGCGTAATGGCATTTCTGTAAATAGAGTGAAATCAATTTGAATTTAAAACGGAATTCAAACTGAATTTTAATTTAAACTGACAACCGGCTGGACTGCGCCTCAAATCGGAAGGAACACAGGGGCCTGGTCGGGAATTTGCAAAGGCACAGCGAACAGTGCAAAAGGAGTGCGGGTTGATTCTCGATTTCTCCGGGGTTTCTTTAGCAAAGATCACCCCAAAGGGGTATCGGCCAACTGAGACCCTTGGATCTCTGATGGATGGATGGGATTAGTTCAAGGGGTGCGCGAGGGTTGGGCGGCGCTTGCGCCGGCGGAAACAAACCGCACGGCGGCGGGGCGAGCCCGCCACGGCGGCGCCATGGCTCCGAGGCCGGAGAGCTCGCCGGAGCTCACTGCTACGGCCCTAGGGCCACCAAAATCTACGGGGAAGGTACGGGAAGAGAGAGGGGATGACGGCGAGGCTCACCGCGGCGTCAACCACAGCAGAGAGGGCTCGGAGACGGCGCAAAACGACGGAAGGCGGTCGCCGGAGAACTGCGCAAAAGAAATCCGGCGATTAGGGAAAAATGCGAGACCGAGGGACCGAGAGGAAATGGCCCGGGGACTTCACCACCTCGGCGGGGAGCTCGGCGAGGCCTCGGACGGGATCGAGGAGACAGGCACGGCCGGATGGCGGTGGCGGGTGCTCGGACTCGACGGAGCTAGGCTCGGGAGCGGCGACGGTTGCTCTGGAGCTCTGCGAAGAGAGGGCGAATGAGGGAAATAGGAGCGGGGAAGGAGTCTGCATCCACTTAAGAGATGAGGGCGAGACGGGGTCATGGGGGAAGCGCGCGGGAGAAACGGGAGCGTGCGGCCGCGGCGGTTGCGCTCGGCGGCGACGCAGAGAAGGAGGGAGGAGGGGGAAGGCGGACGCTGACGGGCGGGGCCGCGACGTCAGCCGCAGGGAGGGAGAGAGAGGCGGCGCACGCGGCTGCGCGGGCCGGCCTGCTGGGCCGCACGGCGAGGGGAGGAAGGGGAGCGCCGGCCCAACGGGGAAAAAGGGAGAAGGGAGGGAGGCGCTGGCGGGCTGGGCCGCAAGGCTTCCCAGGCCGAAAGCGAGGAGAGGAGGAGAAAAGAATAAAAACTCTTTTCCTTTTTGTTTTCAAAGCATTTCAAAGCCTTTTCAAATGAAGTTTGAATTCATTTTCAAATTTTGGCAAAAAAACCAAACACTCAAATAAAACCAGTGCATCATCATGAATGCAAAAACATGTTGCCACTACTCTTTTATTTCCATAAAAATTATTTAACTCCTAGGTTAAATGCTTCACAAATTCATAAATAAAACATTTTCGCCTATTTTGTTTTGGAGAAATTTTTAGGGTGTTACAACTTAACAAGTGTAACATGGGGTTCATGAGGCTCAAATAAAGCTGACACTGGTTAAACTGCGGTAGCTTTTAGTTGGCACAATTTTAGCATTAGATAGCATCGATAATAACCATCCCAATTAAACATGTGATCAATGTGAACATGAAACCATTGAACGAGATAGTAATATCACATTAAAACATTATTAAAGCAACAACTATACCATAAGAATTCCAGGTCGCTCGTAACCGTGAGCACGGCTGATATATCAGTTTTACACTCTGCAGAGGTTGTACACTTTACCCGATGAGTCGTGATATCCAGATGCCCGGGTTAATTACTCCCATAACACTTCCGAGGTGAGCGGGCAGGATACACGCAAAGCCTTTCAAAGGTTCGTCTAACAAGTTAGGGCCGCTAGGTCTTAAGGCAAGGGGATGTAGAGCCCTCCTTCCAGGTAGCACAATAACACGCAGCCTATACTCACGTGGACAGAAGCCGCACTATACCCGTCTCGGCAAGATCCAACGCGCCTATACAGGTGTCCACTAACAAGCTAGAAAAGGTCCTTATACCGAGCTAAGGTCAGAGCCATATAACTCCCATGGTTGCACTGTTGTCCCGGGTGATCCCTTATAGTAGTTCCTAAACCATGTAGCTATAAAAGCCAATTTTACCAAGTTGCATAAATCATTAAATTCAGATTCACATGATCAAAGTTTAATTTGAGCACTAGCATAGTCCTACCCAATGCATACCAAGGATAACAAGGCACAAGATCAACACCTAGGATAAATCTAAATAGGCATCAAGGTAGACACATGCATATGGTGATTATAGTGACTTATGGTTATTAGGACATCAAGGAGGATCCCATGCTATACTTGCCTGATTCAGTGAACTCTGGTTGCTCTTGGTTGTCGAAGTAGGGCTCCTGATCACCAGCGTATGTCTCACCGTCTATACTCGATCACCACATCAACACACAAACATCGGGACAACAATCATGCAAAGCAAACAAGCTATAATTAGAATATTACACCAACAGCAAGAAAATAATATAAAAAGTTTGAAAACAGAAACTACGATCCATCACGATCACATAAACGCGACGATCACGAAAAACGGATTTATAACGCGAAAGTTATGAGCTAAACAAGTTACAAAACCTTAATTAATAGATTAAACCTAACTCAAATTTTTATTACTGAAATTGTAGATATTTTCGTACAGATAGCTAGATCTTTTCAAAACGAATCTAACGCAAGATGAACGGACTAAAACGGACTAAAAACGTAGAAGTTATAAGCATTTGAAACTGGTGGCAAAACTGTAAATAAATTGAAACCGAATTTGAATTTAAAACGATTTAAATCGAATTTGCAGAATCGACTGGACTGCGCCTCAATAAGGATGAAACGCAGGGGCTTATACGGAAGTTTTCGCAGACTCAATCAACAGAGCCTGATGGACTGCGGGTTTAGGCTTAAAAGACTCGGGGGACTCTTTAGCAAGATTGACACCGAAGGGGTATCGGCGGATTCTGAGCGTCAGATCTGAAACGGACGCTCCCGATTAAATCGGCAAGGTAGGCGGCGCTGTCTACCGGAGCAGAGGGGGGGGGACACTGCTCGCGGCGGCGCCGTGGCCGGCAGGCGGCGGCGCTTGCCCGGAATCGAGCCACAGGGCGTTAGAGACCTCAAAACTTGGTCCAATCGAACAAGGAACACGAGGCGGACTCACCAGAAGTGAAGATGGCGTCAAAGAGGTCTCGGTGTCGGTGGATTTCAAGATTTGGCGGCGGCGGCTTCTCTGCAACGACGGCGAGCTCGAGTTAGGTAAAACCGAGGAGAAATAAAAAGAAAAAGAGTTCGGCTGCCTTCAAGAGATTGAGACGGAGCTCGGGGTGCCGTTCACGGGGACGGGAACACACCAGAGCGTGAAGTTGACGGCGGCGGAAACTCGGAGGCGGCGGAGCTTGTCCCGGGAGCAAAATAGGGCGCGGGAACTCGGGTTTGCAAAGATGAGAAAGGCGGCGGGTTCGGGTGAGCTTTATAGGAGGGATTAGAGTGCTCGGCAAGGCAGGGAGGGGGCACGGGCGAGGCGGAGTCGCGCACGGGTGTAGCCGAGCCGGAGTCGGAGGAGGGAGAGAGGGCTGACAGGTGGGGCGAGCTGTCAGAGAGAGAGAGCGCACGGCGTGCTGCGGCTGCGGCGCGCGGGGCTGGGCCGAGGCCGGCGGCCCAAGGGAGAAGGGGGAGGGCGCTGCGCGCGCGCGGGGGGGGGGGGGGGGACGGGCCGGCCGAGTTGGGCCGAGCGCGAGAAGGAGAGGGGGAAAGAAGCAGGCCGGCCGGGCTGGTTCGGACCGAAAGAAGAAAGGGAGAGGAGGGAGAAAGGAAATGGTTTTCCATTTTTCAGAAACTGATTTCTAAAGCAAAATTTGAAAACCATTTGAATTCAAACTAGTTTTGAGTAAAACCAATCATCACAAAAAAAATATAATATGCACCAGCATGTATGCACCATCATGATCTTTGGCCTAAGATTTATTTTAGCTTTTGCAAATAATTTATTAACTAGGTTTTATGCAACACATAAAATGCAACAATTAAATCATATTGCCTATTTTCAAAATGATGCAATTTTTGGGATGTTACATCTACACAAGCTCCAAAAAAATTACCAGTTATTTTACACTAAGAACAAAGAATCCATGGGACAATAATCAAAACTGCTGAACACCTAATTTTTTCACTGCAGATTTTTTAGACAGCAGTTTATCAGAAAAGCTTAACCAGATCACAATGGATGATTCTCTGATAACCTGTTCCAGACAACGTCTATTTGATTAGGATCAAGTCTCTGGAGAAAACCTTCCGTGAACAGATCGACAGCCACACTCCAGGTTTTCTTGCATAGTATCACAAATGTACTGGTGTGAAACTCTCAGCGATAACTTTCTTACGTGTTCATCCATGTAGTCTCCGTATCAGGACACACTGCATGAATGGCTGAAGGAACAACATATACGGTTGTCACGGATGTTTGGTGGAATCCCATATATGGACTGTAAATAAACATGTGCATATTTTCTTTCAGGGTTTCATTATTTCTCACTCTATGAATCCTTCTTTCATATAATACTGAAAAGTTTTCTGAAGCAACGTGCATGGTGTTATCTAGTTTATATGAACATGATATATATGCACACTGAAGCCATATATGCCTGGCCGCTTTGGTTTGTTCACATTCGTGTGCGACATAAGTAATCATATTCGAAATGGAAGGTAGGAGTACTAGAGTGGGGAGGTAGTCCCATCCCATCCACACATGGCACCTGTTACAACTAAGGATCTTATAGCTTCTAGCTGTATGAGAAAATATATAGGAAGCAGAGGCAACACGAACACAGACAATGTCCAATGTGTCCTACAGCTAAGACATGACTAACTCATCCCCTCTTGAAGTCCAGGATAGCTGATTGTTGCTTCATGAAACCAAAATTCTTTAGGATCCCTGGACCTGTGCACATACATTGCACCCTGCTCAGTGCTCACCTGATCCTTCAGGGTGCGTTTGGTTGCTATCACTTGGCTGCTTTGGCTCTCTAGGGATCTGTCAATGTGCGCACATTGTTGAAGGGCAAGAGAGGGAGATGTTTTGCGAGAACGGTGACGTCACTCAGCTAGCAGTACAGGTGCCAACGCAACGCCACGTAGAGTAGAACAAGGCTTTTGCTAGACTAAGCTGAAAAAGAGTACTCAAGTTTTCTCTGGGTGTTATGTGTGTTATTCTTAATCTCCTATTTATGTTTTTTCATGATGGTAGTGCTGTCTTTTGCCTGTCCCCCCCCCACCCCCCCCACCCCCCCCCCCACCCCCCCCCCCCCCACACACACACACACAAAAAAAAGAGTGTTGTCTTTTCCCTAAGTTCCATTATAACAAACTTTGATACTAAACTTTGTTCACATTTGAGGTTTCGAGCACCGATCGATTTGAGTCTACACAAGTGCCAACAAAGTTAATATTTATTGAGACTGATGAACTGAATCTGTAGTTTTGACCACAGTGCTTCAAGTATTGGGGCAAATAACCATTATTTGTTTAGAGATGTACGGGACATACTGTCGTGTCCAAGCTAGTCTCCAAGAACAGTATCAGTATGTGAAGTTAAAACGTGTAACAGCAAGGATCTTATATCCTGATGCCATGATGAAAGACATTGTTGTGTTCGCTGTGCAAGATTTGACTCGCATTACTCTTCCGGGTTTTTTTCCTAAAGGTTTGGAGTTTGGACATGTCTGAATTCAATAACATGCTGAATTTTAGAAATTCTTTAATAACAACGATTGTATTGCAATGATGAAGATCTGATGACGCGTATTTGTTGTGATGAGGCGTCTATTATGTTAGACAATATTGTTTTCACAAATCGTCATTTCCTCTGTTGAATAATAATGACAGACTGCAGTTTTGTAACAATAAAGAAACCCGAAATGGTATGGCCTGTAAAAAATAAAGATTTTCCATGACCTCGTATTTCCTCGTAGTAGAATTATTATCAGCCACCTAAAGATCAGCTGGAGATGTACGTGGACAGTGTAGTGTGTCTTCCAAGTGTCATGATCATGGTAATTTAATTAAGTAATGATTAATTACTTTGTGCTACCATGGTTCTGCAGCTGCATGCAGGACCACACTACTAGCTAGTACAACTTTTTTTAGATAAATGATAGTTCATATCCGGCTTCATCTATCAACTGATAGAATCAGACCAATTATTACAGAGTTCCGTCCAAAATCACACTTGTTGTGAAACAATTCATAACCAACAAAATAAACAACATGGTGGTAAAGTTTGACTAAAGGTGAACAATATGCCTAGTTGACAGTCATCCATTCGAACTAAAGAACTGCAAAGCTGACATCTCTAGACGTTGACCGACTAATATGAGTTATTCCTGTAGATCATCAAGTCGCTGCAATCTTGCCCATTGCCGAAGCCAATGTGTTCCCCTGAAAAGAACCTGCAAAAAGGATTTTGGTCTACATTTATCAAAAACCACCTTATTTCTTGTTAACCAGACTGCCCAACAAAGCGCAGACGCTGCCGTTAATAACAATGAATTATATACTAGCTAGTACAACTATGTCTTGCATTCTTTCGGAGACATCATTAATTTGTGCAAGAAATTAAAGAAGCCACATTCATATATATATATATAGGACCCCGCTATTTGGAGCGCAGCGCTCTAAATATTATTTAAAGCGTTACTAGCCATCAATCAACCTGGTTCCCGCAACCATAAAAGTTACTACTAATTCTCATCCCGCAATCGTAAAAGGTAGCCACACCATTCTCTCTTTCTTCCGCAACCGTAAAAGTTACTGCTAATTCTCATTCCACAACCGTAAATGTTATCCGCATCAATCTCTTCCTTCTACGACATTTACGGTTGCGGGCTGAAATATTTACTGTTGCGGGATCGCCTTCCTAGTGCATACGAAAAAATGGTTGTTGGTAACAACATTTACGGATGTGGGATTTGGGATGCTCCGCTAGCACTCTAAATATTATTTAGAGTGTTGTATCCTAAAGTTCTATATATATATATATATATATATATATATATATATGTGTGTGTGTGTGTGTGTGTGTGTGTGCCCGACATCTTCGGTTTGTTCACATTCTTGTGCGACACAAGTCATTATATAACATGCAAGGTGGGAGTACTAGTGTAGATCAAGGTCTCATCCATATATCTACGTACTAGTGTGTATATATATATGTGTGTGTGTGCCCGACATCTTTGGTTTGTTCACATTCTTGTGCGACACAAGTCATTATATAACATGCAAGGTGGGAGTACTAGAGTGTAGATCAAGGTCTCATCCATATATCTACGTACTAGTATGAGAAAATAGGAATATGAGGCAGCAGGAACACTGAAGATGTTCAATGTGTCTTGCAGCTAAGATATGGCAGAGTCATCCCCTCTTGAAGCCCATGAAATCTAATTTCCTTAGCACCCCTAGACAAGTGCACAAGGGAGTGAACAGCTTTATTGTCTCCTGAAACATCGCTAGAGTGGATAGATGATGCTGATGGGCAAGACAGAACGGTGCCGATACAAAGGAGGATTATGACCTACGCCACCATACCACTCGATCAAATTGCTATTTATGATAGAAAAGCCAAAATTATGCAACAAAATACAAGTGTTTGTTTAGGAGGAGGATGGTCTATCACCACACAAGATAAAACACCGTACCATAGGGGAATTTCTATTTATGCTACAATTATATCACTACACAGAACGGTGCCGTTACAAAGGAGGATTATGACCTACGCCACCATACCACTCGATCAAATTGCTATTTATGACAGAAAAGCCAAAATTATGCAACAAAATACAAGTGTTTGTTTAGGAGAAGGATGGTCTATCACCACACAAGATAAAACACCGTACCATAGGGGAATTTCTATTTATGCTACAATTATATCACTACTGCAGAAAAGGGCTTTAGCCCCGCGGTTGGGAATGGGCCCGGTGGCTCTCCCAACCTAAGCAATCCGGGACTCCGGGTGTTCCGGCTAAAGGCTCCCACGAGAAAAAATAAATGTGCGTTTGTGAGATTCGAACTCAGCACCTCTCACCTCATGCACACTTACCAACTCGGCTGCACAACTCACATGATATAGTTCTGGACGTTTTCCTTTTGAATATACTCGTGAAGGACATTTAGTCCCGGTTGGTAATACCAACTGAGACTAAAAGGACCTTTAGTCCCGGTTGGTCACACCAACCGGGACTAAAAGGTCACCCTTTAGTCCCGGTTGGTATTATCAGTCGGGACTAAAGGTTGAGGACCTTTAGTCCAGGTTGGTAATACCAACCGGGACTAAAAGTTCACCTTTAGTCTCGATTGGTTTTACTAACCGGGACACAATTTTTTTGCCGAGACTAAAGCTTAGTTGATAGATCGTCCAAAGGAATGTTCTCTAGTAGTGTGACTAAAGCTCAGTTGATAGATCGTCCAAAGGCCTGTTCTGTAGTAGTGTATATAACTGCAAATTAACTCGATCACTTGCCTCATTCTTAGTTGACTCGTGCACTGGTGTTAATGTAGGGCATCCAAGAGTTATTATTTCTCTTCTTTTTAAAAAGGAAAGAAAGAAATCACATTTATTTGTATATAAATAACACTGAACATCTCGGCACATCTATATTTCTAGTGGAATAGGTAATCATGCTCGAGAGGGAAAGACTAGGATCAGAGTATTCTTGTGGCCGAGTTGGGGATAGGTAGCTCTTAGGCTATTGTCAAAGTAAATAGGAACTGGAGGCATCAACAATGGCAGCGATGTTCTACGCGTAAAGTATCACCGAGGCAACGCAAGTCTGCCATCTGACAACACCCTTGTTTGTACTTCAAGTGTCCGGCAACTTGTGTGATATGGGAGCTAGTATCAGTTTATTGTGCTTGTGCCTAAAAGGCATCAACATATCGTCGCAGCAGCAAAGCTAGGAGTATTATGCATGGTTTCCGAGATATCAAGGGAACATTATGAGGTGTCGAGCACCGGTTTGGGTCCACACAAGCACCAACAAAGTTACTGTTTATTGAGACTGACAAACTGAATCCGTAGTTTTATCACAGTGCTTGGAGTACTGGGGCAAATAACCATTGGTTTAAAGATGTGGGGGACGTACTGTCGTGTCCAAGCTAGTCTCCAAGAATATTATCAGAATGTGAAAATTAAAAACGTGCTGCAACAAGGATCTTATATCCTGCCAGGCCATTTTGAAGAGACATCATTGTGTTCGCAGTGCAAGATTTGACTATTGACTCGCATTGCTCTTCTGGGTTTTTTTCCCCTGAAGGTTCGGACATGTCGATCTGAATGCAATAATGTGCTGAATTTTAGAAATTCTTTAATATCAACGATTATACTGCAATGATGAAGATATGATGGCGCGTATTTGTTGTGATGAGGCGTCTGTTATGTTGGACAATATTGTTTCCGCAAAACGTCTTTCCTTTGTTGAATAACAATGACAGACTGCAGTTTTGTAACAATAAATAAAACCCAAACTGGTATGGCCTGTAAAAAATAGGATGATCCATGACATGGTATTTCATTGTATATAGTAGGATTATTAGCAGCAACCAGAAAATCAGCTGGAGATGTGGACAGTGCGGTATGTCTTCCAAGCGTCATGATCATGGTTGTTTAAGTAATGGTTAATTAGTTTATGCTACATACCCTGGTTCTGCAGCTGCAGCCTGCAGGACACTACTAGGACAGCTATGTCTTGCATTTGTTTGGAGACAGTATGTGTGCAGGAAAAGAAGCCACATTTATTTATAGGGAAAATTGGCTACAGGATATGTAAAGTGGACACCATTTGCTGGTGGACACTCCATACAGTTTTTTGTAGTGTAAAAAAACTGTACGGAGTGTCCACCAGCAAATGTTTTCACTTTTGGTGTCATGTAGCAAATTGCCCCTTATTTATATATATGCACACTGAACTACTCAAGCCATATTCAGATATATATTCATATGCCTGACGGCTTTGTTTTCTTCACATTTTTTTGTGTGACACAAGCAAGTATATTCCATGGAAGATGGGAGTAGTGGAGTGTAGAGGTATACTCCCATCCACCACACAACACAGATAGGTACTAGCTGTATGAGACAATAGGAAGAGGAGGCAACAGGAACTCGGACGATGTTCAATGTGTCTTGCAGCTAAGGTATGGCAGAGTCATCCCCTCTCGAAGCCGGTGAAACCAAATTTCCTTAGGACCCTAGACATGGGCACAAGGGAGTGAACAGCTTTATTGTCTCCTAGAACATCGCCACAGTGGATAGATGGTGCTCATGGGCGAGACGGCACGGTTGCCGGCCACAGCAGAACGTGATGCATAACTGAATGAGGCGGTTCATCACCTTGGGCTGCAGACCGCTGAATCTGGATATATCGTATCGCTAAAAAAAACATATCTTCAATCCTGTTATTCTGATTAGTCTGCTTTTATGTCTTCTTTGGTAAAAAAAAGAGGAAATGGGTAAAAAATAAAGTTTGGTAAAAAAAAGAGGAAATGGGTAAAAAATAAAGTTTGGTAAAAAAGAGGAAATGGGTAAAAAATAAAGTTTGGGAAGAATAAAAATAAAGTATCACCGAGGCAAGGCAAGTCTGCCATCTGACAACACCCTTGTTTGTACTTCTAGTGACCGGCAACTTGTGTGATATGGGAGCTAGTATCAGTTTATTGTGTGTGTGCCTAAAAGGCATCAACATATCATCGCAGCAGCAAACCTAGGAGTATTATGCATTGTTTCCGAGATATCCAGGGTACATTATTTGAGGTGTCGAGCACCGATTTGGGTCTACAGAAGCACCAACGAAGTTCCTGTTTATTCAGACTGACAAACTGAATCTGTAGTTTTCATTACAGTGCATGGAGTATTAGGCAAATTAAATAACCATTATTGGTTTAGAGATGTGGGGGGACGTACTGTCGTGTCTAATCTACTCTCCAAGAACACTATCAGTATGTGAAGTTAAAAACGTGCTGCAACAAGCATCTTATATCCTGCCAGGCCATTATGAAGAGACATCGTTGTGCTCACGGTTCAAGATATTTGACTCGCATTACTCTTCCGGTTTTTTTTCCTGAAGGTTCGGACATGTCTGAATGCAATAATATGCTGAATTTTAGAAATTCTTTAATATTAACGATTATATATTGCAACGATGTGAAGATGTGATGACGCGTATTAATTTATTGTGATTAGGCGTCTGTTATGTTAGACAATATTGTTTCCGCAAAATCCGTCCTTTCCTCTGTTGAATAAGGGATTTGTTATATTTCAGGCGCCTGAAATATAGTATCTTTTCAGGCAATGACTACAACCTTTAGATCTTGTTCCAATGGTCAAAATCACAAGAAATAAATGATATTTTTTTTCTATGGAAGGACAAAGACAAAACTGTTCTGACGCCTGAAATATAGGAAATGTGGTTGAATAATGACAAACTGCAGTTTTGTAAAAATAAAGAAAACCCAAACTGGTATATATGGCCCTGTAAAAAATAGGATGATCTATGACATGGTCTTTCCTTGCAGTAGGATTATTAGCAGCAACCTAAAGATCAGCTGGGAGATGTGAACAGTGCAGTATATATGTCTTCCAAGGGTCATGATCATGGTTGTTTAAGGCCCGGTTTGGTACAGCTCAGCTTCACTAGTGAAGTTGTTATTTTAGAAAATAGTTTTATGCAACTTTCTAGGTGAAGTTGAACTGTTTTGGAAAAATTGTTTGGCAAAACAGCTTCACTAGTAACTTTACGCATGGTTGGGAGAGAGAAATGAGGGTGTAAATTATCAAAAGCCATTTTTTTAGCTTCATCCCAGCTTAAGCTTTTGTGTGAGAGAGAATGAAACAACTTGATGGGTGAAGTTGTGTTGGAAAAAAGATGTTTAACAAAAAAAAACAGCTCATGAAGCTGTTATAAGCTATGCTAAACAGGCTCTAAGTAACGATTAATTACTTTGTGCTACGTACACTGGTTCTGCAACTGCAGGACACCACTAGGACAGCTATGTCTTGCATTTGTTTGGAGACTTTATGTGTGCAAGAAAAGAAGCCATATTTATTTATATATATGCACACTGAACTGCTGAAGCCACATTCAGATATATATATATATATATATATATATATATATATATATATATATATATATATATATATATATATATATATATATATATATATATATATATATATGCCCGACACAAGTAAAGTATATTTTTTGTGCGACACAACTAAAGTATATTGCATGGAAGATGGAAGCAGTGGGGTGGAGAGATATAGTCCCATCCACCACACATACTGTAGCTAGTAGTTGTATGAGGCAATAGGAACAGGAGGCAACAGGAACACGGAGGATGTTCAACGTGTCTTGCAGCTAAGATATGATATAGTCATCCCCTCTTGAAGACCGGGAACAGCTTTGTTGTCTCCTGGAACATCGCCACAGTGGATAGATGGTGCTGATGGGCTAGACAGCACGGTTGCCGGCCACAGCAGAACGTGATGCATAACTGTGGGCCCCTTTGGATTGTAGGATTGCCAAAGTAAATTTACAGGATTCAACTTCCAAAGGATTTTTTCTACATCTCCCTTTTGTTCACAAGAAATACAAAGGAAATATTCCATGGGATTCTGTTCCTATAACTCAATGCTGTAAGAAACTAAACAAGAGCACATGATTTCTAGTCATGGGACTCATGCCCGATAACCACTCCGACACGACCGCAAAATTCTTTTCATTTTGAGCGGAGCTGCAAGTCCTATAGTTCCGAGAAGAGGAGTTGCCTGCTGCAGCGAACAAGAGCGGCGGCGGCGGCTGCGACGCAACCAACCACCACCTCTGACAGCGTCGGTGCAACACCATCGATGGCAGCGGTTGAGTCCTCCACCGATTCCCTGGCCGCGCCCCTCAGCCGCCGCCCGCGCCACCTCGTCTTCGACCGCCGCTACGGCTGGATGTAAGCGACACACGAGCCCCACCCCCGCCGCCAACATATCGTCGCAGCAGCAAAGCTAAGGAGTATTATGCATTGTTTCTGAGATACCAAGGGTACATTTGAGGTGTCGAGCACCGGTTTAGGTCTACACAAGCACCAACAAAGTTACTGTTTATTGAGACTGACAAACTGAATCCGTAGTTTTCATCATAGTGCTTGGAGTATTGGGCCAAATAACCATTATTTGCTTAGAGATGTGGGCGAGGTACTGTCGTGTCCAAGCAAGCCTCCAAGAACACTATCAGAATGTGAAGTCAAAAACATGCTGCAACCAGGATCTTATATCTACCAGGCCATTATGAAGAGACATGGTTGTGTTCGCGGTGCAAGATTTGACTCGCATCGCATTACTCTTCTGGGGACCGGGGTTTTCCCCTGAAGGTTCGGACATGTCTGAATGCAATAATGTGCTGAATTTTATAAATTCTTTAATATCAATGATTATTGCAACGATGTGAAGATGTGATGATGAGGCGTCTGTTATGTTAGACAATATTGTTTCCGCAAAACACCTTTACCTCTGTTGAATAATTAACAATGACAGACTGCAGTTTTGTAACAATAAAGAAAATCCAACACTGTTACACAACCGACCTTTAGTCCCAGGTGCTCCCAGCCGGTGCTGAAGGCTCTCACGAGAAAAAAACAATGACAGACTGCAGTTTTGTAACAATAAAGAAAATCCAACACTACTACACAACCGACCTTTAGTCCCGGGTGCCCCAGCCGGGGCTAAAGGCTCTCACGAGAAAAAATAAATGTGTGTCTGTGAGATTCAAACTCAGCACCTCTCATCTCGCACACAACTCACTTACCAACTCCGCTACACAACTCACATGATATAGTTCTGGACGTTTTCCTTTTGAATTCACTCGTGAAGAACCTAACACCAAACGGGACTAAAAGGTCCTTTAGTCCTGGTTGGTAACACCACCCGGGACTAAAATGTCACCCTTTAGACTAAAAGGTCACTCTTTAGTCGTGGTTCGTAATACCAACCGGGACTAAAGGGTGGAGGACCTTTAGTCCGGGTTGGTAATACCAAACGGGACTAAAGGTTGGCCTTTAATCTCGGTTGGTGTTACCAACCGGGACTAAAATTCTTTAGTTCCAGACGCAAATTTTTATCGAGACTAAAGCTCAATTAACAGATCGACCAAAGGCATGTTCTCTAGTAGTGCAAACTGGTATGATCTGTAAAAAATAAACATAATCTATGACATGGTATTTCATCGTAGTAGGATTATTAGCAGCCACCTAAAGATCAGTCGGAGATGTGAACAGTGCAGTCTATTTTCCAAGCATCATGATCATGGTTGTTTAAGTAATGGTTAATTACTTTATGCTACGTACCCTGGTTCTGCAGCTGTATGACACTACTACTAGGATAGCCAATGACGGATGCAGAATAGGAACGAAGGGGACTGGTTCTCTTCTTCTTTCTCTGTCTCTTCATTTTCTTCTTTCCTCCACCTCTTTTCCCCTTCATCGTCTCTATATTTTCATTGATGTACCAGCCGTAGGGGGGCTAGAGCCCCTAGCCCGCCCTTTGGATCTGCCCCGGAGGACAGCTATGTCTTGCATTTGTTTGGAGACATTATGTGTGCAGGAAAAGAAGCCACATGTATTTATATATATACACATATGTCTGACGGCTTTGTTTTGTTCACATTTTTTGTGCGACACAAGCAAGTATATTCCATGGAAGATGGGAGTACTGGAGTGTAGAGGTATAGTCCCATCCACCACACATAGGTACTAGTTATATGAGACAATAGGAACAGGAGGCAAAAGGAACACCGACGATGATCAATGTGTGAAAGGATCAAGATGCCCAAGAGGGGGGTGAATTGGACTTTTCTGAAACTTTAGCAAGAATTACAACCTATTAAGCCCAATTAACCCCCTAGTGCCTGGAAGTGTGTTTCTCTCTATTCTACCGCACAAAAGACCAAGTCTATGCCACTCCTACTCTAGCAAAGCAATTCAATAGTGAATGAACAACAAGTAATAATGCGGAATTGAATTGCATGAAAGTAAATGCGTAAGTAAGGGAGTAGAGATGACAAGACGATCTTTTTGCCGAGGTATCGAGGTGTCGGCACACCCTCCTAGTCCTCATTGGAGCACCCGCGCAAGTGTATCGCTCCCCCTTGATCCGCGCAAGGATCAAGGGCTCACTATGAGCTGATTCTTCGCCGCTCCGGCCCGGTGAATCGCTCACTACCGGTCACAAGCTTGCTTGGGTCATCCACAATGCCACCGGATGCTCTCCAAGCTTCACGATCACCACCAAGCCGTCTAGGTGATGCCGATCACCAAGAGTAACAAGCTAGAACTCTCACTTGACCAAGACAAGGCCAAAGAGATGGATGGATGCACACTTGCTACTCAATTCTCACTAGGAGGTCACTAATTCTCTCAATTAGCAATTCACTCAACCTCACTAGGGCTCTTGCACTACCTCACACTCACAATGTGTCTCTCAGCAGATGAAAGTGGCAAGAACACTCTAATGGATGAGGAGGAGGAGTATAAATACTCCCCCAACCGGTCATCCAAAAGAGCACCGAACAGGGCTCACTGCGGGGGCATCAGACGCTCTGATGCTGGGCATCGGACGCGCCGATGACCTCGACCAATTGTCGACTGTACCCTCTTGTCAGACCTATTAAAGGAGCATCGGACGCTGGGCAGCGTCCGATGCCTCCACATCGGACGCGTCCAATGTGGATTTACCTTCTCTGGAACCTCTCTGCATGGCCATCGGACCTGGCCCTCAGCGTCCGATGCCAGCGTCCGGTGCAAGCCCTAGTTCACGCGCACGTGAACAGTGACACGGGCGCGTCCGATGTGAACACATCGGTGCGTCCGATGCCACGCACCAGACTAAACCCTAGTCGGGGTGAGCATCGGACGCGTCCGATGCCCACCAGGCCAGCGTCTGATGCCTATTACAAAGCCAAAATGAACTCGGATCGCAACGCGGCCTTAACGACTTTTGATCCTCTTGACATAAGGCATCTCTCTGAGATACCTATGGCTATGAAATAACAAGTGTGCACCACACCTACCTCAATAGACTCATCTAGGTCAAGTTACTGATTCACGCTCCCCTTTATAGTACGACCAAAGGAAAAACAAAGACCTAAGACTACCTAAGTGTCCTCCAACACCATATGACACTTAGCCTAGTCTACACCGTCTTCGTCGTCCGTCCTTTGAAAACCGAAACGATATCTATCGCCAGGGGACATGAACTCCATATGCCCGTATCGTCGCCATTACCGTGATCTAACTCAATCCTGTTTCTGCGAAACACACGTTAGTCACAGTAATCTTGTGTTTCATCCAATTACCGAAACCCACTAGGGGCCAAGACGCATTCAATGTGTCTTGCAGCTAAGATATGTATGACAGAGTCATCCCCTCTTGAAGCCCATGAAACCAAATTTCCTTAGGAGCCCTAGACATCTATACAAGGGAGTGAACAACTTTGTTGTCTCCTGAAACATCGCCACAGTGGATAGATGGTGCTGATAGAGTGATCGGCGAGACAGAGTGGTTACCTGCCACAGCAGAACGTAATGCATAATTTGCATGAGGTGGTTCACCTTGTGCTGCACAGTGCAGACGAAGTCTTCATCCCTGAATTCAAGATATATCACTAAAAAAGAACATGTCTTCAATCATGTTATTCTTATTAGACCTTGTTTAGTTCCGGGCTATGATGTTGCACGAGGTGTTTAAATACTAACAAAAAAATAAATTATAGAATCTATCCATAAAATCGTCAGACAAGTTACTGTAGTAGCACTTTAGTGTCAAATCAAGACTAATTAGCTTTAAAAAGATTTTTTAAATAAAAGAAGAATTATATTAAATTATAGCTGGGTACATCATCATGTTACAAGTACTCTGGAAAAAATATATTCAGAAACTAATTTTCATCTATATTGCACCCATACTGTGAATGACTCAAACTCTCAAACCCAAACATGTTTAACACTTCGTATGGATGACCACACAAGGAAATACTCGACAACAATTGTTTAGGCCCGAGAACAGATGCCCAACGGATGACCAACATTCATGCAGGCGGTGTTGACAAACTTCTTCTTCTTTGTGTCTCCCTTCTTATTTTTGCCACCGAAAAGTGAGGAGGATTGATCTGAAAATTATTTTTCCTAGTTCTTCATCGTGGCAAGATCTAACCACAATAAAACAGAGAAGAAATCAGAGAAAAATATTCTATGACGACGTCATCTCCGCCTTGATGCCGCCATCTGGAAACAAAAGTCTCCGTATTGTCGTGCCGATGAAGATGCTGATACCGAAGTTGTCATCTCTATCTTCAATGAAGCCACTATGGAGAAGACAATTTCATCATTCCCGTTCTCCATCGCCGAAGAGGAAGAGGAGATAAATCTCCAATACCACGATACTTGGCAACTTTGGTAGTTCGGCGGCTAATAGGCACCACACATAGCTCGATACTCGAGCGCCGCAAGAACTCACCCACAAGTGAGGGTAACTCAGTGACACGCGCAATCCACTAGAGTTGCTCTTCGCGATCCCCGCGAGGCGAGCACAATGCCCCTCACAGTCCTTCTCCGGAGCCACTCACAATCTTCACGCGGGCTTCACGACGGAGATTCGATCACCAAGCTGTCTAGGAGGTGGCAAACTCCAAGAGTAACAAGCACCACCGGCTTGCAACACGAACACCTAGTGCCACACTTGCAATCTCTCAATGCAACTCACTAGCAATCACTCACTCGCTATTGATTCACACACTAGCAAGCACAAGCGAGTTAGAGGGCTCCCAAGCACATCCACACAAGCCACAAAGGCTCTAGAGTGCTCTAGCACTGGCCAAGAGTCGGTCACCACCACTATATATAGAGGGGGCGAAAGCAACTAGCCGTTTCCCCCTTTTTCTCGAGCTCCACGAAGACCAAAAGGCCACAGGGCCGGTACTACCGCCCACAGGGCCGGTACTACCGCTCGACCACCGGTACTTCCGGTCAACCCCTTAGGCACCCGTTAGAAGAAACTAAGCAAGAAACGGGACTTTCGGAGCCCCGATCAGTACTACCGCCCCCCGGATCGGTACTACCGACCCCCGGACCGGTACTACCACCCCCCATACCGGTACTACCGCCCTAGGACCGGTACTATCGCCCCTGGACCGGTACTACCGCCCGTCCCCCGGTAGTCCCGCTACCAGCCGGAGCTTCGCGCTAAAACCGCCATAACTCTTCGCTCCGAACTCCGATTTTGATGATCTTGGACATTTTTGAAAGCTTATTCAGAGGGCTACACAACCCATATGAAAACAAGATCCAAAGCACAAAGGATCAAAGCAGATTTCCAATCCAAGAACCATCACTTCTCTTTTTCAACCAAGTTTTCTCCGAAAACTTCTCCGAGTTGATCCAATTCAACTCCAACACCTTCTCCTTTGCAAATGTGCCAACACCACCAAGTGTACACCATCATGTGCATGTGTGTTAGCATTTTCACAATCATTTTCAAAGGATTTTCACTTTCACTCACCACGCCACTCGATCCTAGTAACATCGCAAAGTTAGATCGCTCGAGTGGCACTAGATGACCGATATGCAAACAAGTTTGCTCCTCTTGATAGTACGGCCATCTATCCTAACCCCGGTCATAAACTTCTCTACACACCTATGACCGGTGAAATGAAATGCCCTACAAATATACCTTTGCCTTGCGCATTCCATTCCATCTCCTCCGGTGTTGATGCAACACATGCACCAACCTATCATCAAATGATATGATCCACTTCATATCATCACATGACCTCCATGGTCCATCGATCTTGACCTCACTTGCTCTTCACCATTGCTTCGGTCCTTCGGCGCCAAGTCTTGCTTAAGCCTCCCGACACTCGGTACCAACGGCTTCAAAGCCTCCAACTTGCCCTTCACCTTCGCAATCGGTCCATCAAGCCAAGCCTTGCCTTGATCTTCGCCATCTTAGCCATATGACCACATGTCATGTCACATATGCAATAAGTTCCTTCATTATCACATGCATGAGCATTGCAACATCATCCAAGTCATTTCACTTCTATGGCATATGTTGCTCACACATGATCACCTGTGGACTAATCACCTGTGTATCTCACATAAACACCATTAGTCCACCTAAAGTTGTCACTCAATTACCAAAACCAAACTAGGACCTTTCAATCTCCCCCTTTTTGGTAATTGATGACAACTCTACAAAGATATGGAAATTAAGCTCATTTGGATTCTATATTACTTATCCAACGTTAAGACCACATATGAAGATTTGGATAAGCACCATACAACCCGACTTGGTAGTGTTAACTCCCCCTACATGTGTGCTCAAATGGTTTGATTTCAAGCTTGCACACATGCATAAATATGAAATTTTCGGGAGCGTTAGCACTACTAAGCGATGCTAAGGTATACAAGATAGAATTATACCTTTGAAGCGTGTATACCATAGTTGAATTCATCCTTAGCATCAACCTTGCTAGAAACAAGTGAAACTAGATACCACATGAGATCAACATTATAATTAAGGTTCTAGTTACCACTTGCTACACTAAGACTATGCTCTAAATACCAATAGAAGGAAAACAATCATCATCCAAGTCTTAGCTCTAGCAAGTATTGCACATAAGCATATATATCAAATGTAAGACATGCATTATGCAAGCAAGTCACATGAATGTGCACATATCAAAATGCAATCAACCAAGTTCATGAGCTTGCTCCCCCTACTTGTGTGCTCTCTTTGTCAAAGAATTTTGATCCTTTTGCATTCCCTCTTGATTCATGTCCATCTTCTTTTCTCCCTCTTTGTCCTTGACATATCATAATTGACATATCTTTTCCACAATTTCTCCCCCTTGGTCATCAATGACCAAAGGTATGTTTCTCTTGATACAGAGGGTTGCACTAGGGTAGATGGTTGACACTTGAGTCTTGTATTTTTTATGGACACTACCATATATGTTGGAATGACACTACCATATATGGTGAGCGCTGCGGCGTCCTCGGTAATCAATCGCCTTGCTGACAAGTTACAAAATGTGCTCAACTTGTTATCTTTGCTGGAAACTAGATTGGATTGTTGTGAAAGGGGACGTCGTGGTTGGATGGATTGGAATTTTACTCCAGCTTATATGGTCTGGAATTTTACTTTCAAATTGGTGGCTCCAGAACATCAATTTGTTTTCTAACATTTACTTGCATCAGAATATGATTGGCATTTATCTTTTTCTCATACTTTATTACCTAATCTCGCAAGGCTTTCCGTGTCATCCAGGAAACTCATAATCACTGTGTAATCAATTTGGATATATAACATCCCCAAAAAAAATATGAACCATTTTATTCTGAGATCATAGATCTATTCTGGACCTTTATTTACCTTTGATGAATTATTTCTGTGGTCTATTGTTAACCTTTTAAAAATGCTAAATAAATGTGTATTGGACTACATGTACCACACTGTAACTTAAGTGCTATTGACTTCCTCCGAAATGTGATATGTTGATCTCCTAAAAACAAGTGCTAGAGAACATTTTCTTTGCGGACTTAACTCTGCAAAACTGAGTAACTGACTCTGTTCATATTCAACAGTTCATGTTTTAGCAATTTATGTTTGGTGGGTGTTCATATGGTATATATGAACTATGAAGGCATGCATATCGATGTGTTTATCTGAACTTACCAGGTCAACTCAATATGATCCACTTTTTTGTCGAATACTCAATCAGTTGTGCTTGTAAATTAGTCATGTCAGCCGATAATGCCTATAGATGTATCATCCTTATATTTTTCCTTTAATCATAGTATCCACTCTACAATTAAACATCTGTTGTTGTGGTTATCCTAATCATATAGAGAGAGATGGAAAAATCCTTTGATTTGCATATATATTTGTAAAACATCATCCTGATATCTAACTGCCCGTTTGTTCTGTCGCAGATTAACTCTGCTGCCAGTTTAGTCAGCAGAGTTCTTCAACGCCCAGAAAGACTGCCTCTGCCAGCAGCATATATGTCTAGCCTAGCATTCCACAACAAGAAGCAGGCCTGGTTTCGTGAACTTGAATGCTCTGGGGTCGTAGCTGATCTTAAGTTAATACACTGTCATACTCACTCTGTACTGGAATGTTCAGCAACTGATTGCCTGTGTTTAACAAAGAAGCATGATCATCTGTAAGCACTGTATCAGAAAATTATAAGACATCCGTCCTTAGAAGGTTGACAACTTGAATTTTCATCACAAGTCTGACTGCAAGACCCAATAAGGCAAGGTACCACAGCAGATGTATTATGTATAGGAGGGACAAAAGTAATTCTAGCAGTTCATTTCAAATGCACACTGGTAATAGAAATTAGTTTATTAGTGGTGATGCTCATTAAGATTTGAAAGATTCTGAATGATTCTTTTTTTTTTGTTGCTATTGATTTATGTATCTCGTGGGTGGCAGTCTGACATGAGTAGTGGGATTCCTTAAACTGCCATTTTCCGAGCAGGTATCAACAGTACTAAACCGAATTGTATGTAACAATAAAACCCTTCCCGTTGTAGTCTGTCATCAGTTGGCTCTATAAATTACATGGTCTGGGTGCTTCCTTTCTCCAACTCCCACACCCTCCCTTCCATTCCAATTCCAGGAACTGGGGTTTCATTTCTGTAGCACTGCAATCTGGGTTTCGGAGGCCTTGGGAATTCCACCATGTCTGGGAACACATGGGCGATTAAGACACTTTGTTAAGAATATCCCATGTGACATAGTTGATAAGTGCCCATGTGTGAATGATGAATGATTGATACTTGTGAGGAAGGTTTGAGGCTTTTCCCAGTTGAGTCCATATCTCGTTATGCGCTTAATGTTTATGACTAACGGGTGGCGTTGAGTTGCGGTGTGTTACATGTGTTGGTGTGCGTGTGCAACATGTGTCTCTTGGTTGTGTTGATGTGCAGGTGTGGAGCTCGGAGACAGTGGTCGATGGCGAGGTGAAGGTCAAGTAGAGACGTGTTGTGACGACGGACCGGGAGCGGTGAAGAATGGGTGTGCCGTGCAGCGGACGTGCCATGCCGATGGACCCGGAGCGGTGAAGAGCAGACGTAAGGCTTGGACCGACGGACCGGAGGGCCGAAGGACCAGCTGTGGTAGCTGGCACTTGGCGTCGACAAGCGAGAGCACATGGGGATGTGCAATGCATCGGCTGAATCGGGAGAAAGGCGATGACGTCGTGGCACTTGGCGGGAGGTCGGGCACGAGCTTGCGTGCGGCGCAAGTGCCGTTGGCCGAGTCAAGGAGGAAGGCGAAGGCGTTGTGCCCGGTGTGGAGGCTCGACATGCATCGGCATCGGTGTCGGTGGTCGGGGTGTGCGAACCACACTCCGTCTACAGCGCGGGTTTGGTAGTTGAGCCTTGAAAAACTACCCTCGACGGTTTTTGAGTTTGGGCCTCAAAACTCAGGGTGGATGGTTTCCAGGTTTGAGCCTCAAAACCTGGGCTGGCAGGTTTACCGGTTTGGGCCTCAAAACCGGGCGGAGGTTCCTATGCGGAACGATCGACGCGTGATGGCACCGAGAGACTTGCGTTACGGCAAAGCTATCGTTGAGGAGGCGCGGTGGTAGACGTGATGGCACGTGGTGGCATCATGGAGCTTGCGTCGAAGCGAAGCGAATGATGAGAAGGCGCGTGGCCGTCGGATGAAAACTGCCAGAGTTGGACGGTTTTACCCCTGGGGGGTATTTGGGCTGAGTACTTCATGTGAGGACGTTTTTGTCTTCGGACGTGCGCCTATATATGTGAAGGGGCTCTTGTTCTTGAGCTTTTTGCCATCTGAGCTTTGTTGTTGCGAGGAGTGGCTTGTAACTCAACACCAAGTGCTAATACAATTCTTCATCTTGCTGAATCCAAGGTTCAATTCTGTGCTCCTCGTTGTCTTGCGATTTTGTTCTTCGCTTTTCTTGTTTTCCCCTCTTTTGCTCTTCACGAGATCTGTTGTTTCGAGGGATGATTTGTGAATCCGTTTGAACCACCTTGTGTAGATTCGTGAGAGTCTTATTTCTACCGAAGGAATTTCTCTAATTCCTCACGAACTCACAGATTGGGCGGATTTGGTTTCGGGATCGAGTTCTTGCCCGTTCTTCACTGTTTTCTTCGATTCACCGATTTGGAGTTAGGTTCGAGCCATGATCTCTTAGGAGTAGCTCACTAACATCCTTGTGACCCCTCACATGAAATTTGAGCCCTAGTGCTTTTGATTTGAGGAAGATCTGGTCGATTCGGTGAACGAACAAAGGGCTGCTCGGAGTGACCGGACGCTCAATCGAACTGGAGGCCAGTCCTCGAACGGGCCTCGATGGCTCAGACGGTGTCACCCTCGAAGGGTCCCTTCTCGAGACAGAGCCAATCCTTTCGGGGAACCCCTCGAGCACCCCTCAGGCACCCCTCGAGAGCCACCCCTCGAGCACCACTCATGCACCCCTCGAGCACCATTCAGGCACCCCCCGAGCTCTCCTCGGGTACCCCTCGATTACGGAGATTTCTAAGCGAACGAGGCCAGGCTTGAGACTCTCAATTACGGAGATTCTTGAGCGAACGAGGCTCTCCTCGGGCCCCTCGATTACGGAGTTTACCGAGCGAACGAGGCTAGGCTTGAGACCCTCGATTACGAAGATTCCCGAGTGAACGAGGCTCTCCTCGGGCCCCTCGGTTATGGATATTTTCCGAGCGAATGAGGTACCCCTGAGTACGCCTCGAGTAATCGACATCTACGCTTCGAGGTTTGGTTTTTGAGTGGTGTCTCAACTCTAGGTTTGTGAGTTTTGTTTTGCTCTCTTCCGTGGTGTCTCGCTGTGATCTTAGGGATCATCCACCTTCTTTTCGAAGGTCGTGGGCATCACTTTTGTGTTCGAAGCATATGGGGTTGATTCGTGGGACAGAGGTCGTAGTTTCGAAAGAAATTTTCAAGCTCCCATTCACCCCCCCCCTCTGGTCGCCTTGGTATTGTGTTCTCGGTCCTTCAATTCGTATCAGAGCCAGTTAAGGATATCTCTACCTTAACCGATTCTGGATCCGCGAAGGTGACCTTTTAGAGTGGTTTTGCTTCCGACGTTGTTTGTCGAGATGTTGAGCTTTTGTTTGGCTAACACTAACGGTGCTTTTGGAAATGGCACCAAGTTCTTCCTTCAGTGTGTCTTTTTCCTTAGGTTTGAATGATGGACATGCGATCGAGGATGACATTTTGCGAAGAAGGAGGAGTGCGGTTGATGAGAGGGAACGCGAGGTGAATGCTTTGTTGGACCTCCTAGATGATGATGAGCTTTCGACAGAGGATCTTCTACGTGAACTTGGCAAGGCCAAGAAAGGTACACTTGTTGGTAGTCTTGGGATTTTATCCTACCGATTTCATGCTTGTGTTGAGAGTAGCGCTAGAAATGATGAGCTTTGTGATATCTTGCATAGAAAGATTGAGAAATTGAAATGCTCCATTGCTAGGTTGAAATGTGGTCTCTCTCATTGGAAGTCTAGTGCTTCTTTGCCTTGTACTTCTTGTGTTGACTTGGTTAGGAAGAATGATGAGCTATGCTTTTCTCTTGCTAGCTTAAAATCTGAAAATGAAATGTTAAAATCAAATGCTTCCATTGTCACACCCGGTTTTAAGAACAAAACCAGGTATACACCATATGTGAGCCCAGGAAGTCAAATCTCACATATAGCTACAAATAAAGGGTAATATCGAAAGACAATGCTCTTATATAACGTATATAAAACAAAAGAACATAACCTTAAAGAGCAGACAGCGGAAAGACACTCCGATCTTCAGATGGAGACACCAACTTCACAGGGAACAACTGACTGGTTGACCACAAGCCTAAGCTTCTCCAAAGCTTAACTCTCTGAGGTGTGGGGAAAAGCAAGAGTGAGTCCATGTCGAACTCCACAAGTATAGTAACAAGTGATATAGATCCCAAGTTTCATGATCAATGTAACATAAATAATGAATAGCATAAAATGGTAAATAATGAACATGTTAACCAACAAAAGTCATAAATGTAAAAGTCTTCAAGGCCGCTCGTGTCCTTGAGCAAGGCTGATATATCAGTTTAATAAACTTTGCGCAAAGGTGTACACTTTCACTGCGAGACGTGAATTGCCCTTTCACCCGAGGGAGCCAGCCTCTTAACCCACTTCCAAGGAAGGTCGGCAGGGTTCACGATGAAGCCTTTCAAAGGTTCGTCTAACAAGTTAGGGCCGCTAGGTCTTAAGGCAAGGGGAAGAAGGGTCTCTCAACCTTGCGACAACGCAGGCAAGGAGAAAGAAGCCGCCCTAAATCCAGCTCGTCAAGCGCCTTCGCGCCCTTTCGGGTAACCACTAACAAGCTAGAAAAGGTCCTCATACTGAGCTAAAGCCAGAGCCATATAACCCCCAACAGTTGCACTGTAAATCCCGAAGGTGCTCGTACAGATAATTTCTTAAGTTGCTAATAAGTCATTTTTATCATTCAATGCATACATTAATTAAGTAACATGATCATGATTGCGAAAAGAAAACCCGATTGCTATACTTGCCTTAACTCAAGATCCTTCTTCTGTTGACTTATATACTTCCAAAGGTTGACTCTTGATCATGATCTTCTTCTTGATCACCAACGCACAACTCACCGACTGGACATACGATCACAGAACACCACACAAGCATCCAATAGCAGTCATGCAAAGCAAACATAGCCTATAATTAGAACAGTACACCAATCAATAAATAAATAAGTAAATAGTTTTGAAAACTGATCTACGATTCACTACGGTCACACAGACGCAAAAATCACTCTAATCGGAGCTATAACGGAAAAGATATAAACTAAACAAGATTAAAGACACTAATTACTAGGTTAGATTTAACTCAAATTTTAATTACAGAAAATAGTGGTGAAAGTTATATATTTTGAAAGAACTTTTCGAAACGAATCTAACGCAAGTTGAACGGACTAAATCGGAGTTAAAACGAAGAAGTTATAGGGGTTTTAAATTCAATGGCAGAACTGTAAATAAAACAAACTAGATTTTGTAAATTTAAATAAATAAAACGAAATTGGAATTCGGATGGACTGCGCCTCGTTTAGGAGAAAACGCAGGGGCTTGGTTGGAAGTTTTTCAAGACTCAGTGAACAGTGCGACTAGGAGCGCGGGTTGAGGTCCAAGAATTTGTAAGGTTCTTTTTGTAAAACAGCGGCCGAAGGGGTATGGACCTTTTGCGGCCGTTGGATCGGAGATGCACGATCGGGATTAGAAGGGGGAGGGAGTAGCGGCGCTTGTGACCGGAGGGGAGAGCAGGCACGGCGGTCGCGGCGGCGCCATGGCCGGCGGATGGCGGCGGGGCTCGGAATTGGGGCTAGGATGCACCAATCGGCTCGAGAAAAGGACGAGGATGTTCAGAAGCTCGGTGCGAACTCACCAAGGATGAAGATGAGGCCGGCGCGGGTTTGTGGACGAGGGATGGCTCGGGATGGCGGAGGTGAAGCTCTGTGAACAACGGCGAGAAATTAGAACAACAAAACAAGGAAGGAAAAGAAGGATAAGGGTTCGGTTGGCTTCAGGGAGTCGTTGCAGAGCTCAGAGGGTACCTCGGAGAGACGACAAAGCGACGAAGACAAGGTTCCGCGGCGGCGGGATCTCGGCGGAAACGGAACTCGCGGTTTGGGCCAAATAGGGCACGGGACGGTGTGATTTCGGAACGAGCGAAGGCGGCGGAGACTCGGAATTTATATGGGGAGCATCGGCTTGGGTAGGAAGGCAAGGGAGGGGCGAACCGGGACGGGAGAGGACTCGACGAGGAGTCCTGGTTGAGTACGACGCGAGCAAGAAGACGACTGACAGGCGGGGACGCGGTGTCAGCGAGGGAGAAGGCGAGCGCCCGCTTGGGCTTTGCTGGGCCACGGCGTTCACTTGGCCTGGTGCTTCCGCGGGATAGAACTGGGCCGCGAGGTCACGCTGGCCCACGCGGGAGAGGAGGGAGGCAGGCCGAGCGAAGGGGGGCATAGGCTGGAGCCAGGCCGAACAGGCTAGAAGCCAAGGGAGGGAGAGAGAGCGCCGGCTGGGCCATTTCGGGCCAGAATGGAGGGAGGAGAGAGGAGGGAAAGGAGAAAGCTTTTCCATTTTTGTTTTGACATTTTCAAAAGCATTTTCAAACCATATAAATTTAGTTTAAACTTTCGGTTTGAAAACCTTGAAAGAAACAGTAAGTTTTGAAGTTTTAAACTTTTTCCAAACTTTTTAAAAGACAAAAGAAACCTTTATTTCCAAATCCCTTTCTAGAAAAATTCATTTTCAAATTGTTTCCAAACTATTTTGATCCCAAATAGAATTTTTGCCAAAACCACACATCACAAAAACTCAAATGCACCAACATGAATGCACAAACATGTTTCTAAACCCTAGGATAAATTTTTAATTCATAGAAAAGTTTTATTTTTCTATATTTTATGAGCACAGAAATTCATAAATAAATCATTTTAACTCTAATTCAAGAAATGCAAATTTCAGGGTGTGACAAATCTACCCCCCTTAAGAGAATCTCGTCCCGAGATTCGGAAGAGACTCAGAGCACAGGAGAGAAACAAGAAAAGACCTTGATAACACTTTCACTTCACACTTGTATACCAAGCTTATCAAACCACTGATGTTTCATGATCATAACTTGTGAACAAGATTCCATAAAAGATTATTACACCTGATTATTCCAAACTTGTCTTGATTGCTAACTTGATTGGCTTACAACTCAAAGAGATATGGAAACTTGATTTGCAGTCGTTCCTCAGTTTCCCACATTGCTTCTTCTTCACTTACGTTACTCCACTGAACCTTACATACTTTAAACCTTCTTCCATTAAAAGTTTTCCAAACTGTTTCCAGAATCTTGACCGGATATCCTGCATTCGCCAGATGGTCTGGCATATCGACTACCACTGAAGATGTTTGCCCATCTGTGTTCTTAGCTATATGCTCATCATTATCCATGATAGCATCCTTAGTCTGCATTCCATTGTACAAGTCATCAGCTTTCTCAGATTGAAGTTGACAACCGCGATACTCGATTCTTTCCCTGACGGTGCAGTTAGAACATTATGCACTGAGTACCATGAATTACTCCTTTGTGCGCACACAACCATCCATTACCAAGAACCATAGGAATATTGAGTGACTCCAAAACAATGAAGGTTACGGTAAAGTTTTCCTTGTTTATGATGAGACTGACGTTCGGGCATATCTGATCTGCCTGTATTTCTCCAACTGCGGTATGAACTATCAAGGGCCTCTTTGTTGGACACTTCGCCATCTTGTTCCTCTCTAACAGCTTGTCGGAGATGAAAGAGAGCGAAGCACTGGGATCAAACAGAGCAAAAGCTTGTGTTGAGCTCACTTGAATGTAACCACCAACCATATTTGTAGCTCCTTGAATGTTATCCATATCCATATTGCTCAACCTTCCATTGACATAATTGCGCTGTGCTCTACTTGCTTCAGTAAGCTTCTTTTTGGCTTTCCTTTTTCGCTTTCGTTGTTGTGGATTCTGGCTCAGATCATTCCCAACTCGAACTTCAACATTGTTGTTTTGATAGTGCTCGGCTTCATTGTACTCGTGATCATCAGTGAGAGGTGGCATATGGGGATCCTGATTCTCGGTGTGCCACATCTCCTGTCATCAGGTGACCAACAAAAGCAACATGAGCAAGGATAGATGATCATACTCATGAAGTACCATGAGAGACAACTCACAACTTCAACATCTGTTGATCAAAGCACTACCCCCCTTAAGAAAGGATCAACTAGAGAACACAAAAGGGTAGCTTGCATATTATTTCCAGCATGTTGACAGCTATAACCAACTTCTGATATCCCAGAGAAACTCATATGTAAAGGTAAGAACAAGAATTCTGAAATTTCTCGCGAGTAGCAAAACAGCAGTGCAGTAAAACAGCCATAACTCGAGCTCTGTTTATCCAATGAAGTTGCAGTTTACCTTTCTGGAAAGCTTACGAAATCCTTTACAATTTTCAGGTAGAACACTTTTCCAGATTCTGTAGTTAAGGTCATCGAAAACAGTATACAACAGAAACTATTCCAGATTCCAGACAGCACGGATGTATCAACTTGTGAATTTCATAACTCCAAAACCATAACAGCTATCAGGGTGATTCTTGCGCTCAGAGAAAGATCATGAAGTCTACTTGTGTCCAGAATTGTTCCATGATTTTTGAACATCCATAAACAGAGATATAAGCTGGCAAAGACAGACTGCTCCGAAAAGACAGGATAGAGGGAACAGAAGAAACAGAAACCCAACCTTCTATGCATGAGACCTATCAACTAAACCTAAATGAGATTGTGAGGAAACCCACAAAATCATTTGCACTCATTACAAAGATGCAAAACAAACATTGTCATAAGGACAAGCAACAAACATCACAGGTTCACAAGCCACACATGGGCCAAGGACTTGACTTAACTTCGTTACTAACGTTTCATTACATAAGGGCTCAAGAACTACTAGAACACGATACATCTGCAAGAACATCAAGGGTAGCTTCTCTTGTACACTCTTCATTTGTCATCTGCTATCAGGGGACTTCCTTTGCATCAGGCACTGATATCACATGTTGATGGCTACTCTGTAGTGACTGGGCTCGGGCTACTTCCATGAGTCGACTGTTGATCTTTTTGGGGCAAGATCTGACATAATGTCCTTCCTGTTGGCAATGATAACATCTTCCTTTAGTTGGATCTGCTACGGTAGAAGTGTTGTTTGATGTGCTGCCATCTTGCTGACTCAGAGGATCGACTTTTACCAGTTTATTCTGCTTCTTAACTCGCTTTCGTGGTTGGAACTCTTTGTAGGTGATTGTCCAACCATCTATGCAAACCTCGTATGGAAAGTTCTTAATTGGAGGAACTTCTAAATGCTGCTGATCTAGGCTTGTCTGAACAAGGGTTGAAACTGTATGTGGTACTGGGGTAGAACTCAATTGTTGGTGACGTATCAACGGTGGCTCGAATGAATTTGCTTCCCTTTTCTTACCTTCCTTGACTTCACCACTTGGGTTCGCTTTGACCTCATCCTTGGTTGACTTCTCTTGGAGACAAGAATTCCCATAATGCTTGCAACATAGACATCGATCTTGAACCTCTTGCATCTTACTACTGCTATCTTCCAATAGACTTGCTTCCCATTCATTGGGTGATAATGGCATACCTCGATATTCAAACCTTTCGCCTGATGGTGTTCTTAAAAACACTGAACGTCGGGAATAATTGACCTCACTTTTACGACCCCTTAGCCATCCATGTCCAAGGATAACATCGATTCCTGAGAGTTCCAAAACTTTCAGCTTCACTATGAACTCACTCTCTTTTATCTGGACTCTAACATCTCGGCATTCATGGTTTGTCTCAATTTCTCCAGTTGGTGTGCGAACTACTATGAGCTTCTTTGTTGGCCATTCCCTTATCTTCAGGCGAGCTACAAACTTGGCAGAGATGAATGAGTGCGAGGCACTAGGGTCAAAAAGAACCATGGCAGTTACCGAATTGACTGGGATCATGCCATACACAACTTTCTTTGCTCCATGAATAGTGGTCATATCCACATGCCTCAATTTTCCATGGATGTAATCTTGCTGTAACTGTTCTTTATGGCTTCCTTCCATGTTGGTTGGTCCTTGTGTTGCGTCTTGCTGTTGTGTCATTCTTCCCAGGTCTTGACTTTGCATATTGATCAGCTTCTGTTTGTTAACTGCGGTTAGAGATGACATAGCTTGGTCAATGATCCATCTACTTAGACAGAGGGAAGTTTTCAAAAGCAATCCAAGGCAAGGAGTGAAGATGAGAGCAAAATTTAAAATTTAAGCAACAAGGAGGAGATAAATAACAAGGGTAGAAGATACAATAGAGAGAAAGATATCAAGGTTGATAGAACAAGAGTTCTATAGCAATTTTCAAAACTGTAAAACGACCAGTTTCTAACTAGGCTTGCGTCCTACAGTCAGCATTGCTCTGATATCACTTTGTCACACCCGGTTTTAAGAACAAAACTAGGTATACACCATATGTGAGCCCAGGAAGTCAAATCTCACATATAGCTACAAATAAAGGGTAATATCGAAAGACAATGCTCTTATATAACGTATATAAAACAAAAGAACATAACCTTAAAGAGCAGACAGCGGAAAGACACTCCGATCTTCAGATGGAGACACCAACTTCACAGGGAACAACTGACTGGTTGACCACAAGCCTAAGCTTCTCCAAAGCTTAACTCTCTGAGGTGTGGGGAAAAGCAAGAGTGAGTCCATGTCGAACTCCACAAGTATAGCAACAAGTGATATAGATCCCAAGTTTCATGATCAATGTAACATAAATAATGAATAGCATAAAATGGTAAATAATGAACATGTTAACCAACAAAAGTCATAAATGTAAAAGTCTTCAAGGCCGCTCGTGTCCTTGAGCAAGGCCGATATATCAGTTTAATAAACTTTGCGCAAAGGTGTACACTTTCACTGCGAGACGTGAATTGCCCTTTCGCCCGAGGGAGCCAGCCTCTTAACCCACTTCCAAGGAAGGTCGGCAGGGTTCACGATGAAGCCTTTCAAAGGTTTGTCTAACAAGTTAGGGCCGCTAGGTCTTAAGGCAAGGGGAAGAAGGGTCTCTCAACCTTGCCGCAACGCAGGCAAGGAGAAAGAAGCCGCCCTAAATCCAGCTCGTCAAGCGCCTTCGCGCCCTTTCGGGTAACCACTAACAAGCTAGAAAAGGTCCTCATACTGAGCTAAAGCCAGAGCCATATAACCCCCAACAGTTGCACTGTAAATCCCGAAGGTGCTCGTACAGATAATTTCTTAAGTTGCTAATAAGTCATTTTTATCATTCAATGCATACATTAATTAAGTAACATGATCATGATTGCGAAAAGAAAACCCGATTGCTATACTTGCCTTAACTCAAGATCCTTCTTCTGTTGACTTATATACTTCCAAAGGTTGACTCTTGATCACGATCTTCTTCTTGATCACCAACGCACAACTCACCGACTGGACATACGATCACAGAACACCACACAAGCATCCAATAGCAGTCATGCAAAGCAAACATAGCCTATAATTAGAACAGTACACCAATCAATAAATAAATAAGTAAATAGTTTTGAAAACTGATCTACGATTCACTACGGTCACACAGACGCGAAAATCACTCTAATCGGAGCTATAACGGAAAAGATATAAACTAAACAAGATTAAAGACACTAATTACTAGGTTAGATTTAACTCAAATTTTAATTACAGAAAACAGTGGTGAAAGTTATATATTTTGAAAGAACTTTTCGAAACGAATCTAACGCAAGTTGAACGGACTAAATCGGAGTTAAAACGAAGAAGTTATAGGGGTTTTAAATTCAATGGCAGAACTGTAAATAAAACAAACTAGATTTTGTAAATTTAAATAAATAAAACGAAATTGGAATTCGGATGGACTGCGCCTCGTTTAGGAGAAAACGCAGGGGCTTGGTTGGAAGTTTTTCAAGACTTAGTGAACAGTGCGACTAGGAGCGCGGGTTGAGGTCCAAGAATTTGTAAGGTTCTTTTTGTAAAACAGCGGCCGAAGGGGTATGGACCTTTTGCGGCCGTTGGATCGGAGATGCACGATCGGGATTAGAAGGGGGAGGGAGTAGCGGCGCTTGTGACCGGAGGGGAGAGCAGGCACGGCGGTCGCGGCGGCGCCATGGCCGGCGGATGGCGGCGGGGCTCGGAATTGGGGCTAGGATGCACCAATCGGCTCGAGAAAAGGACGAGGATGTTCAGAAGCTCGGTGCGAACTCACCAAGGATGAAGATGAGGCCAGCGCGGGTTTGTGGACGACGGATGGCTCGGGATGGCGGAGGTGAAGCTCTGTGAACAACGGCGAGAAATTAGAACAACAAAACAAGGAAGGAAAAGAAGGATAAGTGTTCGGTTGGCTTCAGGGAGTCGTTGCAGAGCTCAGAGGGTACCTCGGAGAGACGACAAAGCGACGAAGACAAGGTTCCGCGGCGGCGGGATCTCGGCGGAAACGGAACTCGCGGTTTGGGCCAAATAGGGCACGGGACGGCGTGATTTCGGAACGAGCGAAGGCGGCGGAGACTCGGAATTTATATGGGGAGCATCGGCTTGGGTAGGAAGGCAAGGGAGGGGCGAACCGGGACGGGAGAGGACTCGACGAGGAGTCCTGGTTGAGTACGACGCGAGCAAGAAGACGACTGATAGGCGGGGACGCGGTGTCAGCGAGGGAGAAGGCGAGCGCCCGCTTGGGCTTTGCTGGGCCACGGCGTTCACTTGGCCTGGTGCTTCCGCGGGATAGAACTGGGCCGCGAGGTCGCGCTGGCCCACGCGGGAGAGGAGGGAGGCAGGCCGAGCGAAGGGGGGCACGGGCTGGAGCCAGGCCGAACAGGCCAGAAGCCAAGGGAGGGAGAGAGAGCGCCGGCTGGGCCATTTCGGGCCAGAATGGAGGGAGGAGAGAGGAGGGAAAGGAGAAAGCTTTTCCATTTTTGTTTTGACATTTTCAAAAGCATTTTCAAAACCATATAAATTCAGTTTAAACTTTCGATTTGAAAACCTTGAAAGAAACAGTAAGTTTTGAAGTTTTAAACTTTTTCCAAACTTTTTGAAAGACAAAAGAAACCTTTATTTCCAAATCCCTTTCTAGAAAAATTTATTTTCAAATTATTTCCAAACTATTTTGATCCCAAATAGAATTTTAGCCAAAACCACACATCACAAAAACTCAAATGCACCAACATGAATGCACAAACATGTTTCTAAACCCTAGGATAAATTTTTAATTTATAGAAAAGTTTTATTTTTCTATATTTTATGAGCACAGAAATTCATAAATAAATCATTTTAACTCTAATTCAAGAAATGCAAATTTCAGGGTGTGACATCCATACCATGTCTTGTATGCTTTGACTTACGCAAGAATCTTGTTTATGCTAAATCTAAAACAGCCTTGCTTTGGTCAAAAGTTGTTTTACCATGTGGTTCTTGTGAGTCTTTGCTTGCTGAAATTAATAAATTAAAATTGACTCACACCACATGTGTAGATGAACTTGAGCATGCTAGGGCTGAAATTGTTGAAATGAATTCTAGGCCTTGCAGCTCATGCTCTTTGAATAAAAATGCTTGCCTTACTTCTTGTGCTAATCATGATTGATGTGAATGGTGATGTTTCTTCCACTGACTTCATTTGCACATCATGCATTGATTTAGAAAAAGAAGTTTTGGCTTTGAAACAAATGCGTGATGATATGAGCGTCAAGTTGGTTGAGCATAATGAGATGAGTGCCAACCTTGAGAAAGAGATTGAATTCTTGCGTACCAAATATGCCGAGTGCATTGAAAAGGAGATGGAAATTTTGAAAAATGCTCCTTGTGGTACTTGTGATCGCCTCATGTTTGAAAATGAGGTTTTAGCTAAAAGATGTAAGAGTCTTTGTGCTAAGTCATCTGAGTCACGCATTTCTTGCATCTCCGATGTTGATAATTCTACGTTTGCATCTTTGCAACCGGAGTTGAGTTCTTGTGTTGTGCGTGAGTCTTTTGATGATGGCACTAGTGCCATGGTTTTGGATAGCTCTTTCATAGCTACTCCTAACCTTGATGTTTCTTCGAGTGAGGTCCAAGGGACTTCTCATGACAAGGGTGCTTCTCACATTTTTGGAACTCGTGTTCCCAATCCGATATTCTATTGCACCTTTTGAAAGAAAGATCAACACTCATTCGATTTTTGCTTTCGCCGTGTCAAACACGAGCGACGTATTCGAGCTGAGGCTTTTAGGAAGCCACGTAGCCTTTCTCATGGCACGTGTGCTCCTAGTGTTGGCACCAAGTTGGTTGTTGATGCTTCTTGTTCTAAGTCCCAAGGGACTTCTCACTTGTTGGAGAATGGTGTGCCTTCCGATAGGCCTTTGTACCATTGCTCTTTTTGTGAGAAAGATGGGCATCAAGAAAGCTTTTGCTATCGGCATGCCAAATGCTTGCGCCAAGCTCGCTCTTCTAGGAACTTGGTGGTTCATAGACCTTCTCATGGCATGAACGCTGGTGCTCCTAGTAAGAAGCCCCTCTTTGTTGATGGGTTTTATGACTTCTTTTCTATTAGGTTAGGTCATGGCCGTGGACATGCTTCTAGTGCTTCTTGTGTTGGTCCATGTCATGCTTCTATTGGTTCTTCACAAAAAACCTTGGGAGATGTTTGCCTCTTTTCCCGTGGTACGATTCGTTTTTCTCTTCAAGTTCTCCTTTTGAGGAATGTTTCCAAGGAGGTTTCAAAATTGCATTTGAACCAACATTTGCATCATGCTAACCCACATGATAAGTTGAATGTTCCTTTGAGATGTGTGACCAAGTCTTGGGTTCCCAAGTACATGCTTGCTAACCCTTCGGGATCCGAGACTGGGTTGCTTTGTCCTCTTGTGTGTAGATACAAGGACGCGGGGTGGAGAACATGTGCTTGATGAAACTTGGTCTTTTAGATGTGATCAAGTTTTTGATGGTTCTCTACATCCCGTTTAGGATTGCCTCCAAAGAGGCTTTTGCAGTTTGGTGAGCTTTCTTTTACACTCATACCTTGTACATTCATGGTCTATATCTTATGGTATGAGATGGTCTTTCATATGCTCACTTGTATAGTTCTTGAATATACATTTTCTTTTGTATCATGTTTTGATGTAGTCTAGCATGTGTTACCTTGTATACTATGTGTCATGCTAGCTTTCTGTACAGTCTGGTGGATTAGCCACTTTTCAGGTGCTAGTTTTGGTTAGCTACATGTACCCTGTTGACATGTTTAGTCTGAGCACTAGCCTTTCACACTTGTATCATGTTACATGCTTTTAGATCTATTGCTATCATTATCTTGCATTGTAGCATGTGTTGAGGTTTAGGCTGTGTTTGGGTTGATTATGTCTCTAGGTTGCATTTTGCTCTATAGTGCTTTTATCCTGTTGCATGGTAGCCTTGTCTAGTTTGAATTCAAATCTCCTTGGGTTAATTTGATACTTGGGCATAGTTGGATTCAGTCACCAAGTGCATGCCTTTTAACTTGCATTAGTTTCTCATTCAATGATGTGGGGATGAGATTGAGATTGTCCATGCAGATTCATCAGCATGTGTTTCTATGGTCGATGCTCTCCGGCGCTTGGGGAGCGGAATGATATTGCATGTTTGTCTAGTCATGACCTTGCTGATTTTTAATTTATTGGTGTTACTAGAGAGCGGTTTGTACCAGTTTCTTTGAAGCCAATTCATAATTAGCTCGATATCATCATGTAATCGTAATGAATCCTAATTTAGAATGATTAAAACATGGGGTTGAATAGTATCGTACTTCTAAGACCAATGTCAGTGAAGCTATTGATGACTTTGACGAGCTTGATAAGTTGAGCCAAGGTTTCACGTTGTCCGACCCATTGGAAAACATAGATATTGGGGATGGTTCAATGCCTAGGCCAATATTTCTAAATCAAAACTTAAAAGCCGATTATAAAGTTTAGCTAATTGCATTTCTCAGGAAATATATTAATTGCTTTTCATGAAATTACCCAGAAACACCTCGATGAAGTTGTGACTCGTTGAGCATCAGTTTCCATCAAACCAGAGTTGAGGCCTCACAAACAACTCCATTATTCATGTTCACACTGCACAATAATGTGGATTGATGTTGTGAATGATCAACATATCCTATTTCTAGAAATAAATAACAAAATTAGTCTAGGATTATAAATTGTGTCACCGTACCACTCAAATTGTTATTTAGGATACAAAAGCCAAAATTATCCAAGAAAATATAAGTGTTTATTCAGGAGAAGGAAGGTACATCACCCCACACAACTCTTAGACAAAACAGCATAGGTAATTTTTATTTATGCTATGTAACATCCCTCAGTTTGGAATTTGGCCCATAGTGGCAAATGTGTATCTTAATAAGGTGTTGTAGAGGGTTTAGTCCTGCCTCAGTTGTTTAAGGTGAGTTAGACCAATATATAAGGCTAGTCTATTCCACCATCCTTGTATTAATTCTTTTATGTGAAACGAGGACGGAAGCGTAAGTGGGATGATAGTGGTAGGTGTGGTTCGCTCAAACTACAAAGTGGATCTGAACCCTTTGGGCTCTGAGGCGTTACAAATGGTATTAGAGTTGACCTTTACGACCACGGACGTGTGCACGTCAGGGGCGCGGACATGAGGTCCATTGCGTGTTTAGGCCCAGCTGGGTGCACGACAAGACACATGTGTCGGCACTAGACGCGTGGTCACGCTTGTGCTAAGAGAGGAACATTCCTAGTCATCGTTTGCCCGATTGAGGGTGTGTTGGACTGACGAAGACATGGGGCCCTTTGAGGGGGGGGGGGTATGTACATCCGACCCAGTTTGGATTTTTTTTGAAACTGTTTGGAATTTGGTCCATAGTGGCTAATGTATATCTTAATAAGATGTTGTGGAGGGTTTAGCCGCACCTCGGTTGTTTAGGGTGAGTTAGACCAACATATAAGGCTTCTAGAGTCTATCCTACCATCCCCGGGTTAATACTTTTAAGTGAAGCGAGCATGAAAACATAAGTGGGATGATGGTGGTAGGTGTGGTTCGCTCAACGTAGAGAGTCGATCTGAGTCATTTGGACTCTGGGCCATTACATGCTACAATTGTATAATTACGAATTTATTCACTTTGCCCCATTCGTAGGTGACATGCACTGGTATTGACAACATGTAATGCATCGCAGAAGTAGACTTCTCAACGAGCGGCCGTATTTTCAGCTACCTGCACGCCCCACCCCGACACACGCTATGTATCTACACACCCACCCCAAAAACACGCTCGACCGCATACACTCGTCTCCATTCGACCGACGGCTTGTCTTCCACATCCCCCTCGATCTCTTGCTCGCCCTCTCTCTCTCTCGTCCTCGGCGCTCGGTGAGGTCCTCAAAGGCGGCGACCGCCTCTCCGTGCCCATGTTGCACATCCTCTCGACGAGGCTCCTTCCTCTCTCCGTTGAGAATAGGGTTCCGGCGAGCTACTTAGGGTTCCGGCGTGGCGACCATGGCAGATCCGACAGCGGAGGCGGTGGATCCACACCAGGTAGGCCTTCTCCTCATCCCCCTCCCCTCGATTTTGAGAAGTGGCGGCCATGGCAGCTCATCGCTCCTCTTTTTCATTTGTCCCTTGAGCGCTGATCCTCGTCGTTGTCGTCGTTGCGGCCCCACGTCTGTCCCTACGATGGTAGCAGCGGCGATTGGACAGCTCACCCCCACGCTCAGCCGGTGGCCCATGGACAGCCGGTGCCTGCACCTGAGCCCCTCTTCCACTGGCCAGGCTGGGGCGGCAACTAGCCATGGCAGCCTAGATCTGCGCCCCCTAGATGCTGGAGATTGACCCCCGCCACCTCATGGAGACCTCACGCTCTCTTGTCTTAGATCATGGATGACGTCGCCCGCGACGCTCGTGGCCTCTCCTGGAGTTCAGAGCTCGTGCATTCCCTGGCCTCCAGAGGTCATCTCGCAAGGTAAGAACCCTCTGACCGTGGATTAGCTGCTTGTTTTGAGAACCATATTTTGTTGCCGAGCTAGGTTCTAACCATGGACTAACTTGCATCTCCAGCTGTCCAGCAGCAGCTGTGCAAAATTAAGGGCGAGAGACACACCTTCGGTATGAAGACTGAGATGCATCGTCTAAGTACGCTATTCTTTACATCCCTTGAAATTAATTTATATATTTTATATATTTGGCCCAAAATCAATTCATGTATTGCACAATGAAGTTTAATATCAGCCTCAATATTTGACATATGTTTTAGCTTTGCTTCTTGGTTAGTAACAATGATAAATTATCTGTTCAAAGTTCAATGAATTAGTGTGAATTTTCAAATGAATGAGAACTGATTCAACGTGATTCACATACGGAAAGGATAGATGAATTATGACATCATTATGTAGAAGTGTCCAAAGTCAAGGTATGAATCACAAGACTATGAAACATTTTCTTTAAAAAAAGAAAGACACGGACCACTTAATTGCATGAAATTGAGATGGAAGGGGTCGGTGAAGCTATTATTGCTGATTCGGTAATGGGCTCAGATTTAGACCCTGAACCGGTTCTGTATTCATTGATCCCTTCCTCTCAATTTCATGTGTACACAAGTTAATTGGCTTTTTAACAGTAATCATTTCATGTGTACACAAGTTAATTTCATGTGTCCTTAATTTGGAATTAGAAGAACTGATGTATCATGCTACAAACATAACTGGAAGAGAAGATCTTCTGACTGTTGTATTATAACTCTGGGTTCATGAGTGTAGGCATTTAGAAATTGTTTGGAACCATCAACGCGCTAGCATAAGTTGATGTTGCACTGGTTAGCTGCATAGGCACTTTTGTTGGATTACTTAGCTCTGCAAAAGATAAAATTATGTGACAAAAATGCCGGTGGTCAGTTTTCTGCTCTTTTGTTGAATACACTACTAGAGAACCGGCCTTTGGACGATTTGCAGAATCAGCTTTAGTCACGGAAAAATTTGCGCCCGGGACTAGAAAGATCTTTAGCCCCGGTTGGTAACACCAACCGGGGCTAAAGTTCCCCAGCCCAACGGCTCAATTGTCACAGGGGTCTTTAGTCCCGGTTGGGCTAAAGACCGGCCTTTAGCCCCGGGCCGTAACACCAACCGGGATTAAAGGTTTTGCCTCGGTTGGTGTATCCAGCCGGGGCTAAATGTTGGCATCTTTAGCCCCGGTTGGTAACACCAACCGAGACTAAAAGGTTTTGTTCCGGTTGGTGTACCCAGCCGGGGCTAAATGCCATCATTTAGCCCCGGCTGGGAATAAGGACCGGGGCTAAATGTTCCTCCCTATATTTGAACTTCTTTTGACACCTCCAGCCGTGCCCGAGCTCCTGTCTTCATTTTTTCTTCATTCAGTCACTTGCTGCTTGCTTGTTTGCTCTCTTCTCCGGTGATTTTTGTTTGTTAACATATCTCCGACGATTCATTTATTTCATCACATCTACACCGCCATCGACTCCTTGAAAGGTTACTAGCTTAAGTTATTCATTTTTGTAGCTATTTTGAGTTCATTGACTTGATAGTTCAAATTATTACTCTAAAAACAAAATATGACCGTTTAATTAGTTTATTTTAGTCTTTTAGAGAAATAGAGATCATTTAAATCATTTGTTGATAAAAAATAGAAATATATAATAGTTTAGTTTAGAAAATGTGACCGGTTTAATTAGTTTTTTTTTTTGAAATAGAGATCATTTAAATCATTTGTTTGCAGAAATTAGAAATATATAATACTTTAGTTTATAAAATATGACTGGTTTAATTAGTTTTTTTTGAGAAATAGAGATCATTTAAATCATTTATTTACAGAAATTAGAAATATATAATAATTTAGTTTACAAAATGTGACCGGTTTAATTATTTTTTTTTGAGAAATAGAGATCATTTATTTCATTTGTTTACAGAAATTAGAAATATATAATACTTTAGTTTACAAAATGTGACCGGTTTAATTAGTATATTTTATTATTTTGGAGAAATAGAGATCAGTTAAATTAGTTGTTTACAGAAATTAGAAATATATAATACTTTAGTTTACAAAATGCAGAAGGATGTCTGCTTGGTACGTTGTTTTCGAGGGCACCAAGCCAGGTATTTACACCAGCTGGGCCGAGTGCAGTCAGTATGTCCTCAAAGTTAAGGGAGCTGTGCATAAAAAGTACAAGTCTTTTGAGGAAGCTTCTACAGCTCTAGAGGCTTTTAACTCAAGAATCAACTCAATTCCTACTGCACCTACCCCTACCTTACCTTCCTATCAGGTTGGAGTGGCAGGCAGTACATCTTGTTGGACTGTGATGTGGGAAAAATGTGCAGGTGTTGTTAGTTGCTTTGGTTGTGGCCAAGTGGATTAGGCTGCACTGTTATCTTGATGTAATAATTAATTAGACAAGTTCAACTGCTACTACTTTTATGCCACCAGTGATTCTTACTAAATTTCATGCCAGTCATTTTATAATTTCATTTGTTTATAAGAATGAGAGATCGATATAATTATGTGATATGTCATATAATGCAGACGATGACACGTCATTGGATGTACAATGCCGATCGTCGCTCAAAAGAGTTCATTGATGGCGTGCATTATTTTTTAAGAGTGGCCGAGGCAAACAAGCGGAATGGTTTTATGTGCTGCCCATGTGCCCTTTGTAATAATTCGAACGAATATTCTAGCTCAAGGAGTCTTCACTCACACTTGTTCAAGTCGAGTTTCATGCCAAACTATAGTTGTTGGACGAAGCATGGAGAAACTGGGGTTATGATGGAAGAAGGTGAAGAAGAACAATTGGACCCTGACGATGACATTATTGCTCAATACGATGACTTTGGTGATACTGCAATGGAGGAAGGTGAAGAAGAGGCAAGTGCAGAAGACACAGTCGCTGAAGATGATGCTCTTGGTGATGTCATTCGTGATACACAAAGAGATTGCGAAAGTGAAAAGGAGAAGGCTAAGTTTGACTGTATGCTAGAGGATCACAGGAAATTACTATATCCGTCTGCTGCAGATGGACAAAAAAAGTTGGGTACAACACTTGAGTTGCTACAATGGAAGGCACAGAATGGTGTATCTGAAAAGGCATTTGGACAATTATTGAAGATTTATTGCCTACAATAATCTCTATGTGCACATGAAATTCTAAACAATTTATAAATGTATTTATAATCTACTGTTCCTACATATGTAGCCCTCCGGATCGACAACGACTACCGGGAAGAGTAGGACCGTACGAGGTCCGAAGAAGCCGTTGGATGGCCGGTACATTATCTCAGAATTCAACGAGGAAACAGGCCAAGTACTTGGAGAACATGCACAGAGATTTGTTGCCCACTGTGGGTACCTTGTAAGGGATAAGATCCCGATCAATGCTCGTGAATGGAAGGAAAAGAAAAGTGCTCCTCATATAAGTTTTGTCTCTGATCGTGATAAGAAACTGGTTTGGCAAGATGTTCTTGAACATTTCACGCTTGAAACAGAAGATAGAAATTTGAAGGCAAGAGTTCGGGACTGGGCTATGAAGAAAATGGCAACACTATTCCAGGGCTGGAAGAAGAACTTATACAACAAATTTATCAAGAAGGACCAAACTCCGGATTTCAACACTAAGGCCTACGTCAAGTTGAGGCCATTTTGGGATGAGTTTGTAGAATTCAAGAAATCAGAAGAGAGTGAGGCACGGGTCAGAAGGAACCAACAGAATGCCCGACAAAAACAATACCACCATCACTTGGGATCAGGTGGCTACAAGAGTGTCATTCCTAAATGGGAAAGAATGGAACGAGAGTTGCTAGCCAAGGGCATTGAACCAGAATCAATAAACTGGCCTGAGCGCGCCAAGTATTGGTTTTTTGGTCATGGAGGAAACCTGGACCTACAAACAGGAAGGATACAGTATGGCGAAAAACTCCATAGAGCAGCAGAAAAATTTGCTTATGCTAGAGAAATAGCTGCCAGTGGCAGGTGGCAGCCGAACAGAGACAAGGACGAGCTGACATACGCCTTGGAGAATCTTGAACATGGTGGGAGAACCAGAGGCTATGGGGAGGTGTCATGGGAACATGCCTTCCCTCAGGACAAAGAGACCTATAGAAGCCGTGCGAGAAAGAAGGAGGAGGAGGCAGAGCGGATGCAAAGGTTAGAGGAAATGGTTCTTCAGTCACAGGTCGCGGCTCTTGAAGCAGTTGAGCGAGAAAAAGCACTTGAAGGCAGAATGAACGAGGAAATAAAAAGGCAAGTGCAGTTAGCAGTAAGTTCGATGCAAAGGCAATCTGCATCAGAGCCAGGAGTCAGCCCCCCTGAGCAAATGAAAAGCAGTTGTGCTTCCACAGAGGTCCCAGACGCAGCACTGCGCTTTCCCGTGGATGACATCACCGAGCCTCTCACGACATGTGAACTGCACATTCCACAGGGGAATACCACAGTCATGGTGGCTATAGGTGTTGTATCTCCTATCGATCCTACGAAGACACCAAGAAGTCATGGGGCAATAATACCTCCTGGATATGCTAGCGTCTCGGTGGATAGGGTGGTAAAAGGTTACGACAATGTCGAACTTGACATTAAAGGAGGTGATGGCGAGAATACATTAGGAGAAGCGGAGAAGACATTCATATGTTGGCGCAAGCGCTATATCATAATTCCTGGCGCATCACCTCCTCCTCCTCAACAACCTATCCCTAGGTGTGTATGAAATTAGTGAATGAAAGTTAATAGTATTGGTGAGCTAATAGTATAAATGGATACTCATACCATGTTGTTTTCGCAGCAGGACATCCCCCAACCTAAGTCCAATTATACAATCACCACATGATCACAGTGTTGCGGACGATGATGATCAAGATCAAACACGACGCGATCCATCACCGCCACTGGCTCCATCTCCTCCACGACGGGATCCAACACCGCCACCGGCCCCATCTCCCCCACGGCGTGATCCAACGCCGCCACCGGCCCCATCTCCTCCACGACGAGATCCAACACCGCCACCGGCCCAACCATCTCCTCTAAAGCGGGCTCCGACACCGCCACCTGCCCCATCTCCACGGCGGGTTCCAACACCTCCACCGCCAACAAAGAAGAGGCCTGTCACACAAACAAAGGCGTCAGCCCCACCACCTCCGAAGAAGACAGCCTCTGTGAGAAAACCAGCTCCCAAGATGACAAAACTTGCATATGACATGACCGAGGAGGAGACTGAAGCTGCAGTGCAAAAAGACTTGAACAAGTTCTTCGACGCTGCCATTGCTAGTGGTCGAGCAAAGCGAAACCCGGAGAAGCCGTACCTTTTTGTTCGTCCTAAAAAACTAAGGCAAACTGTGGACGCTCACCAAAAAAAGGTACGTGCTGCCCGTAAGGCTTCGCCAAAATCAGACTATGATCGCACGCTCAGCAAATCAATTGAGGAGGCGAAGAAGACAAAGAAGAGAGCAGGAAAGGGTGTCCCACAGCTCGGGGAACAAAAGAAGCAATCAGTGCCGGATCTTGTTGTTGGGAATGAATACGGTACAAACATGGAAATCATACAACGAGCATATGGAGACGTTAATCCTGAGCAACTGCTTGCATTTTTCGAGGAAACTGGTTTGAATGTGGAAAACATACTCGAAGAAGCAGGCATCAAAAGTGCTCCAGAAGTTGATAAATGGCAGAGGGCATATGTATATGGCCAAAGTCTATACAACCCAGCGGCCCTGAGGGATCTTGGTACACAAATGCACTTGCTAAATCAGTGGTACCTCGCGGCGTGTGGCAGAAAAGCTGATGACTATATTTGCGTCAGAATTAGAGACCATGATTACTTTCGTGGTGATGACATCATATATGTTCAGTTTAATGAGTTACATCAGCTCTGCCACATGGACGCTCTCGACAAATCTCTCGTCAGCTGCTTTTGCCTGTAAGTGATTGTTTCTTTTAATAATCTCAATTTAGCTTATGTATATGTATAAGTAATTATTCTCACACTAGCAAGCGTTTGTAAACATATGCAGAAACATGATGAGACAACTAAGGCGTAAAAATGACAAGGACATTGGTTTTATCGATCCATATATCGTATTCAAGCACCCAGGTACTCTCTCGGATGCATGGAAAACTCAAACAGAGAGGAATTTGCGGAGGTTCTTCGTAAACCAAAGGGACAAAAGATATATACTATTCCCCTACAACTTTAGGTGAGTTTTGTTATCATATGCACATTTTATTATAGGTTGACATAAAGATATATATATGTGTTGACTATATAAACATAAATGCAGTTTTCACTGGATTCTAATTGTGATCGATCTCCACGAGAGTCGTTTGCTAATCTATGACTCTCTGAGAAAACCACAAGAAGATTACCAAGATATGATAGATATTATCCGAGGGTAAATGTGATCTTTAAATATTGATTCCTGCTAGCTCTTTAACTCTGCAATAGTTAATTAACGATCCAATTATATATATTGTGCAGGGTTTGGACTTGGTTTGTTCAGAAACACCGTCCGGATGTGAAAGCGCAACTTCCTGATCCTCTACGACTAAATGTAAGTTGTACAGTACCTCCCCGCCTCTTTACCTTAATTAGCATCACTCAACAGACGCACGCTCAACTAAGAGTACTCTTTTTACATCTTTTACAGTGGGTTCTACGGCAGTCACCGGGAAACAATTTATGTGCGTACTATGTTTGCGAGTTCCTGACGGTGTATGAAAAAAGAACTCCTTTACAGAGTCAGCAAGTACGTAACATGTAAATAAATTTATTTCATTTTTTGTTGCTATTACATAAATATTATGTATGCTAATACTTTCTTTTTCTTTTAATCCAAATTGAAGGAGACATGGTTGAAGAACCAGGTGATGGATAAGGTCCGCCTCAAAGCAATTCAAGACACCATCGCGGGCTTCCTTAATGACCATGTCCTTAAGTCTGGCACCGATTATTGGTTTAATAAAGACGAACCAATGAAGCCAAACCAAGATGAACACTTGTATGACCTCTAAGTTAGGAACAATATTATATTTGTGTGTAAATATCAAGTTAAAGATGCATGATGGATAATGTTGTATATTTTATGTACATATGTATAGCTAGCTCTATAATATATATGTATAGTTTCATATTTCATTTGTGTGTAATTGTAAATTTTATGTGTTTATATATATTTATTAGCAGCGAAGAATAATACGTATTTGAAACTGGCCTAATGGAATATATTAGCAGCGAATAATACGTATTAGAAAACCTAATGTAATTGTAAAACCAAAAACAATAACCAATGGAAAAGAAAAGAAAAAGAAAAAAGAAAAAAGCAGAGGCCTCTTTAGCCCCGGTTGGTAACACCAACCGGGACTAAAGAGGCCAGCCACGGTGGCCCGGCTGGAGGCCTCTTTAGTCCCGGTTGGTGTTACCAACCGGGGCTAAAGGTCCCCCCATTAGCCCCGGGCGAGGGAACCGGGGCTAAAGGTCGGGCCTTTAGTCCCAATTACTTAGCCCCGGCTCCATGTCCGGGGCTATAGGCCAAAATGGCCCGGGGCAAAAGGCCCTTTCTCCAGTAGTGATATCTTTGCATGTTTAGTGCCTAGGATGGGAAGGATTATTCTGCAGCCTGCTTGCTTTAGCCTTTAGGTGCGGTTGCCAGAACTGAGGTGGCAATTTATAACGCCAGAGTCACCGCAACCGAGACCATTAGCATTTCTTTTTGTTTTTAAAACTTGTGACCAGCGTTACTTGATGCATCTTGTTTCTTTTCTATTCTAGCGTCCTAATAACTGGTGTACCTCAAAATAAGAAATAATGCAAATTCAAAACATTGAAAATCCTGAAATTCAGTGCACAGTGTAGTGCTCAAATTCAAATAGTCAAATGATGGTTGCTCACCTTACCTGCCTGCCGGCTGCTGCAGCTGCAGCGCAGAGTGGGCCGGCGGGGGACTTGCCGCCTATGGGCTGGGGGCGCCGCGGCCGCTGGTAGGATCTTCATGCGGTGGGCGGGGCACAACCAGGAGCCGTGATGGGCCTAGCTAGGCGGCGAGGCAGGATTGCACCAAGAGCAGGAGGCCGGAGGTAGAGCAGCCGAGCATCTAAGTGTCATTTGTTAGGCAATTTAAGTGTCCTTATTAGGCAACAATGGGCTCATAAATAGGACATTTTAGCTTTCTGGTTCAGATTGATAGACATCCTGCATTTAGAACAGGTTCAACCTTAATATTTCAGTTGTGTTAAATAATTATGAATTTATGTAGAACCGTTAGCCATCTATATGTGTGGTAATTTGTGTTGTTTATGCGCTGCATGTGCTTATAATTTGATAATTATATCAACATGACATTGACAAGGCATTGACCTTTTATCCTTTCTTTCAGACAATTGAACAGTGAATATGAGGCACTCGAATTGAAGCATTGCATTGATTTTTCACTTTTGCTAGATCGATATCGTGCTGAGGTACTAAAAGACTGATGCTTTTTTGGACTGTATTTTGATAAACATCAACAACTACCCTCAATAGTACCTGCATGTTTTTAAGCTTTTATATTGCTATGATTTTTTGTCAACTTAGAGTTGGACATGGGACGGTTGTAATTCTTTTGTATTAACACAAGTTTGTTTGGACCTAGGATTTATTTACATATTTTCTGGAACAGTTCTCGCTGTTCTTGACTTACCTACATGATATCTTTGATCCACTCTTAGGCAAAAGAAAAACACAACCATTTCCTTAGGCAATTTAAGTGTCATTTGTTGGGCAATTTAAATGTCTTTTGTTAAGCAATAATGTGCTCCTAAATGGGCAATTTTAGCCTTCTGATTCAGATTGACAGACATACTGTATTTAGAATTGGCCATAGGTACATTAATATTAAAGACGGAACCACCTTAAAGATGAGGTTTTGGCTCAAGGCTCCTTTAATATTAAAGACGGAACCACCACGAGATTCTGGGATGATACATGGGTTGGGAATAAGCCTCTGAAAGTTAAATATCCTTCCCTTTACAATATTGTAAGGGATCCTCATGCGACTGTATCTAAAGTCATGACCACAAACCCTCTAAATATCTCTTTTAAAAGGGCACTGGTACACAACAAACTGTCAGAGTGGCTTAGCCTAGTAGCACAGATCTCTTATGTCGAATTGGTGGAAGGCTCAGATTATTTTAGATGGAACTTGACCAAATCCGGTTTTTTTTCTGTTCGGTCTATGTATCTCAACATTTTAGATACACGACCACCTTTTCGACACAAGAAGATCTGGAAGATGAAAATCCCTCTAAAAATCAAAATCTTCCTCTGGTTTCTTCAAAAGGGTGTCGTATTAACCAAAGACAACCTTGCAAGGAAAAATTGGACAGAGAGTCAGAAATGCATTAGCTGTAATATAAATGAGACCATACAACATTTGTTCTTTGACTGCCCGCTTGCAAAAATGATATGGAGGATTATCTTCTATGCTACTAATCTGAACCAACCAAGATCTATCGGCCATATGTTCGGCAACTGGCTTACTAATCAAGATAAAAAGATTAGAAGTATGATCTGGGTTGGGGTCGCTGCCTTTTGTTGGACGATCTGGAGATGCCGTAATGATGTTATCTTTAATAAGATGAAAACTAACTCTATTATGCAGGTCATCTTCAGGGGAGCATATTGGCTACGCTCTTGGGCCCAGTTGCAGCATGACGGGACAACCCAGGACATCCTCTCTACGATGAGCAAGAAATTAGAAATCATTGCCCTAGAGATACCGAATAAAGGATGGAAACATTTATATTGTTTAATGTAATGCCCGGGTCGATCTATAAGACCACGGCTGTCTCTTTGCTTGTCAAAACTTTGTAATAATTGGCTGTGTACATCCCTGGATGTAGAGGCCGGATATTGATTATCCTTTATCTAAAAAAAATAGGTACATCTCTATACATAATACCATTTTTTTCATGTTTTTCTATTAGCCATTCAAATACATGCCATTTGTTCATCTAAATTTAATAAATTTAGATTAGGTACCCATTTATATACATATATTTTTTTACCGAGGTCTAGAATATTGCACACAGTACCGCACTAGACAATTTATCAAGTTTTCATAGGCATCTAGGCAATATTTATCGAGCATGTCAAAGGACGATCCCAAGCAATTTTAATAAAACGAGGAATAGCATCTAAGAATATAGAGCATTATATATTTTTCATCTCCAACACAACTTTGTTGTAAGAATATTGAACGTCTAAATAAACATTGTAGAGAGCCATTACAAATAAATTTGCTATCTAAACATATCAAAGAAACAATAAAATGTCCATATCTTCAAGTTTCATTTTGCTCCCCTTCTTTCTCATCAAAGCCTACTTAACAGCCACAGTTACGGACTCCATATTTTTTTCATCCCGTTATCTGGGCATCTTGGAGCATTGTAATCCCATCGAACCTATAAACCCTTATTGCAAAATATTGGGCCAACTGCATTTGTTGGCTCTTGAAAGATTGCATCTATAAAATTATAGTCCAATTCTGATGAAGGTTTATTCAAGTCCATAATGCTTGTGCTATTTGTCATGTACAATGAAAAGAGATTGTGTTCAATGCAATGATATTTATGTTTTAACATAAGGCATCAAGAACATAACTACTTTGGGCAACATAGGCACCTCAATTAAGCAATACTACTATTACTATCAAACAATAATGTCTTCTTAAATAGGCAACAAAAGGTTTTTATTTTTTTAAAAAATATATGCATCATTTTTTATCTCTATCCAGCAACAAACTTCTGACACATGTCATCCTTCTCTTTTTACATACAGGTCATTTACAGAGAAGCATGTAAACCACATTTTGCAGTTCCTATATAGAAGTGCGCAAATATCTATTTTTTAAGGGACTAGATATGCAGTGGTGTGGTTTTAGAAAACTGCAAATTCAAATGTGTTCTTCCGAGATGGGATGCCAGGCAAAAAAACAACCAGTCTTATGAGAAGTTTACTACATATTTTTCTTTTTTCTGAATACTTTGTCCTCATATGTTTGCTTTTCCAAATCGTAGCAGAAAGCATATTTTCCCAAGGTCCATGATGAATGTACAAATAAACAAATGTGTTTTTTAGATGGAGTATTATGAATACTTTTTTGGAATAGGCAAATTAGCTCTTTATACCTGATTGGGTTTTGGGTTTCTTGGCTTGTTTTTTGCGTTAACTAGGAGTTGATGGTGCTATCAAAGGAAGCCTGACAGCACCCAGTAAGCCACCAAAACCGTAGTTGAATAGGATTTTTGTCTTTTTGTTTTTCTATGACCTGAGTGCCGTTGAGAAATTGGGGAAGCAGATTTGCTTTTTTCCAAAATGCCTGATGGTATTTGGGCCTAGGCCCCGAAGCCGCGAGCAGTAACGGCGGGGAAATTTTCTCCCGCGCCAACAAACAACATGTTGTTGCCCAAAATAGAAATATAATAACTACACTTACCGCAAATGGAATGGCCGTGCAGATAGTTTATAGTACGGCCGTCCGTAATATAATTATTTCTTTTTTAAAAAAAAAGGAAAGAAATCACATTTATTTATATGTACTCCGTATTTATATAAACATTGAGCTTCTCACTTCGGCACATCTACATTAATTTCTGGTGGAATAGGTAACCGTGTACATGATGGAAAGACTAGGAGTGTATTGGAGTGGGGATAGGCACAGCGTCCTATGGCAGGACTTAGGCTGCTACCAAAGTAAATAGGAACAGGAGGCATCAGCAATGGCAACGATGTTGATGGTGTAAGGTATCACGAGGAAAGAACACTCTCAGTAAACACTCTAGACTGCACTTCTTGTGACCAACAACCTAGCTGGGTGATAATGGAGACAGTATTAAGTCATTCGGCCTAACTCATAAGAACATCAACACATATCTATGCCGCAGCAAAGATAGTAGCATTATGCATTGTTTCCGAGATGTCAAGGTTACATTTGAGAGATCGACCACCCGTTTGGATCTACACAAGCTCCAACAAAATTACCTGTATTGAGACTAATAACAAACTGAATCTGTAGTTAATTTCATCACAGTGCAGGGAGAATTGTCGCAAATAACCATTTGTTCATAGATGTGGGGGGACTGCCATGCATGTCCAAGAACACTATCAGTATATGAAGTTAAAAATGTACTGGAGCCAGGATCTCAGATAGCATTTGGTTCAGGTACATGTAACGACTTGGTAACATCGGCAAATAGGTCATTTAATGTTTGTTTAATCGAGTCCGACCGTCAACCGATATATATAAGACCGGTACAGCTCTGCAACCCTAATGTAATCAGATACCATTTCGTTGCTCTCTCCTGCAATCATGTTCCCATTGAATGCATTTTCCTTACCATTATTTCAGCAACCAAATTAAACAACTCGTCATATCCTGGCATGAAGAGAGTAAGAGACATTCATTCTGTTCTCAGTGCACGATTTGACTAACTGCAGTTTTGTAAGAATGAAAAGAAAAAAAACAAACTGCTTCTATGGCCTGTAAAAAAATGGAATGATCCATGACATGGTATTTTCTGGTACTTGGATTATTAGCAGCAGCCGAAAGATCAGCAAGCGTCAAAGCATGGTTGTTTAAGTAATGATTATTTACTTTATGTTACCCCTGCTCCTACAGCCGTAGGAGTGTAGGACACAGCTATGTCTTGCATTTTCTTGGAGACATTATTTTGTGGAGGACACTGCTACATTTACCTTATTCTATACCTAAATAAGGGACTCCCACTAGGTGATTTTTCTAGCTTCTCGTGAAGCCACGTGTCATCAGTTTTCATCAAATTAAACTGAGAAAAGTCCTTCAATACACTACACCACAACACCATCTTTAGCGATGGACGGTCTGACGCTAAAAGCGGCTACAACGACAGGCTGTCTGACGCTAAAAACATATAGCGTCAGACTTCTGCAGATGCTGTAAGTCCTGACGCTAAAAATCTTTAGCGTTAGACAAGCAGTCTGTTGCCCTAAATATTTTTAGCGTCAGATAACCCCTGCTATTTTTTAGCGTCAGACAACGAGCTGCTACTCTATAGCGACAGACTGTGTGCCGCTGTAGATAGTTTTAGCGTCAGATGGTCCATTAGGATAGTTTTAAATGGTTTAAAAAATAAAAAATAATCTGCCAACAATTATTACAAATAGCACAGTGAGCTTCAAAAGATCATTTAAATACACAGCTAGAATTCAACTTCAATAAAGATACATACATCTTCACAAATTTGACCAAAAGATTACAATAGCTCACAAAGGTAAGCTGGTCACCATCACATTTACATTCTCTATCTAGAACGGATAATCCATCCTTTCTATACATGCCACGAACAACACTAATTATATCTTCACACTGATTATATCTTCACGTCTAGGATGCCTGTAAAGTACAAAATGGTTTCGACTGTCTTGTTAAATTTGTAAATCTACTTGGTACAAAGTGAACACTATAAGCCTTTTGATCACTGAAGAAAGCATAAATATTTTGGTAAGCTAAGGAAACGAATGCTAACTAATTAAATGTGAAAAAATAAACTCAAGAGTAACACTAATTAACTAGTTAAATATGTGGAAAAATAATCACACAACCTTCTCTTTTCAGGTTTCCTATTTAATCACTAAAAGTGTGTTGATTTATACAAAGGGGAGGTTTCATCAGATCCATGCAACAAGAAAGATCCACAAAATAATAATGTGGAAATTCAGATCCAAGCATCTGCCAGGTTTATAAGATTTCAGTGAACTAAATACTTATTTGTGCATACAGACTACATATGCAAAAGAGGCCTTCTTCCAATGAGAAATCAATTTATGTTTGATTTTAATATGCCCTTCTTCTGCAGGAGCTCTTCTAGTTATAACATTACATGGAAATTAAGGTCATTATAAACTACAATGCCTTTGTGTAACTCATATATTTGTATTTTTAAAATAAAAAAAGTGTAGGTTGAATCCAGTTGTAAGAACCTTTTACTCTTAGCACATAACAGAAATCTGATGTCTGCAACTTGGAAGTGAGGATCTTATGGGCCTGATGGTTGAGGACCTCTCCGATGTTGCTCATGTCCTGCAGAGATCAAATACAAAACTCAAGCTCTACTGAAAAGCATTGTTTCCAAGACGCGAACAAGGAATGCTTAATGTCTTCTGCCATTTACCCTAAACAGAACTAGAAAGCTTGGGTGGAGCTATGGTGCAGGAAGGTTGCACAGGGGGGGGTGCAGTCTGATGGATCAGTTTGGTATTAAGCATTACTTTGTTAAATACTTTAAATGTTAGTATTGTTAAATACTAGGATATTTGGCAGTTAATCACTTTGTATTATCTTATCATAAAATAGAACGTGTTTGTTCCAAACTAAAAGGACTTCTTTAATTCTTGCTAACGCTTAGCCAATCTGGAATATGTTTTGAGTAAAACATCTGGGCAATTAAAGACACTGTAGGACGAAAGGATAAGGAATAAGATAAAAAAATGGCTGAAACAGTAAGCACGTAAAAATAAAATGGCAATAGGGGTGATAGAACTATGCGACCTACAGGTCACTGATCAGGAATCAACGAAATGCGAGTTTTTTGATTGACAATATAGCTAGGAATCAAAAGAGATGCTCTTTTATAGTTGAATAAGCTCATATATCTAACTAATGTAGTCAGACTTTACTGAGCATGACCCAATCAACTAAGAATGACAAATAGATCTTTGGTGGACAGTAAATGCGACTATGGGGTATACTTACCAAATTTGTCTAAAGAACATGATGATGGATCAGTTTGGTCAAAAGAAATTCTATGCTCTACAGAGCTGCTTACTTTCCTGGCAAGAGCTGTCAAGGGAATGTTTTCAGTAGTATTCCATCAACAAATAAGCATGTCGCCAGAAGTCACACTTGGTAATGCTAAATATGCAAAAAAATGATTAGGTAGGTAGATAGGGAATTATCAGGTAAAACTCACACTGCAAGAAGCCGTGCACTTTACTACATAGCTGATTTCTCTATCAACCAAAGAAAAAGATTAGCACAAACATTGCGTAAACATTTTGAAGACACTTATATATGAATAGCATTAAATTCCATTTTACTGGGTACTCACTAATAAAGGAAAACTGGTAAATGTAATGCGGCTGAGATCAAATATATATGAAAACGTTAATGTTAGGAATATATATACACATCTCGAAGACGATATAAAACTCATCTGCCTACATGAAAGAAAAGGAACTGAGTGCTCCTATTGGGAGAAGATACAAAACATAAGCATATATAAACATAAAGTGAGCGCCCTGGTTTACCTAAACTCTGTGTACACATAATCACATTTTTTATCAGTGAGGCAAAGGCAATACATAAGAGAAATCTTCATGATAGATCATGCATTGGGCCATTAATCTGAACGTACCACAGACAGGGAATAGCAACTGCAGAATCTTCCTGTTGTGACCACACACCCTAGGATGAACATGGGCCATAGGATCTGCAGTTCTACGATAGTACACATCATATCCCTATACTCGCATATTAGAAGACCTGAATTTTTCATTGAAAAAATGTTATAAAAGGACTGCATCAAAACATAGTGTTATCTCTTCTTATTCAATCTGAATATCGAATTTGCAGTGGCCCATTGAATTTGTTGTGCAACTTGGTTGGACAGACGCTCGAAGATTTGTCAAATACAATATAATTCATGTTATTGTAGGAATGAATAGCTTTCACACACTTTTTTTGGTAATGTAATTCAGGAAGGCAACAAAGGTGAAACATATCTGAAACATCCCACTGAAAGATGAAAAAAAGAATAGGCACTCTAATGGCATGAGAACATATAAGTCTGCCTTTTATGGGAAAACCCCAGATGATTAAATTCAACCTGGTTGAAAGTAACAGTCAGATCATAAATTGTGTGTAAGTATGTTTAAATAAAAGGAGACAACTATGTATGTGATATTACCTGAAACTAACTGGTGTGACGAATGTCACTGAAAATGCGCATACACCACATTATGAGCTTGTTTTCTCACCCAGGGGAGCTATTTTCAATGAGCACACAACCAAGAACTGATGTATAGGGGAGGAACATAGAGAAGTGATGTACACGGGAGAAATGTACACAAGCGAAGTTAGGGAGAAGAGAGGACGAGCTACAGACCTGCTGTCGTCGTGGCGTCGTCCATCCCATCATGGAGCTGGCAGCAACCGGCACCCTCCACCACTGCGCCATCGTCGCGGAGCCGGCAGCGGCCTGCGCCCTCCGTCGCGGCCCCGTCCGTCGTGCGGCCTGCGCCCTCTGTTGCGGCCCCGTCCGTCGCGGAGCCAGCAACCACACCCGTGCCGTTCGTCGCAGCACCGTCCGCCACAGAGCCGCACCACCCACGCCGCCCCAAGGCCCGAGCCACCATGCCGACTGCCATGGCCCCAACTGCTCTAACCCGTGTTGCCGCGAGGTCCTGGTGTTGGTGGATTCGGGGGGTGAGGACCGGAGGAGGAAGAGCCAGATCTGGGGAGGAGAAGAGAAGGGAAGCACAGGCGACGCATGGGCCTGGGGAGTGGTGAGAGGATAAGGATGGGGAAAACTTTCCAGGGCCATGCGCGCTTGCTAGGTGGGGGCACGATAGCTTAGTGTGGGCCCTATTTTCTTTAGCGTCAGATAGATTGACGATGTACTCGGTTTTAGCGTCAGATAACTCGACGTTAAATGTCAATATCTATAGCGTCAGACAACATATCGCTAAGTGAAGAATTAGCGTCAGATGATCTCTAAGATAACTTTAGCGTCAGATGATCCAACCTTAAATGTAAGTTTTAGCGTCAGATGTCTGACGGTGATTTGGTGTTGTGGTATAGTGATATGAGCAAATGGCACAACAATGGTTAGGGACGGCGCCATGGTGGAGGATAGTTGCTATTGGGGAGAAGATCATCAGAAGGGAGAAACTCTGGGTCCTTGGAGAACCGAGATTGATGGTTAGAGCCGGTAGGTGAGATGAATACAATTTTTTAATTAGAACTGGACCCCTTAATTATATAAGTTAGCGTAGGTACGTGAATTTTATCGATTATTCATTTGAGCTTCTATCCAAATTCCATTTATGCTATGTTGTGTAACAGATTAGATAAATATTACCATAATTGCTTTCAACTAATATTTGATCAACAAATATTCTATTATCATCCTAAGGGCATGTAAGTTATTTTACACTAAGAACAAAGAATCCATGGGACAATAATCAAAACTGCTGAACACCTAATTTTTTCACTGCAGATTTTTTAGACAGCAGTTTATCAGAAAAGCTTAACCAAATTACAATGGATGATTCTCTGATAACCTGTTCCAGACAACGTCTATTTGATTAGGATCAATTCTCTGGAGAAAACCTTCCGTGAACAGATCGACAGCCACACTCCAGGTTTTCTTGCATAGTATCACAAATGTACTGGTGTGAAACTCTCAACGATAACTTTCTTACGTGTTCATCCATGTAGTATCTGTATCAGGACACACCGCATGAATGGCTGAAGGAACATACGGTTGTCACGGATGTTTGGTGGAATCCCATATATGGACTGTAAATAAACATGTGCATATTTTCTTTCAGGGTTTCATTATTTCTCACTCTATGAATCCTTCTTTCATATAATACTGAAAAGTTTTCTTTCATATACCTTATATGATATATATGCACACTGAAGCCATATCCCTGGCCGCTTTGGTTTGTTCATATTCGTGTGCGACATAAGTAATCATATTCCAAATGGAAGGTAGGACTACTAGAGTGGGGAGGTAGTCCCATCCCATCCACACATGGCACCTGTGACAACTAATTAAGGATCTTATAGCTTCTAGCTGTATGAGAAAATATATAGGAAGCAGAGGCAACAGGAACACAGACAATGTCCAATGTGTCCTATAGCTAAGACATGACTAACTCATCCCCTCTTGAAGTCCAGGATAGCTGATTGGGTTGCTTCATGAAACCAAAATTCTTTAGGATCCCTGGACCTGTCACATACATTGGACCCTGCTCAGTGCTCACCTGATCCTTCCAGGGTGTGTTTGGTTGCTATCACTTTGCTTCTTTGGCTATCTCTAGGGATCTGTCAATATGCGCACATTGTTGAAGGGCAAGAGAGGGAGATGTTGAGCGAGAACGGTGACGTTACTCAGCTAGCAGTACAGGTGCCAGCGCAACGCCACGCAGAGTAGAACAAGGCTTTTGCTAGACTAAGCTGAAAAAGAGTACTCGAGTTTTCTCTGGGTGTTATGTGTGTTATTCTTAATCTCCTTTTATGTTTTTCATGATGGTATAGTGCTGTCTTTTGCCTGTCCCCCCAAAAATGAGTGTTGTCTTTTCCATAAGTTCCATTATAACAAACTTTTTACGCGTGCTATGCGCTTTCGAGATCCACTAAGAAAAAAACAAGTCTTTTTGTGACTACTAAGCAAAAACAAGTTGTAGACAGCAAGAAACAAACTTTCAACGGACCATAAAAATCTATACAAAAAACAAACAAGATGGAAAGAACACAGAATATATGCACAGAACTCTTTTAACGAACCATAAAAATATGTGCAATAAAGCAAACAAGATGGAAAGAAGGCAGAATAGATCGAAAAACATGGTCGGCGCATGGGCAGAGCCCACTAGTAGTGCTTACGTGGAATGGTGTTGTGAATGAGCAACACATCCTATTCAAGAACTAAATAAGAAAGTTAGGTGAGGATTATGATTTGTGCCACCATACCACTCAAATTGCTATTTATGATAGAATCATCGAAAAGCCAAAATTATGCAACAAAATATATTGATACTAAACTTGTTCACATTTGAGGTTTCGAGCACCGATCGATTTGGGTCTACACAAGCGCCAACAAAGTTAATTGAGACCGACGAACTGAATCCGAAGTTTTGACCACAATGCTTGGAGTATTGGGGCAAATAACCATTATTTGTTTAGATGTGGGGGACGTACTGTCGTGTCCAAGCTAGTCTCCAAGAACAGTATCGATCAGTATGTGAAGTTAAAACGTGCAACAGCAAGGATCTTATATCCTGATGCCATGATGAAAGACATTGTTGTGTTCGCGGGTGCAAGATTTGACTCGCATTACTCTTCTGGATTTTTTTCCTGAAGGTTTGGACATGTCTGAATTCAATAACATGCTGAATTCTAGAAATTCTTTAATAACAACGATTATATTGCAACGATGAAGATCTGATGACATGTATTTGTTGTGATGAGGCGTCTATTATATATGTTAGACAATATTGTGTCCACAAAACGTCATTTCCTTTGTTGAATAATAATGACTGACTGCAGTTTTGTAACAATAAAGAAAACCCAAAATGGTATGGCCTGTAGAAAATAAAGATGATCCATGACATGACATTTCCTCGTAGTAGAATTATTAGCAGCCACCTAAAGATCGGCTGCAGATGTACGTGGATAGTGTAGTGTGTCTTCCAAGCGTCATGATCATGGTAATTTAAGAAATTAATGATTAATTACTTTGTGCTACCATATGGTTCTGCAACTGCAGGACGACACAACTAGTACAGTTATGTCTTGCATTCTTTTGGAGACATCATTTGTGCAGGAAATTAAAGAAGCCACATTCATTTATATGCACACTGAACTATTGAAGCCACATTCATATATATATGCCCGACATCTTCGGTTTGTTCACATTCTTGTGCGACACAGGTAATTATATTCCATGCAAGGTGGGAGTACTGGAGTGTAGATCGAGGTAGTCCCATCCACACATATCTACTAGTATGAGAAAATAGGAACAGGAGGCAGCAGGAACACTGAAGATGTTCAACGTGTCTTGCAGCTAACATATGAGTCATCCCCTCTTGGAGCCCATGATACCGAATTTCCATAGGACCCTTAGACAACTGCACAAGGGAGTGAACAGCTTTATTGTCTTCTGAAACGTTGCCAGAGTGGATAGATGGTGCTAATGGGCGAGACAGAACGGTGCCGCTCCAAAGCAGGATTATGATATATGCCACCATACCACTCAAATTACTATTTATGATAGAAAAGCCAAAGTTGTGCAACAAAATTCAAGTTTTTGTTTAGGAGAAGGATGGTCTATCACCACACACAACTCTTAGATAAAACACTGTACCATAGGTAATTTCTATTTATGCTACAATTATATATATAACTGCAAATTAATTCACTTGCCCCATTCATAGTTGACTCATGCACTGGTATTAATGTAGGGCATCCCAAGAGTTATTATTTCTCTTCTTTTTAAAAAAGGAAAGAAAGAAATCACATTTATTTGTATATAAATAACACTGAACTTCTCGGCACATCTATATATTTCTAGTGGAATAGGTAATCATGTTCGAGAGGGAAAGACTGACTAGGATCATAGTATTCTTGTGGCCGAGTGGGGATAGGTAGCGCTTAGGCTGCTGTCTAAGTAAATAGGAACCGGAGGCATCAACAATGGCAGCGATGTTCTACACGTAAAGTATCACCGAGGCAAGGCAAGTCTGCCATCTGGCAACACCCTTGTTTGTACTTCTAGTGATCGGCAACTTGTGGGATATGGGAGCTAGTATCAGTTCATTGTGCCTAACAGCAACATATCGTCGCAGCAGGAAAGCTAAGGAGTATTATGCATTGTTTCTGAGATACCAAGGGTACATTATTTGAGGTGTCGAGCACCGTTTTGGGTCCACAAAAGTGCCAACAAAGTTACTGTTTATTGAGACTGTCAAACTGAATCCGTAGTTTTCATCACAGTGCTTGGAGTATTATTGGGCGAAATAACTTTGTTTAGAGATGTGGGCCGGGGGACGTACTGTCGTGTCCAAGCTGGTCTCCAAGAACACTATCAGTATGTGAAGTTAAAAACAAGGATCTTATATCCTGCTAGGCCATTATGAAGAGACATCCATTGTGTTCGTGGTGCAAGATTTGACTCCACATTACTCTTCCGGTTTTTTTCCCTGAAGGTTCAGACATGTCTGAATGCAATAATGTGCTGAATTTTAGAAATTCTTTAATAACAACGATTATATTGCAATGATGAAGATCCGATGATGCGTATTTGTTGTGATGAGGCGTCTGTTGTGTTAGACAATACTGTTTCCGCAATTCTGCTATTGAATAACAATGACAGACTGCAGTATTGTAACAATAAAGAAAACCCAAACTGGTATGGCCTGTAGAAGATAGGATGATCCATGACATGGTATTTCCTTGTAGTAGGATTATTAGCAGCCACCTGAAGATCTAGCTGTACTAGTAGTATGTCTTGGAAGCGTCATGATCATGGTTGTTTAAGTAATGATTAATTACTTTATGGTACGTACCCTGGTTCTGCATCTGCAGGACACTACTAGTGTAGCTGTGTCTTGCATTTGTTTAGAGACATTATGTGTGCAGCACAAGAAGCCACATTTATTTATATATATATGCACACTGAACTACTGAAGCCACATTCAGTTATGTATATATGCGCCGTATAGGAAATAGAAGTCCTTTATGACAGCGACACGGTCTCCAAAGCATAACTTTGACCATTTGTTTCTTCAAAAATATTTATTGTAAAGTAGTATATGTATATTTTTATGAAAGTACTTTTCAAGACAAATTTATTTATATAATTTTTACATCTCTAAACTCAATAATTTTAAAGTTATTCATGATTTATATTCCCAATGTTTGACTCAAACCTTGTCCAAAAGGACTTCTATTTCCTATATGAAGGGAGTATTTTTTTTGTGCGACACAAGCAAGTATTCCATGGAAGATGGGAGTACTGAAGTGTAGAGGTATACTCCCATCCACCACACAACACAGATAGGCACTAGCTGTATGAGACAATAGGAAGAGGAGGTGTTCAATGTGTCTTGCAGCTAAGGTATGGCAGAGTCGTCCCCTCTCGAAGCCGATGAAACCAAATTTCCTTAGGACCCCTAGACATGTGCACAAGGGAGTGAACAGCTTTGTTGTCTCCTAGAACATCGCCACAATGGATAGATGGTGCTGATGGGCGAGGCGGCACGGTTGCCGGCCACAGCAGAACGTGATGCATCACTGAATGAGGCGGTTCACCTTGGGCTGCAGACCGCTAAATCTGGATATATCGTATCGCTAAAAAAGAACATGTCTTCAATCTGGTTATTCTGATTAGTCTGCTTTTATGTCTTCTTTGGTAAAAAAAAAGAGGAAATGGGTAAAAATAAAGTTTGGTAAAAAAAGAGGAAATGGGTAAAAAATAAAGTTTGGGAAGAGTAAAAATAAAGTATCACCGAGGCTGCCATCTGACAACACCCTTGTTTGTACTTCTAGTGACCGGCAACTTGTGTGATATGGGAGCTAGGTATCAGTTTATTGTGCGTGTGCCTAAAAGGCATCAACATATCGTCGCAGCAGCAAACCTAGGAGTATTATGCATTGTTTCCGAGATATCAAAGGTACATTATTTGAGGTGTCGAGCACCGATTTGGGTCTACACAAGCGCCAACAAAGTTAGTGTTTATTCAGACTGACAAACTGAATTTGTAGTTTTCATTACAGTGCGTGGAGTATTAGGCAAATTAAATAACCGTTATTGCTTTAGAGATGTGGGGGATGTACTGTCATGTCTAAGCTACTCTCCAAGAACACTAACAGTATGTGAAGTTAAAAACGTGCTGCAACAAGCATCTTATATCCTGCCAGGCCATTATGAAGAGACATCGTTGTGTTCGCGGTTCAAGATTTGACTCGCATTACTCTTCTGGGTTTTTTTTTTCCTGAAGGTTCGGACATGTGTCTGAATGATGCAATAATGTGCTGAATTTTAGAAATTCTTTAATATCAACGATTATATATTGCAACGATATGAAGATGTGATGACGCGTATTTTTGTTGTGATTAGGTGTTTGTTATGTTGGACAATATTGTTTCCGCAAAACGTCCTTTCCTCTGTTAAATAATGACAGACTGCAGTTTTGTAACCATAAAGAAAAGTAGGAAACCCAAACTGGTATACATGGCCTGTAAAAAAATAGGATGATCCATGGCATGGTATTTCATTGTATATAGTAGGATTACTAGCAGCAACCTAAAAATCTGCTGGAGATGTGGACAGGGCAGTATGTCTTCCAAGCGTCATGATCATGGTTGTTTAAGTAATGGTTAATTACTTCATGCTACGTACCTGGTTCTGCAGCTGCAGGACACTACTAGTACAACTATGTCTTGCATTTCTTTGGAGACATTATGTGTGCAGGAAAAGGAAGCCACATTTATTTATATATATGCACACTGAACTACTGAATAAGCTATATTCAGATATATATATATGCCCGACGGCTTGTTCACATTTTTTGTGCGACACAAGTAAGTAGTATATACCATGGAAGATGGGAGCACGAGAGTGTAGAGGGTATAGTCCCAGCCACACATGTAGCCAGTAGCTGTATGCATGAGGCAATAGGAAGTGGAGGCAACAGGAACACGGACGATGTTCATTGTGTCTTGCAGCTAAGGTATGACAGAGTCATCCCCTCTTGAAGACCATGAAACCAGATTTCTTTAGGACCCTTAGACATGTGCACAAGGGAGTGAACTGCTTTGTTGGCTCCTATGGCTCTGAATCCGGATATATCGTATCGCTAAAATAGAACATGTATTCAATCCTGTTATTCTGAATCCGGATATATCGTATCGCTAAAAAAGAACATGTTTTCAATCCTGTTATTCTGATTAGTCTGCTTCTCTGTCTTCTTTGGTAAAAAAGAGAGAGAGAAAATAGGTAAAAAATAAAGTATAGGAAGAACATGTCTTCAATCCTATTATTCTAAATCCGGATATATCGTATCGCTAAAAAAGAACATGTTTTCAATCCTGTTATTCTGATTAGTCTGCTTGTGTCTTCTTCTTTGATAAAAAAAAGAGGAAATAGGTAAAAAATAAAGTTTCTTTGTTAAAAAAAAGAGGAAATAGGTAAAAAATAAAGTTTAGGCTCTATTTAGATTCCACTTCTTTTCACCCTCTCTCCATCACATCAATATTTGGACGTATGCCTAGAGTATTAAATGTAGATAAAAAAATAACTAATTGAACTTTTAGTATGTACATATCGAGACGAATCTTTTAAGCCTAGTTAGTTCATATTTAGACAAAATTTATCAAATAACAACGAAAGTGCTATAGTAAAAAAATTTGCAAAATTAAAAAATAAAGTTTAGGAAAAGTAAAACGTGGTTGGCAGGATTCAAACCTGCGCGGGCAGAGCCCACATGATTTCTAGTCATGCCCGATAACCACTCCGGCACGACCACAAGAACACGCTCCTCTACTGCCGAGAGAGCTGAGGAGTGGTCTGCTCCTGCCAACAACAAGAACGGCAGCTGCGACGCAACGCAACCAACCACCACCTCTGAGGGAGTCCTGACAGCGTTGATGGCGGCCGTTCAGTCCTCCACCGATTCCCTGGCTGCGCCCCTCCGCCGCCGCCCGCGCCGCCTCGTCTTCGACCGCCGCTACGGCTGGATGTAAGCGACACACGAGCTCCTCCTCCTCTCTCTCTTCTCTCGCTCGCCGGCCTGCCGGTTTCCGTATGTGCTCTGACGCTCCTTCGCTCCCCTTCCCTCCCGCAGCTTCGACGAGTGGACGGACCCCGCCGAACAAGCCCTCTCCGGCGGCCGCGGAACGTCAGTGCTTCTTCCACTCCCCCCGTCGCGTCCCGCGGATTTCGTGTCTGAGTTCCTTCTTTCCCCCAGATTTCCCAGCCTCAGCAGCTCTCGTTCGTAACTGGCGTGTTGCTTCCAGGGTGCGTTTGGTTGCTATCACTTGGCTTCTTTGGCTCTCTAGGGATTTGTCAATGTGCGCACATTGTTGAAGGGCAAGAGACGGAGGTGTTGAGCGAGAACGGTGACGTTACTCAGCTAGCAGTACAGGTGCCAGCGCAACGCCACGCAGAGTAGAACAAGGCTTTTGCTAGACTAAGCTGAAAAAGAGTACTCGAGTTTTCTCTGGGTGTTATGTGTGTTATTCTTAATCTCCTTTTATGTTTTTTCATGATGGTATAGTGCTGTCTTTTGCCTGTCCCCCCACCCAAAAATGAGTGTTGTCTTTTCCCTAAGTTCCATTATAACAAACTTTTTAGATCCACTAAGAAAAAACAAGTCTTTTTATGACTACTAAGCAAAAACAAGTTGTAGACAGCAAGAAATAAACTTTCAACGGCCCATAAAAAACTATACAAAAAAAACAAACAAGATGGAAAGAACACGGAATATGCACAAAACTTTTTTAACGAACCATAAAAATATGTGCAATAAGGCAAACAAGATGGAAAGCAGGTGGAATAAATCGAAAGACATGGTCGGCGCACGGGCAGAGCCCACTATAGTAGTGCCTACCTGGAATGGTGTTGTGAATGAGCAACACATCCTATTCAAGAACTAAATAAGAAAGTTAGATGTTGTGCCACCATACCACTCAAATTATGCAACAAAATATATTGATACTAAACTTGTTCACATCTGAGGTTTCAAGCACCGATCGATTTAGGTCTACACAAGCGCCAATAAAGTTAATATTTATTGAGACTGACAAACGGAATCCGTAGTTTTGACTATAGTGCTTGGAGTATTAGGGCAAATAACCATTATATGTTTAGAGATGTGGGGAACTTACTGTCATGTCCGAGCTAGTCTCCAAGAACAGTATCGATCAGTATGTGAAGTTAAAACGTGCAGCAGCAAGGATCTTATATCCTGATCTGATGCCATGATGAAAGACATTGTTGTGTTCACGGTGCAAGATTTGACTCGCATTACTCTTCCAGGTTTTTTTCAAAAAGGTTTGGACATGTCTGAATTCAATAGCATGCTGAATTCTAGAAATTCTTTAATAACAATGATTATATTGCAATGACGAAGATCTGATGACGTGTATTTGTTGTGATGAGGCGTCTATTATGTTAGACAATACTGTTTCCACAAAACGTCATTTCCTCCGTTGAATAATAATGACAGACTGCAGTTTTGTAACAATAAAGAAAACCCAAAATGATATAGCCTGTAAAAAATAAAGATGACCCATGACATGGCATTTTCTCGTAGTAGAATTATTAGTAGCCACCTAAAGATCAGCTGGAGATGTACGTGGACAGTGTAGTGTGTCTTTGTCACACCCTAACTTTAAGGATAAAATTGAGGCGGAATACTCATGTGTGCCCAGGAAACAATCACACACATAAGTTAGACAAATTACAAAAAATGACATCATCACAGTGTTTATTACATAACGATAGTATCATCTCAAGTCTTACATCAAGCGGAACAAAAGAAAACTGAACTGCTAACAAAGACCACTCCACAGGGAAGCTGACTGGGAAACAGCTAGCCTAGAAGTCCTCTGGGAAGTCACCAACTCCACATTCATCTGTTACCCATCCGGGATTTTGCCCAAAAAGAAGATAAACAACAAGCGTAAGTACACCACGTACTTAGCAAGCTAACATAGGGTTCATGAGGCTCAAAAGGCTGACACTGTCTGACTGCAGTTAGCTTTTAAGTTGGCAAAGTTTTAGCATTAAGGTAAACGAATATTGTGCTTAACCCTTAACCCATGATCCATTTGTCCAACAAAGATAATTAAAACATCATAAGGTACCATCAACATAAAGTAACAGTTATTCAAGTATCATAGTTCTGCTAGTTTTCCGGGCCGCTCGTGACCGTGAGCACGGCTGTTATAACAGTTTTACACTCAACAGAGGTTGTGCATCTTTACCCACAAGCCGTGTTGCCCTTGTGCCCGAGGCGGCCAACCTCTTGATCCACTTCCAAGGTAGATCGGCAGGGTACACTATGAAACCTTTCGCTGGTTCGTCTACCAGGTTAGGGCCGCGAGGTTTCCTTGGCAATCAGACGTAGCAAACCCCCCTTTCCTATGGCACAAGGCCATCGCAGCTATACTCATAGAAACAGGAGCAACCCTACATCCGTAGAGGCAAGCCCCTCTTGCGCCCTTCCGGGTTACCGCTAACAAGTTAGAAAAGGTCCAGTTTACTGAGCTAAAACCAGAGCCATATAGCACTCATGGTAGCACTGTCAATCCCAGCTTTTGCTAACAGCAAGTTTTATTAACCATTTAACAACATATCATCATGAGAACAAAATTCATCATTGGACTGGATCAGTTATAAGTCAGTAAGCACTAGCATTCTACCCATGTGCAAATATCCCACGGTGTCAAGAACATCACAGATAACAAAGCTAAGTGGGTCTCTAAGGTTGCTCAGTTGGACACATACATAAATGAGTACATTAAAAGTAAGGTGAATAGGTAACAAGGACATCCCATGCTAACTTGCCTTGGTTGTTCAACGGCTGATCTTCCTGCTGACCATCGAAAGAAGGGTCCGGGTCGTACCACACCGACTCACCATCTACTCAATCACAACATCAACACGCATTCCAGGCGCATGCATACAATGCAAACAGGGCTATCATTAGAACAGTACACCAAACAGTAATAAACAGAAATAAAACTTTGATAAAACAGAAGGACGTGTTTCTACGATCACAACAAGTTTTGGTTCACCGAAAACGGAGTTACGACGCGAAAGTTATGGCCGAAACGGTGATTCTAAAGCCCTAAACAAGATTAACATAAACTCTGAAACTAAATTGACCTAAGCCGACTAACAGAGGCAAAAACAGGTAGGAAACTAAATTACGAATCTAACGCAACTTGAACGGGTCAAAACGGAGCTAAAACGTGGATTTTATAAGCGTTTTAGTGTAGTGGCAAATCTGTAAATAACTGGAAATGTATTTGAATTTAAATCGGAATTTAAACTGAATTTTAAATTGAATTCTCGGCCGGCTGGACTGCGCTTCAAAACAACAGAAACGCAGGGGCCTGGTCGGAAGATTTTCAAGGCACAGCGAACAGTGCCCGATGGAGCGCGGGTTGATTTTGCTAGACCACAGGGGCTCTTTAGCAAGATGGCCGGCGAAGGGGTATCGGCCGATCTGAGCCTATGGATATGCGGTGGACGGCGAGGATTAAGCCGAGGAGGCGCGCGCGCGGAGCGGGCCGACGGCGCGCCCAGGCCGCGACGTCGCGGTCCCCTGGCGGCGTCGTGCGCGCGTCCACCATGGCTGATGCCTGAGAGCTCGCGGACTAGGGCACCAAGGACACCACACACGAAACCAAGAGTACGGAGGGGTAGCAGAGCGCAAGGGGGTCCTCACCACGGCAGAGGAGGCGGCGGCGAGACTCTGACGGCGGTGATCGACGGCGCACGGCGGAGATCCGGACGCCGAGGGACACCCTGGCGAACCGACGACGGTTAGATCAAAACCGAGCGTAAGAAAGAGGGAGAAGGGGTTCGGCGGCGGCTCTACCGTGACGTGGAGCACGGCGAGGTGAAGGGCGGGGTCGGTGAGGGTGAGCACGACTGGACCACGGCGGCGAGAGCTTCGGCTAGGGCTCAGCGGAGCTCGGTGCTGTGCGAGGCTGCTCAGCGCGACGCGAGTGAGATGAGTGTGGAAACGGGAGCGGGGGTGGAGACCGCGTCCACATAAAGGTCGAGGGAGGGACGGGGTCGTGGGAGTGGCTCGCGGGCGAAGTGGAGCGTGCGGCCGCGGCGGTTCCAAGCTCGGGCGCGTGTGCGGAGGGGGAAAGGGGTAGGCACCGACAGGAGGGGCCAGAGCGCCAGAGAGAGAGAGGGGGGGAGGGAAGCGAGACGGTTGGCAGGCGAGCGCGCGGAGGGAAGAGGGGGCGCTGGCCTGCCAGCGGGTGCGAGCGGGCCGGCCTGCTGGGCCGCAGCGGGAGAAAGAGAGAAGAGAATGGAGGCCCAGCCGGGGAGAAAGGAGGGAAGGGAGGGAGACGCCGGCGGGCTGGGCCGCCAGGCTTCCCAGGCCGAAAGGCAAGGGAGAGGGGAGAAGGAAACTTTTTATTTTCAACACATTTTCAAACAAAATTCAAATAGAATTTGAATTCAAACCAAGTTTTGGCGAAAACCAGACACACAAATAAATTTAATGCATCAGCATGAGTGCAAAAACATGTTGCAAACTTTATTTTAATTCAATAAAAATTATTTAACCTCTAGGTTAAATGCTCACAAAATCATAAATAAATCATTTTCACCTATTTTATTTTGGAGAAAATTTTAGGGTGTTACAACTCTACCCCCCTTAAGATGAATCTCGTCCTCGAGATTCGACTGGAGCTTACTCAAACAGCTGCGGATAGGATTTCCGAAGATCTTCTTCTCTTTCCCAGGTAGCCTCTTCTTCTGTATATCTGTTCCACTGAACTTTGCACATTTTGATAACTCGGCTCCTGGTAACTCTTTCTGCTCTCTCTAAGATCTTGATAGGGTACTCTTCATAAGTGAGATCTTCTCCTATCTTGATCTCTTCCAGGGGAACTTGCTCTTCTGGCACTCTCAGACATTTCTTCAGTTGAGAGACATGGAACACATCATGAACGCCTGATAGACTCTCAGGTAGCTCAAGCTGATAGGCCACTTCTCCACGTCTGGCCAAGATACGGAAAGGACTTATGTATCTGGGTGCCAACTTTCCTTTCATGTTGAACCTCTTTACGCTTCTCATGGGTGACACTTTCAAGTACACATAATCTCCCATTTTGAAAGTTAAGTCCCTCCTGCGAGTATCCGCGTAGCTCTTTTATCGGGACTGAGCTATCCTCAAGTTATCCCGGATCATTCTTACTTGTTCTTCAGCATTTCGAAGAACATCCGGTCCGAACACTTGAGTTTCTCCTGTCTGATTCCAGAACAAGGGAGTTCTACACTTTCGCCCATACAAAGCTTCAAAAGGAGCCATTTTGAGACTCTTCTGATGACTGTTGTTGTAGGAGAATTCAGCATATGGCAGGCTTTTATCCCAACTAGCCCCATGCTGAAGGGCACATGCTCTCAACATGTCCTCCAAGATCTGATTTATCCTTTCAGTCTGCCCATCTGTTTGCGGGTGATATGCAGAACTGAAATTCAGCTTGGTTCCCAACGATTGATGTATCTGATGCCAGAAATGAGATGTGAATTGTGTTCCTCTGTCAGATACTATTTTCTTCGGAACACCATGCAGGGACACAATTCTCTCCATGTACAGCTCTGCTAATCTTGCTCCATTATAAGTGGTTTAAACTGGTAGGAAGTGAGCGACCTTAGTGAGACGGTCGACGATTACCCATATAGAGTCATAGCCTCTTTGTGTGCGGGGTAATCCAGTGATAAAGTCCATTCCCACTTCTTCCCATTTCCACTCGGGTATCTACATAGGTTGTAACAATCCTACCGGTCTCTGATGTTCAGCCTTGACCTTCTGACAGGTGTCACATAGGGCCACATATTCTGCCACATCTCGCTTCAAACCATACCACCAGTACTTTTCTTTCAGATCTAAGTACATTTTGGTGCTGCCGGGATGTATAGAGTAGGCAGATTCATGCGCATCTCGCAAGATGGCATCACGAATAGCTTTCACTTCAGGCACACATATCCTTTTTCCAAACCATAGAGTTCCATTTTCATCCATCCTGAAACCTGGTGCCTTTCCAAGCACTATGTTCTCTGCTATCTCTTGTAATTTCTCATCTTTCAGTTGATCCTCACGGATTTCTTTCTCCAGAGTAGGTTCAACTGTTATCTCCACAACATTGTTGGCAAAGCATAGATTAAGATATGCCATTTCAGCTCTCAACTCTGCTGACATGTATTCTACTTGCAGTCCATTTGCATAAGTTTTCCTGCTCAAGGCGTCAGCCACAACATTGGCCTTTCCTGGGTGATAATGTACCTCCAGGTCATAGTCTTTGATCAGTTCTAGCCAACGGCGTTGCCTCAAATTCAGATCCAATTGAGTAAATATGTACTTCAGACTTTTATGATCTGTGTACACATCACACTTATGCCCAACTAGATAATGTCTCCATATTTTCAGAGCATGGACAACAGCTGCTAACTCCAAGTCATGGGTTGGATAGTTCACCTCGTGCTTTCTCAGCTGTCTGGATGCATAGGCTACTACTCTTCCTTCTTGCATCAGAACACATCCAAGTCCCAGACGAGATGCATCACAATAGATGGAGAAGCTTTTGTTCAAGTCTGGCTGAACTAGAACTGGTGCTATGGTTAATCTCTTCTTTAACTCTTTAAAGTTTGCCTGGCATTTATCAGACCACACAAACTTAGCACTCTTTTCTAGCAAGGCCGTCATAGGCTTTGCAAGCTTAGAGAATCCTTCAATGAACCTTCTATAATACCCGGCCAAACCCAGAAAGCTTCGGATTTCACTAGCATTGGTTGGCGGGCTCCAGTCCAACACATCCTGCACCTTGGTAGGATCAACGGATATACCTCCATCAGAGACTACATGCCCCAAGAAAGAGACTTCTTTCAACCAAAATTCACACTTGCTCCTCTTGGCATAGAGTTGATGCTCTCTCAACTTCTGCAAAACCATCCTCAGATATTCAGCATGTTCCTCTTCTGTTTTAGAGAACACTAGAATGTCATCTATGAACACCACCACAAACTTGTCCAGGTACTCCATGAACACCTTATTCATCAGGTACATGAAGTAGGCTGGGGCATTGGTCAGTCCAAAAGACATAACTGTATACTCATACAATCCATATCGCGTTGTGAAAGCGGTCTTAGGAATGTCCGAGTTCTGGATTTTCAACTGGTGGTACCCAGATCTGAGATCTATTTTAGAGAACACACATGCTCCTCTAAGCTGGTCAAATACATCTATCCGAGGTAGAGGGTATTTGTTTTTAATGGTAACCTCATTTAGGGACCTATAGTCCACACACATCCTCTGGCTACCATCTTTCTTATCCACAAAGATCACAGGTGCTCCCCAAGGAGAAGCACTGGGGCGAATATACCCCTTCTCTAGCAACTCCTTAAGTTGCTTCTTAAGCTCTTCTAATTCATTTACCCCCATTCTATATGGTCTTTTAGCTATTGGTGCAGTTCCAGGCAATAATTCAATAATGAACTCAACATCGCGATCAGGCGGCATACCTGGTAGATCATCAGGAAAGACATCAGGGAACTTGTCCACCACCCGATCTTGATTTGCACCACTGACATCCATCTGGTTTATGGTAGCAGTAGGCTGCTCTTGCATCACCACTCCCACACAGATTCTGTCTCCCTTGGGTGTAGAGACAACAACTGACCTTTCTTGGCACTGAATGACAGCTCCATGTTGCTTCATCCAGTCCATACCCAAGATGAGATCTATGCCTGCTGTTCTCAGCACTATAGGCTTTACTTTAAATTCTACCCCCCTTAAGTTGACACTAGAGGTGAGGCTCCAGAAATTTGCAGGCATACTACCCCCGGTGAGTTCACTATGATAGTTTCTTTCATTGCACATAGAGGCACACCATGCATTCTAACAAATGACTGTGAAATGAAGGAATGCGAAGCACCAGAATCAAAAAGTACGGTTGCTGGGATTGAGTTGATACTGAACATACCCATCATGACATCTGGCGTGTCCAAGGCAGTATCGGCAGCCACATGGTTCACTCGCCCAGTGTTAGTGGGTTGAGTGTTCTGCTTCGGGTTTCCCACTTGATTCCGCGGGGCCTGGGGGTTCTGTTTCTCAGGACACTGATGAGCATAGTGTCCTACCTCCCCACAGCAGTAGCAAGCATTGGGGTTCTGTTGAGCTGCATTCTTCATGGGAGCGGAGTTGGGTGCTCCCTGGCGGGGGGCTTAGCTGCCCTATTGCTGGAACCTTTGCCCTCCTGGCTGTTGCTGGTAGCGCTGCCCACCTGCCTGCTGTTGGTAGGGAAGGTGCTGCTGGTTCTGGTTACCCTGGGTGTGCTGTCCCCTATTCCACTGGTTGGAGGGGCCTTGGTTCCTCTGGGGGTAGCCTTGTTGGGGGTTGATCCGGGGACGAGTGTTGCTCCCCGAAGACTGTCCTTGGAAGCTTCTCTTCTTTGCTTCCATCTCCTTACGCTTGTTGTCAATAACAATCGCCCTATTGACCAGGGCCTAATAGTTTGGATATGCGTTTGACATAAGCTGGAGCTGCAATCCATCATATAGCCCTTTCAGAAAACGGCGTTGCTTGTCCTTGTCTTCTGCCACATCCTGTGGGGGCATAGCGTGACAGTTGAGCGAACTTGTCGCGGTATTCCGCCACTAACATAGATCCCTGCCTCAACGAGCGGAACTCCTCTTGCTTGAGCTCCATAAGGCCATCAGGGATGTGATAGGATCTGAAGTTCTCCTTGAACTCCTGCCAAGTGACAACAGGAGCGTCTTGAGGACGGTCGAACATGTATGCATCCCACCAATCTTGGGCTGCAGTTGCCCAGAAGCGTAGAGCACTTTCTCATAATCAGTGCACTGGGCAATGTTCAGCTGCCTCTCTACTGCACGAAGCCAGTCATCTGCCTCCAAAGGTTCAGAGGCATGGGTGAATACAGGTGGGTGGCCTTTCAGGAATTCTCCTCGTCGGTCCCTGACTTGGAGAGGTGGGGGTGCTGCAGCTGGCGCCTGATCCAGACGGTTCATCATGGCTTGCATCAACTGATTCTGCATTCCCATCAGTTGTTCGATGGTTACTGGCGGCGGCGGCGGTGGCGGTGGCGGGTCCACAGGGGCACCACACCCACGGCCACGGCCACGGCCCCTTCCGCGTCCACCCCTTGCTGCCATCTGCTCACCAACAAATGCGCAAGAGTTAGACCCTTATATCCATCATATAAATTATTTTAAAGAACAAAAGAGCATTGCTGAAAATTTCTGGGCACATCTTTATCAACAGCAGTGCACTAAAACTGACATAACTCAAGCTATAGAAATCCAACAGGGGCGAACCAGATATCGTTGGAAAGCTTAATAAACTAGCTACAACTTTCATTCAGAACACTTTCTCAGATTCGACCAGATTCTGGGTCGAAAATAGCGTTGAACAGAACCTGTTCTGGGTGACAGACTGCGCAGAAACATCAACTTTGAACAGCTATATCTCACAGATCCGAACAGATAAAGACTTGGTTCCAGATTTGTTTGAAAGATACATCAGTCTAGATACTCCCACAAAAATTTCATAATTTTTGGGAACACGGATTAAGAGATATACTGATTTAACCACAGGCTGCTCCAGAAAACAGCAACACAGATAAGGGATAAACAACTTTATTCATCACAGAGAGATGTTTTAAACTGGAGAAGCACAGACATAACTCATACTTCTCCACCACACAAACAAAGATCCAAACAACCATAGTTCACCAACATAAGCAACACATACACTAAAAGTTCACCGGACACAAACTGAGATTTAAACAACGTTTCTAAACAGGATAACAAAACATGGTGGACATCTACTGGGCTCCACCGGGGGCATTGTTGGCCCTGAACCTCTTCTTGTAGACGGTTGGGAGTCCCAGCTCAGCGCGAAGATAGTCCACTTCTCGCTCCAGACGCCTCATCACCTTCTGAGAAGAGCGCAGGTCATCCTGCACACTATCCGCCTTCTTCTGCGCCTCGTAGACGTCCCGTGCTGTAGAGGCCCGAACAGGGTAGTCCACAGGTGGAAGCAGGGTCTGCCACTTGCCCTCCTGGTCGTTGTGGGGCAGGTAGCGGTAGCGGTCCTCCCGCATGGACTGGAAGCGCAGTCCACGGTAATGCAGGAAGGCATCCTGCGCTGCATCCTCCATGCTTGCCAGAGAGTGACCACGCTTGGTGGTGGTCCTGTGAACAGACTCTATGACATGGCTTTGGTCCACATCATTCCAACCTGTAACCATCAGGTCGGACTTCTAGTAAGTAGCCTCCAAGGGATGGGTGTACTCGCCACAGTGGTACTGGAGCTTGGCCTCCAACTCTGGGTAGTATTCATTCAGCAGACGAACCAACATACTATGATAGTAAGCTGTCTCGTCAGGCTTCTTGAATATGAAGCGACGAGTCCATCTGAGGTCTTCATCCACCACCTGCACTTCTAGAGAGGCAGGGGGTGCTGGTGCTGAAGCAGACGAAGCAGCGGGGGAGTGCACCACGGGGTACACTGGCACGAAGGCCGGTGCTGCAGGAGCTGCTGGAGCGGCGGGGGCCTCAACGGCTGGTGGAGCGACAAGCACCACAGGAGCGGGTGCCTCCAGAGCAGGGGCCTCAGGTACTGGTGCCTCAGGAGCTGGCACCTCAGGAGCTGGCGCCTCAGGAACTGGTGAAGGGGGCGGGGGTGGCGCTGCAAGCTCTTCAGAGACGGTCGGAGTAGAGGTCAGCTCTTCATCCTCCACGATGAAAGCAGTGTTGGAGGAGCTGGAGGAGCCATCACCGTCGGAGATGTTGACCACTGGGTGAGGGGGCTGGCTGGTGTTGGCGGTGAAGAGGGCACGATACGCACGGGCGTTAAGGCGAGGCATACTGACATTATGGTTTAAGATAAGCAGAAACAATTAGTTTTACATAATAGAATAAGAATAAGAAGCATATAAATTTTAATAAAATAGCAAGATAATAAAATAAGCATGAACAGGTAACAAAAGGTGTCGGAACGGCCATTTCCTAGCTAGGCTTGCGTCCTACAGTCAACAAAGCTTTGATACCAATTTGTCACACCCCAACTTTAAGGATAAAATTGAGGCGGAATACTCATGTGTGCCTAGGAAACAATCACACACATAAGTTAGACAAATTACAAAAAGTGGCATCATCACAGTGTTTATTACATAACGATAGTATCATCTCAAGTCTTACATCAAGCGGAACAAAAGAAAACTGAACTGCTAACAAAGACCACTCCACAGGGAAAGCTGACTGGGGAAACAGCTAGCCTAGAAGTCCTCTGGGAAGTCACCAACTCCACATTCATCTGTTACCCATCCGGGATTTTGCCCAAAAAGAAGATAAACAACAAGCGTAAGTACTCCACGTACTTAGCAAGCTAACATAGGGTTCATGAGGCTCAAAAGGCTGACACTGTCTGACTGCAGTTAGCTTTTAAGTTGGCAAAGTTTTAGCATTAAGGTAAACGAATATTGTGCTTAACCCTTAACCCATGATCCATTTGTCCAACAAAGATAAATAAAACATCATAAGGTACCATCAACATAAAGTAACAGTTATTCAAGTATCATAGTTCTGCTAGTTTTCCGGGCCGCTCGTGACCGTGAGCACGGCTGTTATAACAGTTTTACACTCAGCAGAGGTTGTGCATCTTTACCCACAAGCCGTGTTGCCCTTGTGCCCGAGGCGGCCAACCTCTTGATCCACTTCCAAGGTAGATCGGCAAGGTACACTATGAAACCTTTCGCTGGTTCGTCTACCAGGTTAGGGCCGCGAGGTTTCCTTGGCAATCAGACGTAGCAAACCCCCTTTCCTATGGCACAAGGCCATCGCAGCTATACTCATAGGAACAGGAGCAGCCCTACATCCGTAGAGGCAAGCCCCTCTTGCGCCCTTCTGGGTTACCACTAACAAGTTAGAAAAGGTCCAGTTTACTGAGCTAAAACCATAGCCATATAGCACTCATGGTAGCACTGTGAGTCCCAGCTTTTGCTAACAGCAAGTTTTATTAACCATTTAACAACATATCATCATGAGAACAAAATTCATCATTGGACTGGATCAGTTATAAGTCAGTAAGCACTAGCATTCTACCCATGTGCAAATATCCCACGGTGTCAAGAACATCACAGATAACAAAGCTAAGTGGGTCTCTAAGGTTGCTCTGTTGGACACATGCATAAATGAGTAAATTAAAAGTAAGGTGAATAGGTAACAAGGAGATCTCATGCTAACTTGCCTTGGTTGTTGAACGACTGGTCTTCCTGCTGATCGTCGAAAGAAGGGTCATGGTCGTACCACACCGACTCACCGTCTACTCGATCACAACATCAACACGCATTCCAGGCGCATACATACAATGCAAACAGGGCTATCATTAGAACAGTACACCAAACAGTAATAAACAGAAATAAAACTTTGATAAAACAGAAGGACGTGTTTCTACGATCACAACAAGTTTTGGATCACCGAAAACGGAGTTACGACGCGAGTTACGGGCGAAACGGTGATTCTAAAGCCCTAAACAAGATTAACATAAACTCTGAAACTAAACTGACCTAAGCCGACTAACAGAGGCAAAAACTGGTAGGAAACTAAATTACGAATCTAACACAATTTGAACGGGTCAAAACGGAGCTAAAACGTGGATTTTATAAGCGTTTTAGTGTAGTGGCAAATCTATAAATAACTGGAAATGTATTTGAATTTAAATCAGAATTTAAACTGAATTTTAAATCGAATTCTCGGCCGGCTGGACTGCGCTTCAAAACAACAGAAACGCAGGGGCCTGGTCGGAAGATTTTCAAGGCACAGCGAACAGTGCCCGATGGAGCGCGGGTTGATTTTGCTAGACCACAGGGGCTCTTTAGCAAGATGGCCCGCGAAGGGGTATCGACCGATCTGAGCCTATGGTTCTGCAGTGGACGGCGAGGATTAGGCCGAGGAGGCGCGCGCGCGTGGAGCGGGCCGACGGCGTGCCCAGGCCGCGACGTCGCGGTCCCCTGGCGGCGGCGTGCGCGCGTCCACCATGGCTGATGCCTGGGAGCTCGCGGACTAGGGCACCAAGGACACCACACGCGAAACCAAGAGTACGGAGGGGTAGCAGAGCGCAAGGGGGTCCTCACCACGACAGAGGAGGCGGCGGCGAGACTCTGACGGCGGCGATCAACGGCGCACGGCGGAGATCCGGACGCCGAGGGACACCCTGGTGAACCGACGACGGTTAGATCAAAACCGAGCGTAAGAAAGAGGGAGAAGGGGTTCGGCGGCGGCGCTACCGTGACGCGGAGCACGGCGAGGTGAAGGGCGGGGTCGGTGAGGGCGAGCATGACCGGACCACGGCGGCGAGAGCTTCGGCTACGGCTCAGCGGAGCTCGGTGCTGTGCGAGGCTGCTCAGCGCGACGCGAGAGAGACGAGTGCGGAAATGGGAGCGGGGGTGGATACCGCGTCCACATAAAGGTCGAGGGAGGGACGGGGTCGTGGGAGTGGCTCGCGGGCGAAGCGGAGCGTGCGGCCGCGGCGGTTCCAAGCTCGGGCGCATGCGCGGAGGGGGAAAGGGGTAGGCACCGACAGGAGGGGCCAGAGCGCCAGAGAGAGGGGGGGAGGGAAGCGAGACGGTTGGCGGGCGAGCGCGCGGAGGGAAGAGGGGGCGCTGGCCTGCCAGCGGGTGCGAGCGGGCCGGCCTGCTGGGCCGCAGCGGGAGAAAGAGAGAAGAGAAGGGAGGCCCAGCCGGGGAGAAAGGAGGGAAGGGAGGGAGACGCCGGCGGGCTGGGCCGCCAGGCTTCCTAGGCCGAAAGGCAAGGGAGGGGCGAAGGAAACTTTTTATTTTCAACACATTTTCAAACAAATTTCAAATAGAATTTGAATTCAAACCAAGTTTTGGTGAAAACCAGACACACAAATAAATTCAATGCATCAGCATGAGTGCAAAAACATATTGCAAACTTTATTTTAATTCAATAAAAATTATTTAACCCCTAGGTTAAATGCTCACAAAATCATAAATAAATTATTTAACCCCTAGGTTAAATGCTCACAAAATCATAAATAAATCATTTTCACCTATTTTAATTCAATAAGTTACTACTGGTAATTTATGTAAATGACACTACCAGTAGTACAGCTATGTCTTGCATTCTTTTGGAGACATCATATCATTTGTGCAGGAAAAGAAGTCACATTCATTTATATGCACACTGAACTACTGAAGCCACATTCATATATATATATATATATATATATATATATATATATATATATATATGCCCGACATCTTCTGTTTGTTCACATTCTTGTGCGACACAAGTAATTATATTCCATGCAAGGTGGGAGTACTGGAGTGTAGATCGAGGTAGTCCCATCCACACATATCTACTAGCTGTATGAGAAAATAGGAATAGGAGGCAGCAGGAACACTGAAGATGTGCAATGTGTCTTGCAGCTAAGATATGAGTCATCCCCTATTGAAGCCCATGAAACCAAATTTCCTTATGATCCCTAGGCAAGTGCACAAGGGAGTGAACAACTTTATTGTCTTCTGAAACATTGCCAGACAGAACGGTGCCGTTACAAAGCAGGATTATGATCTACGCCACCACTCAATCAAATTGCTATTTTTTTAGATAAAGGATAGATAGTCTATCCGGCTTCATATATCTCAAAGAGATAAAGTCAGGCCATATTATTACAGAGCAAATATATCCATGTTATGGCTCACGCCATAGATCATAGGACCAAAGGACTTAACACAACCACTCCAATAAATACTCACACACAATTCAAACACACATAGTTCAATTTAAACCAATTCTAAAGGCAGATAACCATTCATAAGACGAAAACAGATGAAGGCACGATGTCTCAAGAGCTCGACATGCATAAACTAACTCCTGTTGGCGATCTTCATAGCGCTGTAATTGAGTCCACTGACGGAGCCAATAAGTCCCTCTGAACAGTACCTGTAAAAAAGATTTAGGTCTACATTTATCAAACACTATCTCATTTCGGGTTATCCACAGTGACCAACATAGAGCCGATACCATGGTCAACAAACTTAAGTTTGACTGCTTCCTCTCCCCTTAGACCAATGATTAAATAAGTCATTAATATCTACTGGTTGAGAGATACCGAAAACCATATGTACAGCTATCCACAGGAATCTGGCATAAGCACACCTAAAGAACAGGTGATGTATTATTTCTGAAAGGTTACAAAAAGAACAACTTTTAATTCCCCTCCAGTTTCTTCTAGCCAAATTATCTTTAGTCAAAATAATTTCTTTTTTAAATACCACATAAAAACTTTAATCTTCATAGGTATTTTTGCACGCCAAATTTCTTGTGAGACTCGTATCCCATTATTGACTAGAAAAGCATACATTGATCGAACCGTGAATATTCCTTTTGTGTCTAAAAGCCAAATAAAAGTATCTCTTTCCGCATTTAAAACTACATCTGCTACTATTGCAACAATTCTATTCCAATCCCTCAAGTTGTTGCCCACTAATGATCTCCTAAGTGAGACATTAAGTGGAGTTGATGACAACACTTGTGCCACAGTATCATGTTTCCTGCGCACAATGTTGAAAAGACCCGGGAACTCGGTTCGAAGAGAACTATCTCTGATCCAAATATCTTCCCAAAATCTTGTGTGTGCTCTGTCTTTGACATTAAACTTTCCTAGCTGCAACACATGGTCTTTTATATTCATTAATCCTTTTCAGAAATGTGAATCTGTTGCTCTCTTTTGGACCTCACCAATAGTTTTATTTCTCAAATACTTATTTCTAATTAATTGTTTCCATATACCATCTTCATTGCACAATCTAACGATCCATTTACTTAGCAAACATTTGTTCTTGATCTCTAGGTTGGTCACACCCAACCAGCCCTGCTCCTTTGGTTGTCACATAATGTTCCACTTCAACAAACGATATTTTTTCTTTTCTTGATCATTCTGCCAGAAGAACCTAGATCTAAAAAATTCTATTCTTTGCAGTACCCCTTTAGGTACCTCGAAGAATGACATCATAAATATCGGTAAGCTTGAAAGCACTGAGTTTATTAACACTAGGCGTCCCCCGACAGAAAGCAATTTACCCTTTCATCCACTAAGTTTTTTTTCGAATCTTTCTTCTACCATTTATCAGTCTTTGTTACTTAGTTTTTGGAAGTGCATTGGGATTCCCAAATAACGAAGAGGATAAGTTCCTAGCCTACATCCAAAAAGTTGTGTGTATTGCTCTGTTCAGACTCTTTAGCCTGATCAAAGCAAAAAAGTTCGCTTTTACAAAAATTTATCTTTAGATCGGATAATTGTTCAAATACACAAAGAATGAGTTTCTTTTTTGTTGCCTTTTCAAAATCATGGTTCATAAAGATTAAAGTGTCATCCGCATATTGCGGGATAGATAAACCATCTTCTACTAAATGTGGAACTACCTCTTCAATTTGGTCATCCTCTTTGGCTCTAGCAATCATTACCGCCAACATATCAATCACTAGGTTGAACAAGATTGGAGATAAAGGATCACCTTGTCTTAACCTTTTTTGTTTGAAAATAGTCTCCTAATGGGTCATTAACTTTGATTCCAACATTTCCCCCTTGGGTAAGTGTCACACCCCAAAATTTCTAATTTTGGGTTGTGAGTAGAAAATACTAAATAAAATAAATTATTTTAATATTTGAATAAAATTGGACAAGTTTAGTCTGAGCTAGCGCCACTTTAGTCGTAGTAAAACAAGAATTTTCAAAATTTTCCTAAACTAATTTGATGGGTTATGTTTGATATGATGGTTGGTTGCTGTTTGACCTTGTGTTGTGAGTCGGTAGAGTTTCAAAACACATTGGTAGGTTGTCTATCTATATCTGGTTCGTTTCTGTCTTTTTTTCAAAATCAAATTTATCGCCCTCAGCTCTATTCTTTTGTTGAACTTTTTCCAAGATCCTATTTCTTGTGTCCCAAATCACTTCTTTGAGTTCATCATCCATCATCATATCACTACAAACTTCTCGGGAATTTTTCTGGCTTTTTCTGGAACCTTTTCCTGATTTTCTGTGAGCAAATTCTAATTTTTAGATGCTCCAAAATATCTTTCCATGAGCAACAAATACTTTATTTGGGTTCATCATATTTCAAATTATCTCTGAGAATTTTCGCAGAATTTTCGGAGCCATCGGAGTATTTTTCGTGGCTTAAATAACAATTCTAGATTTTTCTAGAATTAATTAATCCCAAAAATAATAAAATATCTCGTTTTTCGTTTTCCCCAAACCCTAACACTATATATATGCCGGCGTAGCCCTCGACGCCCTGATTCGAGAAGTACGGCCCATTTTGCGAGCCGCCACTCCTATCATTCTATATCTAAAGCCGAAGTTTCGCATTTCATCTACTCCGACGAACTTCCGGCGACCTTTTCCGGCCAAACCGTCGCGTCCCGGAGAAAACCGTCACCACCATGAGGTAGGTCTCATCGTTCTCTACACCGTGGTGTCTTCCTTTTCACGAATCCATCAGCGTTTGACCTAACATCTCTTCTCCTGGCGAGGAACTCCATGGCTGCGCACTGTTCTTATATTTTCCGGTCACCCGAGACTCGCTGCCGGTGCCTGCACCCGTCGGCGTCCTTCCCTGCGAGCCCCAGCCCCGCGCCGCCGCCGGTGGGCGCGCGCCCATGTTCCCTGGCCGCAGGAGCCGGGGTCGCCGCCGCTGTGCATCACGCACGCGTGCGTGCCCGCCCTGCAGTCTGCCGTGGGCCCTGCCCGGCCACACGTGCGGGCCTGCGCCGTGGCGCCGCCGGCCGGCCAACCTGGCCCCAGGCCCCTCCCTGCCAAGCGTGTGGTGCAGCGGCACCACCATGGAAGCCACCACCTGTACGTGCAGTGCAAGTGATAAGACGATGAAGATGATGGTATTTTTAGTTTTGCCACTCACCATTAATCTCCACCGTTCAATCATTTAATCTCCGTTTTCATCCGTTTCAGTTGTGTTAGTTTCGTGTCGCAGCGATCTATGCAACAGTATTAACGTTTTTCATCTCACATGTTTTTCTATCTAAAATCAAATATTAAATTGATTAATAAACCTACAACCGATTTATAATTAAAATCAGTATAGGGTTTATGCTTCGATATTTTATACACAAATGTTAACATGATCAGTTACTAACATAAATATATTTTTAATTTATAAATTGATTAGGCTAAACACTGTTACTTAAATTATGTTCAGATGCTCTCACATGTTTACTTTCTTTTACTAAGCTAAGCTTTAACTTGATTAAATTATATGACAATATTTATGTATAAAATATGATTAGTCTAACTCGACTTTATAATTAAAATATGTTTTATCTAATCTGAATTAATATCTTGTCATGATCTTATTTAATTAAAATAAAACAAGTCGGTAGTTCTTCCTTTTATAATATAAAATTCTTGGTAGACGTGTCTCTCGAACGTTTGGTGCGATCCCGCGACCGTAGTACGAGCTCTCTGTTAGTACGTTGTTTTATCTCGGGTTGTGTTGTTCTTAGTCGTCTTTGTTGTTTGCTTGTATGTCTGCCTATATGTGGTGCTTGCTACGAGTAGACGATGACCGGTTGTGCGCGCTGAAGATCAGAAGGTGATGACCCAGAACTGATGATGTGAGAATTGGTTAAGTGTAACAGGCAAGTATAGCAATCAGGTTTTCTTTTCGCAATCATGATCATGTTACTTAATTAATGTATGCATCGAATGATAAAAATAACTTATTAGCAACTTAAGAAATTATCTGTACGAGCACCTTCGGGATTTACAGTGCAACTTGTGAGCATCTAAGCCCCCAGTGGGTTTCGGTGATTGGATGACAACGGTAAATTACTATGACTAACGTGTGTTTTGCAGAAACAGTTGAGTTAGGTCATGGTAATGATGATCGTGAGGGCACTATGGTATTCATGCCCCCTTAGCGATGGAATTCGTTCGGTCTTCAAAGGATGGACGACGAAGACGGTGATAGGCTAGTGCTAAGTGTCATTTGGTGTTGAAGGACACTTAGAGTAGCATAGGTCTTTGCTTTATCTTTGGCCGTACTATAAAGAGGGGTTTGAATGAGTAGCTTGACCTAGGTGAGACTTTTGAGTTAGGTGTAGTGCACACTTGTTAACCAAAGCCCTAGGTAGCTTAGAAAGGTCCCTAAGATCATAAGGAAGAAAGTTCGTGAAGGGAGCGTCGCAAACCGAAGTCGTTTCGGACTTCAAAATGTGATCGGACGCTTCAACCCTAATGACCGGACGCTGGGGCGTGCGTCCGGTCAGTTGGTTTGGCTAAGAAGCAGGCTTGGCTTCGACCGGACGCTCTTCAGTATTCGACCGGACGCACCAGGAGGTGAGTCCGGTCGCGTCCAGAGAGGTTCCAGAGAGGGAAATTGATGACCGGACGCGTCCGGTCAGTGGTGATCGGACGCATGGGTGCGTCCGGTCAGTGTATCGTACTGGTGTCAGGGCTAACGTCACGTAGCCGTTAGACACTGACCGGACGCGTCCGGTCACCCCGACAGGTGCGTCCGGTCAGTGTGTAACTGGCTGGACTTACCCCTTCGTGCATGTTTTGAGTTGGGGGGTATAAATATGCCTCCCCCTCATTCATGCTGTCACTCTTGCTCATTTGAAAGGTTGCCAAACACATTGTGATTTCAAGTGAGTGCAAGAGGCCTAGTGAGGTTGAGAGATTTGTTAATTGAGTGATCAAACACCTCATTAGTGAGTAGAGAGTAGCAAGTGTGCATCCACTCATCTCATTAGCCTTGCGTTGATCAAGTGAGAGTTCTTGCTTGTTACTCTTGGTGATCGGCATCACCTAGACGGCTTGGTGGCGATCGGAGAGCTTGGTGATCATCCGGAGGCATTGTGGATGACCCAAGCCAAGTTGTGACCGGTAGCGAGCGATTCACCGGGCCGGAGTGGCGAAGAATCAGCTCGTAGTGAGCACTTGATCCTTGCGCGGATCAAGGGGGAGCGATACCCTTGCGCGGGTGCTCCAACGAGGACTAGGGGGGTGTGCCGACACCTCGATACCTTGGCAAAAAGATCGTCGTGTCATCTCTACTCTCTTCTCTACGCATTTACCTTTGAGCAATTCAATTCCGCATTTACTTGTTGTTCTTTCATAAGTTGAATTGCAATGCTAGAGTAGAAATGGTTTAGCGATAGTCTTTTGTGCAATTGATTCTTGTCAAACACTCTTCTAGGCACTAGGGGGTTAATTGGGGCTTGATAAGTTTTATTATCGCAAGAAGTTTTAGAAAAGCCCAATTCACCCCCCCTCTTGGGCATCTTGATCCTTTCAATTGGTATCGGAGCCTCGTGCTCTCGATTTAGGCTTAACCGCCTAGAGTTAAGATGTCCGGAGGTGATGGACCACCTCCCATGTTTGAGGGTGACGACTTTCCATATTGGAAAATCCGTATGGAGTCGTACCTAGAAGCGGTTGATGTGAAATGTCGTGATGCCGCCATAACCGGCTTTGCCAAGCCCAAGGAAGGCACAAGCCTCACTCCTAATGAGGAGGAAAATGATAAATGGAATGCAAAGGCCAAAAACATTCTTTTTAGAGGCATTTGCAAAGATGTGTTCAACCGTGTTCGGAACCACAAAAATGCCCATGATCTATGGGAAAACATTTGTGCGCTCCATGAGGGAACCAAGAGTGAGCGTGAGGAACGCTATCATTTAGTTATGCAAAAACTTCACTCTTTTGATATGCATGCTAATGAAAGTGCAAATGAAATGTACTCACGGTTGAATGTTCTTGTAGAAGAGCTAAATGGACTTGGCCTCACGCAAATGCAACCATCCGATGTTGTGAGGAAGATTCTTTGTGTCCTTCCAATTGAGAAGTATGGACACATCGTGACGGTGCTACATCAAGGTGATCTTTCCACCGCTACACCAACTCAAATCTTGGGAAAGATCAATGCGCATGAGATGTACATGCACATCACACCAAGTGGTGGCTCCTCCACCGACAAGAAGAAGGACTTGGCCTTCAAAGCTAGCCATGACAAGAAGGGCAAGTCCAAGGCTATTGAGGTGCATCATGAGAGCACAAGCGATGATGAAGATGATTCCAACATTGCTCTCATGGTGAGAAGGACCACCAAGATGTTGAAGAAGCTTCACAAGAATGGAGTCAACTTTGACTCAAGAAAGAAGAAGTTCTTCACAAGTAGCAAGAGGAGGCCAATCTCCGAAATGGATTGCTACAATTGCGGTGAGCTTGGCCATCTTGCTCATCAATGCACCAAGCCCAAGAAAGATAGCTACAAGAACAAGAACAAGAGCAAGAAGTATGACTCATCAAGCGAAGATGAGAAGAAGAATGACAAGTCATACAAGAAGAAAGATGGCAAGAAGAAGCAATACCACAAGAAAGGTGGGAAGGCTTACATTGTTGGTGATTGGCTCACCGACATTGACTCCTCCGGTGGCTCATCAAATGAAGATAGTGATGATGAGAAGGAGAAGGTGGCCGCTCTAGTCATTGGCTCCTCTACACCACCACCACCACCATCGCCATCATCATCTACACACCTATGCCTTATGGCCAAGGGTGACCGGAAGGTACAAAACGATGATGACTCTAGTGATAGTGATAGTGATGGTGAATTTGAGGCTCCTACTTATGATGAACTTGTCAAATTGCTAAATGACTACTCTAAAATCATAAGAAAGACTAGAGCTAAAAATGAGAAGCTTGTTGATGAAAATGAATCTCTTGTTGAAAAATGTGATCATGCTATTCATGCTAGTGATGAACTAAAAGATGAACTTGCAACTATGTCATCCACTATCAAGGAGCTCAAGTCCTCTAACAAGGAGCTCAAAGCTAAAAATGAAAAACTTGATAAGATGCATAGTGACCTTTCCACTAGTCATGCTTTGCTTAAGGAACAATATACTCAAGTGAAAGTAGATTATGATACTCTCACCATTGCTTATGATATGCTTTCACATGAGACACATGATGCTCCTAACCTTGTTGTTAAGTGTGACATAGCAACATCTTGTGAGGACTTGGTTAGTGAGCATGTTGAGCAAAGTGCTAGTGGCAAGGGCAAGAAAGTGGTTGAGGCCGATCACTATGATGACTATGTCAAGATCAAGAATGAGAATGCAAAGCTCAAAGTTGATCTAGAAAAGCTTTCAACTACCAAGCAAGTTATCATTCAATCTCATGACGATGACTATAGCATGACACTTGAGCTAGACATGCTAAAAGAAGAGAACAAGAGATTAAAGATGGAGAGGGACTACAAAATGACACCATCTCAATTGGAACTCCAACAAGAGAATGACAAGCTCAAGAAGGAGAAAGAGCACCTCACCACCGGTTTGAGGAACTTCACCAAGGGTCAATGTCTTCAAAGTGAGCTTCTCATGAACACCGTCATGAAAACCAATAGAAATGGCATTGGCTTTCTTGAAGAGAAGATGAAGCAACGCAAGAGCATCACTAAGCCAAAGAAGAAGAAGATTGGGAGATGCTATGAGTGTGGAAAGGAAGGACACTTTGCTCATGTTTGTGAGGAGCCAAAGCCCACACCCTTGCCCAAGCATGCTAGGCCCTTTGCTTTCAATGCTCACTACATGCTTAGACAAGATTCTAGTGGCAAAGTGAAGGTTATGTTTATGGGGCCACCTAACAAGAATAGGCCAAGGCAAATTTGGGTTGCTAAGTCACTAGTTGAGAAAGTTAAGGGACCGCAACAAGTTTGGGTCCCGAAAGCTCAAGCTTGATTTCTTGTGTGTGTAGGTGAACTACAAGACCGGTGGATCACATTGGGTAATTGATAGTGGATGCACACAACATATGACCGGAGATCCCCGGATGTTCACCTCACTAGAAGAGAATGCCGATGACCAAGAAAAGATAACATTTGGTGACAACTCAAAGGGCAATGTCAAAGGATTGGGCAAAGTGGCTATATCAAACGATCATACCATCTCCAATGTGCTTCTAGTTGCATCATTAAGCTTCAACTTGCTATCCGTTGGACAACTATGTGATCTTGGCTTTCAATGCTTGTTCACCGACAAGGAAGTGGTTGTAACTAAGAAACATGATACACAAGTGATATTCAAAGGCTTTAGATACAACAATCTCTATCTAGTGGATTTCACCTCCGAAGATGCCAACTTGAAGACATGTTTGTTCACTAAGCAATCACTTGGTTGGCTTTGGCATAGAAGATTAGCACATGTTGGAATGAACACTCTCAACAAGCTATTGAAGAAGGATTTGGTTAGGGGCTTGAAGGATGTCAAATTTGAGAAGGACAAATTGTGTAGTGCATGTCAAGCCGGCAAGCAAGTTGCAAATACACATCCAACCAAAGCCTTTGTGTCAACATCAAGAGAGTTAGAGCTACTTCACATGGATCTATTTGGACCAACAACATATGCTAGCTTGGGTGGAAATCTCTATTGTCTAGTGATTGTTGATGACTACTCTAGATACACTTGGGTATTCTTTCTTCATGACAAATCCGAAGCAACCCCTTCATTCAAGAAGTTTGCCAAGAGAGCCCAAAATGAGTTTGACTTGAAGATCAAAAAGATAAGAAGTGACAATGGAAGAGAGTTCGACAACACCCATATTGAGCAATATTGTGATGAAGTTGGGATCAAGCATGAAGTCTCCGCAACCTACACACCACAACAAAATGGGGTAGTTGAGAGGAAGAACCGAACACTAATCACCCTAGCAAGGACTATGTTAGATGAGTACACTACACCGGAAAGATTTTGGGCGGAAGCAATCAACACCGCTTGCTATGCATCAAACCGGTTGTTCCCCCATCGTCTCCTTGGCAAGACCCCCTATGAGCTACTCAACAACAAGAAGCCGGATGTATCCTTCTTTAGAGTGTTTGGGTGCAAATGCTACATCTACAAGAAGCGCCAACACCTAGGGAAGTTTCAACGCCGATGTGATATTGGTTTTCTTGTTGGTTACTCATTGAAGTCCAAAGCATATCGAGTATTCAACCATGCCACCGGGATGGTAGAAGAAACATATGATGTGGAATTCGATGAATCTAATGGCTCTCAAGGAGAGCATGGAAATCTTGATGATGTAGGTGATGAACCATTGAGGGAAGCCATGAAGAACATGCCGGTTGGAGCTATCAAGCCTAAAGATGATGATGATGATGTGCAAGTCATTGACAAGCCATCCTCATCCAATGTACCACTTGATGATGACAAAGATGGAAGGGATCCAAATGAAGATACTCATGTCTCCCATGATCAAATGGTGGTACAAGCTCAAGATGTTGGTGCTCCACAAGCGGCCCCTCAAGTGGTTGATCAAAGGACTACTCCTCTACTACAAGCTCATCCTCAAGATCTCATCATAGGGAGTCCTACAAGGGGTGTAATGACTCGATCTCAAAAACTTGCTTTATTTATTGAACATCACTCCTTTGTGTCTCTTGTTGAGCCTACCATTGTAGATGAAGCTCTAGGTGATCCGGATTGGGTGAATGCTATGCATGAAGAATTGAACAACTTCACCCGCAACCAAGTTTGGACACTTGAAGAGCGACCTAAAGGCGCAAGAGTCATTGGGACAAAATGGGTGTTTAGGAACAAGCAAGATGATCAAGGCAAGGTTGTTAGAAACAAGGCAAGGCTAGTGGCAAAGGGGTTCTCTCAAGTTGAAGGTTTGGATTTTGGAGAGACCTTTGCACCGGTTGCAAGACTTGAAGCCATCCGTATCCTCCTTGCATATGCATCACATCATGACATTAAACTATATCAAATGGATGTGAAAAGTGCATTTTTAAATGGCTTTATAAATGAACTAGTCTATGTTGATCAACCTCCCGGGTTTGAAGACCCTAGATATCCTAATCATGTTTATAGGTTGTCCAAGGCGCTATATGGGCTCAAGCAAGCCCCAAGAGCATGGTACGAGCGCCTCCGGGACTTCCTCATTGAGAAGGGCTTCACCATTGGGATGGTCGACACCACACTATTCACCAAGAAGCTTGATGGAGAGATCTTCATTTGTCAAGTCTACGTTGATGATATCATCTTCGGGTCAACAAATGAAGCATATTGCAAGGAATTTGGTGACTTGATGTCGAAGGAGTTCGAAATGTCCATGATTGGAGAGCTCACATTCTTCCTAGGCTTCCAAGTCAAGCAATTGAAGGAGGGGACTTTCATATCTCAAGAGAAGTATACAAAAGACCTCCTCAAGCGCTTCAACATGGATGATTGCAAGCCTATCAAGACTCCAATGCCAACAAATGGACATCTCGACCTAGATGTGGGAGGTAACCCGGTTGACCAAACTCTCTACCGCTCTATGATTGGTAGTTTGTTATATTTGACCGCATCTAGGCCCGACATCATGTTTAGTGTGTGCATGTGTGCTCGGTTTCAAGCCGACCCTAGGGAATCACATCTTGTAGCGGTGAAAAGAATCCTTAGGTACCTAAAGCACACCCCAAGCTTTGGCCTTTGGTATCCCAAAGGAGCTAACTTCCAACTCGTTGGGTATTCCGATTCGGATTACGCGGGTTGCAAAGTAGATAGAAAAAGCACATCCGGAGGGTGCCATTTGCTTGGGAGATCACTAGTGTCATGGAGTTCAAAGAAGCAAAATAGTGTGGCCTTGTCCACCGCCGAGGCGGAATACATAGCCGCGGGTGCTTGTTGTGCACAAATCCTTTACATGAAGCAAACCCTTTTAGACTATGGTGTAGTTCTAGAAAGGGTACCTTTGTTGTGTGACAATGAGAGCGCGGTTAAGCTTGCTAACAACCCAGTTCAACACTCTCGCACAAAGCACATAGATATTCGTCATCACTTTCTTAGAGATCATGTTTCAAAGAAAGATATATCCTTAGAGGGAGTTAGAACCGAAGATCAATTGGCGGATATCTTCACAAAACCCCTAGATGAGAACACCCTTTGTAGATTGCGAAGTGAGCTTAATGTGCTTGATCTAAGTAACTTTGTCAAAAGGTGAAAGGGGGTTGTCTTTGCATTACATTGTATCATATGCCATGTCTAAATTCCGCTATGCATATAGGCCTGTCAGACGTGGTTAAGATAACCGCCCTAAAAAGCGTGTGAAGAAGCTTACCCATGAGCAAACTTGACAAGCAACCTAGATTCAAATCTCGTATTGCATTGCATATGCATGTTTGTTGCTTTGTCGTTTCTTTTCGGTTATGTTTTGAGCAACCGCTGTGTTCGTCCACCGCTAGGGGGAGCATTTGAGGCTCCAATTGGTTATTTCCCCTAGTTTTGGTGGCCACATGTTGTCTCCTCGGGTTTTATTGCCTATTTTATCTAGAAAACTAACTTAGCCTATGGCAACATATTTGAAAAATTTGAGGGTTTGAGAGAGGTCACTCCTCTAAGTTCCAACTAGTGTTTATTTGCATCTTCTTTGAGTTGGAACTTGGTTGGGAGAAGTCGGCGCGAAAAATCGAGTCAAAACAGGGTTTTCCCTGTGACCGGACGCTTCGACCGGACGCTCCGGTGCGTCCGGTCAGTGCAAATCACGCGCAGATGAACAGTACCTGCGGCGCGTCCGGTCCCAAGTATTTTGCGTGAGTCCGGTCGTCTGCTGCCGTTTGATCGGACGCTCCGTGCGTCCGGTCGCGTACGACAGGACGCGTCCGATCGCTGAAATCAAGTTTCGGGAACTCTCTGTTCGTGACCGGACGCTCGGGTCCTGTGCGTCCGGTCACACCCCCGTGAGTCCGGTCGCAACTTAACTTGCGCAATAACTTCCTCCGGCTGACTCGTGGGCCCCTCCTCACTCGTCTTCTTTCTTCGACCGCGCCCGTGCCCGTGCCCGCACCCCTCCGCCGTGCCCCCCACCACCACGCCTGCGCCGCCGTGCCCCATCTTGGCCGCCCGCACCGCCGTGCCCGTGCCCGTGCCCGCACCCCTCCGCCGTGCCCCCCCACCACCACGCCTGCGCCGCCGTGCCCCATCTTGGCCGCTCGCATCGCCGTGCCTCCGCCGCGCCTTCGCCTCCCCGCCGGCGTTCAACCTGCCGGATCCGTCCCTCGCCGGCGCTCGGCTTCACGTCGATCGTACCTCTCGTCCGGCGAGCACCTCCTCGGCCAGCCCAGCACCCTCCCCGTAAGCTCCCCACACCAACCGTGCCTGCAACGTGTTCGTGAAAATGCCCCAACCAACCTTCCTGTCAATCTAACCACGTTTTCACCTTAATTCTCGCGCAGATCCTTCCGGCGAGAGGTTGTGGTGCCCGCACGTGTCGGTCTCTTCCCTTTGCTTGTCCGTTCGTCGCGTCGTGTCAGGTAGCAAAGCCATGCCTCATATCTCTCTTTCCTTTTGCTTTGCTTCCGATAGGCTTCTTTTCTCTAGATTATATGCTTATATATATTCCCACCTATCTATTGCAGCGAGTCGGGACCGTTTCAGTGAGCCGTGTGGCAGTGACAGTAAAATCCGGGGCCAAGCTCGCGGATACGGAACGAGGCCAAGCCTCTGAGGTTCAGTCCAGTTTCTCTTGTCAGTGGCAGTGATCCTCAGTGGCAGTTGGTCTCCTCAGTGGCCGTGGTTTTCTGTTGCCGAGTTTCTCAGTTACTCTCAGTGCCAGTTGTTCTGTTCTTGTAGCGATGGCTCGCTGCAAGAACGTCGGCGGAGGTCCCGGGGCAGACCCTCCTCCTCCTCGTCCTCCTTCTGGTGACAAGGGGAAGAGGCCGCAGAAGATGGTGTCCAAGAAGCGCAAGCGCCTCGATCGGGATTCAGAGATCGCGCTTGCAGCCGCTCGAGCCGCCGAGAGAGCCGAGCAAGGGGGTTCGACAGGTGGTCTCCGGATTCACGACCAGTCTTCTGAGCAGGCCAGTCAGGGCAGTGGTACGCGGATTCGCGACCTTCTTACAGAGCAGCAGGTGCAGGCTCTGCTTCGGACTGAGGGCGGCGTCGTCCGGATTCAGGATCACGAGTACTCTCTCGACGACCCAGCTGAGCTTCTCCCTCCAGACTTCCAGTTCCCGTCCGAGGCAGCTTCAGCTCTCGCAGCGGCTACAGCCAGTGGTTCAGCTCCAGAGCCCAGCTCAGCTACAGAGACCCAGGCAGAGGGTCAGACAGAGGAGCAGCCAGCTCAGCAGCCACTCCGCAGGTCCACCCGCTCTCGCACTCAGGTGTCTCCTCGACCTGAGGGGCAGAGGCGGGGTGGACGACCCCCTCCGAGGCCACAGGGACCCCCACCTGTGGAGCACTTGGACCTGCGGGCGGCGACGGCACGTCAGGTACAAGCTCTACGTCTGATTCCGTACGAGGAGTGGTTCCCCGCTGCCAGGCACCCTCAGGCCGCCGAGGGATTCTACACAGTTCTTCAGGAGGATTTTTACAGAGCCTATGTCAACAGCGGCGTCCACATCCGTGCTCACAGAGTTTGCCCGCTGGAGACGATAGTTGCAGTTGCTGGTGAGGCCATCCGACCGATGCTTTCATACCTACCTGGCTTGGCAGATCTACTTGGTCGGGGTGGCCTGTACATCGAGGACTGGGTGCGACAGTTTTACGCGTCCCTATGGATCTCCCCGGATCACCGGTTCCTCCACTTCGCTCTCAGGGGGAGGTCCTACAGGCTCTACAGCTCACGTGCCAGAGAGTACCTCGGTTTGACCGCGTATCCGACTAGAGTGCACACCGTTTGCTATGGAGAGACCGAGCCACCCAGGCGACCTCACGCAGGAGAGATTCCACCAGCGGACTTGGTTCGTGCCTGCTTCCGGGAGCCGTTCGGCGAGGGGTCCAGCCGGCGTCCTCGTGACTTGACGCCGACGGCCCGTCTCGTGAACGAGGTCATGAGGCGCACTCTTCTTCCCCGGACAGGCTACAGAGAGGGGCTGACACGTATACAGATCTGGTTAGTTCACCACCTGGTTTCACAGCTCGAGTTCGACATTTGGGATGTCATTATTTCTGAGATGGAGGACACATTGGCCGAGGGCTTCAAGGGTCACCGCCAGCTTCCCTATGCTCACATCATCTGTTACCTTTTGAGGCGGCTTATTCCGGGTTTGCTTCCAGAGCTTCTCCAGTCTCCGACGGAGTTCCCCGTGTACGACACTCGCCAGATTGCCGGGGACCGTCCAGACACTCGTCCGAGAGGTCAGCGCCAGAGGCCGGTTGTCACCGAGACAGAGGCACAGCAGGACGAGACTGTCAGTCAGTTGGCAGAGGCTGAGCTTGCAGCACTAGAGGCAGAGGGAGAGGACCCTGACGATGAGTTCCCGTCTGACAGCACCGATGACGACTACGCTCCTCTTCCGAGGATGTGTCCACAGGGAGCTCACGATTCCGAGGCCTCCTCCTCGCGTATGGCCGGCTCCGATCCAGCTCTTCTAGCTATACTTTCTCAGGATGGAGCAGCAGCAGTCCCGTCTCTCTGAGGAGGTTCAGCGTCAGGCTGAGGAGCAGCGCCGACAGGCACAGGAGCAGGCTCGACTGGCAGAGGCACAGGCAGTGGCAGCAGCTCAGGCACAGGAGCGCCAGGACGCTCTCCAGCGGCAGATGATTCAGCTCCAGACTCAGACTCTTGCCTTCATGGAGAGGATGGCGGCTCTTCCCCAGTTACCTCAGCCGTCACAGTTTCAGCTGCAGCAGCCAGGACCGTCGACCTCTTACTTCACGTCAGTGCCTCCGTCGACGGTCTCGCCCTTCCCTCAGTACCCGCAGTGGTTTACCTCACCTCAGCCAGGGCAGCTGCCAGGGTTCACACCGCTCCGGTCAGGCTTCACTCCTACTCAGACGGAGTCGGTCCTAGTGACACCGAGGAGCCTGGAAGCCTCTTTCAGCGAGCTCACCGGCCTGCCTACACCGCCCGAGTTTCAGTTGCCGGTGACCTCAACTCCAGCTCCTGCTCCAGCTACTGGTACCACAGAGACACTACCTTCCTCAGTAGCGTCGTCCGAGCCGCCGACCTTTCAGAGTCAGACTCTTCCTGTCAGCTCAGCTCCTGAGACTTCGTTGACAGTGTCAGTGGTCGCGACTGAGACTGTGGACCCTCTTCCAGAGGCCGCTCCAGAGACAGTTGAGCAGACCCAGACCGCTTCTCCTTCACGTCCAGTGTCAGAGGGTCAGTCAGCTCACAGTACGTCGTCCGACGAGGAGACCTACCTGGCTCAGTTCGAGACTCTTCCGCGCACCTCGTCGCCCGGCTCGTCTGCTCCACTCCCGCCTTCCGACCCTTAGGTTTTGGTCTTTGATGCCAAAGGGGGAGAGAGCGTATGTTAGACATAGGGGGAGCCTGTGAGAGGGTTTCGGTTCTTTTGTTTGACCTTGCACTCATTTGCATACATGTTTATCTTTTGGCACCCGTACGATATGTGTATGTCTTTTGGTTGTGACATGTGGTGCTACACTTGTTATATACTCATGTCACTCGTTTATGCTCAGTTGTGACATGTCATGCTTCACTCGTTATCTTATACATGTCACTTGCTTATGCTCATTTACTTTGCTTCCGCACTTATACTCCGATAAATGAGCTCGTTCATAAGTACTTGTGTTAATTCTTATATGTTGAGTACTTATGTGGACTTGGTTCGTATAAGCATGCCTAACCCCTCTTGATCTTATTGTCACATGCTTATATAAAACAAGTTGTTGAAAACCTCACCTCTCTTTCAAACATACTTGAGGTTGTCATCAATCACCAAAAAGGGGGAGATTGTGAGCATCTAGGCCCCCAGTGGGTTTCGGTGATTGGATGACAACGGTAAATTACTATGACTAACGTGTGTTTTGCAGAAACAGTTGAGTTAGGTCAAGGTAATGATGATCGTGAGGGCACTATGGTATTCATGCCCCCTTAGCGATGGAATTCGTTCGGTCTTCAAAGGATGGACGACGAAGACGGTGATAGGCTAGTGCTAAGTGTCATTTGGTGTTGAAGGACACTTAGAGTAGCATAGGTCTTTGCTTTATCTTTGGCCGTACTATAAAGAGGGGTTTGAATGAGTAGCTTGACCTAGGTAAGACTTTTGAGTTAGGTGTGGTGCACACTTGTTAACCAAAGCCCTAGGTAGCTTAGAAAGGTCCCTAAGATCATAAGGAAGAAAGTTCGTGAAGGGAGCGTCGCAAACCGAAGTCGTTTCGGACTTCAAAATGTGATCGGACGCTTCAACCCTAATGACCGGACGCTGGGGCGTGCGTCCGGTCAGTTGGTTTGGCTAAGAAGCAGGCTTGGCTTCGACCGGACGCTCTTCAGTATTCGACCGGACGCACCAGGAGGTGAGTCCGGTCGCGTCCAGAGAGGTTCCAGAGAGGGAAATTGATGACCGGACGCGTCCGGTCAGTGGTGATCGGACGCATGGGTGCGTCCGGTCAGTGTATCGTACTGGTGTCAGGGCTAACGTCACGTAGCCGTTAGACACTGACCGGACGCGTCCGGTCACCCCGACAGGTGCGTCCGGTCAGTGTGTAACTGGCTGGACTTACCCCTTCGTGCATGTTTTGAGTTGGGGGGTATAAATATGCCTCCCCCTCATTCATGCTGTCACTCTTGCTCATTTGAAAGGTTGCCAAACACATTGTGATTCCAAGTGAGTGCAAGAGGCCTAGTGAGGTTGAGAGATTTGTTAATTGAGTGATCAAACACCTCATTAGTGAGTAGAGAGTAGCAAGTGTGCATCCACTCATCTCATTAGCCTTGCGTTGATCAAGTGAGAGTTCTTGCTTGTTACTCTTGGTGATCGGCATCACCTAGACGGCTTGGTGGCGATCGGAGAGCTTGGTGATCATCCGGAGGCATTGTGGATGACCCAAGCCAAGTTGTGACCGGTAGCGAGCGATTCACCGGGCCGGAGTGGCGAAGAATCAGCTCGTAGTGAGCACTTGATCCTTGCGCGGATCAAGGGGGAGCGATACCCTTGCGCGGGTGCTCCAACGAGGACTAGGGGGGTGTGCCGACACCTCGATACCTCGGCAAAAGATCGTCGTGTCATCTCTACTCTCTTCTCTACGCATTTACCTTTGAGCAATTCAATTCCGCATTTACTTGTTGTTCTTTCATAAGTTGAATTGCAATGCTAGAGTAGAAATGGTTTAGCGATAGTCTTTTGTGCAATTGATTCTTGTCAAACACTCTTCTAGGCACTAGGTGGTTAATTGGGGCTTGATAAGTTTTATTATCGCAAGAAGTTTTAGAAAAGCCCAATTCACCCCCCCTCTTGGGCATCTTGATCCTTTCACAACTGATGGGGGTTATATGGCTCTGGCTTTAGCTCAGTATGAGGACCTTTTCTAGCTTGTTAGAGGTTACCCTTGTGGCCAAATGGGGGATAGCAGACTGGGGATCCCTGTGACTGGTTGAATCACCCAGACTGACTAATGAAACCTAGCGGCCCTAACTTGTTAGACGAACCTTTGAAAGGCTTCATCGTGAACCCTGCCGACTTTCCTTGGAAGTGAGTTAAGAGGCTGATCACCTCGGGCGAAAGGGCAATTCACGTCTCACAGGGAAAGTGTACACCTTTGCGCAAAGTTTATTAAACTGATATATCAGCCTTGCTCAAGGACACGAGCGGCCTTGAAGACTTTTACATTAACATTATGACTTTTGTTGGTTAACATGTTCATTATTTACCGTTCTATGCTATTCATTATTTATGTTACATTGATCATGAAACTCGGGATCTATATCACTTGTTGCTATACTTGTGGAGTTCGACATGGACTCACCCTTGCTATTTCCCCCACACCCCAGTCTCCATCAGAGTCGCGCAGCGAAAGCGTGGAGAAGACACAGATGAGTTTCCTAGAAGACTCATGGAAGTGCTAGGCATATGTTACCCCTAGTCAACTGTCCCTGTGAAGAATGGAGTCTGAAGAGAAGATTAGTTTTTGTTTCGCTTAACTTTGATGTAAGTGTTAGTTATAACTCTGTTTCGTTATATAGAACACTGTTTTTGATATCTTTTCCCTCTGTGGTTGTATGTGTGGACTTTCTGGGCACACATATGGCGTATCTGGTTTTGTTCTTTAAAACCGGGTGTTACAGTAAGATTAATTATCCATTGTTGCCATTTGCCTGAGATCCCTTTCATCCGTAGGGTTTGTTGTAGGAAGATCCACCTAACACTTTGTTTTTTTGTCTAGAGTTCATGAATTGTTTCATGTAAAATAATGGCTCCCTCCATTATATTTCTGCCCGATAGAAAAGTAGTTTCTGTTGGTCTAATTATTTTGTGTGCTATTTTTTTGTGACTTATTTTGTGTGCTATTTTAGACACTCTATTTGTAATTACTTTGGTAAAATTTTTGAAACTTACATTTATTAAGCAAATGGGTCTATATTGTGGTATTTGTTTCGCGTCATTGGTCTTTGGTAATAAAATAATATTTCCAAAGTTGAGGCTCTGGATTGGTAGTGTCCCGGTATGAAAATCCTTAAACAGAGCCATCAGGTCATCCTTTATTAGGAACCCAAAAAATCTGATAAAACTCTCGAGGAAATCCATCAGGGCCTGGAGCCTTATTGTGCTCCATGTGAAAGATCGCTTCCTTTACCTCAATTTCTGAGAATTTTTCTATTAATAACTCATTTTCCAGTGTAGTAACTTGAGGAATATCACTCATCATTGATTCATCTAAAGACATAGAGGTCTTTTCACATGGACCAAAAAGATTCTTGTAATATTTAGTTATATTTTTTTTTAAATCTGCCTCACCACAGATTGTTCCTTCCTCATGTTCTAAGTGGAAAATACGAGTTTTTCTATGTTTTCCATTTGTTATTAAATGATAATATTTTGTATTTGCATCTCCCTATAATAAATTTTTGACCTTAGCTCTTTGGTACCACTTTAACTCTTCTTCTCTTAATAATTCAGCTAGCCGATTGTTTAGAACATGCTTCAGGTCTATTTCAAATGGTTCTAGATTTTGAAATTCAGCCTTCTTGTCCAACTCATCATCTAGCTTATCGAGAACTTGTTTTTTCTCCTTTCTGTATGTGCTGCTTGTATTTTTCGTGCAACCCCTGAGGTACTAACGAAGCCTTCTAATTTTAGCTTGTCATCTCTCTAATGGATTGGAGCCCTCTTGAACATTTTCCCAGACCTCAGTCACCATCTCCTTAAAACCGTCACGAATCAGCCATCCTAGCTCGAACTTGAACTGTAAATGTTGATTCGTAGACCATTGTCCTATGCTTAAAAGCAACGGAGCATGATCCGAGATCTCTCTAGAAAGTATTTGCACCGTAGTGCAAGGATACTTGGCCTAATTCAGTACACACCAGTACTCTATCTAACTTTTCAAAAGTCTTGTTATCCAACTTATTGGCCCATGTATATTGTCTGCCCATTGATTCAATTTGTCTAAAGTTAAATGTATCAATAATTGCATTAAACAAAAAAGGTCATCTATCATTATAGTTGTCATTATTCTTTTCCCATGGTTCTCGTAATATGTTAAAGTCACCACTTATCATTATAGGTATGGTTTCTTTTGAACATAACTGTACCAATTCTGTTAAGAAGCTCTCTTTAAATTCATCTTGAGCTGCCCCATATACGGACATTAGATTCCAAATGAAACCATCTTCTTTATTTTTAATTTTAAAATGAGCAAAGAAGTCTCCTTCTTCAATTTGTCCAATGTCCAACATTAACAAATTGACCCTATGATAGAAAACCCAAAATTATGCAACAAAATACAAGTGTTTGTTTAGGAGAAGGATGGTCTATCACCACACAACTCTTAATAGATAAAACACCATACCATAGGTAATTTCTATTTATGCTACAATTACATATAACTGCAAATTAACTCACTTGCCCCATTCATAGTTGGCTCGTGCACTGGTATTAATATGTAGGGCATCCAAGAGTTATCATTTCTCTTCTTTTTTAAAAGGAAAGAAAGAAATCACATTTATTTGTATATAAATAACACTGAACTTCTCGGCACATCCATATTTCTAGTGGAATAGGTAATCGTGTTTGAGAAAGAAAGACTAGGATCAGAGTATTCTTGTGGCCGAGTGGGGATAGATAGCGCTTAGGCTGCTGTCACAGTAAATAGGAACTGGAGGCATCAACAATGGCAGCGATGTTCTACGCGTAAAGTATCACCGAGGCAAGGCAAGTCTGCCATCCGACAACACCCTTGTTTGTACGTCTAGTGACCGGAAACTTGTGTGATATGGGAGCTAGTATCAGTTCATTGTGGCTAACAGCATCAATATATCGTCGCAGCAGGAAAGCTAAGGAGTATTATGCATTGTTTCGGAGATACCAATGCCTTGTTTAAATTGAAACGATAAGTTTTTTCTCAACTGTAGCACTTTCATTTGTATTTGACAAATATTGTCCAATCATGTGCTAACTAGGCTCAAAAGATTCGTCTCGTGATTTACAACTAATCTGTGTGATTAGTTATTTATTTTACCAACATTTAATGTTTCATGCATGCGTCCAAACATTGATGTGATGGAGAGAGTGAAAAAAAAGTTGATAGTTTAAGGCCATTATAAAGAGACATTGTTGTGTTCGCGGTGCAAGATTTGGCTCCCATTGCTCTTCTGGGTTTTTTCCCTGGAGGTTCGGACATGTCGATCTGAATGCAATAATGTGCTGAAATTTGGAAATTCTTTAATATCAACGATTACACTGCAATGATGCAGATCTGATGGCGCGTATTTGTTGTGATGAGGTGTCTGTGTTAAGTTGGGCAATATTGTTTTCGCAAAACGTCATTTTCTTCTGTTGAATAACAATGATAGACTGCAGTTTTATAACAATAAAGAAAATCCAAACTGGTATGGCCTATAAAAAATAGGATGATCCATGACATGGCATTTCCTTGTATATAGTAGGATTATTGGCAGCAACCTAAAAATCAGCGGGAGATGTGGACAGTGCAGTATGTCTTCCGAGCGTCATGATCATGGTTCTTTAAGTAATGGTTAATTACTTTAGGCTTCGTACCCGCAGCTGCAGGACACTACTAGTACAGCTATGTCTTGCATTTCTTTGGAGACATTTATGTGTGCTGGAAAAGAAGCCACATTTATTTATATATATGCACACTGACCTACTGAAGCCACAATCAGATATATGCATATGCCCGACGGCTTTATTTGTTTTGTTCAACTTTTTTTGTGCGACACAAGTAAACATATTCCATGGAACATGGGAGCACGGGAGTGTAGGGAGGGTTATAGTCCCATCCACCACACATAGCTACTAGCTGTATGATGCAATAGGAAGAGGAGGCAACAGGAACACGGACGATGTTCAATGTGTCTTGCAGCTAAGATATGACTAAGTCATCGCCTCTTGAAGCCTATGGAACTGAATTTCCTTTTGACCCCTAGACATCTGCACAAGTGAGTGAACAGCTTCATTGTCTCCTAGAACATCGCCACAGCGGATAGATGTTGCTGATGGGCGACACAGCTCGGTTGCTGGCCACGGCAAAACATGATGCATAACTGAATACCGAACCTGTCTTCAATCCTGTTATTCTGGTTAGTCTGCTTGTGTCTTCTTCTTTGGTTAAAAAAAAAAAGGAAGTGGGTACAAAAATAAAGTTTGCGAGCGAAGAGTAAAACGTGGTAGGCAGGATTCGAACCTGCGCGGGTAGAGCCCACATGATTTCTAGTCATGCCCGATAACCACTCCGGCACGACCACAAGATTCTTTTGCTTCTGAGCGGCGGCGGCGGCGGCGGCTGCGACGCAACAAACCTCCGAGGGAGTGCTGACAGCGTCGATGGCGGCGCCTCAGTCTTGCACCGATTCCCTGGCTCCTCCCCTCCGCCGCCTCGTCTTCGACCGCCGCTACGGCTGGATGTGTAAGCGACACACGAGCCCCACCCCCCACCGAGCTCCTCTCTCTCGCTCGCCCTTCCCTCCCGCAGCTTCGACGAGTGGACGGACCCCGCCGACCAAGCCCTCTCCGGCGGCCGCGGAATGTCAGTGCTTCTTCCACTGCCCCCCGTCCGCGGATTTCCCCCCAGATTTCCCAGCTTCAGCTCTCGTTCGTATCTGGCGTGTTGCTTCTCAGGTTCTGTGCGGTGACCCTGGTGAGCGCTGCGGCGTCCTCTTTGCTGACGACAAGTTACAAAATGTGCTCAAATTGTTGTTACCTTTGCTGGAAACTAGTATATTGGATTGCTGTGAAAGGGGACGTCATGGTTGGATGGATTGGAATCATATGGTCTCGAATTTTACTTTCAGATTGGTGGCTCCTCTCAGAAAATAAATTTGTTTTCTAACATTTACTTGCATCAGAATATGATTGTCATTTATCTTTTTCTCATACTTTATTGCCTAATCTCGCAAGGCTTTCTGTGTCATCCAGGAAACTCAAAATCACTGTGTAATCAATTTGGATATATAACATCCCCAAAAAAAAAAAATATGAACCATTTTATTCTGAGATCGTAGATCTATTCTGGACCTTTATTTACATTTGATGAATTATTACTGTGGTCGATTGTTAACCTTTTACAATTGCTAAATGTGTATTGGACTACATATACCACACTGTTTGTCTTCCTCTTCCTCCAAAATGTGATATGTTGATATCCTAAAAACAAGTGCTAGAGAACATTTTCTTTGAGGACTTAACTCTGCAAAACTGAGTAACTGACTCCGTTCATATTCAACAGTTCATGTTTTAGCAATTTATGTTTGGTGGGTGTTCATATGGTATATATGAAGGCATGCATTTCGATGTGTTTATCTGAACTTACCAGGTCAACTCAATATGATCCACTTTTTTGTCGAATACTCAATAAGTTGTGCTTGTAAATTAGTCATGGCAGCCAATAATGTCTATAGATGTATCATCCTTATATTTTTCCTTTAATCGGTATCCACTCTACAATTAAACATCTGTTGTTGTGGCTATCCTAATCATAAAGAGAGAAATGGAAAAAAATCCTTTGATTTGCATATATATATTTGTAAAACATCATCCTGATATCTAACTGCTCGTTTGTTCTGTCACAGATTAACTCTGCTGCCAGTTCATTCAGCAGAGTTCTTGAACGCCCAGAAAGACTGCCTCTGCCAGCAGCATATATGTCTAGCCTAGCATTCCACAAGAAGAAGCAGGCCTGGTTTCGTGAACTTGAATGCTCTGGGGTTGTAGCTGATCTTAAGTTAATACACTGTCATACTCACTCTGTACTGGAATGTACAGCAACTGATTGCCTGTGTTTAACAAAGAAGCATGATCATCTGTAAGCACTGTATCAGAAAATTATAAGACATCCGTCCTTAGAAGGTTGGCAACTTGAATTCTTTCTCATCACAAGTCTGACTGCAAGATCCAATAAGGCAAGGTACCACAGCAGATGTATAGGAGGGACAAAAGTAATTCTAGCAGTCCATTTCAAATGCACACTGGTAATACAAATTAGTTTGTTAGTAGTGATGCTCATTAAGATGTGAAAGATTCTGAATGGTCTTTTTTTTTGTTACTATTGATTTATGTATCTCGTGAGTGGCAATCTGACATGAGTAGTGGCATTCCTTAAATTGCCATTTCCGGAGCAGGTATCAACAGTACTAACCCGAATTATATGTAATAATAAAACCTCCCACACCCTCCCTTCCATTCACACCCTCCCTTCTAGTCTGTCATCAGTTGGTTCTATAAATTACATGGCCTGGTTGCTTCCTTTCTCCAACTCCCACACCAACCTTTCCATTCCAATTATGCCAGCAACTGGTGTTTCATTTTTGTAGCACTGCAATCTGGGTTTAGGAGGCCTTGGGAATTCCACCATGTCGATTGAGTGGAGACCTTCTGTGGCTCGCATCGCATCCATTCACTCGACGTCGATACAAGACAAGATTATGGTAATTTTGGAAGTTGGGTTCCTTCTATTCTAATTCCTTGCCAACACTGCTGCAACCGGGTGCAACTTAGCTGCAACTGGCTGAAATCTCCTTCGGTTCTGTTGCTAGTAGTATATTGGAGCAGATTAACATGTCCGAATTGCTTCTTCTCAAAGGATCCTGTCGCATAATTGATGATTCCGACGAGAAGTAAAATCGCATAATTGGAGCGTGTGGCGACTGATTGCCACCGATTAACAAAAAAACATGATGATTGTCCTTACATTTGTCAGTCACTTTCATAAGAAAACATTTATCGTATTCACATCATCTTTTCACATGACGAATGTGTACTGGTTAATGAAATGTATAGTTTATAGTTCTTCGAGAATGTACTGGTACGTTTGTCATCACATCACAGTAGTAAATTAGAATCACATGTTTTATATATATGCTATATGTACAACTATATATGTTAAATATGTTGGCATAGAAGAACATCAGAAGCACGTACAGTTCTATGTATAGGGCCGGGGTGAATAGGGATGTAATAAATGAAAAAAGATAGTTTGCAACTTACTTGAGAATCTATCGTGGATTAATTTTGATGAAACTTTTAAACACTGAACATACTTTCAAACCTGCTTTTACTTTTGCAAAACACAAAAGTCAAGCAAAGGGGTACAAACCATAGGTGTTTTGGCCAAAAGCTGTTTTTCCTTTAGTACAAATCCTACAGCTCCTTCCCCTGCTTTCCCTTAGTACAAATCCTTGCTTGTGCTAAAACAATCTACCGTTTTTAACTTTTTTATGCTAAAAAACAGGCGCCTTGATTATGCTGATACAAAATAAAGTTATTAATTTTTTTTTGTGAGTCATAGTACAAACAACAAAGTCACTACATACACCTTTTTTCCAATATCAATGCTATTACATACTAGAATAAATTAAACATCAAGTCAATAGGACTACTGGATGGTTAGATTCCACTATAAGAAATCAGGAAAGCTAAGCTACGCTCAGTTTCGCCTAAAGGTCATTTTTAATATCACTATTAAAAAGTTAAAATTATATAAAAAAAATCCATGGTTAGCGTGTGCTCAAAATCTTGGCGTGTATGAGAACAATGCACAATTTCATATATGGGGCCAATAATAATTAATCCTGTTATTACTTATGGGTTAAGAGCCGCCTGGAACTGAGCTTCCAACGTAGGTCGCCGAGTGACATTGACGTGGACATGTATATGGTCCGGGCCTACATTTTAGTGTGCGGTATGCGAGATTTATCACTCTATTGATTACCCATTATATATTTAGAATTTTGAATGGATTCTATTAGAGAAATTATTCGTTAATTATAGAAATAAAAAAGAAAGTTCTATAAATAAATTCGATCATATCCTATTCAAGAACACGATCTAGTTAATCATATCAAGCTAACTTTATCTGTATGGCACTATGAATTTTCTTCTATGTGGAGCTTCCAATTTCCTAACTGGTTAGTAACTAAGATTAATAATTAAATTTGACATGTTACGGATCCCTTATATATACGGAATTGCTATATTGTGCCCGTGCGTTTTATTGTGTTTTGGCACACGGTTTTGTCGTCCGTTGGATTGACGACGGGCGGTCGATCTATTCTCTTGTGTATGTGTTGCTGACATGTGGGTCCCATTGAAGTGCACTGTTTTGAATGAGGAATTGCGCCTGGTGGTTCATTTCTCACTCGAGTCGACGCTCTCTCTCCCCACCTTGGTCCAGGCGATTTCGTCGGCGATTTTGGGATCCAGATCTGGTGGTCCGGCGAAGAGCTCCGGCGAACTCATTGTTCGTGGGAGGATTGCTTCGCACCGCATCAGCTTCTTCGCTCTCTCTACTTCTACACTCGTCTCCATGGATTGTGAGTTGAATCTGATGTTTGTTCGTTTTGTGGATCTAGGAATTGGGGGCGCAAGGTTGCTGAGCTTTCTGCGTTGCGGATTCATCTGCCAGGTTTGTTTTCGATTTGGTTTTGTTCTTATATTTTCGAAATATTGTTGGATCTGCTTCGTCTTCATGGGAGGTAAGGGAGTATGCTGCGCGCGGGTCCCCTGTTTTGGTAACAACAGTTGAGGGGTTATGTTTCATTCTCTAAGAGTTGATGTGAAATGTGTTCGTGATCTGGTGGTTCCCCTATTCTGTGTCTTTGTTCGTTGGTTGGGATTAGGGTTTGTGAATTTGTAGCTTCAATTTGTTTGCCGCAACAGAAGTGGGTTTGTGATTCTGTAGCTTCAATTTGTTAGCCGCAGCAGAAGTTGGTTTATGATTCTGTAGCTTCAGTCCTTTGGTGTGGGTTGTCATCTATCATGGATTGTGTGGGTTGGTTCTGGGGTCTTTCATGAATTGTTGTTACTGACCTTGCTCTGCTCATTCGTTGGATTTAGTTTATGTGTTTGTCATGATTTTTGGGATTTATGGGGAACTTTGCATTTCCATGTGTTTAGTTGGGGCCTGACTAGTTGGTAGCTGGGGTGTGTTGATGGTTGTCGTGGTGTTTATATGCTCAGAGGGATGGCATTCTGATAGAGTGGTTTTAGTCCCTGAGTTCATGTATAGCTTCAGTGAATGTGTTGGGAATTCACTGAATATATAACTTCAGTCTTTGACTAGTTTGATTGTGGACCAAAGAATGTGGAAATGCAGATTATGTTTCCCTTATTTGCTTGTTGCAGTAGTAGTTCAGTTGTGGTAGTGAGATTGTTGATTAGGTTGGTAAATCTCTGAACATTTGTGCCGATAATGAGGGTCGAAATAAAGGCCACAACCATGACCACCACCTTGGCCTGATTCATTATACTAATTTAAGGTTGCCCTCCTGGCCTGATTGTACTGAAACCTGAAAAGGGTAGGTTTCAAGCGAGTCAAAATCGTGCATGGTCTTATCTGTCATTAGCATTTGCTTGTTGAGGCTTTCAGAGCCATTTGAAGATGATGTGTATAATTATTTAGAGTTGGTTGAGGAGAATCTTTGGGCCATGCCATGTCATCATACATTCCATAAGGATTGTATCTACAAGTGGTTGAGTCAAAGTCCTACCTGTCCTGTTTGTCGGTGGAGGCCCCCTGAGTTGAGTGAAGAAAAGAGAGAGGAGTAGGGTATTAGAACAGAATCGTTATTAGTGTATTAGAATCATTGAAGTTGAAGTTTATATTAACGTAAAGTTATGTTTATGAACAATATTATTTGACGTTAAATTTTAAGAATGATATGGTGTTAATTATTCATTTTTTGTGAATAATCCTTGGTATTGGTTGTTGTATAATAGAAGGAGTTTTTGCCCTATTTTTGTAATAATTAGTTGTTGATTATTCTTCTATGTAGCTATGGACGTTGGTGATGAACTATACAATTCTAATTCTGCATCTGATGATTCTAAGAGTTTGGATGAGTCTTCTAGAAACTCTGATTCTGTGGATGAAGTTGAGGTAATAAGTTCATTTTGGCTTGTATTTTCTTGTTTGCATCTTTGTGTAATCTTAGATAATATGATATATAATATTATTGCTTTTGTTAGGAGGAAAACTCTGCAGGTGATAATGATATTCAAGATCCTGAAATTGCAGAGGCATTGAAGCATATGCAGCAAGCTTTTAGTGGAGTATGTTATATAACCCTTATGTATTTTTATCTTTTTGAGCATTTTGTTGGTACTTGCACTGATTGTGTTTTTTGTTTTAGTTTTCTAAGGTTGTTGGTAAGCATTTGAAATCAACCCGATCTGGTGGCCAGAAGTGTCCTGAAAAGGTAAATTCTGTACCTTTCCTTTGTTTTTCTCCCTAGCTTATTTAGTGAATGCAGTAGGCTTAGTACATTTTTTCCATTTGTTTGTAGACTTTGAGAGGAAAGGGAAAAGGAAAGTCGATTCATGGTCCAGGTACATCAGATAGACCTGGAAGTAGGTTCAATAGCTTGTACTTTGGCCAGAAGATTATAGCCAAATTGGATGATCGCAAGAAGCAGATTATTCGGGATCATGGCTTTGGAGACCTGCTGGAGTATGATGGTTGTGCTGCTCCCAGAGGATTTGTGAGGTGGATAGCTGATAAAGTCGATCTGAATTGCAGCGATATTGTAGTTGAAGGTAAAATGATACCTTTGGATCCACTGTCTGTACATTTGTTCTTGGGTATGCCTATTGGTGGTGCAGATATCAAGGAGAGTTATAATAATACTACAAAGACCAGATTCCTTAAAAAAATTAAGCAATCCTCTCTGCTTTCAATCAAGTGGTTTGGTCAGAAGTTGGTAGAAGACACGTTGTCTGATGACGATGTCTTTCGTTACTTTATGGTTGTGGCTCTATCAACTTTTCTATGTGCCAATTCAAGTACTTATCCCAGCCCATACTATCTAGAACCTTTGATTGATATTTCTAATGTTGAAGTGAAATCTTGGGATTGGTCCAAGCTTGTCTTCAATTGTTTGATGTCTTCCATTAGAAACTATCGACAAAAGGGTCGGGGAACTATTGGCGGATGCCTCTATTTTTTAGCTGTAAGTTGTATTGTGATTCTGCTTAGTCTTCTTTATTTATTATGTTATTTTGTCTTGGTTATGGAGCACGTCTTATTCATTGGTTTTGCAATTGTTATGTAGGGTTATTATCTAGATTGGTTGAACTTTGGAGTATTCAAAGAGCAATTGCTTCCCTTTTGTATTCCAAGAATCAATTGTTAGAAGGGCTTGATGATTAAAAAGTTTGCTTCCTATGATTGTGTGTCTGGTGATGTCTATGGAAAGCGTCCGGTGAGTGTAGGTCAAATATGTTGATGACACTTGCTATGCTGTAGAGATGATAGATGAGACTATTTGGTCAACTGTTGATATTTGTGTAGGTCAAATCTGTTGATGAGACTTGCTATGCTGTAGAGCTTCTGCCAGAAGAGGCCTGTGATGCTTTTAGGTCAACCATTGATAGACATTGTGCTTTCATAAATGATGAGGTAGACGCCTTGTGCAATATTTAAGTTTTGGCAATATTATTATATATTATTATTGTTGTATACTGACATTTTCATTCTGCATTTCTTTTGTATTATTGGCTTGGCATTTCAGGACATGGATAGTATGAGTGAAATTTTTGGTTAGGCACCACAGAAAACTAGGATTTAGGTCCCCCGGCACACTTGTTGCAAAGATCTTCAAGTATATGCATCAGACACATGTGGTTGGTGGTGGTGGTGATGTCGATGCTGGTAGTTCAGCTGGGAGAGAACCTCGTACTGAACGAGCGCATGGTGATGATGGAGGTGTCTGTGATGCTGCAGCTGAAGTGGATGTTGCAGTGCTTGATCCTGTGCATGTTCCTGTTCGTGAAGATGTATTTGATGCGACCGTGCCTCCTGTTGCAACTGTAACAGGTGGGAAAAATGTTGTCTTGGATGATGATCTTGATAAAGTGGATGCTGAAGTGGGTGCTGGTGGAAGCAATACTAGTCGCAAGGAAGATGATGTTTCTGTTCCTGCTGCTGGAGATGGCATGGTACATGATGTTGAAGATTCAGTAACAGAGATACTGGAGTCAGATGGTTTAGTTGATCCCCCTGCAAAAGATGTTGTTGGTGTTTCTGTTGCAACAGAGATTCTTCCTCCTAGCAGTAATTCATCTGGTAAAGTTTTTGTTTCGCTGAAATTAGTGTGATTTATGTATTCTTGATAACTGTTATAATGATGTTGTTATTTCAGGCAAATCATCTGTTGCAAAAAAGAATCTTAAGAGGAAGGATGGAGCATCTCCGTCTTCAAGTCCGGATAGTATTGGTTCCAGGACTCAGAGAGGAGTGCACCATAGGATTGGCAAATCTCCTCTAAGTTACAAAGAGGGTGCAAAATCTGGTCATATAGGTAGTAAAGAAAATCCAATATGTATTGATGATTTGCCACCTGTAACATCCAAAGCCTCAAGAAAGCGCCAGAAGAATACTGCAAAAGTGAGTTTGTTTTTGTTCTTGTTTGTGTAGTTACACTCATGAGTACTTTGTATTACTTTAACCGGTTTTGTTGTGTACTTTTTTCAGTCTGTTGAAGCAACTAGTGCAGGGAGTGTGCCTATCATCGATTCTTCAAAATCAAAAGAAGCTGTGTTGCCTGCTAATGCAGGAGGTGGTCCTGCTGTCAATGGTTAGTGTGTTTTGGTTTTGATTGCAGTGTTGTTATGATAAGATTGCATTGTACAAATGGTGCAAATGTATTATTTGGAATGTGCAATTTATGTATTGTTTTGTGTGATGCAATTGCTCAGTTGTGTTTACTGTTTTCCATTTTATCAGAACCTGTCAAAGCTCCTGTTGATGGTCCTAGCATGGTTAACAGTGGTCCGTACTTCAATAGTCCTAGCATGCCTTCTTTTAGATTGCTTGATGATGAGGACGATTTAGGACAGTTTGTTCAAGATCCGAATTTGAGACGTCCTGTTGGCGTGCAGTTCCTGTTGGAGGCTTTTCCAATGTGAGGAATGAAGATAATGTATAGAATGAGAGTGATGGGATTGGTTTGAATCGCACTGTTGAAAATGTAAGTATATGTATTTGTTTGTTGTATTGTTGAGTCTTTTTCCATGCTTTGTCTCTGGCTAATATTGGTTTGCAACTAATATTGTAGTGTTTTTTTGCATGAACTAGGACATTATCCATATGGAGTCTTTACCTTTTACTAATAGTTCTGAGAACGATGAAGAATCATGTGCTCCTGTTCCTCTGGCTGCAGTCAACCCTTCTAGACAACTTGTTTTTTTTCGGATATAGGACTGGACAATTAATGTATCTGGAATATTTGTGTTGTGGGACCCATGTAATATTTAGGAGAAGATTGTTGAACTAGTTTGTGTACTCCAGTTTGTTGGAGAAACATTTGTTGTATATATATGTTGAATATTGAAGTTAAGATTTAGTTGTCAGTTTTGTAGTTTGCAATACTCTATACTGAAATTATTATATTAATGTTTTGCAGACGCCTACTGGAGCAGCAATTGGAAGCAACCGTGATATGAGTTTAGTTGTGGGGTCTTCGGTGTCGACTAAATCTATGGGTAGTAATGGTTTTGCATTAAACTCTGATTCTTTGTCTAGTGCAGCTGGTTGGCAGTCGTCTAGCTCAAAAATTGCTATTCATAATCCTAGGCGCCTTTTCATTCCAAGCAAGTTCAAGTTGAGCCCGTATATGAAGCGTAAATGTAACATTGTTGTGTCAAAGGTTGAATCTGATTTGTATGAGGCTGTGTTAAATATGGCAGAAAAGAGTGAAAACTTGAAGTAAGTTTAAAATCTGAATAATCTCCTATGTGCTGGTTTTTTGCAATACTAAGTTGAAATGAATATATGTTTTTGGTGCAGTATTTCAGTAGTGGATTATGGTCTAGTGGTTGTCAAGTTAAGTGCACTTGCATCATCTCTCCAGCCGGGTGGAAAGGTGCATTACTTTGTAGTTAATGCATTATGTAGATTACTGTTCCTGAAAAATCATCCAAGGGCTTCTAGAAAACATTTCTTCTTTTCAAAAGTTGGGGTGAGTTTTTTTCCCAAATACTCTCTGTGCAATGTGTTCAACTCTATGGAAATAATGTATTTATTTGATTTTTTAATAGGATTATCTGATTGGGAATCATGGTTCTGATGATGAGAAGGAGCTATTTGATACTGCAGTGCGGTGCTTTAAAGGTGCTCATCGTGCCAGGTCTTTGACAGCCAGTGACTATTGAAGGACCGAGAATGCAATAGCAAGGCGACTAGAGGGTGGGGGGATGAATGGGAGCTCAAAAATTTCTCTCGAAACTTTGGTCTTTTGTTCCCAAAATCAACCCTCGAAAGCTACGACCAAAACCGTGATGCCCACGACCCTTGGAAGAGGGTGGAAGATCCCTAGGATCACAGCGAGGCACCACAAAGCGATAGCGAACCAAACACCAAAAGCTCTGGCACAAGTTCGACCCTTGAAAACCGAGTCCCGAACGTAGAAGGAAGGCTATGTCGAGAAATCCCCAAATACCGATGCTAACAAGTAGCAAAGATACCTAGAGAGGTTCCTTGATCAACTCTAGGGCCAAACGAGAAGTCCGGAAACCAAGCGAAGATACCGGGAGTGCAAACGCACTAAAACGCAACCTTCAGGCAAGTCCCGGACTGTCCGGCTCTGGGTCCCGGACTGTCCGCCCCTACTGCGGACTGTCCGTGACTTGGTGGCGGACTGTCCGCCGGCCGAGTGGACCAAACAGCAACGTTGCTGAAAGTCCCCTGGTCGGCTCCCAGACTGTCCGCGAGTTAGACCGGTGGACTGTCCGCAGGTCACTCCGGACCAAAACGCCCGAGCCGCGCAGCCACTGAACAGGCTGGAGCCCGACCCCCGGACTGTCCGCGCCCCTAGTGGTGGACTGTCCGCGGATGAACAGAGAGGGCAATTTTAATCGCCCCTCTCACGAATCCTCTCAAATCCGAATCAAAACTCAATCCCACATTCCCAAACTTGGAGAACATGATCACGAGGTAGTTAGGAGACTATCCCCAAGAAATCATCCACTCAAATCAACTCAAACACCGGGAAATCGAAAGGGGAGGAGAATGAACCGAAAAAGCACCACGAAAATGAAATCAACCCGATCTACTTGTTCGTGAGGAGTTAGATGAATTCCTTTGGTCCAAATGACCTCCTCACTATAAAGAACAAGTTGATTCAAACGGATTTCGCAAAGACGCACGAGAGAGGGAGATCGAGTGACGGGAAAATCGCGGAGAAACGAAGAATGCAAAGAACACGAACCAAAACGCGAATCAAGTCATCGATCTGCAACCGTGTGACTACCACACGCTACAACAGTGAGGTTACGGCCTCACTTCCTCAAAATCTCCAGTACACAGAGGTATTGTTCTCTGCGGATCTCAGCTAGCTATAGCAGGGGATTGGGAGAGCAGGAACCCTAGAAGCAAAGAGCAAATGACTGAGATGGATGGGGAGGTGGGTGTCTCCCCCTACTTATCCTAATTCTAACTATTCCTAATTCCCACTCTACCCCTAACTACTTACAGAGCGAACCAGCTAAACCCTAAGGTTATTCTGGACCAACTCGATGGTAGGTGGATCCGACGGCCACGCCCGCACAACTGGTAGCGTTGCCTCGACGCAACCTCACCAATTGACGCCACGTGCCGCCACTGCTCTGCGTCCTCTTCATGGACTCCCCCCGGTTTTGTGGCCGAAACCGGGAAACCAGGCCTTCACGTCCACCCCCGGTTTTGAGGCCCAAACTAGGAAACCAGCCGCCCGATCGCCTGAGTTTTGTGGCCCAAACTCAGCAAACCCGCAGCACCCAGGTTTTGAGGCCCAAACCTGGAAACCGTCCTCAGCCCGAGTTTTGTGGCCCAAACTCGGAAACCATCAGCGCCCAGGTTTTGAGGCCCAAACCTGGAAACCGTCCACCCGATGGTTTTCTCTGGCTCTACCACCAAACCGAAGCTGTAGAGGGGATGCACCGCCCGTGCACCCCCGTCCACCGACACGTGTCCCCAGGTCCTCGACCCAAGCAACACCGTGCCCGCAAGTCTTCGCTCGTCGCTGTCCCAGGCTGCCAGCCACCACAGCTGATCCTCAGGCCACCGGTCCCTCAGTCCAAGCCTCACGTCGGCCCTTCACCGCTCCCGGTCCGTCAGCACGGCACGTCTCTACCAGACCTTCACCTTGCCCTCGATCACTGTCTCTGTGCTCGACACCTGCACAACACAAGCCAAAGAACCTGCGATCAAACCCGTTGACAATCACTCATCACTTGAGACTCGGCATACACCCATGTATCCGCAATCTCCCCCTTGATGAGTGCATTGTCAACTACACACACAAATCATAATGGAAATAGAAGGAGGAAGAAGGAGAAGAGAGAACTCGACCAAATGACCCAAAACCATAGCAAAGCCGAAGAAGGTCAAGTGGAAAGAGCGAAACAACTTGGTTCCCAAAGACATGGGCAACGGCTCGATGCAACCAAGCAAAGCAAAGATAGCCCTCAAGAAGAGGTAGAACAGGCTCAACACCGCTAGCAAATAGCAATTGAAAAATCAAAGCAAAATGCTAGTCCCTCAAGACAGAGGCACAGAGGCTCAACACAACTAGCAGAACGCTCGACATCAACTGAAAAGCTCGATACCAACTGAACCCAACTGAAGTAAAAATGCGACTGCTAGTCCCTCAAGATAAAGGCAAAGGCTCAACACAACTAGCAAAGCGCTCCGAACCAATTGGAAATTTCAAAAATTCAGCACGAGCAAACTCCCCCTTGCATGGTGCACACAACCGATTCCTCTCCCCTTAGTTAAACATGGGAGGCATGATTTGTCCCAATTTTCTCCCCCTTAGTTGAAAATGCACCATCAAGCAAAAGGAACTAAAAACGATTTTCTCCCCATTAGAAAATGCATCATCAAAAGGTGCCAACAAGAGAAGTTCTCCCCCTTCCAAAATGCATATGAGTCAAAATGCAAGTTAGCAGCTTCAGGAATATAGTAGTCAAGAAAATGCAAAGATGCTCTAAACAGTATAGCTTCAATGACTCACTGGAAAGCATACAAGCTAGCGAAGGCTCAAACTGATCACCAAATATGAATTATGAACATATGAGCAAAATGAGCAGTTTTTAGCCAGAAAGGCATTCACCATCAAAATAGCACAAGACATGTATAGACAGGAAATCAGACAAGTGCTAAACATGTATACAAGGTGAACTACCCCTAGCAAAGTTCAATCATCATGCTATGAAATGAAACATAGACTTGTGTATTTAAAATTTATCGGAGTTGCAGCGGTTAAGATTACACAAGTTCAAATTTTAGCATGTGATTGTGAGAGGTTGAAAGCTTGTCATTGCCTAACTTTCCAACTGTGCGAAGCCTATGCAGAAGCAATCAGAAGCTTAAGGCAACAGTTTCGGTCATACACTACACAACTCAAGTTTAACTCAAAGTGCAATGAGAAACAGTCTCGAAACTGTGATGTGTTGACAAGCGATCCCATCTCGATCTTTTCAATTCACTTAAAACTTGGTTCAGATTTTAAACAGAATATGTACAAACCAAGCAAGTGACAGACTCAGAACTAGAGACATAGCAACCTAGCATATATGAAAAGCATGAGTGAATTCAACACATCCTACACGTGCTAGTTGCATATCTCAATGGTGAACATTTTCAAGTTTATGTTTGTTAAGCAGATTCACCATTCAAAAAGAGCTCAGCTCACAACATGTATTAGTGATCAGAAAGAGCATAAGCTACTAGCATCAATAAATAGCATCAGAGCATACTAAACAGAGCATAATTACATTCTAAAGATTATATACATGAAGCTCAGAATGTAAAAGCGTATGCTGAAATGCAAAAGAAAAACAAAGCAAACGAGAAAATAGTCAGTCTATGATACAAGATCCAAAATGTTTCCCCCATCTAAAAGGGGAAACATACACCAAGCTCACCCCTCAACCGATTAAAGGTTGATTCGTCCAAAGGCTTGGTGAGAATATCAACCAACTGATGATGAGTATCGACATGGCGAAGGTCGATATCACCCTTCTCATAGTGGTCTCGCAAAAAGTGAAAGCGCACATCAATGTGTTTGGTCTTTGAGTGAAGCATGGGGTTCTTAGCAACGCTAATCGCACTCGTGTTGCAACAAAGCAAAGGAACACGAGAAAAGCTCAGACCAAAATCACGCAAAGTGGCCATCATCCAAAGCAACTGGGAACAACAGCTAACCGCAGCAACATACTTAGCCTTTGTGGTAGACTGGGCGACACTAGACTGCTTGCGAGAAGACCACGATACAAGAGAAGAACCAATAAATTAGCAAGTCCCAGAAGTGGACTTGCGCTCAATGCGACAACCAGCAAAATCGGCATCAGAATAACCGTAAAGGGAGAGGGTGGAGGAAGCTGAATACCAAATCCTGAACTCAGGTGTGAAACGAAGGTACCTGAAAATGCACTTGACCGCCTGACGATGAGAAGTGTGCGGCGACGCCTGAAAGCGCGCACACAGACACACCGCGAACTGGATGTCCGGGCGTGTCGCCGTCAGGTAGAGCAACGACCCGATCATGCTTCGGTACTCCTTCTGGTCCACAACTTCTCCATCCTTGTCCGCGTCTAGGGCCGTCGTGGTTGACATGGGTGTTGGAAGAGGCTTGGCCTCACCCATATCGAACCTCTTCAGCAAGTCCTTGGTATACTTGCCCTTGTGTACAAACGTCCCTTCTCGTGATTGCTTAATTTGCAATCCGAGAAAGAAAGTCAGCTCGCCCATCATACTCATCTCGAACTCCCTGCTCATAGTATCTGCAAACTTGGCAACCAAAGCGTGAGAAGAACCACCGAAAATGATATCATCCACGTAAATCTGGACCAAGAGAGTGTCTTTGCCTTGCCTGAGGAGAAAGAGCGTTTTATCTACACATCCCATTTTAAAACCCTTAGCAAGCAAAAAGGTTTTCAACCTATCATACCAGGCTCTAGGGGCTTGTTTCAAACCATATAAAGCTTTGTGGAGTTTGAAAACATGGTTTGGAAACTTGGGATTTTCAAAACCGGGGGGTTGTTCAACATAAACCTCTTCTTCTATGTAGCCGTTTAAGAAGGCACTCTTGACATCCATTTGAAAAAGTTTGAAACCTTTGGATGTTGCAAAAGCCAAGAGTATCCTAATAGACTCCAAACGAGCTACAGGAGCAAAAGTCTCCTCATAGTCTATCCCCTCCTTCTGACTATAGCCCTTCGCTACAAGCCTGGCCTTGTTTCTAACAACGTGGCCATCCTCTCCTTGCTTGTTTTTGAAAACCCATTTTGTCCCAATAGGCTTACAGTCTGGAGGAGGTGGAACGAAAACCCAAACCCGATTTCGCTCAAAGTTCTCTAACTCCTCATGCATGGCATTGACCCAATCCGGATCCGTCAAAGCGTGTCCAACATCTCGGGGCTCAAAATCAGCAACGAAAGCAGAATGAGCAAAGTGAGAGATTTGAGACCTGGACCGAGTGACACGTTCGTCGATGCTGCCGATCATCTGCTGGGGGGGTGTTGGCGCTGGATGTGTCGTGGCGCCTCCCGTGCAGAAGTGATCTCCCCCTCAACAGCAGCTGGTGCCTCCCCGGGTACAAAAGGTACCGCTCGGGGTGGTGGATCCCACGGCCCCCAGGAAGAAGACGTGTCGGGGCCATGAGTCATCGTAGAAGCCGCTCCTTGCGGCATAGCAGGTGGAGGGGGTGCTGGATCATCCATACCTTCAGCACCCTCATCCTCGTCATCAAAAAGAGGCTCACCAACCTCATGATCACCTGCACGCTCAAAACGAGAAGAAGGACAAACCATGGTCTCGTCAAAGGTGACATCGGATGTCTCCATGACTCGGTTAGTGTCAAGGTTAAGTACACGATAAGCTCGAGTGTGAGTGCCATAACCCAAAAACACCGTCAGAAGAACGAGACTCAAACTTGTCCAGGTTGCCCTTTTTGAGTATAAAACAATGGCAACCAAAAACTCGAAAATAACTCACCTTAGGCAGTTTTCCAAAACGCAACTCATAAGAAGTCTTTTTTAAGAAAGCTCGGAGAAAAATGCGATTTGAAATGTAGCATGCAGTGCTCATAGCTTCGGCCCAATATCGCCGAGGAGTCCTATGCTCATCGAGCATCGTCCTGGCCATCTCTACAAGGGTCCGATTCTTCCTCTCTACAACACCATTCTGAGGGGGTATGTAGGGGGAAGAAAACTGATGCTCTAAACCCAAAGAGTTACAAAACTTCTCAAAATCCGAATTCTTGAATTCAGAACCATTATCACTCCTAATAGCTCGCATTGAGTTCAAAGGGAACTCGTTCTGAAGATGCAAAATCAGATTGCGAGCAAAGGAGAAAGTCTCGGTCTTCTCAGCTAAAAAGAAGACCCACGAATATCTCGAAAAGTCGTCAACAACAACAAGCACATACCACTTCCCTCCAACCGAGCTCACCCGAGCCGGACCAACAAGGTCCATGTGCAAAAGCTCTCCAGGGCGCTTGGTCATGACCTGAGTCACTGGATGGTGGGGAGCGGCAACCATCTTCCCATGTCTACAAGAGTGGCAAACAAGATCCTTCTCCATATGCAACTTGGGCAATCCTCGGATTAGGCCAAGTGAACTAAGCCTTGCAAGCAAGTCGAAGCTCAAATGTCCAAGTCTCCTATGCCACCTCCAAAGATCAGAAGAGGAAGGTCCAGCCACAAGACAACGAGAAATACCAAAAGACTCCGAGAAATTTGCACGAAAGACTTTTCCAAAGGGCGAAATCATACAAACAAGATTGCCCTGAGGATCCAAAATACGACTGAGATTCGGTTTAAAACGAATCTCATAGTCGTCATCAAAGAGTTGCGAAACAGAAAGAAGGTTAAAATGCAAGTTAGAAACAAGAGCAACATCGCGCAACACAAAGTGCTCAATAACTTGCACTGACCCACGAGACAACACTTTACCTTTGCTATTGTCGCCGAAGGTGATAAACTCCTTTCCGGCGACAGGGCTAAGACTGGAGAACCACTTGGCGTTTCCGATCATGTGCCTCGAGCAACTGGAATCCACCAACCAAACGTCCTCCAATCGTTTTACCTACATCAATAAAAAGACATAGGGTGAGCATACAGTCCAACACTGGGGTTAGTGAAGTAGGAAGAATACCAGTGTTGGGCCGGCTGCTCAAAAGAACGGTTAGTAGAAAAACCATTCCTAGCACGTCTACGGGGGAAGCGATCACCACGTTGAGGAAAACGTGGTCCGCTAAGGGAAGAGCGTCCATCGCGATACTCAAAACGCGGTGGGGGAAAATGCTCTACAACAAAGCCACCGCCACGGGGTGCATAGCCTACAATTGTAGGCTCCCGCCGGGCACGTCCTCTCTGTTGCCTAGGCCTGGGAACTTGAGGTTCTGGACCTCTAGGCCTAGCCGCTCTCCTTGGAGCTCTCCTCTGAACATTCGGCACATGTACATCATGGAAAGGATGGTACATGTCCGGATTGCCCATCTCCCTAGCACGGCGCGCCTCTCTCTTGCGCCAAAAGCAGAACTCACTCAAGTGTCCATCTCTCCCACAATGCTCACAATGGTACCTCACCGCTCTCAAAGGGGGTTGTTGGTACTCATGGTAGTGGGTGTGGATCACTTTGCCCTTCTGTGGCATAAGCTCCTCCTAGATGGGTGGCATGGTGTCAAGCTTGTTCTTGAGGTGGTTTGGTTTTGGAGCCCATGATTGTTTCTTTGGTGGAGCTCTCGGAGGTTCAACAAAGACCCCATCCTTGGTGTTAGGCTTGAGAGGCTCTTTGGGTGGAATCTTGGTAAGCTTGGGAGTAGTGGTGGAGTTGGGCTTCTCACATGGGTTAAGACCACTCGACTCTCCAATCTTTCCAAAAGATGAAACATCAACACCCGGAGCAAAACCTACACCTGGACCTCCAGCAGCTCGCTTGAATTGGGAGATCATCATCTCGAGCTGTGGCTCACCGCTAGACACCCATGACAAGATGGTCCGAAGGTATGTGTTTTCCTCCTCGGTTTGCATCTTGTCATGCTTCACGTTTGCAATCTCCATCTCCAAACCCTCACAAAGAACACACCTAGCCACACATGTGCTACCTGAGTTGGCCCCTTCAAGAGACACAATCTTGGCATTCTTCTCTGCCAACTCAGATTGCAAGACAGGACAAGTCTTGCACGCACCCAACAGCATGGGTCTAGCCCGGAGCTCATCCACCTCTCCAACCAACGCAGCATACTTACCTCTCAAGGTGAGAAGATCAGTCATGTGCGTGGTGCACTTCTCGCACTCCTCCTCCTCGGTGACAACAACAGTGGACTTGACAGATTCAAGTTCCTTCACTGTATCCTCCCACTTCTGCCTAAACTCCTTGCGCTCTCTAGCGGCACGCCTAAGCAACTTGTCTTGACTAAGGAGAGCGGTAGTAAGTTTCTCGACCTCAGCAGAAAGCTCGTCGGGGGTCAGAGATACCTGGGAGGTGTCGTCGTCGTCGTCGTTCCGAGGGGTCTCCTCCAGCTCGTCGTCGACCTCCTTGCCAAGGGCCATGGTGCAGAAGCCCTCGTCGTCGGCGAAGAAGCAGAGGCCGTTGAGCTTGTCCTCGATCCTCTTCTTCTTCTCGGACTCGTCATCGCTTGAAGAAGCAGAGTCGTCATCTGAGTCGTCGACGTCGCTGAGCGTGGCGAAGAACGCACGCTGCTCAGCTTGGGCCTTCTCCAAGTACTTGGTCTTGATGTACTCCTTGTTGAAGCCGCCCTTCCGCTTGTGCCTTGCGGGGACGTACTTCTCCTTGCGCTTGCCGGAGTCGTACTTGTGCCCATGATCGCCCTTCCCAGATGAGTGCTTCTTCTTGGGACAGTTGGCGATGAAGTGGTCGGGGTCGCCGCACTCATAGCATCCTGAGCGTCCTCCTCTGCGGCGATGGTTCATGTTGTTGTTGTGGAACCACGAGAACCGGTTGGCAAGCAAAGCCAACTCGTCATCCCCCAAAGACTCCAGCTGGTCCTCTGTGACAGAGAAGAGTGAAGAAAGTGCAAATCCTCCAGAGGGGTTAGCAGAAGAGCCAGAAACCAAAGCCATAATCGGGCCAGAAGGATTTTCATAAGAAGCCCTCGACATGGCGTCAATCTCACTAGACTTGAGCTTGCTAAAGAGCTCGTCGCAAGTGAGGGTCTCATAGTTAGACGATTTGATGATCGCCTGGACCTTTGAGTCCCACACCGACCGATCGAGAGTATGCAAAAGCTTCAAAGCTCTCTCATGATCGTCGAAAGGCAACAGCTCCTTGTTCGCTCTCATCTTGTTGACAGTGACCAGAAAGCGAGCGAATAAACTCTCTATGCTCTCGCCAGGCATGTGTCGAAAGTTCTCATACTCCCGTTTGTGCGATTCATAGAGACGGGATTTGACTTGAGTGGTTCCCTCATGAAAGCGCATGAGGGTCGCCCAAATCTCCCGAGCTGTGGGGAGGTGAGAAACGCGATCAAACTCGGACATGCTAAAACAGGAGAAAAGAGCGTTACGAGCTCGGCTATTTTCTTCGTGCTCATCGATCTGAAGCTGAGTGACACGAGCAGCCAAGACAACGTAATCGGCCCTGTTGCAAATCTCCCAAACAGAAGAGCCCATGCTCTGGAGATAGGCCGACATGCGTATCTTCCAATATGCATAGTTGGTCCCATCAATGAACGGCGGTTTGCCCACGCCGCGATCCATGTCGCCTTCTGTGGATCTAGAACCGGCTAAGGTAGAAGATCCTTAACCCGCTCCGATACCAATTGAAGGACCGAGAATGCAATAGCAAGGCGACCAGAGGGGGGGGGTGAATGGGAGCTCAAAAATTTCTCTCGAAACTTTGGCCTTTTGTTCCCAAAATCAACCCCCGAAAGTTACGACCAAAACCATGATGCCCACGACCCTTGGAAGAGGGTGGATGATCCCTAGGATCACAGCGAGGCACCACAAAGCGATAGCGAACCAAACACCAAAAGCTCTGGCACAAGTTCGACCCTTGAAAACCGAGTCCCTTACATAGAAGGAAGGCTACGTCGAGAAATCCCCAAATACCGATGCTAACAAGTAGCAAAGATACCTAGAGAGGTTCCTTGATCAACTCTAGGGCCAAACGAGATGTCTGGAAACCAAGCGAAGAAACCGGGAGTGCAAACGCACTAAAACGCAACCTTCAGGCAAGTCCCGGACTGTCCGGCTCTGGGGTCCCGGACTGTCTGCCCCTACTGCGGACTGTCCGCAACTTGGTGGCGGACTGTCCGCCGACCGAATGGACCAAACAGCAACGTTGCTGAAAGTCCCCTGGTCGGCTCCCGGACTGTCCGCGAGTTAGACCGGCGGACTGTCCGCAGGTCACTCCGGACCAAAACGCCCGAGCCGCGCAGCCACTGAACAGGCTGGAGCCCGACCCCCGGACTGTCCACGCCCCTAGTGGCGGACTATCCGCAGATGAACAGAGAGGGCGATTTTGATCGCCCGTCTCACGAATCCTCTCAAATCCGAATCAAAACTCAATCCCACGTTCCCAAACTTGGAGAAGATGATCACGAGGTAGTTAGGAGACTATCCTCAAGAAATCATCCGCTCAAATCAACTCAAACACCGGGAAATCAAAAGGGGAGGAGAATGAACCGAAAAAGCGCAACGAAAACGAAATCAACCCGATCTACTTGTTCGTGAGTCAGATGAATTCCTTTGGTCGAAATGACCTCACTATAAAGAACAAGTTGATTCAAACGGATTTCGCAAAGACGCACTAGAGAGGGAGATCGAGTGACGGGAAAATCGCGGAGAAACGAAGAATGCGAAGAACACGAACCAAAACGCGATTCAAGTCATCGATCTGCAACCGTGTGGCTACCACACGCTACAACAGTGAGGTTACGGCCTCACTTCCTCAAAATCTCCAGTACACAGAGGTATTGTTCTCTGCGGATCTCAGCTAGCTACAGCAGGGGATTGGGAGAGCAGGAACCCTAGAAGTAAAGAGCAAATGACTGAGATGGATGGGGAGGTGGGTGTCTCCCCCTACTTATCCTAATTCTAACTATTCCTAATTCCCACTCTACCCCTAACTACTTACAGAGCGAACCAGCTAAACCCTAAGGTTATTCTGGACCAACTCGATGGTAGGTGGATCCGATGGCCACGCCCGCACAACTGGTAGCATTGCCTCGACGCAACCTCACCGATTGCCGCCACGTGCCGCCACTGCTCTGCGTCCTCTTCATGGACTCCCCCCGGTTTTGTGGCCGAAACCGGGAAACCAGGCCTTCACGTCCACCCCCGGTTTTGAGGCCCAAACCGGGAAACCAGCCGCCCGATCGCCTGAGTTTTGTGGCCCAAACTCAGCAAACCCGCAGCACCCAGGTTTTGAGGCCCAAACCTGGAAACCGTCCTCAGCCCGAGTTTTGTGGCCCAAACTCGGAAACCATCAGCGCCTAGGTTTTGAGTCCCAAACCTGGAAACCGTCCACCCGATGGTTTTCTCTGGCTCTACCACCAAACCGAAGCTGTAGAGGGGATGCACCGCCCATGCACCCCGTCCACCGACACGTGTCCCCAGGTCCTCGACCCAAGCAACACCGTGCCCGCAAGTCTTCGCTCGTCGCTGTCACATGCTACCAGCCACCACAGCTGATCCTCCGGCCACCGGTCCCTCAGTCTAAGCCTCACGTCGGCCCTTCACCGCTCCCGGTCCGTCGGCACGGCACGTCTCTACTTGACCTTCACCTTGCCCTCGATCACTGTCTCTGTGCTCGACACCTGCACAACACAAGCCAAAGAACCTGCGATCAAACCCGTTGACAATCACTCATCACTCGAGACTCGGCGTACACCCATGTATCCGCAAGTATGTAAGTTTATTTATTTGTTTTTTATTTGTTAAATGCAATGAGAACATTGTATAAGTTATGGAGGCAAATTCTGTACCATGACTATGTAATTATGATATTTGTGATTGTTTTTTTTTTGAACAACTCTTCTTTCCAATTCTGTTCCGTGAACGGTGGTATGTAGTTGCTATTTATTTTCCCAATAGATGGTGTATAATCTTGGATTCTTGGTTTGGAGTAGACTCTGCTATTGAGAAGGCTGTGAAAGATGAATTTGTAAGTAACATTGTATTTGTTAAAAAAGATTTTTCTTATAATTGTGTTTGTACATTTCAGTTGTGTTTGAGTTTTTTGTTCATTATTAATATCTGTTTTTTTTAACCTGTTATTAGATAGAGAATTTGATGCATATATGGAAAGAAGTTATCAATATTGACTTTGGCTTTCGAGGGTACCATGTGTTCTTTGCAACTGTACCTCGACAGTCTGAGAAGTATGTTGACTGCATTGCTTTGATATGTATATATATATACATGTAAATATATTTCATATATTCCTTGTTGGTATATTTATTATTTTATGATTTTTGCAGCATTATTAATGATAGTGGTGTGTATGCTATAAAGAACTTGGAGCATTTCGAAGTGAATCTTGATATGATGGAGAAGTACAGTGAAGTTGATATTGGGCAGCTACGCATAAAGCTTATCAATGAAATGGTTTTCAATGAACACAATTGTGCATATGATGGTCAACAGAAAAATAAAGGAGGTATTATTAGATGAAAAGATAATATGTATATTATCCCACGCCATGATGAATTTGAAAGAAAATTGAAAAGTTTGTTGCTCATTTGTTCCAGGTTTGTGGCAACTGGAAATGATCAAGCGTGATTTGTGTGGTGTCTTCAGTACAATTTCTTGTCTTTAGGTTTGGTGATCAATCATGGTTTGTGTGTTCTGGAATTCATGAAGCATGATATGTGTGGTCTCTTCTGTGGATGAGCTTGGTTTCAGTTAATGTCTACTTTTATAACGATGATGTGGTTTCATAGTGTTGGAATTGGAAGATGATCATTTGTTTTGTTTTCTTTTAGTTTGACTACTGTGGTTTCAGTTATTTCTAATGTTGTGTTCAAAGTTTATAACTCCGCCTATGGTATGGTGCCTTAGTTGCCATATCATAGCAGGTCCCAAGCCCTGGGAAAGGAGGAGGGTTGTGTTAGGCTTGGCAACCTAACGTTAAAAAACTTGCCATTTTTTCTTGTTAATTTCTGTATTTTTTTCAGTTAGTTACAGTTCTTTCTGCTGCTGTTATTTTTGTAGTTTGATTTATTCTTGAATAAGATATGAGATTGGAGCCTTGAATAATTTTTTGTTGGGCACATGTTAATTATTTTTTAGTGTATTGTGATTGTGCAAACACGCACCTTTCTTTTGTCTCTCCTATACGAAAAACTAAGATCCTTCTTGCTTGAAATATTTTCTGGCATGTGTGGGATAGTGTATTTTTATTTTTGTTTACAAGTTTTCATCACGACTTAAGAACACTGGTGGTAGTGGCTAGTGTTTTCCGCAGTTAAGCATTTGTGGTTTCAAACTTATTCAAAATAGTTGATAGCATCCATGGTGAGTCCATTGTATGTTGTTGTATTTTTGCTGCGATGATTGTACCAGCATACTTGCCTATTTGTAACTGTAACGTCAAAGCAGTCTCTAGATGAACTGAAATTTGTTTATCCCACATTCTTGTCTATTTTCAATTTTCCCTGTATCCACCTTAATGCTAGAAAGCTAATGTTGGTGTATGCATATGCTAAAATATCAGTTGTTACATTGAAACATAATTTTATTTTCAGTTTTAGGTTTGAGCAGCAGTTCACCGTGTTCTCGTTAAAAGCTGTCTTTTGTATACACTATAAAGGAAATTTGTGCTTAATATCTATTTCTTGATTGCATATTTATCAATAGTAAATTGTTGAGTAAAATATCTGTAATTATGGTGTTAAACATGTGCAATATCCAGTATTGATGATGAATTATATTTCTCTAAAATCGATTAGTACTTCCGTCAAAATTATATGGCTCTGTGCTTCATTTCATGATTGTTTACTTGTTATAAGTGAATGCTAAACTGATTTATTGTTATTAGTGAATGGTAAACTGATTGTAATGTATCATTTGTTCTCTGTGTTGGCCATATCTCTTATTTGTTTATGTGCACAAAAAGTGTTTAGCTGTTTGTGATTGTATAGTTCAGGTTCAAATTATTGTAATTTGTCCTTCCCTAAAAAAAATTGTAATCTATCATTTGTTATCTGTGTTGGGAACATCTATTTTGTTTGTTTTTGTGTTGAACAGGTGCAGGAATAGTGTATAGCTCTTTGTGATTGTTTAGTTGAGGTGCAAATTATTATAGTTTGTCATTCCCTAAAAAAATTGTATTCTATCATTTGTTGTCTGTGTTGGGCAAATCTCCTATTTGTTTGTAATTATTGAACGTTGTGCTATGGTTGTTGCTAAGTAGTCTTACATGCTGGGGTGGTCCAGCAAAGAAATGGAGAAGGTTGATCATGTGGCCAGCAACACATCAGAGACATTGCTTCTTATTTAGGTTCATTTTTCTTGTTATCGAGTTTTTGCACTCATTTCCCTTTTTGTTTTCTGGATTTTATTTAAATTGCAGTCGATTTTCCTTTTTTTGAGGTCATATTTAGGCCCATGATAATTTAAGGCCCATTTGTAATGTGGGCCTTGTTTTGGGCCTTTGTTGGCTAATGGATGAGTGTTTTGGTTGTGGGCAGTTTCTTTTACCGTGGGCCGACGTGGTTGTTTCCTAGATTCGTCTGTCACACCCCAAAATTTTTGATTTTGGATTGTGAGTAGAAAACATTAAATAAAATAAATAATTTTAATATTTAAATAAAATTTGACAAGTTTAGTCCGAGCTAGCGCCACTTTAGTCGTAGTAAAACAAGAATTTTCAAAATTTTCCTAAACTAATTTGATGGGTTATGTTTGATGTGATGGTTGGTTGCTGTTTGACCTTGTGTTGTGAGTCGGTAGAGTTTTAAAACACGTTTGGTAGGCCGTCTTTCTATATCCAGTCCGTTTCTGTCTTCTTTCGAAATCAAATTTATCATTCTCAACTCTATCCCCTCGTTGGACTTTTCCAAAATTCTTTTCTGGTGTCCCAAATCACTTCTTTGAGTTCATCATCCATCATTATATCGCTACAAACTTCTCGGGAATTTTTCTGACCTTTTTCGGAATAGTTTCCGATCTTTCTGCAAGCATAATCTAATTTTTAGATGCTCCAAAATATCTTTTCATGAGCTCCAAATACTTTATTTGGGTTCATTATATTTCAAAGTGTCTCTGAGAATTTTCCTAGAATTTTCGGAGCCATCGGATTATTTTTCGTGGCTTAAACAACAATTCTGGACTTTTCTGGAATTATTTTAATCCCGAAATTAATTAATTCCGAAAATAATAAAATATCTCGTTTTTCCATCTTATCCAAACCCTAACACTATATATATGCCGGTGTTCATCTCGACGCGAGGATTACAGAAGTACGATCCGTTTTCGCAGCCGCCACTCCCATCAACCCAGATCTGAAGCCGAAGTTTCGCATCTGCTCTTCTCCGGCGAACTTCCGGCGAACTTTCGGTGAGCGTTTCCGGTCATCTCCGACGTCCCCGGTGAATTCCGAGACCACCACGAGGTAGCTCTCGTCAATCTCTACGCCGTCATGTCCTCCTTTATACAAATCCATCACCGTTTGTTCCCTAACATCTCTGTTTCTCCTGCGAGAAAACACCGTAAAGGCGAAGTGAAGGTCGTGTTCTGCTCGTCCTGGGTGGAGCTCGTTCTGATCGTTCTGGATGGAGCTCCTTCCTGTACTTGCGCCGCTGCCCTGGGCCCCCACCTCCCGCGTCCTGCCGAGTCCGGCGCCCCTGCAGTGCCCCTGCACATGAGCCGCAGGTGGTCACTGTAACACCCGGTTTTAAAGAACAAAACCAGGTACGCTATATGTGTGCCCAGGAAGTCCACACATACAACCACAGAGGGAAAAGATATCAACAACAGTGTTCTAGATGTTGAAAACAACACTTACATCAAAGTTAAGCGGAACAGATACTAATCTTCTCTTCAGACTTCATTCTTCACAGGGACAGTTGACTGGGGGTAACATACGCCTAGCACTTCTGTCAGTATTCTGGAAACTCATCTGTGTCTTCACCACGCTTCCGCTGCGCAACTCTGATGGAGACTAAGGGTGTGGGGGAAATAGCAAGGGTGAGCACATGTCGTACTCAGCAAATACAACATGGGGTCATGAAGCTCAAAAGGCTTGACACTGGTTTACTGCGGTTAGCACTTTTAGTTGAGTCAATATTTTAGCATTAGATAGTCATCAAGTTATGCTTACATCCCATTCAAACCACATGAATAATATTATGAGCAACCACATCAAAGATTAACAAATTAACAATAGTAATATGAACATAAAGTATATTTCGTTTAAGTTATTAGCCTGCAAGTTTTCCGAGCCGCTCGTGACCGTGAGCACGGCTGATATATCAGTTTATTACTCTGCAGAGTTTGTACAACTTTACCCGTGAGCCGTGATCCCCATGTGCCAGGGGTTGCAAATCCCATATCACCTCTTCCAAGGAAGTGCGGCAGGGTACACTATGAAGTCTTTCGAGGTTCCCCTAACAAGATAGTGGCCACTAGGTTTCCAATCGGCAAGCAGATATAGGAACCCCCCTTTCCGATGGCACATTCCTTCCGGCTATACACATGAGACCAGAGGCTGTCCTATACCCGAGTCGGTGAGCCCCTTTTGTGCCCTTTCGGGTAACCACCATCAAGCGAGGAGAGGTCCTCGAACCAACTAAAACCAGAGCCATGTAGCCCTCACGGTTGTACTGTATGTCCCAGCTTTTGCCCGCAGAAGATCATTGAAAGGGGGTCAGATGTTCACATTACATGGAAACAAGTTATCAGTATGTGTTGCACATATTATTAGTCATCTCGTTTGTTCATATAGTTTGGAGTTAAGCACTAGCAGATCTATCCATATGCATATATCCCGTGGTAGCAAGGTATAAAGTTGAATCATCTAGATAAACCTATGGCTTGCAAATTTGACACATGCACATGAATAGTGAATTATAAATGAGTAGGTAACAAGGATGGTCCCATGTTATACTTGCAAACCCAATTATACCACAATAAATTTAAATAAATCATATTAATCTATTTTGAACTAAAGAAAATTTTAGGGTGTTACAAACCTACCCCCCTTAACATGAATCTCGTCCTCGAGATTCGGCTGATGCTTACTCGAACAACTGCGGGTAAGCCTTTCTGAGTTCATCCTCTCTTTCCCAAGTAGCCTCTTCTGCGGTATACCTATTCCACTGCACTTTGCACATCTTAATAGCACGGCTCCTGGTAATCCTTTCAGCTGTCTCCAAAATTCTCACTGGATACTCCTTATATGTCAGATCTTCCTTCACAGTCAGCTCCTCTAGCGGTATTTGTTCCTCTGGAACCCGTAAACACTTTTTCAACTGGGAGACATGGAACACATCGTGTACTCCTGACAAACTCGCTGGTAACTCCAACTGGTACGCCACTTCTCCACGCCTTTCTAAAATCTGGAATGGTCCCACATATCTGGGTGCTAACTTGCCCTTCATGTTAAACCTCTTTATACTGCGCATAGGAGTTACTTTTAGGTACACAAAATCTCCTACCTTAAAGGTGAAGTCCCTTCTACGAGTGTCAGCATAGCTCTTCTGTCGGGACTGGGCTATCTTCAAATTATCCCTGATTTTCCTCACATGTTCCTCAGCATCCCTGAGCACATCGGGTCCGAACACTTGGCTCTCCCCTGTTTGATTCCAGAACAACGGAGTCCTACATTTCCTTCCATACAAGGCCTCAAATGGTGCCATTTTGAGACTCTTTTGGTAACTGTTGTTGTAGGAGAACTCTGCATACGGCAAACTTTTGTCCCAACTAGTCCCATACTGCAAAGCACAAGCTCTCAACATGTCCTCCAGAATCTGATTAGTCCGTTCTGTTTGTCCATCTGTCTGGGGGTGATAGGCTGTACTAAAAGTCAACTGTGTCCCTAACGATTCGTGGACTTTTCCCCAGAAATGGGATGTGAACTGTGTGTCTCTGTCAGACACAATCCTCTTAGGGACTCCATGCAAACACACTATTCTTTCCATATATAGCTCTGCCAATCTTGCCCCTGTATAGGTGGTCTTAACTGGTAGAAAATGAGCAACCTTAGTGAGTCGATCCACGATCACCCAGATTGAGTCATATCCTCGTTGGGTGCGTGGTAACCCAACTATGAAATCCATGCCCACTTCTTCCCATTTCCATTCCGGTACCTTCATAGGTTGTAGCAATCCGGCAGGTCGCTGGTGTTCAGCCTTGACTCGTTGACAGGTATCACATATTGCCACATATTCTGCTACGTCCCTTTTCAGACCATACCACCAATATTTTTCTTTCAGATCCAAATACATCTTAGTGCTACCCGGGTGAATGGAATAGGCTGACTCATGTGCCTCTTTCAAGATAGCCTCCTTAATGGTCTTCACATCAGGTACACAGATCCTCTTACCAAACCACAAGGTACCATCCTCATCTAGCTTGAAACCGGGTGCCTTCCCAAGTACTATATTCTCAGATATCTCCTTTAACTTTTCATCCTGCAGTTGAGCTTGACGTATCTCCTTCTCAAGTGTGGGCATTACTTCCATCTCCACTGCACTAGCGACAAAACCCAGATTTAGATATGCCATTTCCTCACATAATTTCTCGGACCATTCTGTGATTAAGAGTTCATTCACATGACTCTTCCTACTCAGGGCGTCTGCTACAACATTCGCCTTCCCTGGATGATAATGCACCTCCAGGTCATAGTCCTTAATTAACTCCAACCATCGGCGTTGTCTTAGGTTCAGATCTGGCTGAGTGAAAATGTATTTCAAGCTTTTGTGATCTGTATAGATATCACTAGGATGTCCTATAAGATAGTGTCTCCAAATCTTCAGTGCATGAACCACTGCGGCTAACTCTAGATCATGGGTAGGATAATTCAACTCATGTTTCCTCAACTGCCTCGATGCATAAGCAACAACCCTACCTTTCTGCATCAGAACACATCCCAGGCCCATACGAGAACCATCACAATAGATGGAGAACTTCTTACTTAGATCAGGTAAGACTAGAACTGGAGCTGTAGTCAACCTCTTCTTCAACTCCTCAAAACTGGCTTGGCACTTATCAGTCCATAGGAATTTGGCATTCTTCTCTAGTAGGGCGGTCATAGGTTTAGCTATTTTAGAAAACCCCTCAATGAACCGTCGATAGTATCCTGCCATCCCTAGGAAACTACGAACTTCACTTACATCCACAGGTGGATCCCAATCCAACACATCCTTAACCTTGCTTGGGTCCACAGCTATTCCTCCATTGGAGATAACATGACCCAGAAAAGCAACTTCTTTCAACCAGAACTCACACTTACTCCGTTTTGCATACAACTTATGCTCACAGAGTTTCTGCAAAACCAGTCTTAGGTGTTCTGCATGTTCCTCCTCATTCTTAGAATATATTAAAATGTCATCGATGAACACTACCACGAACAGATCTAGGTACTCCATGAAAACCTTATTCATCATGTACATAAAGTGTGCGGGGGCATTAGTCAATCCAAAAGACATAACAGTATACTCATATAGCCCGTATCTAGTAACAAAGGCTGTTTTAGGGATGTCAGTAGCTCGAATCTTGATCTGGTGGTATCCCGATCGAAGATCGATTTTAGAGAATACACAAGCACCTTTTAACTGGTCAAAGAGGTCATCAATTCTAGGCAAGGGATATTTGTTCTTAATTGTGACTCTATTCAGGGTCCGATAATCAACACACATATGCTGGCCCCCATCCTTCTTATCAACAAAGATAACTGGTGACCTCCAAGGTGAGGAACTAGGACGAATAAACCCCTTTTCTTGTAACTCTTTTAATTGTTTCTTTAGTTCTTCTAGTTCATCTTCAAAACTTGATCTTCAGGGTCTTCTTCGGAACACAAAGATGGAGACGTCACACCAGCAACACACCAAGCAACACAAACACGCAACACAACAACAAATCTACACGTGCTTCTTGTAGCAATGGCAGACATCCTAAAGTGTGGGTATAGATGATGAAAGGCCATCGAAATTTTAAACAAGATGATTTGAAACTTTTAGTAAAGCAAATAAAATAAAAATTCAAGGAGATTTGAATGCAATAGCTCAAAGGTAGCTATCAAGGAGAGGAGACAATTGGACATGGATTGGGAAACGGTCAATTCAAAGAACAAGGTGGTAGAAAACATTTTATAACAAAATAAGCTGCAGAAGACGACCAATACTAACTAGGCATACGTCCTACAGTCAACAAAGCTTTGATACCAATCTGTAGCACCCGGTTTTAAAGAACAAAACCAGGTACGCTATATGTGTGCCCAGGAAGTCCACACATACAACCACAGAGGGAAAAGATATCAAAAACAGTGTTCTAGATATTGAAAACAACACTTACATCAAAGTTAAGCGGAACAGATACTAATCTTCTCTTCAGACTTCATTCTTCACAGGGACAGTTGACTGGGGGTAACATACGCCTAGCACTTCTGTCAGTATTCTGGAAACTCATCTGTGTCTTCACCACGCTTCCGCTGCGCAACTCTGATGGAGACTGAGGGTGTGGGGGAAATAGCAAGGGTGAGCACATGTCGTACTCAGCAAATACAACATGGGGTCATGAAGCTCAAAAGGCTTGACACTGGTTTACTGCGGTTAGCACTTTTAGTTGAGTCAATATTTTAGCATTAGATAGTCATCAAGTTATGCTTACATCCCATTCAAACCACATGAATAATATTATGAGCAACCACATCAAAGATTAACAAATTAACAATAGTAATATGAACATAAAGTATATTTCGTTTAAGTTATTAGCCTGCAAGTTTTCCGAGCCGCTCGTGACCGTGAGCACGGCTGATATATCAGTTTATTACTCTGCAGAGTTTGTACAACTTTACCCGTGAGCCGTGATCCCCATGTGCCAGGGGTTGCAAATCCCATATCACCTCTTCCAAGGAAGTGCGGCAGGGTACACTATGAAGTCTTTCGAGGTTCCCCTAACAAGATAGTGGCCACTAGGTTTCCAATCGGCAAGCAGATATAGGAACCCCCCTTTCCGATGGCACATTCCTTCCGGCTATACACATGAGACCAGAGGCTGTCCTATACCCGAGTCGGTGAGCCCCTTTTGTGCCCTTTCGGGTAACCACCATCAAGCGAGGAGAGGTCCTCGAACCAACTAAAACCAGAGCCATGTAGCCCTCACGGTTGTACTGTATGTCCCAGCTTTTGCCCGCAGAAGATCATTGAAAGGGGGTCAGATGTTCACATTACATGGAAACAAGTTATCAGTATGTGTTGCACATATTATTAGTCATCTCGTTTGTTCATATAGTTTGGAGTTAAGCACTAGCAGATCTATCCATATGCATATATCCCGTGGTAGCAAGGTATAAAGTTGAATCATCTAGATAAACCTATGGCTTGCAAATTTGACACATGCACATGAATAGTGAATTATAAATGAGTAGGTAACAAGGATGGTCCCATGTTATACTTGCAAACCCAATTATACCACAATAAATTTAAATAAATCATATTAATCTATTTTGAACTAAAGAAAATTTTAGGGTGTTACAGTCACCGGTCATCGCTGCCCTGCACGTGCGGACGCGGGCGTGCATGCCTGCTGCCGCTCCAGCAAGCGGGCCAGCGCGCCACGCCGCTGCCAGCAGGCCGGCCGGCCAAGCTCGCCGCGGCCGAACCTTTCCTCCCTGCGTTGGCAGTACAGCGGCGGCCATGGCCTGTGCAGTTTGTTCACCTGAACGAGATTTCCAAGGTATAAGATGAGATATTTACAGTTTTGCCACTCAGCGTTAATCTCCACCGTTTAATGATCTAATCTCCGTTTAAGTCCGTTTCAATTCCGACCGTGCCGATATAAGCTACGCGCAAGCTCTCTCTTCATCAAGTTACATCTTTATAAATCTAATCTTATTAATTTGGTTAATAATTATTTAATGCCTTTCTAATTAAAAGCAACTTAAGGTTTAATCTTCGGTCTTTTATAATTAAATCATAACTTAATTAATGATAACTTTAATGTGTCTTTATTAATTACAATTTGATTAGTTTAAACACGAAACATATAACATGGTTCGATTAGTTGCTCTTATATGATCTATGTTTTCTAAAATTACAAATGCTTAAATGGTTTAATTAATATTATAGAATTGTTTATGAATAAGATATGATTAGTCTAATCCGGCTTTAAAATTAAAATATGTTGTTCTCTAATCTGAATTAATATTTTATCATGATCTTATTTAATTAAAATAAAGCAAGCTGGTAGTTTTTCTTTTTATAATATAAAATTCCCGGTAGACGTGTCTTTCAGTCGTTCCGTGCGATCCCGCGACCGTAGTGCGAGCTCTCTTTTAGTACGTTGTTTTGTCTCGTGTTATGTTGTTCTTAGTTCTCTGTTGTTTGCTTGTATGTTGCCTATGTGTGATGCTTGCTACGAGTAGACGTCGATCGGTTGTGCGCGCTAAAGATCAGAAGTTGATGACCCAGAGCTGAAGATGTGAGAATTGGTCAAGTTTAACAGGCAAGTATAACATGGGACCATCCTTGTTGCCTACTCATTTATAATTCACTATTCATGTGCATGTGTCAAATTTGCAAGCCATAGGTTTATCTAGATGATTCAACTTTATACCTTGCTACCACGGGATATATGCATATGGGTAGATCTGCTAGTGCTTAACTCCAAACTATATGAACAAACGAGATGACTAATAATATGTGCAACACATACTGATAACTTGTTTCCATGTAATGTGAACATCTGACCCCCTCTAAATGACCTTCTGCGGGCAAAAGCTGGGACATACAGTACAACCGTGAGGGCTACATGGCTCTGGTTTTAGTTGGTTCGAGGACCTCTCCTCGCTTGATGGTGGTTACCTGAAAGGGCACAAAAGGGGCTCGACGACTCGGGTATAGGACGGCCGTCTGGTCTCATGTGTATAGCCGGGAAGGAATGTGTCATCGGAAAGGGGTGTTCCTATATCTGCTTGCCGATTGGAAACCTAGTGGCCACTATCTTGTTAGGGGAACCTCGAAAGACTTCATAGTGTACCCTGCCGCACCTCCTTGGAAGAGGTGATATGGGATTTGCAACCCCTGGCATATGGGGATCACGGCTCACGGGTAAAGTTGTACAAACTCTGCAGAGTAATAAACTGATATATCAGCCGTGCTCACGGTCACGAGCGGCTCGGAAAACTTGCAGGCTAATAACTTAAACGAAATATCCTTTATGTTCATATTACTATTGTTAATTTGTTAATCTTTGATGTGGTTGCTCATAATATTATTCATGTGGTTTGAATGGGATGTAAGCATAACTTGATGACTATCTAATGCTAAAATATTGACTCAACTAAAAGTGCTAACCGCAGTAAACCAGTGTCAAGCCTTTTGAGCTTCATGACCCTATGTTGTATTTGCTGAGTACGACATGTGCTCACCCTTGCTATTTCCCCCACACCCTTAGTCTCCATCAGAGTTGCGCAGCGGAAGCGTGGTGAAGACACATATGAGTTTCTAGAATACTGACAGAAGTGCTAGGCGTATGTTACGCCCAGTCAACTGTCCCTGTGAAGAATGAAGTCTGAAGAGAAGATTAGTATCTGTTCCGCTTAACTTTGATGTAAGTGTTGTTTTCAATATCTAGAACACTGTTTTTGATATCTTTTCCCTCTGTGGTTGTATGTGTGGACTTCCTGGGCACACATATAGCGTACCTGGTTTTGTTCTTTAAAACCGGGTGCTACATCGTCCGTCCTGTATAAGTAACCTCCCACTGCATCCCTTCCCATTCCCTTCTTCTTTCTTTCACCGAGTACTAGTAACTGCCTGTCGTCTCTTCACTTTCTTTCGTGTGTGTCACACCCCAATTTTAAGGATAAAATTGTGGCGGAAAACTCATGTGTGCCCAGGAAACAATCACACACATAAGTTAGACAAATTACAAGAAGGTGGCATCATCACATTGTTTATTACATAACGATAGTATCAACACAAGTGTTACATCAAGCGAAACAAAAGATAACTGAACTGCTAACAAGATCTACTCCACAGGGAACGCTGACTGGGGGAAACCGCTAGCCTAGAAGTCCTCTGGGAAGTCGCCAACTGCACCTTCATCTGTTACCCATCCGGGATTTGCCCAAAAAGAAGATAAACAACAAGCGTAAGTACTCCACGTACTTAGCAAGCTAACATAGGGTTCATGAGGCTAAAAAAAAGGCTGACACTGTCTGACTGCAGTTAGCTTTTAAGTTGGCAAAGTTTTAGCATTAAGGTAAACGAATATTGTGCTTAACCCTTAACCCATGGTCCATTTGTCCAACAAAGATAATTATAACATCATGAGGTACCACCATCATAAGGTAACAATTATTCAAGTATCCAAGTTCTGCTAGTTTCCTGGGGCGCTCGTGACCGTGAGCATGGCTGTTATAACAGTTTTACACTCTGCAGAGGTTGTGCATCTTTACCCACAAGCCGTGTTACCCTTGTGCCCGAGGCGGCCAACCTCTTGATCCACTTCCGAGGTAGATCGGCGGGGCACACTATGAAGCCTTTCATTGGTTTGTCTAACATGTTAGGGCCGCTAGGTTTCCTTGGCAGGCAGATGTAGTAACCCCCTTTCCTATGGCACAAGGCCATCGCAGCTATACACATAGGAACAGGAGCAGCCCTACACCCAAAGTGGCAAGCCCCTTATGCGCCCTTTCGGGTCACCGCTAACAAGTTAGAAAAGGTCCAGTGTACTGAGCTAAAACCAGAGCCATATAGCACTCATGGTAGCACTGTCTATCCCAGCTTTTGCTAACAGCAAGTTTTATTAATCGTTTAACAACGTATCATCATGAGAACAAAATTCATCATAGGACTGGATCAGTTATAAGTCAGTTGGCAATAGCATTCTACCCATATGCAAAGATCCCACGGAGTCAAGAACATTACAGATAACAAAGCTAAGTGGGTCCCTAAGGTTGCTCAATTGGACACATGCATAAATGAGTAATTTAATGGGAAAGTGAAATAGGTAACAAGGAGATCCCATGCTAACTTGCCTTGGTTGTCGAAAGACTGATCTTCCTGCTGGTCGCTGAAAGAGGGGTCCTGGTCGTACCACACCGACTCACCGTCTACTCGATCACAAAACATCACCACGCATTCCAGGCGCAAACATACACAATGCAAACAAGGCTATCATTAGAACAGTACACCAAACAGTAATAAACAGAAATAAATCTTTGATAAAACTGAAGTACGCGTTTCTATGATCACAACAAGTTTTGGTTCACCGAAAACGGAGTTACTATGCGAAAGATACGGCCGAAACGGTGTTTCTAGAGCCCTAAACAAGATTAACATAAACTCTGAAACTAAACAGATCTACACCGACTAACAGAGGCATAAACAGGTAGGAAACTAAATTACGAACCTAACGCAACTTGAACGGGTCAAAACGGAGCTAAAACGTGGATTTTATAAGCATTTTAGTGTAATGGCAATTCTGTAAATAGACTAAAATCAATTTGAATTTAAATCGGAATTTAAACTGAATTTTAAATCAAATTCTCTGCCGGCTGGACTGCGCCTCAATTCAACAGAAACGCAGGGGCCTGGTTACAAACTTTTCAAGGCACAGGGAATAGTGCTCGCTGGAGCGCGGGTTGATTCCCGGCTTCTCCAGGGGCTCTTTAGCAAGATAGCCGGCGAAGGGGTATCGGCCGATCTGAGCCGCCGGATCGGAGTCGGACGACGCAGATTAGATGCGGGGGAGGTGTGAGCGCGGGGCGAGCCGACGGCGCGCCGGGCGCGGCTCTGGCCGCGGCGTCGCGGCTCGCCGCACGACGTCGTGCGCGCGGACGCCATGGGAGGCACAGCGGAGCGCGCGGACTCGGCCACAGGGGCACCCCGAGCCAAACCAAGGGGACAGAGAGGGAGCGGGTCGCAAGGGGTTCTCACCGCGTCGAGGGAAGGGACGGAGAGGCTAGGACGATGGCGAACGGCGAACGGCGGCGAGGCCCGAGCGACGGCGGCGGAACTGTGAGCAGACAACGGCGGTTAGGGCCAAAACGAAAGTAAGGGAGAGAGTAAGGGGGTTCGGGGTCGTCACCACTTCAGCGCGGAGCTCTGAGGGTGACGAATCGGCCTGCGGTGCGGAGATTCGCCGGAGCGACGGCGGCGGGCGGCGGCAAGCTCGGCTGGCGCTCGGGTGCTCAGATGCGTGCGCAACGGGAACGAACTGAGGGAAAAGGGGAGGGAGCGGGGCGAGCGCACGCGCTATAAGCACGCGGAGGAGGTGAGGACGTGGGCGCGGGCTTGCACGACTCGCGCGAGACCCGGACGCGAGGCGGTCGCGGCGGTTGCGCTCGGGCGCTGCGAGCGGGCGAAGGAGGGGGAAGGCGGACGCTGACGGGCGGGGCTGCGACGTCAGCCGCAGGGAGGGAGAGAGAGGCGGCGCACGCGGCTGCGCGGGCCGGCCTGCTGGGCCGCACGGCGAGGGAAGGAAGGGGAGCGCCGGCCCAACGGGGAAAAAGGGAGAAGGGAGGGAGGCGCTGGCGGGCTGGGCCGCAAGGCTTCCTAGGCCGAAAGCGAGGAGAGGAGGAGAAAAGAATAAAAACTCTTTTCCTTTTTGTTTTCAAAGCATTTCAAAGCCTTTTCAAATGAAGTTTGAATTCATTTTCAAATTTTAGCAAAAACCAAACACTCAAATAAAACCAGTGCATCAGCATGAATGCAAAAACATGTTGCCACTACTCTTTTATTTCCATAAAAATTATTTAACTCCTAGGTTAAATGCTTCACAAATTCATAAATAAAACATTTTCACCTATTTTGTTTTGGAGAAATTTTTAGGGTGTTACAGTGTGCACGGGAGGCCGGTCGTCTGTGGTTTTCTTCTTCTTTTTCCTCTTCTCTTCATGCACTGTAAGTGGTTCTTGCTCTTCCCTTCCCATCCTGTTGGTCTTCTCTTCTCTTCCCTTCCCATTTCTGTTGCTTCGAACTCTGTTGGTTTTTTTTCATTCTCGTTTTTCTTTTGTAATGCAGAGATGTATGATCTTTTTGTTGTGCCTTCTTTTGTTTTTTTGTCTACTTTGGTTTGCAGTTGTAACCTTTCCCGTGTTTAGGTTGCAATTTTACTTGTATTTGTTAGGGTTTCTTCGATTTTTATCATTTGTTAGGGTTTCTTCTATTTTCTATCATTATAGTAAGTGATTCTTCCTGTTCTTTGTTATTTCTGGCAGTCAAATTTTGTCTTCTTGTTCTTGCTCTTATCTTTCTTCTTTGTAAGTGGTTCTTTCTCTTCCCTTGGTTGTAATCCCTTTCTGTATCTCTTTGATGTTTTCGTTGTTTTGATTTTTTTTTTACATTTTGTGCTTGTACTGCATAAATGTATAATCTTTTTTGTGCTGCCTCCTTTTTTTGGGGTTTTTTTTCTACTTTGGTTTACAGTACAAACCTTTCCCGTGTTTAGGTTGGGATTTTGCTTCCATTTGTTAGGGTTTCCTTTCCCTTGTTCTCTGTTTTTTCTTGGAGTGCAATTTTTCTTCTTGTTGTTCCTCTCTTCTTTCTTAATTATAACTGGTTCTTTCTTTCCAGTTCTTTCTATTTTTAAAATATTCTCGTGGTTGCAATGCAGAAATGTATGATCTTTTAGGGTTTTCTTTTTAAATAATTTGTTAGGGTTTCTTCTTTTTTGTATCATATAATAGTAAGTGGTTCTTCCCGTGTTGTTTTTGTTTGCACTAGTTGTTAGGGTTTTTTTTTTGGGTTGTTATTGTTTAAGCATATATATATTTCTAAAAAAACCGTCTTTAGATTCAAGTACATATAGTGTATTCTGGTTATGTTTGTAATGTTGTGATAGCAGTATGAGTTATGCTTATAACTTGTTTGTTATTATAAATTGATTCATTGGTCTTATTTATATATTGGTGGTGACACTAATTAATTGGAATCTGTTAATGAATTTTATATATAGTGCCTTGGTTTATTCCCAATTTATAGGTTGTTTGTATTATTATTAGATACATAGTCTTTGTTATGCACCTATATATAGATTTTGTGTAGATTGAATTAAAATTGTAGGTTATATTTATATAAACTGCAATGAACTAAAACTGTAATTTTAATATAAGATATGTGTAATAATTTTCACTGTACTTAAATTGTGACTTGTTTATTTTATTATCAGTTCACATATATTAGCTCCTGTATAGTTTATATTCTGTGATTTGTACTGACTTGTTTATAATTAACTAACTTACCCTTCATATTGTTCTGCAGATGGAAGATCTTGTTAAGAGAGTTATTTTTTCCTCCTCCATGAAGTATGTGCCATATCATGTGTTGGAGACTCTGGATCTTGAGCCTGGTGCTCAACATCGTTTGATTGGTGTTGCTTGTTCTGGTTGTGATAAGAGTCATGATGATGAGCAGATGATTTGTGCTCGTGCTTGGAAACAGATTCGTGGAGCATACTATGTCAAGAATATGAAGTTTTGTTATGATGATGAGTCACGCTCTATGTTTGCCTTGGCCTTCGATGATGGACATGCTGCTATGTATCGTGGTTACCATGTTGCAGTTGGATGTGGAGATGTTGTGATGTCTCAAATCGAGAATGTTTCGCTTCAAAAAAATTCAAAAAGGGAGTACTATGAAATTGATGTTGCTGAGCAGGTTTGTATTTGTTACTATATCTTGTTTTGTGATAGTTGACTTGTTAGTTCATTTGCTAATATGATATTTGTACTTAGGTACTTCTTTGTTTTGTCATTAGGTACTTCTTTGCTGTATATGATATATTGTTCTGGGATCTCGTTAATTTCCTTCTCAATGATAATTTTGAGTATATGAGATCAAAAAATGTCATCCTTGCTGAACTATGCTGTCACTCCTTGTTTCTTTACTGTTGGTTCTATGTTATATTGATGTTTGTTTGCAGTTTGTATTTGTGCAATGGAGTATCTGTGTTATCTTATGTATCTAATTATAACAGATTGTTTGTATTCCTTTATGTAGGTTTTAGCTCCAGTTGATTCTTTAAATGCAGCTGCTCCTGTCTCATACCTTCTTCGCAATGAACTGGTTTCATTGTTTGTTACTGAGCACCTTGGTATAGAAGCTGGCCCACAAACTAGGCTTCTTGCTGTGAAAGGGTTTGAACATAGTGCAAAGGTGAAGATGGTGGCTAGGGTGATTCGTCATGCTCGTGGCGCATCTTTTGTGAGCAGGTACAAGTATGCTCAAATAGGTTTGAGCAGCAGTTCACCGTGTTCTCATTGAAAGTTGTCTTTTGTATGCACTATATAGGAAATTTATGTTTAGTATCCATTTCTTGATTGCATAATTATTGTGTTAAACATGTGTAATATGCAGTCTTGATGATGAATTATATTTCTCTAAAATCGATTAGTACTTGCGTTGAAATTATATGGTTTTGTGGTTCATTTCATGAATGTTTACTTGTTTTAAGTGAATGCTAAAATGATTTCTTCGAGCTATTTTATAAGATGAGATAGGGTGATTCGTCATGCTTATTATGTTTCTTTTGTGAGCAGGTACAAGTATGCTGTGGACTCTATGAATGGTGCTGTTTATTTCTTAGCCTTGGATGATGATGATGCTGTCTTGTTGAGTGGACGCTCCTTTGAAGTTGAGGACCAGATTATGTCTTTCAGACGTGTTTCAAGTGTTGAGATTCGGTTTGAAGATGATGATCGCTACCAGTCCATTCAAGCTCGAAGGGTGTGGCCGCCAGTGGGACTGTGAAGAAGGACAGTTAATGGACTCTGTTAATTCTGTTATCGTTAATCGACTCTGTTTATGTGTGCTTGAACTATGTTACTGTGTGCTTGAACTATGTTTATGTTACTGTGTTTGTATGTAATTCGTAATGAACTCTGTGTGTATTGTGTTTGAACTACTTATCTAGTAACTATGACTGTAATTTATCATTATTTGTTTTTTTATGTTATTAACTCCGTCTATGGTGGGGTGTCATTGGTGCTCTATCATAGCAAGTCCCAAGCCCTGGTAAAGGAGGAAGGTTATTAGGTTCAGATAGCTAGTTTGTTTGAATTGCTTCATATAAAACATTTGTTGTAGAGGTTGATATATTTTAAAGACATTTGAAGATACAAAGGTTATTGCAGTTGAATACATTGTAAATTGCAAGTTATGTTTACTGCAATTTTAGTTCATTTGTTTTGCAATTGTGTTTTTTTGTTGAATGTTTTCTGTTGAAGAAATCCTTTGAAATTAAACTGTGACTGTGTTGATGTAGTGATGTAATGGAACCGGTTCATATAGGGAACATGCATCCAACCTGCTATATGAACATGATATTGTACAATAGTGAGTACTATTTTGTTATGTCGTTTTCATGTAGTTTATTGTTCATCACATGATTGTTACCTTTTAGACACATGACCAACAAATAGCAATTTCGTTCATATAGGCTTCTTAAGCTACAATTTGAATCCATAGCGAAGAGGCAATTATCACTGAGGCAAGATATACATACGATATTGGAATTGCAAACACTGAGCATAGAAATTGCATATATTTTCGAGTGCAATTGCAGTCTTCATGATTTGCAATATTTTGTCTCTTCATCATTTAATGTGATTATTGAATTTCCTGCTGATTACATATAAAAAGATAAATATTTGTATTCCTTCTTCTTCTTTTTTGGCTTCACTGGTGCAGAGTTGGCTCATCTTGATTTGTTGTTTCTTTTCTCCTCTTCCTTTGTGGCTTCACTGGTGACCCTGCAAAAATGAATTTGGTGTTATATAAGGAGAGTCCATGTTAGAATATTTGTATTATGTGTTTTGTTTGTTTTGTGATACCTGTAGTACTATCATTGTCATTTGAATTTTTTATTTTTTTTCTTTTGAGCAGCTGCTGCTTTCTTCTGTTGAGCTGCCATTTTTCTTTCTGCAGCAGCAGCCTTCTTCAGTTCAGCTGCTATCTTCTTCTTCTCTATCTCTGCTGCTTTTTTCTTTATAGTTTCTATCACAGTTTTGAATCTCTTAGGTTTAGCTGGTCTTCCCTTTTGCTTTATTCTTTGTGGTTCTTCTATTTTTGTTTCTGTTAGTTCAGTACTTTCATATGCTGGTGCTTGCGCCATGCTCTGACCATCTTCATTTTCTTGGGGTTGTGCTGTTGTACTCTGTCCGTCCTCATTAACTTGTTCTTGGTTGTCCCCTTGACTTGTTTGTACATTTGCTAATATGATATGTACCTTCTTTTCCAGCTTGTCGAATTTTGCCATTAGGTACTCCATTGCTGTCTCGTTTTGTGATCCTTTTGAATTCAGTGTTGCTGACTTTCTTGATAGCACATTGTACCTCAGCAATGCACTAGTTGCTAGTGTTTCTTCTTGCTCTCTTCTTGCATGGACCTTTGTATTTTTTTCCCCCACCTGTCTATGATATATTGTTCTGGGATCTTGTTAATTTCCTTCTCAATAATAATTTTCAGTATATGAGAGCAAAGAATACCATCCTTGCTGAACTTTGCACATATACAGTTAAATTCCTCGTTGCCCTCTGACATTTGTGTGTGTACTGTATACTTTCTGATCCTATGGATGTTATAAACTTGGTTGCTTTTTTGCCATACTTCAAATCTTGTCCCTTCTTCAATCTCCTTGTAGCTTAGTCTTGCTGTTGCCTTTAGCTGGATCTGAAACTTTTTGAATATGTTTCTGTTGTATAGCACAGCTGCTTGCTGTTCTATTGTGTAGCCAAAAATGAATTCCTTTGGCCTTTTCTGGTTGATGTAGGTGTCTTCTAGCTTTTTTGCTCTGTTTATTGTTTCAATGACCCTATCATATTCTTTCAGGAAGCTCATTATGTTGTATGTTGGCCCAATATTGTCTTTCATTCTTGAATTAAGTGACTCACTCCTTGATGTTGTTTGAATGAATGGGAAGAAGTCGCTCTTGTAGTACACGGGTATGAACCTCTCTCTCATTTCCCACATCTTTGTAAGGTACTTGTTGTTTTGTAGCATGTAGTCCTCAATCATCTTCAACCATAATGTTTCAAACTCCTCTGTGGTACAGTTGTTTACAATGTCTTCAAACTCTTCATAGAGTCCTTTGTTTGCTGCAAAGACCTTTCTATTTTTGTTGTAGCATTTTGTTTTGATATGAAACAAGCAGTTCTTATGCCTTGTGTTCTGAAACACTTGCTGAATTGCTGCTTTCATTGCCATATCTCGGTATGTAATTATTGTGACCGAGTGTTTTCCTCCCATTGCTTCCAGGAATGTTTGAAACACCCACTGAAAAGTCTCTATTGTTTCATCATGCAGGAAAGCACAACCAAATAGGCAGCTCTGTGCGTGACCTGTTATGCCGACAAAAGGCGCGAAAGGTAAGTTGTACCTATTGGTCATGTAGGTGGTGTCAAAGCTTACACATTCACCAAATTCTGCATAGTACCTCATGGAACATGCATCTGTCCAGAATAAGTTCCTAACTTTTTTCATCATCAAGGTCAAACTTGTAAAAGAAAGAAGGTTCTTCAGTTTGTCTCTTTTTGAAATATTCCAATACCTTGGTCATATCTGATCCCTTAATTTCTCTGTTGATCTTTGTCCTGTAGTTGCTTATGTCCTTCTTTTTCATGGGTAGGGCTGTTAGACCACCTCTGAGGTATGAAAGGATACTGACCATCTTCCTGGTGGGAATATTGTTGTCGTTGAGAGTTCTGATTAGCCCTTTCTCCATGTCTGTCATATACTTATGTCCAAAGAAAAGGTTATCTCTGTCTCTAGGTCTTAGTTCATGATTATGGTCCAAATCAAGAGTTTTGATCATCCATTTAGGTCCTTCTTCCTTGACCACTAAAACACATGGGCAACCTGACTTTTCTTGCACACTTGTTTTCCTTGTCCTTACTGGTCTCTTTCCAACACCTTTGTCTACCTCAGCTTCTTCTTGCTCTATAGACTTGTTATCTTTAGCTTTTCCTGCATGTGTGCATCTTATTTCAACTTTGACAACCTCATTATTTCTCTTCTTACTTGATGTTCTAAATGTGTGTGTGATTTTGACTTTGAATCCAGCTAGGAATGCATAGAAGTGGAAGAAATGTTGAGCGGCTTCCCTGTCGTTAAACTGCTGCCCTATCTGTGGTGTGTAAATGCTGTCAATTTTAGCATTGTTTCCTTCAGATGCAGCAACTTGCTCAGTCATGATGAATTCCTCAATCTCTTCTTTTGTAAGTATCTGACTGCCATTTACCATGTCATTGTCATCTGTAATAGCAGATCGAACCTCTGTACTTGTTGATTCTGATGGTATTGTCATGCTCAAGCCTAATTCTGAATTTGTTGTTTCATCTTCCTGAAGTTCTTGTTCTGCCTGCAAACATATTAGGTTGTGTCATATTTTTTGAGCTATGCTATTTTTGTAGGACATCCTTTGTTTATTTCATCATATAGTACAAATAGCTTGATACATGAATTGTTTACCTCATGGATGTGCATGTTGCTGAATACATCAATTTGCCATTGGTAGTCCTCATTTTCATTTGTATCATCATCACCAATGCTTGGTATCTTAAAATTGTTGTTCTCTTGGAAACCCTGTATTTTTTTAAAAAAAGAGAGAGAGATCAGTTTTAGTTTTGATTTTCTTGTTGTTAGTAGTACGTATTCCATAGTTTGTTTAGTGATATAGGGTGATTGTTCTTTACCTGGTTTTCCAATCTTGATTCCGTTAGTGCCCCATCTGTTTGTGTTCCAAAGGTTTCTTCTAGTGCAGTGATGTCATTTGCAAGTAACATCTGTGTCAATGTTCCTTCATGTCGCTGCATTGTTTAATCAGGATCATGAAATTGCAATCATAATATACTGAAATTACTTGAAATGCATTGTTGTAATTTTCATATTCTGGTACTGCAATTTTGTACCTGTGTATTACTGTCTGTGTGTTGATTATCCTCCTGTGAGTTTATGATTTGTTCAAACATAAGCTCGGTATATCCTCCCTGCATTGAGGTATGAGTTAGTTCAAATGACTATTTGTAGGCATTTTTGCATGAGTAGCACAGGAATCAGTATGATCTTGGGAAGTTGATTTGACTCACCTTCTTGTATGTGATTGGATTTGAAGTCCAGCCTTGAGTTGCGGTGAGTATTTCTGAAGCTGAACTGATGTTACTGTTGTTTTGATTTGTTGCATACTGATTATTATTCTGGTACATGAGCAGCAGAGCTTCCTGCCATTTCTTGATCCCTTCCTCTGTTGTCATGTCAAAATTGTGTACTGACTGTGCATCCATGTTGTCAATTGTACTCTGAAAATAGGAGATGACAAGAAGTATCTATTAGGTTGTGAGAAATAATCTAGTTTATCAGTATTCTTGTACTGTCTCTTTTCAATTTCAAAGTAATGATGAATAATTGCTTGAACATGTTGTTGAACACGATGAAAGGATTGAAGTGGAGGTAATACTGAAGGGATACATCACAGTGAATCCTTGGATGTGTGGTGTACTAACCTTACTTTGCGTGAGTCCTCTTTGGATCTGGTGAGTCCTCTTTGGATCTGGTGAGTCCCCTTGTCTCCACATCCTCTCACATGTGATCACATGTTCAGATGTGCAGGTTTGTGAGCGTCGTATGTGACAACATGCTCCAAATTTTCTCAAATTGTTTTCATAGCATATGCGTAAGATATAACGATATCTCGCCAAGTTTCGCGATTTTCAGAAATCATTTGTATTTTTTATAATTTTAAAACCGCCCGCACGTAATTTAGAGGCTTGCCCCGTGAGCACGTTGATCAAAATTTCGCGTCAGTTCCCAAATTTGGCCTAAACATACACTCAAGAACAACAATAACAATTTTCGAATCATTGAAATCCATTATTCGATGTACACGCAGTTCAAACTTGCGTCTAGCGGGAAAATTGAAGAAAATGCAATAAAGACATAAAATATAACAAAAGGTTTTGAAAAAGTGTGAAATTTGAACATGTTGGCCATGGTATCGTGGGGATGATCCACAAAAAATTTGGTGTCCAAAATCCAAAAAAAAACTTTGCCGAGTGCCAGAGGCCGACACTCGGTAAAGACGGGCTCTTTGTCGAGTGCCCGCCTGGCGACACTCGGCAAAGAACCGACACGTGGCGTCCAATTTTTTTTAAAAAAACAATTTCTTTGCCGAGTGCCAGATCGGCGGCACTTGGCAAAGGCCGGACACGTGGCCGCGGTTGCCGGTGCTTGCCGATTTTTTTATAAAAAAAATTCTTTGCCGAGTGCCAGATCGGCGGCACTCGGTAAAGAAGGGCTCTTTGCCGAGTGCCGCCGATTTGGCACTCAGCAAAGCCGTTCGAAAAATAAGAAAATACAAAACCACCAGGGTTCACACTCACACTCACACACACAGACACACTCATGCACACAACTCACCCGCGCGCCCCGCCGCCGCCACCGTCCGCCCGCGCCCCGCGCCCCGCCCGCCGAGCGCCGGCGCCCTAGCCGCCCGTGCCCCACGCTCCGCGCCCCGCCCGCCGAGCGCCGGCGCCGTCCGTCGGCCCTGGGCCGCCCCGCCCGCGCCCCACCACAGCTGGTGGGGGCCCCTGTCCGCCCGCCGGTTGGAGAGGAGGAGGAGGAGGAGCAGAGGAGGAGGAGGAGGGGGAGAGGAGGAAGAAGAGCAGCCCCTGTCCGCGATGGTCGTCGTCCCGCCGTTGTCGTCTTGCCGTTGTCGCCGTCATCATTCATCACCGGCAAGGTTGGTAGTAAGTTAGTATGTTAGTAGTTAGTTTGTAGTAAGTTAGTAGTTGTGGTTTGTTAGTAGTTAGTTACTTGTAAACTAGTAGTTAGTACTAGTAGTTAGTAGTTAGTAGTAGTAGTAATTAGTAAGTAGTTAGTAGTAGTAGTAGTAGTAGTAGTATGTTCTTAGTAGTAGTAAGTAGTGAGTTAGTAGTTGTGTTAGTAGAGTAAGTCGTAGTAAGTAGTAATTAGTAGTTGAGTGCTTTTTATAGTTTCTGTATTACTTTGCATTTTTTGTGTGCATGTAAAGATAAGTTAAGTACATAATTTCTGTGAAGATATATGTGGTTGTTGGCCTTCGTGCCGACGTTTTGTGCAGGTTATGGGTACCGCCCCGTGCAGGGGAGGTGCTGCCAAAATTTTTGGTCGGGACTAACCAATATTCTCTTTTTAGAAGGAGGAGGACCCGTGGGAGGGACTCGGCGACCCCGATCGTCTTCGTCGGCATTGCGGGTCTGCCTGCACTACGTTGTCTCGCCACTGCCTCGACTCACCACCGCCCCGCTACCCTGACCTCACCGGCACCTTAGGTATAACCACTCTATCCGTATTCCTAGGTATCTGGTCTTTGGTCGCGTAACCTAGTTAGACGTCTCCCGTTCGAAAGAGATACAGTTGGAGGTATGCAGACCTTTGCATATCTACGACCGTATCTCTCTTGGATTGTCCACGTTTTTTGACAGCCCACGGAAGCGTAGCTGGGTTAGTTTCCATGTCGTGCTCCTGTCTGACTTGGAGTTTCGGCACCATCTCTCCGTTGTTCTCCGGATACACACTCTCCCTAGCGGGACATGTATCGGGAGAACAGCGGGGAGGTGCTGCTGAAATTCCGTCTCGGATAGGAGTAGAGCATGGAAACTAACCCAGCTACGCATCCGAGGGTGGGATTAGGACCTATCCTTCACCTATTACATGGTAGGAACTCCGTGTAGATACAATTGCTGGTTTTATTACTCGCTTACATATGTATATGCCAGAGGATGGATAACCGTGACTGGATGTACATGGGCCACACAAGTAGGAGCACCGAATGGGTTACTAAGACCAGTGCTTTCTTGGAGCATGCATTTGGTGCAGCTGCTAAAGGGTCTAGTCGGATGTCGTGTCCCTGCAGCAGATGTGGGAACAACAAAAGAAAACATAAGAAGGCTGTGGAGGAAGATCTTTACAAGTACGGATTTGTTGAAAACTATACCTGCTGGGTCCACCATGGTGAAGCTGATCGGATTAGAGAGGAAGTGGTGAGAGAACGCCTCGAGGAGTATGATGGAGATGTCGGGGTAGCAGACATGATGGAAGACTTCACCGAGGCACAATTCGGTGAAGGGTTGGAGGAGGAGCCAGAGGAAACCGCAAAGGCGTTCTACGACATGATGTCCTCGGCACAGAAACCCCTTCACAAGAAGATAAAGGTTTCGCAACTGGATGCTATTGGACGCCTAATGGGGTTCAAGTCACGGTATAGCCTGAGTCGAGACATCTTCGATGGCATGTTGACAATATTGGGCACCATGCTGCCGGAGGGTCACGTTCTACCAAAGAACTCGTATGAGTCACAAAAACTTCTTCGTGCACTTAAGATGTCGTATGAGCAGATCCATGCTTGTCCAAAAGGGTGTGTTCTATTCAGGAAAGATCACGAGAAAGCAACGCAATATCCAGAGTGCAAAGCCTCTAGGTATGTGGAGGTAGATCATGGTGATGGCAGGAAGGAACATCTTAATATCCCCGAGATGGTCCTACGGTACCTTCCTTTCATACCGAGGATCCAATGGCTGTACATGACAGAGGAGTCCGCGAAATAGATGACCTGGCACAAGAATGGCAAATGATACAATGCTGACAAAATGGTACACCCATTGGATGGTGATGCATGGAAGCACTTCGATGCCATGCATCCTCTCAAAGCTAAGGAGGCTCAGAATGTACATGTGGCGCTTGCAACAGATGGGTTCAACTCGTATGGAATGATGGCGGCCCCGTACACTTGTTGGCCTGTGTTCGTGATCCCCCTCAATCTCCCCCCCAGCGTCATGTTTGACCCGAAGAACGTATTCTTGTCGCTCATAATTCCTGGACACCCGGGGAACAATATGGGTGTGTTCATGGAGCCTTTGTGGGATGAACTGATGGAAGCTTGGGAAAATCCGGTACTGACATACGATCGAGCTACCAAGAGGAACATCAAAATGCATGTGTGGTACCAGTACTCCATGCATGACTTCCTAGCGTATGGCTTATTTAGCGCGTTGTGTGTTCACGGGAAGTTCCCTTGCCTAGTATGCAAGGCCGCTGTGAGGTTCACTTGGTTGAAGAGAGGAGGCAAGTATTCTTCGTTTGACCAACATCGTCAATTCCTGCCTTTTGACCATCCATTCAGAGCTGACATCAAGCACTTTAGGAAAGGCGTTCAAGTCACCAACCCCATTCCTCAGGTCATGAGTGGTGCCGAGGTCTATGCTGAGGTAGAGGCTCTGCAATTTGATAAAGACAACGGTCGTTGAAGGACCAAGAATGCAATCAGAAAGCGACCAGAGGGGGGTGAATGGGAGCTCCAAATTTTCCTTCCGGAAACTCGTTGCCACTGTCCCAAAATCAATCCCCAAGAGCAAACCCTAGAGCTTGCTAGTGTCCATGACCCTAGATGTAGGGTGGATGCTTCCAAGAAGCACAGCGAGACACTAGGCAACTCGAGAAACCCAACGCAAAAGCCGGAATCGAAAACCGACAAGGAATGAGCAATCCACAGACGAAACTGCACAGAACAGCAGTGACCGGACTCTGGATGCGTCCGGTCAGGAGGCACCGGACGCGTCCGGTCTGGCAGAACACGGTTTTGGAACTCTCTGTTCCTGACCGGACTCAATGAAGAAGAGCGTCCGGTCAGTTACAGTGCGTCCGATAACAAACCCAAAAGCCGATGAACAGTGTGACGAGAGCGTCCGGTCAGAGACCACCTGTGCGTCCGATCAAGTCATAGCAAAAACACAACGAACACATTCATCGATCGGACTCAGGTCCTGTGCGTCCGGTCAGCCCGACCCAACGTCCGGTCACCCTGAAAACTCACGGTTCGTTCACTGATTCCACTCAATCTCACCCAAAACGAATCCTCTAGGGATCAAACTTGGTGAGTAGAGTCATAAGGAGGATAGTGAGCTATCTTTAAGAGATCATGGCTCGAACCTATATCCAAATCGATGAATCGAAGAAATTCGGGGGAAGGGAGAAAAGCTTGACCCAAAACTAAAATCGATCGATCTCCTAGATCGTGAGGTTAGAGGTGAATTCCTTCGGTGGAAAGAAGTGCCTCACGATCTAGAACAACTTGGTTCAAACGGATTTGCAAAAGATGAACCGAGCAAAGAGATCAAGCGACGGGAGTCTGAACAGATGGTCAAGAGGCAAGAATTGACGATGCTGGTCGAATGAAGAATACTTCCCTCCCTTTTTCAACCAAGTGAACTTCACAGCTGCCTTGCATATTGGGCATGGGAACTTCCCGTGAACACACCAAGCGCTGAATAAGCCATATGCCAGGAAGTCATGCAGGGAGTACTGGTACCACACATGCATTTTGATGTTCTTCATTGTTGCTCGGTCATATGTCAGTACCGGGTTTTCCCAAGCTTCGAACAATTCATCCAACAAAGGCTCCATGAACACACCCATATTGTTCCCCGGCTGTCCAGGAATTATCAGCGACAAGAATACGTTCTTAGGGTCAAACATAACACCGGGAGGGAGATTGAGGGGGATCACGAACACAGGCCAACAAGTGTACGGGGCCGCCATCATTCCATACGGGTTGAACCCATCTGTTGCCAGCGCCACACGTACATTTCGAGCCTCCATAGCTTTGCCAGGATGCATGGCATCAAAGTGCTTCCATGCTTCACCATCCGATGGGTGTACCATCTTGTCAGGATTGTATCTCTTGCCATTCTTGTGCCATGTCATCTGTTTCGCAGAGTCCTCTGTCATGTATAGTCGTTGGATCCTAGGTATGAAAGGAAGGTACCATATGACCATCTCAGGGATATTAAGTTGTTCCTTCTTGCCATCTCCATGGTCTACCTCCACAAACCTAGAGGCTTTGCACTTTGGACAGTGTGTTGCTTTCTCGTGATCTTTCCTGAATAGGACGCACCCTTTTGGACAAGCATGGATCTGCTCATACGGCATCTTAAGTGCACGAAGAAGTTTCTGTGACTCGTACGTGTTCTTCGGCAGAATGTGACCCTCCGGCAACAGGATGCCCAAAATTGCCAACATGCCATCGAAGGCGTCTCGACTCAAGCTATACTGGGACTTGAACCCCATTAGGCGTCCAATGGCATCCAGTTGTGAAACCATTGTCTTTTCATGAAGGGGCTTCTGTGCCAAAGACATCATGTCGTAGAATGCCTTTGCGGTGTCCTCTGGCTGCTCCAATCCTTCACCGAATTGAGCCTCTTGAAAGTCTCTCATCATGTCTGCTACCCCGGCATCTCCATCATACTCCTCGAGATGTTGTCTCACCACCTCCTCTCTAATCCGATCGGCTTCACCATGGTGGACCCAACAAGTATAGTTTTCAACGAATCCGTACTTGTAAAGATCTACCCCCACGTTATTCTTATATTTTCTTTTCTTGTTCCCACATTTGCTGCAGGGACACGGCATCCGACTCGACCCTTTAGCAGCCGGACCAAACGCATGCTCTAAGAAAGCATTGGTCTTAGTAACCCATTCTGTGCTCTTACTTGCGTGGCCCGTGTACATCCAGTCATGGTTATCCATCCTCTGGCATATACATATGTAAGCGAGTAATAAAACCAGCAATTGCATCTACACGGCGTTCCTACCATCTAATAGGTGAAGGATAGGTCCTAATCCCACCCGAGGATGCGCAGATGGGTTAGTTTCCATGTTCTACTCCTACCCAAGACAGAATTTCGGCAGCACCTCCTCGCTGTTCTCCCGATACACGTTCCGGTAGGGAGAGTGTGTATCCGGAGAACAACGGGGTGGTGCTGCCGAAACTCCGACTCCGACAAGAGCAGAACATGAAAACTAGCTCATCTACGCATCCGCAGGCTGTCCAAAATACGTGGACAATCCGAAAGAGATACGGTCGCAGATATGCAAAGGTCTGTATATCTAAGACTGTATCTCTTTCGAACGGGAGACGTCTAACTAGGTTACGCGACCTTTCCAGATACCTAAGGATACGAATAGAGGGGTTATACCTAAGGTGTCGGTGAGGTCAGGGTAGCGGGGCAGTGGTGAGTCGGGGCAGTGGCGAGACGCCGCGGTGCAGCAGACCCGCAACGCCGACGAAGATGATCGGGGTCCTCCTACCAATAATAGAGCAATTGGTTAGTCTCGATCAAAAATTTCGGCAGCACCTCCCCTACACGGGGAGGTTCCCAAAACCTGCAAAACAACATAGGCACGAAGGCCTACAAACACATAGAAACCTTCGCGACAAGAACATGCTCTAGCGACGATGACGGTGACGACCGAAACGGAGTCCTTCCTTCTCCTTCTTATTCTCCTCTCTTCTCCTTCTCATTCCCCTTCCCCTTCCCCTTCCCCTTCCCCTTCTCCTTCTCCTCTCCTCTATTGGCCGCGACCGGGGGGCGCGGGCAGGCGGTCGGTGGGGGGCGGCGGCAACGCTGCCGACGGCGGGGCATACGGCGGCGCCGGAGCGGGGACGGCGCGGCCGGGGCGGCCGGCGCGGCCAAGGGAGGGGCGGGGGCGCCGCGGCGGCCGGCGGGGCACCGGAACGGGCCGACCGGGGGGAGGTCCGGGGGAGGGACGGGGACGGCGGCGGGCGGGGGCGGGCGGCCGAGGGAGGGGCGGGGGCGCCGCGGCGGCCGGCGGGGCGCCGGTGGGCGGCGGGGCACCGGCGGGCGGGCGCCGGGGCGGGCCGGCCGGGGGGAGGGCCGGGGGAGGGGCAGGGACGGCGGCGGGCGGGCGGCCGGGGGCGGGGCGGCGGCGGGTGGCCGGGGGAGGGGTGTGGGAGCCGCAGCCAGCGGGCGGCTGGGGCGGCGGCGTGGGGCGGCGGCGGCGTGCGAGCGTGGGTGCGTGTGTTAGTGTTGTGTGCATGTGTGTGGCTGGCCGGATGGCCTCATTGTATTTTTTTTATTGTCGAACGGCTTTGACGAGTGCCAGATCCGGTGGCACTCGGCAAAGATAGGACCTTTGCCGAGTGCCACCAGATCTGGCACTCGGCAAAGAGGGCCACGTGGCACACAATACCTGGCCAGGAGGCAAGGCTTTACCGAGTGCCAGCTAGCACGACACGCGGCGAAGATCCCCTCTTTGCCGAGTGTCAGCCACGTGGCACTCGGCAAAGTTTTTTTTTTGAATTTTGGACACCACATTTTTTGTGGGTCACCCCACAGTACTATGGCCAACATGTTCAAATTGGACAGTTTTTCAAAACTTTTCGTTATATTTTTTGACTGTATTTCGTTTTCTTGAATTTTCCCGGAAGACGCAAGTTTGAACTGCGGGTGCATCGAATAATGAATTTTCATGATTTAAAAAATATTATTCTTGTTCTTAACCGTATGTTGAGGCCAAATCCAAAACCTGACCTGATGTTCCGATCAACGTGCTCACGGGGCAACGCCTCCAAATTATGTGCGGGCAGTTTTTTAATTATAGAAAATGTAAATGAATTCTGAAAATCACGAAACTTGGCAAGATGTCGTTATATCTTATGCATATGCTATGAAAAAAATTTGAGAAAATTTGGAGCACGTTGTCACGTACGATGCTTACAAACCTCCACATCTCAGCATCCTCTCACATGTGATCACGTGTTGAGATGTGCAGGTTTGTGAGCGTCGTACATGACAATGTGCTCCAAATTTTCTCAAATTTTTTTCATAGCATATGCATAAGATATAACGACATCTCGCCAAGTTTCGCGATTTTTGGAATTTATTTACATTTTCTATAATTAAAAAAACGCCCGCACGTAATTTGGAGGCGTTGCCCCGTGAGCACGTTGATCGAAACATCAAGTCAGGTTTTGGATTTGGCCTCAACATACAGTTAAGAACAAGAATAATATTTTTTAAATCATGAAAATCCATTATTCGATGCACCCGCAGTTCAAACTTGCGTCTTCCGAAAAAATTCAAGAAAACGAAATAAAGTCAAAAAATATAACGAAAAGTTTTGAAAAACTGTCAAATTTGAACATGTTGGCCATAGTTCTGTGGGGATGACCCACAAAAAATGTGGTGTCCAAAATTCAAAAAAAAAACTTTGCCGAGTGCCACGTGGCTGACACTCGGCAAAGAGGGGATCTTCGCCGAGTGCCAGCCACGTGGCACTCGGCAAAGAACAGCCCACGTTCTTTGCCGAGTGCCACGTGACTGGCACTCGGCGAAGATCCCCTCTTTGCCGAGTGTAAGCCACGTGGCACTCGGCAAAGAACAGCCTACGTGTCAAACAACGGGGCCACACGCTTTGCCGAGTGCCATGTGGCTGGCACTCGACAAAGAGGGGATCTTCGCCGAGTGCCAGACGGCGGGCACTCGGCAAAGCTAACGGGCCTGGATGCCATCTGGTCCGCGACACTTTGCCGAGTGCTCATCTTTGTCGAGTGTGCGGCACTCGGCAAAGAGGTCACTTCGCCGAGTGCTTTTCTTTGCCGAGTGTCGGGCACTCGGCAAAGCAGTCTTTGCCTTGTGCTCAGTCTTCGCCGAGTGCCAGATTTCCGGCACTCGGCAAAGAGGCTGTTTGCCGAGTGCCCGAAATTTGGCACTCGGCAAACTGGCAGGCAGTCAGCGAAGATCGTGTTTCCTGTAGTGTAGCCTCATAAGCCTAATTAATCGCTGTTAGTAAATCATACTAAGTATGTCATATATACAAAGCAAAAATAAGCAAAAAAAATCTCGTAAGCTCACTGTCCATACAACAAGCCAAAACCTGAAATACAACTACCATTCATCATTGTCTGCCAAAAAGTCAGCAGTAACCCGTGGCTCTCAACTTTCAGGCACATTTCAAGCAAAACGTGAATCGCAAGTAGCATCCAACATGGATAAAACTGAACTCATCCTCAGATCTGAACGACTGAACAAGCAACATGCCAATCCACTAACAAAAATTACTTAAGTACCTGAAAGCGAGCGCCAGCAGTCAGTTGCAAGGCACGTATCATGGGTTACAGCTCAGCGCAGCAGCTGCCGAAGAGCCTGGCGTCTGGCACGGTGAAAGCAAGTGGGAGGCCGGTGCGGCACAAGCAAGCTGGAGAGCGGTGCGGTGCTGTGTGAATGAAGCGGCGCTGCACAACCGCGTGTGAAAAGGAAACGGCTGAAGCGGAGAGGATTGGTGAAAAATTGCGGATCTACAGGTTTTGAATATTTAACAAATTCCAGATCCTACACCGGGACACGAGGGGCAACCAGATCCTTCTCAGATAAACAATGGAGGAGGACGCGGCCACAGCTTGAGCTGACGGCTCGCACGCTGGGGCGGTGTGCATGCAGCGGGCGAAATGACGATAGGGAGACGAAGTGGTACCACTGCATGCTGACGAGGGCGACGCGAGCGAGGAGCGCGGGGTCCTCCAATGGCGGGCGGAGGATGAAGTCCTCCATGAGCTCGTCCATCAGAACCACCGGATCCGGTGGCGACGGCGACCACGTACGGCGCCATGGCAGACGACGATGACTACGGTTTTGGAAGGCAGGCGATTTGGGGATGGTGAGCGATTCGACCGAGTGGAGAGAAGTGAAGTGTGTGAAAGGGTTGCTGGTCCATTTGGTGTTAGCGGGCACGGTTTCTAGTGCGTCGGAGCCAATAACAAAAATCAGACCCGACAATAAGCAAACAGAGCGCACGGATCTAAAGTCCATCCAACGGACAGAAACATCTATAAAATTTGTGCAATAAAACACACATATGTTAGATAGACTTTCTCAATAGGTAGATAGATAGAATATATAGATAACGAACGATGGTCATATAAACTTTTATGCCTCTCATAATCTAATACACGATTACTTATATACATAAAGTTGGGAAACACTATTTTTAAAATTTAAGTATGTGAGACATCAATTTTTTGAGGTGACTATACTTATATAGCTATTTTATACCAATTATTCACAATATATATATATGCTTAAATTTAGAACTACTATTTAGGATATAACACTCTAAATAATATTTAGAGCACCGGTGGAGCATCCCAAATCCCACAACCGTAAAGGTTGTTACCAACAACCATCTTTCTGTATGCACTAGGAAAACGATCCCGCAACCGTAAATATTTCAGCCTGCAACCGTAAATGTCATAAAAGGAAGAGAATGATTTGGATAACATTTACGGTTGTGGGATGAGAATTAGCATTAACTTTTACGGTTGCGGATGGAAGAGAGAATGGTGTGGCTGCCATTTACGATTGCAGGATGAGAATTAGTAGTAACTTTTATGGTTGCGGGAACTGATGGCTAGTGATGCTCTAAATAATATTTAGAGCGCTTCACTCCAAATAGCGGGGTCCTGCTTAAATTTATAAATACATACCAAAACCGGCCAATCCGGTTTCCATGGCCCTCTTTGCAGGCACTGTGCTGGCCAGCCAGGCTGGTTTTTCAAGACCCATCAAGCACGTTTCTCCTGTTCTAGCGACAACAGACGATGTGTGTTTAGGCAAGTTGGTCCTCATTAGTGATGTTACTATTCGTGCATGTTTTGAGGTGCTTGCTAGAGATCATGAGGAGGAAATATTGGATTATGAGACCTCTCTGGATAGAGTGGAGGTCAATGTGGTATATATTTGTTCTCTGGTTATTATTTTGTGGGACATGATTCGAGGAGTATTTGTCCTCTAATTACTATTTTTGTGGGAGATGATTTGAGCATGACTCAGTTTGACTTAGCCACTCAGAGTGCTTTGTTCAAGAAGTCAGAATACTCCGTGAACCATCTTAAGCCACTGCATGTGAAGGGCTACATTAATTGGAGGCCGGTTCACAACATGTTGATGGATAGCGCGATTGTGGACTTTATGCCATATTCGCTTTACAAGAAGCTTGGTGGTATTGATGATGAGCTGATCAAGACCAACACGATGATCTGTGATATTGGAGGAGGCGATCCTATTCTACCCAAAGGAGATGCATCGATGGGGCTCACCATTGCAAGCAAGACATTGACCACTGCCTTCTTTGTCATGGAAGTGCAAGATAGGTATAATTTGATACATGGGCACAATTGGATTCATGTCAACAGGTGCATGCCTTTTAACTTGCATTAGTTTCTCATGCAATGAGGTGGGGATGACGAGATTGAGATTGTCCATGCAGATTCATCGACATGTGTTTCTATGGCCGATGCTCTCTGGCGCTTGGGGCGCAGAATGATATTGCATGTTTGTCTAGTCGTGACCTTGCTAATTTTTAATTTATTAGTGTTACTAGATAGCGGTTTGCACCGGTTTTCTTTGAAGCCAATTCATAATTGACTAGATATCATCATGTAATCATTAATGAATGCTAATTTAGAATGATGAAAACAATATTCTTCCACCTCTTATGCCTAAAGATAATTCACGATGCATTTTATAGGCTTGTCTAATTTCTAACATGTAATCTACAAATCCTATGGGGTTAGCAGAAATGACTTTCTGTGCAGAATCCATACAAGGAAAGGCACAAGTTACTGCAGGGTATGGTTTCTTGAGCATATCTAGTTGAGAGAGCAATCTAAATCCTTGTCACTCTACTATCAGATCAGAGGACCAGTGAATCAAGATCTATTGATTACTCATGACTAGTGTCCACCACCCTGTCTCAAACAAGAACAACGTACAACACTGGCCAAGGTTTCACGTTGTCCGACCCATTGGAAAACGTAGATATTGGGGATGGTTCAAATGCCTAGGCCAATATTTATAAATCAAAACTTAAAAGCCGATTATAAACTTTAGCTAATTGCATTTCTCATGAAATATGTTAATTGCTTTTCATGAAATTACACAGAAATACTTGGATGAAGTTGCGACTCGTTGAGCATCATCAGCTTCCATCAAACCACACAAACAACTCCATTATTCGTGTTCACACTGCACAATGTGGACTAATGTTTTGAATGATCAACATATCCTATTTCTAGAACTAATAAATAAGAAAATTAGGCTAGGATTATAAACTATGCCACAGTACCACTCAAATTGTTATTTATGATACAAAAGCCAAAACCATCCAAGAAAATATAAGTGTTCATTTATTCAGGAGAAGGAAGGTACATCACCCCACATAACTCTTAGACAAACCAGCATAGGTAATTTTTATTGATGCTATGCAATATCCGGCTCAGTTTGGAAATTAGCCCATAGTGGCTAATGTGTATCTTAACTAGGTGATTTTTCTAGCTTCTTGTAAAGCCACGCGTCATCGGTTTTCATCAAACTGAGAAAGGTCCTTCAATATGAGAAGTTCGACGGCGCCATGGTGGAGGATAGTTGCTACTGGGGAGAAGATCAGAAGGGAGAAACTCTGTGTCCTTGGAGAACGGAGATTGATGGTTAGAGCCGGTAGGTGAGATGAAGACAGTTTTTTAATTAGAACTGGTGACCCCTTAATTATATAAGTTAGCGTAGGTACCTGAATTTTATCGATTATTCATTTGAGCTTCTATCCAAATTCCATTTATGCTATGTGGTGTAACAGATTAGATAAATATTACCCATAATTGCTTTCAACTAATATTTGATCAACAAATAATCTATTATCATCCTAAGGGCATATAATTTATTTTACACTAAAAACAAAGAATCCATGGGACAATAATCAAAACTGCTGAACACCTAATTTTTTCACTGCAGATTTTTAGACAGCAGTTTATCAGAAAAGCTTAACCAGATTAAAATTGATTCTCTGATAACCTGTTCTAGACAATATCTATTTGATTAGGATCAAGTCTATGGAGAAAACCTTCCGTGAACAGATCGACAGCCACACTCCAGGTTTTCTTGCATAGTATCACAAATGTAATGGTGTGAAACTCTCAATGATAACTTTCTTACGTGTTCATCCATGTAGTCTCTGTATCAGGACACACTGCAAGAATAATGGCTGAAGGAACAACATACGGTTATCGTGGATGTTTGAATACGGTTGTCGCGAATGTTTGGAATCCCTTATATGGACTGTAAATAAACAGGTGCATATTTTCTTTCAGGGTTTCATTATTATTTCTCACTCTATGAATCCTTCTTTCATATAATACTGAAAAGTTTTGTGAAGCAACGTGCATGGTGTTATCTAGTTTATATGATATATATGCACACTGAAGACATATGCCTGTCTGCTTTGGTTTGTTCACATTCGTGTGCCACATAAGTAATCATATTCCAAATGGAAGGTAGGAGTACTAGAGTGGGGAGGTAGTCCCATCCCATCCACGTACACATGGCACCTGTGACAACTAAGGATCTTATAGCTCCTCCTAGCTGTATGAGAAAATATGTAGGAAGCAGAGGCAACAGGAACACAGACCATGTCCAATAATGTGTCCTACAGCTAAGACATGACTAACTCATCCCCTCTTGAAGTCCATGATAGCTGATTGTTGCTTCATGAAACAAAAATTCGTTAGGATCCCTGGACCTGTGCACATACATTGGACCCTGCTCAGTGCTCACCTGATCCTTCCAGGGTGCATTTGGTTGCTATCAGTTGGCTGCTTTGGCTCTCTAGGGATCTGTCAATATGCGCACATTGTTGAAGGGCAAGAGAGGGAGATGTTGAGCGAGAACGGTGATGTTACTCAGCTAACACTATAGGTGCCACCGCAACGCCACGTAGAGTAGAACAAGGCTTTTGGTAGACTAAGCTGAAAAAGAGCACTCAAGTTTTCTCTGGGTGTTATGTGTGTTATTCTTAATCTCCTTTTATGTTTTTTCATGATGGTAGTGCTGTCTTTTGCCTGCCCCCCCCCCCAAAAAAAAAGAGTGTTGTCTTTTCCCTAAGTTCCATTATAACAAACCTTTTACGCGTGCTATGCGCTTTCGACATCCACTAAGAAAAAACAAGTCTTTTGTGACTACTAAGCAAAAACAAGTTGAAGATAGCAAGAAGTAAACTTTCAACAGACCATAAAAATCTATACAAAAAAAACAAATAAGATGGAAAGAACACGTACGGAATATGCACAAAACTCTTTTAACGAACCATAAAAATATGTGCAATAAAGCAAACAAGATGGAAAGAAGGCGGAATAAATCGAAAAACATGGTCGGTGCATGGGCAGAGCCCACTAGTAGTGCTTACGTGGAATGGTGTACGTGGACAGTGTAGTGTGTCTTCCAAGCATCATGATCATGGTAATTTAAGTAATGATTAATTACTTTGTGCTACCATATATATGGTTCTGCAGCTGTAGGACGACACTAATAGTACAGCTATGTCTTGCATTCTTTTGGAGACATCATTTGTGCATCATGATCATGGTAATTTAAGTAATGATTAATTACTTTGTGCTACCATATGGTTCTGCAGCTGTAGGACGACACTACTAGTACAGCTATGTCTTGCATTCTTTTGGAGACATCATTTGTGCAGGAAATTAAAAAGAAGCCACTGCACACATTCATTTATATGCACACTGAACTACTGAATAGCCACATTCATATATATATGCCTGACATCTTCGGTTTGTTCACATTCTTGTGCAACACAAGTAATTCTATTCCATGCAAGGTAGGAGTCCTGGAGTGTAGATCGAGGTAGTCCCATCCACACATATCTACTAGATGTATGAGAAAATAGGAATAGGAGGCAGTAGGAACACTGAAGATGCTCAATGTGTCTTGCAGCTAAGATATGAGCCATCCCCTCTTGAAGCCCATGAAACCGAATTTCCTTAGGACCCTTAGACAAGTGCACAACGGAGTGAACAGCTTTATTGTATTTTGAAACATTGCCACAGTGGATAGATGGTGCTGATGGGCGAGACAGAACGGTGCCGCTACAAAGTAGGATTATGATCTATGCCACCATACCACTCAAATTGCTATTTATGATATAAAAGACAAAGTTGTGCAACAAAATACAAGTGTTTGTTTAGGAGAAGGATGGTCTATCACCACACAAGATAAAACACCGTACCATAGGTGATTTCTATTTATGTTACAATTATATATAACTGCAAATTAACTCACTTGCCCCATTCATAGTTGACTCGTGCACTGGTATTAATGTAGGGCATCCCAAGAGTTATTATTTCTCTTTTTTTTAAAAAAAAAGGAAAGAAAGAAATCACATTGATTTATATTCCATGCAATGTGGGAGTACTAGAGTGTAGATCAAGGTCCCATCCACATATATCTACTAGCTGTATGAGAAAATAGGAATAGGAGGCAGCAGCAGGAACACTGAAGATGTTCAATGTGTCTTGGAGCTAAGATACGAGTCATCCCCTCTTGAAGCCCATGAAACCGAATTTCCTTAGGACCCTTAGACAAGTGCACAAGGGAGTGAACAGATTTATTGTCCTCTGAAACATTGCCATATTGGATAGATGATGCTGATGGGCGAGACAGAATGGTGCCGTTACAAAGCAGGATTATGATCTACACCACCGTACCATACCACTCGATCAAATTGCTATTTATGATAGAAAAGCCAAAATTATGCAACAAAATACAAGTGTTTGTTTAGGAGAAGGATGGTCTATCACCACACAACTCTTAGATAAAACACTGTACCATGTATAGGTAATTCCTATTTATGCTACAATTATACATAACTGCAAATTTATTCACTTGCCCCATTCATAGTTGACTCGTGCACTGGTATTAATGTAGGGCATCCAAGAGTTATTATTTCTCTTCTTTTTTAAAAAAGGAAAGAAAGAATTACATTTATTTGTATATAAATAACACTGAACTTCTAGGCACAATTATATTTCTAGTGGAATAGGTAATCATGCTCGAGAGGGAAAGACTAGGATCAGAGTATTCTTGTGTGGCCGTATGGGGATCGGTAGCACTTAGGCTGCTGTCAATTAAAATATGAACCGGAGGCATCAACAATGGCAGCGATGTTCTACGCGTAAAGTATCATCCAGGTAAGGCAAGTCTGCCATCTGACAACACCTTTGTTTGTAATTCTAGTGACAGGCAACTTGTGTGATATGGGAGCTCTAGTATCAGTTCATTGTGGCTAACAACATCAAAATATCGTCGCAACAGGAAAGCTAAGGAGTATTATGCATTGTTTCCGAGATACAAAGGGTACATTGAGGTGTCGAGCACCGGTTTGGGTCGACAAAAGCGCCAACAAAGTTACTGTTGTTTATCGGGACTGACAAGGCTAAGCGGATTCCAGTCTGCCCTTGTTCATGGATATTGTGCTGATCGCCTCCTGGGAATTGTGGAAAATTCGCAATGATAGAATCTTTCATGGTAAAATTCTTAGCTTAAGTCGCTGGCTCTCAAACTTTAAATTTCAATGTAATCTTCAGTTGGTTAGATTTAGAGGTGACCTGAGGTCATCCTTCTGTGCTTGGCTTGATGCTTTTAGTTAATCTCAGTTGTAAGTATACTTTTCCTTTCTTTCGCTAATTTAATATATTTTTCGAGGTACTGTGGGGAACTCCCCCATAGTCTTTTTTTGTCAAAAAAAAACTGAATCCGTAGTTTTCATCACAGGGCTTGGAGTATTGGGCCAAATAACCAGTATTTTTTTAGAGATGTGGGGGACTTACTATCGTGTCCAAGCTAGCCTCCAAGAACACTATCAGAGTGTGAAGTTAAAAACGTGCTGCGACAAGGATCCTATGTTCTGCCAGACCGCCATTATGAAGAGGCATAAGTGTGTTCGCGGTGCAAGATTGGACTCGCATTACTACTCTTTCGGGGTTTTCCCCGGAAGGTTCAGACATGTCTGAATGCAATATTGTGCTGAAGTTTAGATATTCTTTAATAACAACGATTGTATTGCAATCATGTAAAAAAACGATTGTATTGCAATGATGAAGATTTGATTACGCGTATATGTTGTGATGAGGTGTCTGATAACGGAAGCATGCGCCTCTGCCGAGTCTTCATCCCAACGGGCGGCTACGACGCAAGTGCAAGCGCAAGCGTAGCACACGGCCAGCGCAGAGCGCGGTCACGGCGTGCATGTGCAACGGCACAGACGGCCGAGTCTTCCTTGTATGTAGGATCGGGAGATTGCGAGCTGAGGGCCTCCTTCTGGATAAGTATCTGAACCATGAATCAATACAAAGTGTGGCTTGTGTCTATTCTTCTTTATGGTATCAATTAGCTCGGCTGATCCCCTGTGAACATCCACCGCTAATCTCCTTTCTCTTCCGCTGCTCACCATGGACATGGAGGACAATCCACTCTTCACGTTTGACAACTCCAGCCATGGCTCTCCTTCCTCCGCCTCCAGCTCCTTGTCTGCCTCCTGCAACGCACCAGCACCTCCACCACCACCACCCCATCAGCCTCCTTCCGCTTCCGCGCTCATGATGGTGAACATCAAGTCCCACGTCCCGGTGGTACTTGACATCGTCAACCCAAACTACCAGGAGTGGCGCTGCTTCCTCGACTCCGTCATCGGGAAGTTCGGTCTTCTCAGCCACATCCGACGCGCCCCAACAGCCGCTCAACGCGCTGATCCGGAATGGGTGATGAAGGACCAGCAAGGTTTTGGGATTCATTTTTGAAAAAAATTTGGAGGTCACCGAATTGGACGAAATTCGGAAAATTCGAAAAATTTGGACCGGTACCCACTCAAAATTTGAATGAAATTTGATCAAATTTAAACAAAATTTCTCCAAACAGTCCTCAGTGGCCGTGGGCTTGGAGAGGATGCATACAGGGCCAGCGTGAAACGTGTAGGTGGCGAGGAAGACGGTGATGATGCGGTGGTGGCGGCAAGAGGTGCAGGTGGCAGCGACGACATGTCAGGGACAGAGATGGCGCTGACGACGACCGTCGAGGAACAGCCATGGCAGTGGGTAGCGTTGAGGAGCATCCATGGTCGAGCTCGGATGTTGGGGGAAGCAACCACAACTCTCATGGTGGGTGCAGTTCAGCAGCGTTGGCGCAGGCACATGGAGCGGAGACGGCATCGCTGGCGGCGGCTCACAGGCATTCGGCGTTGGGTAGGGTTACTCAAGAACATTTTCAACGTTGTATTGGCTGAGGAATGGCTGTGGGCTATTTGTTGGGCCATAGAGATGCTGAGAATTTGAATTGGGCCGAAATATTTTGGCCAGTTTCATTTTATCTCGGGCCGGGCCGAAATGAACGAATTTCAGTGAAATTCGGTCCATTCGGGCCGAATCCCAAAACCTTGAGGACCAGTGCCTCATCAACTGGCTCTTCAACACCATGTCGCGCGACGTCATGCGCATCGTGCGCGTTCCCGGCGCCTCGGCTTTCACCATTTGGAGCGCCGTCGTCGAGCAGTTCCGCGACCATCAACTCCACCGCGCCGTGTACCTGGAGGCCGAATACCGGAGTCTACACCAAGGCGAGCTCAGCATCACCGATTACACTGCCAAACTGAAGGAGCTCACCGACGCTCTTGGCGACCTCGGCCAGCCCGTCTTCGATCCATCGCAAGTGCTCAACATGCTGCGGGGCCTCAACCACAAGTATCGCCACTGCATCGCCACCATCACTTCCGTGCAGCCTCGCCACACCTTCCTCTCTGCTCGCTCCTTCCTCCTGCTGGAGGAGCTCTACGCCATGCAACATGATAAGCTGGCGGCGCAGCAGGCAATGGTCGCCCAGAGCGGCCGGGTGTCGTCGTCCACTGGCAGGTCATCGTCGCACCCTGCCCCTCCTCCGGCACCCCCATCAGCCGGACAGAACCATGGTGGATCCAATGACTCCAACCGCAACCGACGCCGCGGTCGCGGGCGTGGGAACGGCACTGGCGGGCCTGCCGCACCTGCCGGCGGCTTCTCTTCAACGCCGCGGCCTGCTACCTTCCCCAACACTCCGTGGGCCGCAGGGTACAACCCGTGGCAGGGTATGGTCCAGGCGTGGCCCATGCCCTTCCGACCTCCTGCGGCTGGCGTCCTCGGCCCACGTCCTGGAACGGCGCCTCAGCAGGCCTTCTATGCTAGAGGCGCCCCTTCCGGCCCGTACGCAGGATACAGCCCGGCGCCGGCCTACGTCCCCGCGTCCGCCGATCCGAACGCATTCATCATCGTGCTCGCCAACGCCGGCGGTCCTCCCGCGGGCACGAGCACCTCCGACTGGTTCCTGGATACCGGCGCTTCCTCCCACATGGCCTCCGGCACCGGTAACCTCAACCACCTACGCCCTCTCCATTCTTCATCTTCTGTCACGGTGGGCAACGGCGCTCGTATGCCCATCACCCACCTCGCTACATCCTCCATCCCCACCTCCTCTAGTCCTCTCTCACTCAATAATGTCCTCATTACTCCTTCACTAGTTAAAAATTTGATTTCGGTTTGCTCCCTAACTCGTGATAACTTTGTCTCAGTGGAATTTGACCTTGATGGTTTCTCTATAAAGGACCTGCACACCCGTCAGGAGAAGCTCCGCTGTGACAGCCATGGCGACCTCTACCCACTTCGGCCACCAGATCATCATGCTCTTCATGCCTCAGCCGACCTCTGGCATCAACGGCTAGGTCATCCCGGGCGTGATCAACTGGCTGCAGCTCTCCGCATCTTCGACTTCACCTCCACAAAGTCCACCGCTCATGTCTGCACTGCTTGCCAATTAGGCAAACATGTTCGACTCCCCTTTTCCTCGTCAGAATCCTTTAGTTATTTCCCTTTTCAATTAGTGCACTCCGATGTTTGGACTTCCCCCGTACCCAACATCTCAGGATACAAATTTTATTTGGTTATCATAGATGACTACACTCATTATGTTTGCTTGTTCCATTTACTGAATAAAGCTCATGTTGTACCCACGTGTCTGAATTTTTGCTCCTATGTTCAAACTCAATTCAGACTACCCATTGTCGCACTACAAACTGATAACGGGCGGGAATTCGATAACCTCACCATGCACCAGTATCTTCAGAGTCATGGAATAGCCTTTCGCCTCTCCTGTCCTTACACTTCGGCACAAAATGGCAAGGCCGAGCGCATCTTGCGAACCCTGAACGACAGTGTGCGCACCATGCTCTTGCACGCCTCTGCTCCTCCTCAGTTCTGGGTCGAGGCCCTAAACACAGCCACCCACCTGATCAACCTCCGGCCGTGTCGCGCCATCGGCACCATGACTCCCCACCAGCTTCTTTTCGGCACTCCCCCAACCTATGATCACCTGCGCGTATTCGGGTCCCTGTGTTTTCCTAACCAAACGGCGACTGCGGCGAACAAACTCTGTCCGCGCTCTGTCCCATGTGTTTTTCTCGGATATCCTGCAGATCATAAAGGGTACAGATGCTACGACATGACCACGCAACGCGTGATTACATCACGACATGTCGTCTTTGACGAGCTCGAGTTCCCATTCCGTCAAACAAGTCGGCCACGCGAGCCGTCCACGGTGGTCATACGCGATGTCGACCAGATCGTGGCGCCTCAGACCACTGCTGGTCTTGGCGACACGCATCCAACCAGGCGGCGCCACATCTCCGCCGGCACGCACAGCTCCGCCACGACGACTGCGTCCTCTACCCAGACGGTGCCTCGGTTTGACGACACACCTACGTCTTCTTCGACGTCATCCTCGAAGGATCGAACGTCGACCGCACCATCCACAGTTGTGTCACCCACACCATCGGGGCCCCGGTTCGACGCATCGCCACCATCTTCCCCCACTGCTTCGTCAACACCAGAAACACCACCTCCAGTTGCTGCAGCACAACGACACCCGATGGTGACGCGTGCCCGGGACGGCATCCACAAGCCGAGCCCACGGTACGCCATGACGACAGTCGCACCGACGGTCTCTCCGATTCCCATGTCTGCGCGGTCTACTCTACGCGATCCAAACTGGAAGGCGGCCATGCAGTAGGAATTCGAAGCTTTGCAGGCTAATCACACTTGGCGACTCGTTCCACGCCCCGACCGCGCCAACGTCGTCACCGACAAGTGGGTGTTCAAGCACAAGTACAACCCCGACGGCAGCCTCGATCGCTACAAGGCACGTTGGGTGGTGCGAGGCTTCACGCAGCACGCCACAATCGATTTTGGCGAAACTTTCACTCCAGTGGTGAAACCGGCGACCATCCGAACCGTACTAACACTCATCGCAGGTCGCCGGTGGCCGGTCCGACAGCTTGATGTCTCCAACGCATTTCTCCACGGTCATCTCGACGAACGTGTGCTCTGCCAGCAGCCGATCGGATTTGTTGATCCGACACAGCCCGACGCTGTATGCCTTCTGTCCAGGTCCTTGTATGGACTGCGGCAAGCACCGCGAGCCTGGTTCACAAGGATCGCCGGGTTCCTGCACTCCATCGGCTTCGTCGCCACGCGATCGGACTCTTCACTGTTTGTACTCCGTCGCGGCTCATCGACAGCATACCTGCTCCTATACGTCGACGACATGGTGCTAAGCGCCTCATCCGACGCACTCCTTCAGGACATCATCACCAAGCTCCAGGCCGAATTCGCCGTCAAGGACATGGGACCGCTGCACTTCTTCCTCGGCGTCGATGTGCAACGTCGTGGCTCCGACTTCTTCCTGTCGCAGGCCAAGTACGCCGAGGAGATACTCGACCGCGCGGGTATGATGAACTGCAAGCCAGCGGCGACTCCTATCGACACGAAGGCCAATCTATCCTCCACCGCCGGTGCTGCTGTACGTGATCTGAGTGAATACCGCAGCCTCGCCGGGGCACTGCAGTATCTCACCATCACGCGACCCGACATCGTCTATGCCGTCCAACAAGCGTGCCTGCACATGCAGGATCCGCGCGACGGCCACCTCGCCATCGTCAAGCGGATTCTGCGATACGTCCGGGGAACCACGACCTACGGTCTTCATCTTCCTAGCACGACGTCGATGCCAAGCATCATTGCCTACTCGGATGCCGATTGGGCCGGCTGCCCGGACACACGGAGATCCACGTCGGGTACTGCATCTATGTTGGCAACGCACTCGTCTCATGGTCGTCGAAGAGACAGGCCACAGTGTCCCGTTCGAGCGCGGAGGCCGAATACAGGGCTGTCGTGAACGCGGTGGCCGAGTGTATTTGGCTCTGGCAACTCCTCGGCGAGCTCCATATCGACGTTCCCAGCGCCACAATCGCGTACTGCGCAACATCTCCGCCGTCTACATGAGCAAGAACCCGGTGCATCATCGACGAACCAAGCACATAGAGCTCGACATCCACTTCGTGCGGGAACGCGTTGCGTTCGGAGATCTCCGTGTCGTGCATGTTCCAACCGATCAACAGTTCGCCGACGTCATGACGAAGGGCTTGCCAACGATGACATTCACTGCCTTCCGGTCCAGTCTCACCGTCGGGCCACCCGACGCTGTCACTGTGTGTGTGGGGGGGGTGATAACGGAAGCATGCGCCTATGCCGAGTCTTCATCCCAACGGGTGGCTACGACGCAAGCGCAAGCGTAGCACACGGCCGGCGCAGAGCGCGGTCACGGCGTGCATGCGCAACGGCACAGACGGCCGAGTCTTCCTTGTATGTAGGATCGGGAGATTGCGAGCTGAGGGCCTCCTTCTGTATAAGTATCTGAACCATGAATCAATACAAAGTGTGGCTTGTGTCTATTCTTCTTTAGTGTCTGTTATGTTAGACAATATTGTTTCCGCAAAACGTCCTTTCCACTATTGAATAACAATGACAGTTTTGTAACAATAAAGAAAACCCAAACTGGTATGGCCTGTAAAAAATAAAGATGATCTATGAGTTGACATGGTATTTCCTCGTAGTAGGATTATTAGCAGCCACCTAAAGATCAGCTGGAGATGTGAACGGTGCAATATGTCTTCCAAGCGTTATGATCATGGTTGTTTAAGTAATGGTTAATTACTTTATGCTACGTACCCTGGTTCTGTAGCTGCAGGACACTACTAGGATAGCCAATATTGGATGCAGAATAGGATTGGAGTGGAGCTGGTTCCCTTCTTCTTTCTCTATCTCTTCGTTTTCTTCTTTCCTCCACCTCTTTTTTCCCTTCATCGTCTCTATATTTCTATTGATGTACCAGCCGTAGGGAGCGAGGCTAGAGCCTCCTAGCCCCCACTTTGGATATGATCCGCCCTTGAGGACAGCTAAGTCTTGCATTTGTTTGGAGACATTATGTGTGCAGGAAAAGAAGCCACATTTATTTATATATATGTACACTGAACTACTGAAGCCACATTCAGATATATGCATATATGCCCCACGGCTTTATTTGTTTTGTTCACATTTTTTGTGCGACACAAGTATATTGCATGGAAGATGGAAGCAGTGGAGTGGAGAGGTATATAGTCCCATCCACCACACATAGCTACTAGCTTTATGAGAAAATAGGAAGAGGAGGCAACAGGAACACGGACGATGTTCAATGTGTCTTGCAGCTAAGGAATGACAGAGTCATCCCCTCTTGAAGACCATGAAACAAGATTTCTTTAGGACCCTTAGATATGTGCACAAGGGAGTGAACTGCTTTGTTGGCTCCTATGGCTCTGAATCCGGATATATCGTATCGCTAAAATAGAACATGTATTCAATCCTGTTATTCTGAATCCGGATATATCGTATCGCTAAAAAAGAGCATGTCTTCAATCCTGTTATTCTAAATCCAGATAATATCGTATCACTAAAAAAGAACATGTCTTCAATCCTGTTATTCTGATTAGTCTGCTTCGGTGTCTTCTTCTTTGGTAAAGAAAAAGAGAAAATGGGTAAGAATTAAAGTTTGGGAAGAGTAAAACTTTGTCGGCAGGATTCAAACTTGTGCGGGCAGAGCCCACATGATTTCTAGTCATGCCCGATAACCACTCCAGCAGGACCACATGATCTACTGCTGTTGAGTGGAGCTGGTCTTAATGCGTATTTTCAAGAGGAGGAGTTGCCTGCTCCAGCGAACAAGAGCGGCGGCTGCGTGCGAAGCAACCAACCACCACCTCTGACTGACAGCGTCGATGGCGGCGCCTCAGTCTCCCACTGATTTCCAGGCTCGGCTCTCGGCACGGAGGCTCTTTGCCGAGAGCCTTTCTTTGCCGAGCGTCGGGCTCTCAGCATAGACAGCTTTGCCGAGAGCCTCTGTGTGCCGAGAGTTGGCCCACGGCAATGAAATCTTTGCCGAGAGCCCGATTTTTGACCCTCGGCAAAGACGTCGTCTCTGGTAGTGGTATCAGGACACACTGCATGAATGACTGAAGGAACAACATACGGTTGTCGCGGATGTTTGAATACGGTTGTCGCGGATGTTTGGAATCCCATATATGGACTCTAAATAAACATATGTGCATATTTTCTTTCAGGGTTTCATTATTTCCCACTCTATGAATCCTTCTTTCACATAATACTGAAAAGTTTTCTGAAGCAACATGCATGGTGCTATCTAGTTTATTATATGATATATATGCACACTGAAGCCATATGCCTGGCCACTTTGGTTTGTTCACATTCGTGTGCGACATCAGTAATCATATTCCAAATGAGTACTAGAGTGGGGAGGTAGCCCCATCCCATCCACACATTTTTTCGATAAAGGATAATCAAATCCGGCCTCTACATCTAGGGATGTACACAACCAATTATTACAAAAAAAAGACAAAGAAAAACAAAAGAGAGAAAAGTCATAGTCTTATACATAGACCAGGATATTACAACAAACGATAAATGTTTCGACCCTCTATTTGATTAACAAGAGAGCGTCCTTGGCTTGCTCTCGACACCGCAGCTGGGTCCCAAATACCGCAGTGTAGGGTATGGCTAGGAGCAGGTGTGCTTGTGTTGATGCCTTCAAGAAGGTAAATGACGTCCGCAGACGCCATCATCAACGAAAGTAAGAGGAAATTACAGCGACACCTCCAAGGGGGAATATGACGTCGATTGCGTCATCGCCGTCGGCCCAGCACCTCCAGGCAGGGTTTTCACCCGTATTCCAAAATCCTGCAAAGGCACGTCCAAGCCAAACCTGCAAACGACGAGATGCCGGAGATGGTCGGCAGAGTCTTCACCAGATGCAGCAAGGCAACAGAAAAGCAGGGGGCGATAGTGTCCTTTGATGTGGATGTCAGAGTCAATTTGCGGGCCGCGCTGGGAGCGATGTGGTCTCGAGCCGAGTGCCTGGTGCAGGATTGATCCAAGCCTCGACCTTGTGGGAGGGCGGGTTGGACGGCTTGTAGATGGCCGGTGCCAACACCGCCATCCCCATCCGGTGCCCGGGAGTCCAAATTGACCCCCTGGTCGCCGCTGGGGAAAGTGTCCCCGACCCGAGGCAATGCCCGCCTGAGTCCGCATCGCCGGAGCACCACCCGCACCGAGAAGGGGGCAACACGGGGCAGCAGCCGTTGGATCCAGGCCAGAGATACCTAGATGCGCCCGCCGCCGCCAGACCCCTTCACCGGTGTGAGTACGCCGGCCGCCGATGAACGGTGCCGCCGTCCGCGTCGCCGAGCCCACCGGGGGCGAGCCAGATCGGCCGCCACCGTCGAGTAGGCCGCCGCCTTGCAGCACTGCCGGGCGAATGGCCGCACCAACCCTAGGTTGGTCCGCCGCTGGCCAATCCGGCCTCCCCAACCGTGGGGAAGCCCGATCCGGCCGTGGGGATGTCGGATCCGGCCACGGAGGAGCCGGATTGACCCCCACGCCACCCCGCGGTCACCGGCACCGAAGGAGAGGGTGGAGGAGGAGAGAACGACGGGGACATGGAGAGGGAGGAGGACGCCCGGCCGCTATCGTCCTTGCCCTCCACCGGATTCCCGGCGGCGAGCTCGGGCAGCGACCAGAACGGGAGGGGCACGGGGGAGGAGCCCGGGGACGGGGTGACGGCGCCGCCGCCCGTGTCGCCCTCGGGCATCCCATGGCACCTGTGACAACTAAGGATCTTATAGCTTCTAGCTGTATGAGAAAATATATAGGAAGCAGAGGCAACAGGAACACGGACAATGTCCAATGTGTCTTACAGCTAAGACATGACTAACTCATCCCTCTTGAAGTCCAGGATATATAGCTGATTGTTCCTTCATGAAACCAAAATTCTTTAGGATCCCTGGACCTGTGCACATACATTGGACCCTGCTCAGTGCTCACCTGATCCTTCCAGGGTGCGTTTCGTAGCTATCACTTGGCTGCTTTGGCTCTCTAGGGATGTGTCAATGTGCGCACATTGTTGAAGGGCAAGAGAGGGAGATGTTGAGCGAGGACGGTGACGTTACTCGGCATAGCAGTACAGGTGCCAGCGCAATGCCACGCAGAGTAGAACAAGGCTATTACTAGACTAAGCTGAAAAAGAGTACTCGAGTTTTTTCTGGGTGTTATGTGTGTTATTCTTAATATCCTTTTATGTTTTTTCATGATGATGGTAGTGCTGTCTTTTGCCTGTCCCCCCCCCCAAAAAAAGAGTTTTGTCTTTTCCCTAAGTCCCATACTTCCATTACCATTATAACAAACTTTTTACACGTGCTATGCGCTTTCGATATCCACTAAGAAAAAACAAGTCTTTTTGTGACTACTAAGCAGAAACAAGTTGTAGACAAGAAGAAATAAACTTTCAACGGACCATAAAAATCTACAAAAAAACAAACAAGATGGAAAGAACACGGAATGTGCACAAAACTCTTTTAATGAACCATAAAAATATGTGCAATAATGCAAACAAGATGGAAAGAAGGCGGAATAAATCGAAAAACATGGTCGGCGCATGGGCAGAGCCCACTATAGTAGTGCTTACCTAGAATGGTGTTGTGAATGAGCAACACATCCTATTCAAGAACTAAATAAGAAAGTTAGGTGAGGACCATGATCTGTGCCACCATACCACTCAAATTGCTATTTATGATAGAAAAGCCAAAATTGCGCAACAAAATATATTGATACTAAACTTGTTCACATTTGAGGTGTCGAGCACCGATCGATTTGGGTCTACACAAGCGCCAACAAAGTTAATATTTATTGAGACTGACGAACTGAATCCATAGTATTGACCACAGTGCTTGGAGTATTGGGGCAAATAACCATTATTTGTTTAGAGATGTGGGGGACGTACTGCCGTACGTGTCCAAGCTAGTCTCCAAGAACAGTATCAGTATGTGAAGTTAAAACGTGTAGCATCAAGGATCTTATATCCTGATGCCATGATGAAAGACATTGTTGTGATCGCGGTGCAAGATTTGACTCGCATTACTCTTCCGGGTTTTTTTCATGAAAGGTTTGGACATGTCTGAATTCCCAATAACATGCTGAATTCTAGAAATTCTTTAATAACAATGATTATATTGCAATGATGAAGATCTGATGACGTGTATTTGTTGTGATGAGGCGTCTATTATGTTAGACAATATTGTTTCCACAAAACGTCATTTCCTCTGTTGAATAATAATGACAGACTGCAGTTTTGTAACAATAAAGAAAACCCAAAATGATATAGCCTGTAAAAAATAAAGATGACCCATGACATGGCATTTCCTCATAGTAGAATTATTAGCAGCCAGCTAAAGATCAGCTGGAGATGTACGTGGACAGTGTAGTGTGTCTTCCAAGCGTCACTAGAAAGGAGCGTTGAAATTGTAAATCAGTTGTCACCAGAAAGACTTCCTACCCACCTTAGAATGATGAGTGGACCCACTCTTTATTCACTTTAGATTGACATATGGACCCGCAAAGAAGAACGGCACGAACATATGAAACATCCGGTGTTTCACGTTGCCGATCTCCTCTCTGCTATTTTTTTAACGCGTGACAAACCTACCTGCCCGCCTGTACATCCTTGCGCGCAGAAACTGTCGCATCTCCAGTTCCTGGCCGTCTGCTTCGTAGCACACACGAGAGAGAAACCACCGAAAAAATCTACCCACCCGCCACTAAAAACTTTCTCCCCTCCATCCCCATGTGTTTGCCTCCACTGCCCCAACCGCCGCTCCCGCAGATGCCGTCACCAGACCAGGAGAAGTCACCGTACCGCGGCCTCTTTGCAGCCCCCACGCCCCTGGAACCTTCACACCGCTCGACTTCTCTGTCGCACTCACTCACCAGGGACGAGATCGTCGAGGACTTTGCCGCCATCCGCGGCAACCGCCTGCCGCGCTTGCTCACCAGGGACGAGATCGTCGAGGACTTCACCGCCATCCACGGCAACCGCCTGCCGCGCTTGTGCAAGAAGCCGCCCACCGACGCCGCCGTCACCGCCGGTGCCGCATCCGGCGCTCGATCTGCTCCCGTCTCGTGAAGCCCTGTCGCACGCCTTGGAGGTCGGTCACAGCAACCGTCGTGAGGCCCGGTCCTAGAAGCGAGCGAGCGAGGCAACCGCACCGAACCAAGGGGCCTCTGATTCCTAGGTAGTAGGTATATGTACATCACATATTAGGGTGCAGTCTTTCTGTAGGCTATAATTCAGGGGTTGTTTGGCACAGCTTCACCAACAGCTTCATGAGCTGTTTTTTTTTTTGCCAAACACCCTTTCCCAAAATAGCTCATGAGGTGAAGCTGTTTTTCTTCCCTCCTTAGGAAGCAATGAGCTGATATGAAGCTGAAAAAAAATAGCTTCTCACAGCTCTCTTCCTCAACCTGGAACCCACTGCCCTTGTAGTTGAAAAAAATTACACCCAATGCCATCGATTCCCCTCCGTTCCTATCTCATGTTCGTACACGAGACTCTCCGTTCCTATCTGCCTGTGCGTCTCTCTCCCCACCCCATCTCTCCCTCTCCGGCTCCTCTTCCTCTGCGAGCTCCGCCGCCACATCCATGGAGAAGCCCCTGCCGCAACATGAGGCTGCAAGGGGAGAAGATAGATTGGGAAATCTTGAACACGATCCAATCGGTTCATCGACGGAGTCCTTATCTGCTCTTCTCGCACGGGCGGGAGAAGCTTCACTCGCCGGAGTTTCTTGGCCCGGCGTGGGTCATGGCACCCCCCCCGACCGGTGGATCTTGGGCCGGTGCAGCTACTGGAGCCCCTCCAGCCGGCGGATCTTGACCCAGCACGGGCCATGGCGCTCTCCCGGCTGGCGCGAATCACGGCAACCCCATGGTCGCCGGCAGCTGGACAAGTGCAGCAGCTCGCCTGCCCCCATGGCCCGGTGCCTACTGGCCCGGAGCAGCCGCATCGGCGCTCTCGGCCAGCGGCGGCGGGCCTGGCGTGGCCGCATCGGCGCCCCCGGCCGGCGGCGGCTGGCCAGGCGCGACCGCATCGGCGCCCCCGGCCGGCGGCGGCTGGCCCGGCGCAGCTGCATGTACGCCTATGGCCGTCGGCGGCTGGCTAGGTGCGACCGCATTTGCTCCGTTGAGCGCCGGAGGCTGGCCCAGCTCGTCCTCAGGCGGCGATTGGCCAGGCTCCTCCTCTGGCGCGCGCCCCACCGGCATTTGCTGGTCTGGCTCGACATCTGGTGCATCCCTATCTGCCGGCACATCATCTGCCGGCGATAGTCTTGGTTGGCAGCAATGGAGTTCTACAGCAACTGCTCTGTTCGGTCCTAATTGGAGGGAGAAGACACCTGAACGAGTTGGAAATGACCGCGTTGAAATAGTGCGCTCTACTACTCGCAGCCGTGGTGGCTGAGGTGGCCAAGGTGGACGCTCACAAAAGCCGCCGGTTGTTCCTGCTGCCCCCTCAATGGACACTGTCGACCTTACTGATTCAAGGTAACCGATGTTTTCTGAATATTACATGTTGATTGTTATGATGCTTGTGAATTGAACAAATAGTAGTGTGCTTGTCAACCGGTATGATTCTACTCTTTGCAATAATCACTAGTGTACAGAGTGCCTGCCTGAATGACTGAATGCGTCAAATGCTGAATATTTGATGGTTTCCTGGATTGAATGTATTTATGTTCTTGTCTTTTTAGTGTAAATGCCTGAATGCATTTCTGATCTTTTGGTGCACAAAAGAACTGCGCCTTTGGTTAGTCGAGCTGGCTTGTAACTCGAAATGGCTGCAAGTGTGCTCCTTGGTTAGTCCAGCACCATAGTACAGACAACACTTGAGACTGCAGACAGACAAAACTGCAAGTCTGCTCCTTGTAACTCGAAACTGCGCCTTTGGACTTTGGAATGCAGGTTCCAGTTCCAGATGACTGTCATGTGAAATGGAACTAATTTCTATCTATTACTGTATAAAATTGCTAGCTTGTTTGCCTGTCTTGTTCACAGCTAACTTTTATATCTATGTTTTTTTCAGTTTTTATACGTATGTTCACAACTAGCTTGTTTGCCTTGTGCTGTTGCTACTTTTACAGCAGATCAAATTTTATGTCATGTACTAGAGGTCACAACTTTTCATCTTCTATTAGCCGTATACTCCATTTAGAGGTCACCAATTTTATATTTTTGTTCAAAACAGTGAAGCCGATTGGTCAGATGAAAATATTAGGATAGTTTGTGAGATTTTTGCTGATGAAGTGCGAAAGGGAAACCGGGCAAACACTCACTTGAATAAGACTGGGTACAAGAATGTCATTCAGAGGTTCAAAGAAAGGACTGGATGTGATTACAGTAGACTACAATTCAAAAACAAGTGGGATAGATTGAAAGGTGATTATGCTATTTGGAAGAAACTTACCAACAACCAAACTGGTATTGGATGGGATGAATAAAAAAAAGAACATTCAGATGCCAGAGGCATGGTGGAAGAAGATTGTAAAAGTAAGTGCATTTCATAAACATCACTATTGCAAACTTCTCTCTAATTTCATTACCTGACACACTTGTAATTTCTCACTGCAGGAAATTAAGGGGAGTTCTAGATTTAAGCAAAGAGGTCTAGTGGTGTAGCACCGTCCCCAACAAGTTTCTCATCTGACAATTCTCTAATTAATGATGAAGATGAAGTCGGCGATGATAGTGAGCCGGAACAAGAGACACCTACCAGTAGTGCGAGGGGAAAGAGAGGTAGAGGGGCTGTTAACAGTAAAGGAAAGAAACCAAAGACAAGTACTGGGCATTGGTTACAAGAACAAATGGGGAAACTAGTGGATATGAATGAAAGGACAACTAAATCTTGTGAGTCTATTGCAAGGAGGGATGATAGATCTGGTTGTTCTATACAGACTGTAATGACCTTTGTTGAGGAGTGTGGTGCTGCTCCAGGATCAAATGAGCACTTCATTGCAACTATTCTTTTTACCAAGAGGGCTGAGAGAGAAATGTTCATGACTATGAGGACTCCTCAGGATAGGATCGAGTGGTTGAGGAGGAAGCATGAGTGGATGACAATAAATGATGTTCCTAAGTAGTAGTGCATGAGTGGATTGATCAGTGCAATGCATTTTTAGTACTGTTAGGGTCATACCAGTGCAATAACTAGAAATGTTTGTATTTATTAGTAATATTAGTACTGTTAGTGGAAGTATCCAGTGCTTCTTTATCATAACTCTTAGTTTGTAATTTGGATGTCAAAGAATTATCAGATGGTGTTGTGTGCTTCTCTACCTATAGCATTTGCCTTGGATTCTCTGATTCACTGATGTTGAATGCTTCCAATGTGGACCAATTCATGTTCTTTTTATTTGGTACACTTGTATGTTTATCTGGTTTATTCATGGTGGTTGTTTTTTTTGTGTGCAGATCACATTCCAGTACTGAGACAGATGACAGTGGTGACAGTGATTCTGATGATTGGATTTCAAATACTATGCAAGTGTTGCTGTCTAACCAAAATAATTTGGTTGTCAGTGCAATTGTAGCGGCCAAGTATTACATGACGTATGTTGACAAGAATGAAGCTAGAGCTCCAGCACAATCTGGCTATAGTTGGACGTTGGAGAAGCTAAATACTCCAGGTGAGTCACATAAAATGTTCAGAATGAATGCATCATTATTTGTTAAGCTACATGACTTGTTGGTCAGTACATATGGTCTTAAGTCGTCGCTTCACATGAATTCTATAGAGTCACTAGCTATGTTTCTACTAGTTTGTGGGCATGGCGCGTCCATTAGTGCTTTGTATGGTATATTTAAGCACTCCACAGAGACAATCAGACGAAAATTTGATGAGGTCTTGATTTGTTTGGTCAAACTGTGTGAGGACTATATAAGGCCTATTGATCCAAACTTCTCTACGACACATTCTAGGCTTACTAATGATAGCAGGATGGTGCCTCATTTTAAAGATTGCATTGGAGCACTAGATGGTACTCATATCTCAGCAACCCCACTTCCAAAGGATGAAATTAGATACATTGGTCGAAGTGGCAAAGCAACACAAAATGTTCTTGCTATTGTTGATTTTGACATGAGATTCACATGCGTCTATTGGGCAACCTGGTTCTATGCATGACACAAGTGTGCTCTTTCATGCAATTAGACATGATCACGACAGATTTTCACACCCCCCTCTAGGTATGTATATATGTCTAGATTACATTAGTTTGTTCATAAGTATGTGGCTAGAACTTTGTATATAAATCTCACTTACCCTTTTCTAATTCTCAGGGAAATATTACCTTGTTGATGTCGGGTACCCAAATAGACCTGGATACTTGGCACCATACAAGGGTGAGAGGTATCACGTGCCCGAATGGAGGAGGGGTACTGCACCAAGTGGTGAGCAAGAGCTCTTTAATCATTTGCATTCAAGTATTAGGAATGTGGTGGAGCGTTCATTTGGTGTGTGGAAGATGAGGTGGAGGGTTCTTCTCAAAATGCCGAGTTACCCAATGAATAAGCAAAAGATGATTGTTGCTGCAACAATGTGTCTGCATAACTTCATTTGTGAGAACTATTTTGGTGACAAGGACTTTAGGAAATTCGATCGGAATCCTGATTATGTGCCAACCATACCTCAAAGGTATAGAAATCATTTGCCTTCAACAAATGCCGGTGACACATCAACTTGGGAATCTAATGATCGGAACATGGATAAATTTCGTGATGACCTTGCAAGGGCAATATATCTTTCCAGATTATGATGAACATGTATGTTTGTATTGTAGCATGATTATTTATGTTGATGTGTGCACTTTTGTTTAAGTAACTAGACAAATGAAGAAGCTTCCTGAGGTTTTATATTATTTTATATTTTATTTTTTAATGCCCTGCTTAGCTGTATACACAAACGGTGTGCTAGAGGTGACAGCCGCTAGTATACACAGGACTGTATACACAATTTGGTGATGCTCAGGCGGTGAAAACGTGAGACGCACGCTAGCGGAACGTGCTCCACCGTAGCCAAGGACATCCTGGACAAAATCCTCTCTTACCTAGGCACAAGTTGGTGATGAAGCTGTTTTACCAAACAATTATTACAAAACAGCTCAGCTTCACTACAAAAGCTGCTTGTGAAGCTGTTTTTCTAAAAAACAGCTTATGAAGTGAAGCTGAGCTGTACCAAATAGACCCTCAGTAATTCAGAGATTACTTCAATAAGGACAATCGCAAGTATAGAAACTGGGAGGATGGCTTGTTCTTGTGCCTTTCAGGTTGCAATTATTAATTGTTTTGTTTCACTTTAAATTTTAGAACTGTCATGTAGATGAACTAAGAGGAGAATTGTTGCTGTTAATTCAGATGATCAGGCACTGCAGATGAATCCAAATGAGTTGGGGAAAAATGTTATCAATTAATATGATCATCCCTGACTTCCTGTTGCAATTATTAACTGTTTTGTTTCTCATTTTAAATTTTAGAAAGTCATGTAGATGAACTGAGAGGACTATAGTTGTTGTTAATTCAGATGATCGGATACTGCAAAGGAATCCAAACGAGTTGGAAAAAATGTTATCAATTCATATGATCATCTCTGCAGAGGAAAATGATTATTGGTAAGTTTAATTTATACAGGCACTTCTTGATATTCTGACAAGTTGGTGATACTTTGTAATTTTGCATCGAATAGTATTAAAAGGAATTTTTAAGGCAATTTAATATATAATATTTGTTTTGAGCACCCAAACCCTAACTTAAGGTATCTATTTTAGAATTTATTTGGCTATCTGTATTCGGACCTAATCTTATACATGCCTACTCACCCCAAATATTTATTCCAATAGTTCCGTGCTCTTTACTGGGGCGCGCCTCTGTTTTTTGAGTTCTGCCTGGTTCATGCAAGCATGATACTTCACTTGTGTTTGCTTCTGCAGATTTATGGTGAGAAATTTCGCGTTGAAGATGGTTGGTTCAGCTCTTTTTACATGTGCCAACAAAATTGACGTGGAAGAGAGAGAAGATCTCTTTGTCGCAATGTTGAGTCCTTTAAATTTTAGAATCGTCATGTAGATGAACTAAGAGGACAATATAGTTGCTGTTAATTCAGATGCTCCGGCACTGTAGAGGAATCCAAATGAGTTTGGAAAAATGTTATAAATTAAGATGATCATCCCTGTTGCAATTATTAACTGTTTTGTTACTCATTTTAAATTTTTAGAATGTCATGTAGATGAACTGAGAGGACTATAGTTGTTAATTCAGATGATCGGACACTGCAAAGGAATCCAAACGAGTTGGGAAAAATGTTATTAATTCAGATTATCATCCCTACAGAGGACAATGATTATTGGTAAGTTTAATTTATACAGGCACTTCTTGAAATTCTGACAAGTTGGTGATACTTTGTAATTTTGCATCGAATAGTATTAAAATTAATATGTATTATTTGTTCCGAGCACCTAAACCTAACTTGGGTGTCTATTTTAAAATTTATTTGGCTATCTGTATTCGGACCTGATCTAATTACAAGTGTATACATGCCTACTCACCCTAAATTTTTTTTTTCCAATAGTTCCATGCCCTTTACTGGGGCACACCCTGTTTTTCAAGTTCTGCTTGGTTCATGCAGGCATGATACTTCACTTTTTTTGCTTTAGATTTATGGTGAGAAATTTCACTTTGAAGATGGTTGGTTCAGCTCATTTTGCTTGTGTCAGCAGAATTGCAAGGAAGAGAGGAGATCTCTTTGTCGCAATGTTGAGTCCATAATCAAGTCAGTTACGAAATCAGCAGGTTTGTGGCTCTGCGCCTCTGTCTCATTGATCCATTCACTCAATCACCATGGCCAAAGGGACCTGTTTCTCAATCTCTTAGAGATGAAGAGTTTCAGGCGTGATGTCGCTGCTCGCTTGCTTGCTGTGAATGAATTTTGATAAGAAACCCAAAATGGTCGGGTCTATTCTAGCAAGAAAAGGCCATATGTTGGAGGAATTCTTCCGAGGTAATTCTGCTAAGAGTTCATATACGCCCAAATAAATTGCTTATTTGAAACATGTTTGCCAAAAGTATATAAAATAGGACCCTAACTCAACAGACTCAATTTTAACTTGTGCTGCTGTAAAGATTATTATGTCCGTTCAGTGTCTCTGCAATGTAAATTTGCTAACATAGTGTTATGGAAGTTAGTAACAAAAAAAACTACATCATATTTGTCTCTCACAGCTTATTTTTAATCATCTCTAGGCATGACCTACATCTCTGAATGTGGTGTAGGCATATAGTGCTGGAGCTTGTTATGAAACTTTAGTGGCTCATAAACGACGAAGAACAACACAAAGAACAGGGGCAAGTGGAAGAACTTTTGAACGTAAATTATTTGCATGATCCTGATCATTCTGTTCTCATGAAGGAACTTGTAGGCATTCAGGAGATTCTTGTGAATCTTTGTTCTCTCGTAACAAAATAGAATTTCACAAGGCTGATGATTAATCGTTGGTTCAGAATGATGGGTTCTCAAATTCACATATGTCTGATAGTGATGGTGAGGATCTCACGGGAAGCAACTATAAAAGGAGAAAGGGGAGTAGAAGAAAGCGGCATAGGTATGAATGAGTCTGATGAGGACAAGCTTGATGAACTAATTTGGATCATCTGATGGAAAGCCTTTCAAATGATGCCTTATCTGCTTCTTCCTGTCGCCTTTCAACAAGAAGAATGGTTGACTATTATTGTGTTCCAATTAAAACGAATTGTCGTCAGGATTGAATTTGAATTGTAACATTATTGTCTACATGAGCATAATAAATAATTTTCTACAGTATTCAAAACGTATCTTTGCTATTTTGTTATAAATATATAGGAAATTTTTTATCAAACATGTGCGTGTATATATATATAATAATGTTTGGTCCTTGATATCTGACGAGCAATTTCTATCACATGTCTAGATAGGAGTATGTCTTACCATAGAGACGTGCGTGTCACTATAAAAAAAAAAGAACTTGTGCAGCGCTGCCTAAATGGGCTCCGTGGCGGGCACAGTTTTTGCCCGCCACGGTTATTCGGTGGCCGGCCTCCAGCGGCCGGCCGCCAAAGCGCCCACTGGGGTTAATAATTAACCGCAGCGGGCAACGTAAGGTGCCCGCTGCGGTTAATCTTCTTTAACCGCAGCGGGCGTCCTTAGTTGCTCGCTGCGGTTAATTATTAACCGCAGCGGGCGACGTAACGAGCCCGCTGTGGTTAAATAAGATTAACTGCAGCGGGCTATTTACGTTGCCCGCTTCGGTTATTCCTGGCTATTTAAGCCACCGCCGCCAGCAGAAAGGAGCCTGATCATCTTCTTCCTCTACACAAAAACGTGGGGAGAAGTTTTGCCGAATTTTTGTCCCAAATAACTTGTTTTTAGGTTTATTTGTTTGATTTGGAGGAGAAGTACTCCACAAGAGGTACCTAGATGATCTGCACCATCTTTCCCCTCTCTTTTCCTCTCTTTTTAGCCTCCTTTTTAGATCTAGTTTCATGGAGGAGAGAGAAAACTGATATTTGTTTGTCTAAGTTCATCATGGATGCATTAATTTTATTTGTCGTCGTTATTTCTGTCCATAGATTTAACATAAATATAATAAATTATTATTTTTTCTAATTCATCTTTATTTTGTGATTCATGATGTGTGTAATTAATTAAGGATCGCAGGTACGATGGACCGGTCAGAATGGATGTATAAGATCAATAGAGTACTTGATGTGCGGTATCTCGTTGAAGTGAGAAAGTTTATTGCCGCTGTGAAAGCTGACTGTGAGAGATCGAACCAGACGACAATCATATGTCCATGTCATCGTTGCAAGAATCTGACCGCCTTCAAAGACGAAAATGCAATCTCATTTGATTCGTTTTGGTTTCATGGAGGATTACACAGTATGGACTCATCACGGCGAGAGATTCGATCCGAGTGTCGGGACGTCATCTGGAGTAAGCTCAGCGTCGACGACGACAGTGAACCAAGATCCTGGAGCGCACGTCTCATCAGCAACAGTAGCGCCTGCCTTCAGTGATAGTAGTGCTCGTGACCACATCGCTGTGGAGGATGTACTCCAGGATATGACAGATGATGGTGGTGGAGATATTGAGGACGCTACGGTGCAGGACCCTGCGGATGTGCAGCTGTGTCAGGATTTACTCAACCACATCGACGAAGACGACGTCGTGTATGGCTCCCCGAAGTGGCTGGAAAATTTCAGAGAGATGAAGCAGGCGTCACTTGATCCTTTATATAAGGACGGCGGGGAATGTCCGAAGGATTGCACGGTGCTCCGTTTCAACCTCCACATGTTGATGATGAAGGCTCGGCATGGGTGGTCAGACAGTAGCTTTGATGAGCTGTTAGGTTACCTTGCTAAAACATTCCCGACGAGTAACAAGATTCCAGCAAATACGTATCGGGCGAAGAAGCTTATCCGGCCAGTAGCGATGAAGCTTAGAAAGTTCGATGCCTGCCCTAACCACTGCATCCTCTATCGGGGCACAAAGTATGAGAATTTGACGAGCTGTCTGCACTGTGGCACCAGTCGCTACAAGAGAAATGTTGGCTGTCGTGTGGATGCAGACGACGATGAGGCCTTGCGAAGTGGTCAGAGGAAGAAGAAGAAGGGTGTCAAGAAGAGCAGTGTTGCAGCCAATCGCATCTCGGCTCATCAGCAGTACGAGGAAGAAGAGGGTTACACGTTGAGGAGAAGTCCGGCACTGTCGATGTGGTACATGCCAGTGATCAACCGCCTGCGTGCGCTATTTGGGAACCCAGAGGACGCGAAGCTCATGTCCTGGCATGCATCAGCTGATCGCTTGAAGGACGATGGCATGCTGCGGCACCCCTCCGATGGCCAGCAGTGGAAAGATTTCGACAATGCCGACCCGCAATTTGGCAAAGATCCCAGGAACGTTCGGTTCGCGCTGAGCACCGATGGGATGAATCCGTTCGGCGAGCTGAGCAGCTCCCACAGCACCTGGCCGGTCGTACTGACCATCTACAACCTACCTCCCCATCTGTGTGTTAGAGGCACAGGTATCTTCTGTTGACCATGCTTATCTCGGGACCGAAGCAGCCCGACAACGATATCGATGTTTTCCTCGAGCCGGTAATGGAGGAAATGAAGGAGCTATTTGATGTTGGGGTCGAGATGGTGGATGCGTCCCTCAAGGAGAAGTTCACCCTAAAAGCCATCATACTTGTCACCATCACCGACTACCCCAATACGAGAAGCTCCGCAAATGGAACACAATGCTTCGTTCGACAGATTACGCTCATCAAGTTGAACTATGAATTGTAATTTGAATTTGAAATCAACTAAGTCAATGTGTATATGATGACAACAAACAACTAAGTGACTTTGTATGTTATGTCCAGAAGGTTTATACGTGCATATATATCTCTGTTAGAAATATGAAATTCTAGAATTATTTCAAAACTGCAATTGATTTGAATTCATATCATGTTGTTTCTGCTGGCTGCATTATTTATTTATTTTAATCCAAAATTAATAACCGTGGCGGACAACATAAGTAGTCCACTATGGTTAAACGCAACTACCGCAGCGGGCAACCTAAAATGACTGCTGTGGTAAATAATTTACCGCAACCGCAGCGGGCGCTTTAGGTTGTCCGCTGCGGTAAATGATATTAACCGCAGCGGGCTTTTTATGTTGCCCGCTGCGGTTAAGGCTTTTACCGCAGCGGGCAACAGCGCCCGCTGCGGTAATGGCCACGATTAACCGTGGTCTTAGCACCGCAGCGGACGTTGTTGCCCGCTGCAGTAAAGCCAAAAGGCCCTCCACTACAGCAGAATCATTCTTTGCCGAGTGCTGGCAGCACTCGGCAAAGAGCCTTTTGCACTCGGCGAAGGCTTCGCCGAGTGCCGCACTCGGCGAAGGGCACTTGGCGAAGAAAATATCGGCAAAGGGTTCTTTGCCGAGTGCTGACATATTTGGCACTCGGCAAACAAAAAAATAAAAAACCTCAAAAAAATAGGGAAAATTTTTTATTTAATTGGAGGAGGGCCCACTGGGTAGCGCCCACTCATCGCCCTCGAAATCGCAAGTTCTACTATTTTTCACGCAATTTTCTCTCACGTAGTCAGCAGAATTCGAACTCACGACCTCTCGTTCGTGCGTAGCCTCCTCTACCATTGCACTACACACTATGCGTTTCATCTCCGTTTTATTACCCATATATTATACTAAACCGTGCGTAACTTGCCTATTTGAGGCCCTAAACGAATTCAAATCAAAAAGTTGTAAACTACAAAGTTTTCTAACTTTTCAAGATCTACAATTTTTATTTTGGTAGTATTTCCATCCGAGGTCATTTATAAAAATTTGAATTTCAAATTTTACAATTTGAAACGTAGTTTTCGTTGACAAGATGATTTCAAATCAAAAAGTTGTCAACACCAAAGTTTCATAACTTTTTGAGATCTACAACTTTCATTTTGGTCATTTCTCCATCTGAGGTATTTTGAAAAATTTGAATTTTAAAATTTTCAAATTCGACGCAGTTTTGCATAACTAGATGACTTCAAATTAAAAAGTTATCAACTACAAACTTTCATAACTTGTCAAGATCTACAAAGTTTATTTTGGTTGTTTGACTATTTGTGCATCCGACATTGTGGTTCTAATATTATTCACAAACATTATATATCACTCTTGTAGTTTTATAAACTACCGGAGAGATATATAAGATTTATGAACGAATTTATTTTAAGTTTGTCAAATGAAGAAATCACCAAAACAAAAATTGTTCATCTTGATAAGTTAACCAACTTTGTAGTTAAAAACTTTTTCATTTGGATTAATTTACTGCATCAAAATGTAATTTAAAAACTGGCTTTGCCGAGTGTCAAAAAAAACACTAGGCAAAGAGCTCTTTGCCGAGTGCCACGTGGCTGACACTCAGCAAAGACACCTCTTTGCCGAGTGCCAGCCACGTGGCACTCGGCAAAGACCCGACCACGTGGCACAGTTCGGGGCCACATTCTTTGCCGAGTGCCACGTGGCTGGCACTCGGCAAAGGCACCTCTTTGCCGAGTGCCAGCCACGTGGCACTCGGCAAAGACCGGACCACGTGGCACAGTTCGGGGCCACATTCTTTGCCGAGTGCCACGTGGCTGGCACTCGGCAAAGAGCCCCTCTTTGCCGAGTGCCCACCACGTGGCACTCGGCAAAGCATGCTTTGCCTTGTGTTTGCGCTTTGCCGAGTGCAACATGGCCGCCACTCAGCAAAGAGACTCTTTGCCGAGTGCCAAATTTCGAAATTTGGCACTCGGCAAAGCCCCAGGCACTCGGCAAATATTGATTTTCCCATAGTGCGCTGCGGTTAAGCCTTGTGCAGTAGTGTGTCGCACGTGCATTGCCACTAGTTTAAGTAATAATTAATTACTTTGTGCTACCATATGGTTCTGCAGCTGCAGGACGACACTACTAGTACAACTATGTCTTGCATTCTTTTGGAGACATCATTTGTGCAGGAAATTAAAAAGAAGCCACACATTCATTATATGCACACTGAACTATTGAAGCCACATTCATATATATATATGCCCGACATCTTCGGTTTGTTCACATTCTTGTGCAACACAAGTAATTCTATTCCATGCAAGGTAGGAGTACTGGAGTGTAGATCGAGGTAGTCCCATCCACACATATCTACTAGATGTATGAGAAAATAGGAATAGGAGGCAGTAGGAACACTAAAGATGCTCAATGTGTCTTGCAGTTAAGATATGAGCCATCCCCTCTTGAAGCCCATGAAACCGAATTTTCTTAGGACCCTTAGACAAGTGCACAACGGAGTGAACAGCTTTATTGTATTCTGAAACATTGCCAGAGTGGATAGATGGTGCTGATGGGCGAGACAGAACGGTGCCGCTACAAAGTAGGATTATGATCTATGCCACCATACCACTCAAATTGCTATTTATGATATAAAAGACAAAGTTGTGCAACAAAATACAAGTGTTTGTTTAGGAGAAGGATGGTCTATCACCACACAAGATAAAACACCGTACCATAGGTGATTTCTATTTATGTTACAATTATATATAACTGCAAATTAACTCACTTGCCCCATTCATAGTTGACTCGTGCACTGGTATTAATGTAGGGCATCCCAAGAGTTATTATTTCTCCTTTTTTTAAAAAAAAGGAAAAAAAGAAATCACATTGATTTGTATATAAATAACACTGAACTTCTCGGCACATCTATATTTCTAGTGGAATAGGTAATCATGCTCAAGAGGCAAAGACTAGGGAGAGGGAAAGACTAGGATCAGAGTATTCTTGTGGCCGAGTGGGGATAGGTAGCACTTAGGCTGCTGTCAAAGTAAATAGGAACCTTCTTGTAAAAAAAAGTAAATAGGAACCAGAGGCATCAACAATGGCAGCGATGTTCGACGCGTAAAGTATCACCGAGGCAAGGCAAGTCTGCCATATCTGACAAGTGACAACACCCTTGTTTGTACTTCTAGTGACCGGCAACTTGTGGGATATGGGACCTAGTATTAGTTCATTGTGCCTAATAGCATCAACATATCGTCGCAGCAGGAAAGCTAAGGAGTATTATGTATTGTTTCCGAGATACCAAGGGTACATTTGAGGTGTCGAGCACCGGTTTGGGTCTACACAAGCGCCAACAAAGTTACTGTTTATTGAGACTGACAAATTGAATGTGTAGTTTTCATTACAGTGCATGGAGTATTAGGCAAATAATCATTATTGGTTTAGAGATGTGGGGGACGTACTGTCGTGTCTAAGCTACTACTCTCCAAGAACACTATCAGTATGTGAAGTTAAAAACGTGCTGCAACAAGCATCTTATATCCTGCAGGCCATTATGAAGAGACATCGTTGTGTTCGCGGTTCAAGATTTGACTCGCATTACTTTTCCGGGTTTTTTCCCCTGAAGGTTCGGACATGTCTGAATGCAATAATGTGCTGAATTTTAGAAATTCTTTAATATCAACGATTATATATTGCAACGATGTGAATATGTGATGATGCATATTTGTTGTGATTAGGCGTCTGTTGTGTTAGACAATATTGTTTCCGCAAAATGTCCTTTCCTCTGTTGAATAATGATAGACTGCAGTTTTGTAAAAATACAGAAAACCCAAACTCGTATATATGGCCCTGTAAAAAATAGGATGATCTATGACATGGTCTTTCCTTGTAGTAGGATTATTAGCAGCATCCTAAAGATCAGTTGGGAGATGTGAACTGTGCAGTATGTCTTCCAAGCATCATGATCATGGTTGTTTAAGGCCCGGTTTGGTACAGCTCAACTTCACTAGTGAAGTTGTTTTTTTTAGAAAATAGCTTTATGTATCTTTCTAGGTGAAGCTGAACTGTTTTGGAAAAAAAATGTTTGGTCAAAGAGCTTCACTAGTAACTTTACGCATGGTTGGGAGAGAGAAATGAGGGTGTAAGTTATCAAAAGCCATTTTTAGCTCCATCCTAGCTTAAGCTTCTGTGAGAGAGAGAATGAAACAACTTAATGGGTGAAGCTGTGTTGAAAAAAAGTTGTTTAACCAAAAAACAGCTCATGAAGCTATTGTGAGCTATACCAGACAGGCTCTAAGTAATGATTAATTACTTTGTGCTACGTACATTGGTTCTGCAGCTGCAGGACACCACCACAGGACAGCTATGTCTTGCATTTGTTTGGAGACTTTATGTGTGCAGGAAAAGAAGCCACATTTATTTATATATATGCACACTGAACTGTTGAAGCCACATTCAGATATATATACACATATGCCCGATGGCTTTGTTTTGTTCACATTTTTTGTGCGACACAAGTATATTGCATGGAAGATGGAAGCAGTGGGGTGGAGAGGTATATGTCACACCCTGAAATTTGCATTTCTGAAATTAGAGTTAAAATGATTTATTTATGAATTTCCGTGCTCATAAAATGTAGATAAATAAAAATTTTCTCTAAATTAAAAGTTATCCTAGGGTTTAGAAACATGTTTGTGCATTCATGTTGGTGCATTTAGTTTTTGTGATGTGTGGTTTTGGCTAAAATTCAATTTGAGCTCAAAATGGTTTCAAAACAATTTAAAGAAAAACGAATTTCCGAGAAAAGGGTTTTGAAAATAAAGGCCTTTTGTTTTTCAAGAAGTTTGGAAAAGTTTGAAACTTCAAAACTTACTGTTTCTTTCAAGGTTTTCAAACCGAAAGTTCAAACTGAATTCAAATGGTTTTGAAAATGTCAAAACAAAAATGGAAAAGCTTTCTCCCTCTTTCTCCTCTCCCCTCTCCTCCTTTTGGCCCGAAACGGCCCAGCCGGCCTGCTCCTCCTCCCGACCGGCCCGATCGCCGGCCCGCTCTCCCTTCTCTTCAGCTCAGCGCCGCGCCCCTCTCATCTCCTCTTGGGCCACGTCGCCCTGGCCCATTTCCCTCGCCAACCCGCCGCGCCAGCGCTCCCTCCTTCAGTCGCTTACAGGTGGGGTCCACCTGTCATCCCCCTCCTCAAGCCGTGCCCGAGCAGGACTCTGCTTCGACTCGGTGACCGCCTCCGCCCCGTCTTCAACTCGCCCAGCCGAGCACCCCTACGGCCTTGTCCTTTAAATAGAGAGCTCTTGAGCTGCCGCCACCCCTTTTGAACCCTAAATCGCAAGCCGCCACCATAACTCGAGCCCCAAGTGCCACCGAAACCCTAACCGCCGCCGCCGTGTCGAATCCCCTTCCTTGCTCCTTCTCCATCGATTAGACTCGGTCTTCAAGTTTCGGTTGAAGGTAAGGAAGTCTACCGTGTTGTTCCCGTGCTCTCTCTTTCGTTTAACCGTTCGGATGAGCTCACCGGAGCAACTTCAACGATGCCGACCGCCAAATCATGCTGACCGTCGTTCCTGTTCCATCTCCGCCAAAACCAGTAGTTCTATCGAGTTCCCCTCCCTCCACTCTATCTCCCGGTGTTCCCAGTTCGGCCGATGGAGGCCTAAATCGCTATTCCGGCGAGCTCCAAGCTCGGCCGGCTATGGCGCCACCGCGGACGCCGTCCGTCTTCCCCTCCGGTGGCCAGCGCCGCTCCCTTTCCCCCTGGCTCTAATCCTAGCCCATGATCTCATATCCAACGAACTACAACGCCTGATACCCTTTCGGCTTGTCGTTTCACAAAAAGGCCCTTATAATTAATAAGGCCTCAACCCGCGGTCCAACCGGCACTATTCCATGTGTCTTGGAAAATTTTCATTCAAGCCCCTGCGCTTTTACCAAAATGAGGCGCAGTCCAGCCAGTTTTCAAATTTCATTTTATTTATTTAAATCTGCAAAATCAATTCCAATTTATTTACAGCTTTGCCACTGACTTTAAACCCCTATAACTTCTTCGTTTTAACTCCGATTTAGTCCGTTCAACTTGTGTTAGGTTCGTTTCGAAAAGTTCTTTCAAACTATATAACTTTCAGTACTGTTTTTCATAATTAAAATTTGAGTTAAATCTAATCTAGTAATTAGTATCTTTAATCTTGTTTAGTTCATATCTTTTTCGTTTCAACTCCGTTTAGTGTGATCTTCGCGTCTGTGTGACCGTAGTGGCACGTAGATTTGTTTTCAAAACTTTTCATCTTGTTTTCTTATGATTGATGTACTGTTCTAATCATAGGCTATGTTTGCTTTGCATGACTGCCTTTGAATGCTTGTGTGGTGTGCTATGATCGTATGTCCAGTCGGTGAGTTTTTCGTTGGTGATCAAGAAGAAGTTCGTGATCAAGAGTTCGTGATCAAGAGTCAACCTTTGGAAGTATACAAGTCAGCAGAAGAAGGACCTTGAGTTAAGGCAAGTATAGCAATCGAGTGTTCTTTATGCAATCATGATCATGTTACTTAATTAATGTATGCATCGAATGATAAAAATGACTTATTAGCAACTTAAGAAATTATCTGTACGAGCACCTTCGGGATTTACAGTGCAACTGTTGGGGGTTATATGGCTCTGGCTTTAGCTCAGTATGAGGACCTTTTCTAGCTTGTTAGTGGACACCTGTATAGGCGCGTTGGGTCTTGCCGAGCTGGATTTAGGGCGGCTACTTTCACCTTGCCTGCGTTGCCGCAAGGTTGAGAGACCCTTCTTCCCCTTGCCTTAAGACCTAGCGGCCCTAACTTGTTAGACGAACCTTTGAAAGGCTTCATCGTGAACCCTGCCGACCTTCCTTGGAAGTGGGTTAAGAGGCTGGCTCCCTCGGGCGAAAGGGCAATTCACGTCTCGCAGTGAAAGTGTACACCTTTGCGCAAAGTTTATTAAATTGATATATCAGCCTTGCTCAAGGACATGAGCGGCCTTGAAGACTTTTACATTTATGACTTATGTTGGTTAACATGTTCATTATTTACCGTTTTATGCTATTCATTATTTATGTTACATTGATCATGAGACTTGGGATCTATATCACTTGTTGCTATACTTGTGGAGTTCAACATGGACTCACTCTTGCTTTTCCCCACACCTCAGAGTGTTAAGCTTTGGAGAAGCTTAGGCTTGTGATCAACCAGTCAGTTGTCCCTATGAAGTTGGTGTCTCCCTTTGAAGATCGGAGTGTCTTTCCGCTGTCTGCTCTTTAAGGTTATGTTCTTTTGTTTTATATACGTTATATATAAGCATTGTCTTTCGATATTACCCTTTATTTGTTGCTATATGTGAGATTTGACTTCCTGGGCTCACATATGGTGTATACCTGGTTTTGTTCTTAAAACCGGGTGTGACAAAGTGGTATCAGAGCAATGCTGACTGTAGGACGCAAGCCTCGTTAGAAACTGGTCGTTTTAAGTTTTTGAAAATTGCTATAGAACCCTTGTTCTATCAACCTTGATATTTTCTTCCTATTGTATCTTCTACCCTTGTTATTGATCTCCTCCTTGTTGCTTAAATTTTAAATTTTGCTCTCACCTTCACTCCTTGCCTTGAATTGCTTTTGAAAACTTCCCTCTGTCTAAGTAGATGGATCGTTGACCAAGCTGTATCATCTCTGACCGCAGTTGACAAACAGAAGCTGATCGCTATGCAAAGTTAAGACCTAGGAAGAATGACGCAACAGCAAGACGCAACACACGGACCAACCAACATGGAAGGAAGCCATAAAGAACAGTTACAAGGTGATGAAGTGGAGCAAGATTACATTTACGGAAAATTGAGGCATGTGGATATGACCACTATTCATGGAGCAAAGAAAGTTGTGTATGGCATGATCCCAGTCAATTCCGTAACTGCCATGGTTCTTTTTGACCCTAGTGCCTCGCACTCATTCATCTCTGCCAAGTTTGTAGCTCGCCTAAAGATAAGGGAATGGCCAACAAAGAAGCTCATAGTAGTTCGCACACCAACTGGAGAAATTGAGATAAACCATGAATGCCGAGATGTTAGAGTCCAGATAAAAGAGAGTGAGTTCATAGTGAAGCTGAATGTTTTGGAACTCTCAGGAATCGATGTTATCCTTGGACATGGATGGTTAAGGAGTTGTAAAAGTGAGGTCAATTATTCCCGACGTTCAGTGTTTTTAAGAACACCATCAGGCGAATATCGAGGTATGCCATTATCACCCAATGAATGTGAAGCAAGTCTGTTGGGAGATAGCAGTAGTAAGATGCAAGAGGTTCAAGATCGATGTCTATGTTGCAAGCATTATGGGAATTCTTGTCTTCAAGAGAAGTCAACCAAGGATGAGGTCAAAGCGAACCCAAGTGGTGAAGTTAAGGAAGATAAGAAAAGGAAAGCAAATTCATTCGAGCCACCGTTGATACGTCACCAACAATTGAGTTCTACCCCAGTATCACATCCAGTTTCAACTCTTGTTCAGACCAGCCTAGATCAGCAACATTTAGAAGCTCCTCCAATTAAGAACTTTCCACATGAGGTTTGCATAGATGGATGGACAATCACCTACAAAGAATTCCAACCACGGAAGCGAGTTAAGAAGCGGAATAAACTGGTAAAAGTCAATCCTCTGAGTCAGCAAGATGGCAGCACATCAAACAACACTTCTACCGGAGCAGATCCAACCAAAGGAAGATGTTATCATTGCCAATAGGAAGGACATTACGTCAGATCTTGCCCCAAAAAGGTCAACAACCGACTCAAGAAAGTAGCCACAGCCCAGTCACTATAGAGTAGCCATCAACATGTGATATCAGTGCCTGATGCAAAGGAAGTCCCTGATAGCAGTTGACAAATAAAGAGTGTACAAGAAAAGCTACCCTTGATGTTCTTGCAGATGTATCGTGTTCTAGTAGTTCTTGAGCCCTTATGTAATGAAACGTTAGTAACAAATTTAAGTCAAGTCCTTGGCCCATGTGTGGCTTGTGAACCTGTGATGTTTGTTGTTTGTCCTTATGATAATGTTTGTTTTGCATCTTTGTAATGAGTGCAATGATTTTGTGGGTTTCCTCACAATCTCATTTAAGTTTAGTTGATAGGTTCATGCATAGATAGTTGGGTTTTTGCTCTTCTCTTGTCTTCTCTATCCTCTCTTTTCGGAGCAGTCTGTCTTTATCAGCTTATATCTTTGTTTTTGGATGTTCAAAAATCATGGAACAATTCTGGATATAAGTAGACTTCATGATCTTTCTCTGAGCGCAAGAACCACCCTGATAGCTGTTATGGTTTTGGAGTTATGAAATTCACAAGTTGATACATCTGTGCTGTTTGGAATCTGGAATAGTTTCTGTTGTCTGCTGTTTTCGACGACCTTAACTACAGAATCTGGAAAACTGTTCTACATGCGAGTTGTAGAGGATTTCATAAGCTTTCCAGAAAGGTAAACTGCAACTTCATTGGATAAACAGATCTCGAGTTATGGATGTTTTACTGCACTGCTGTTTTGCTACTCGTGAGAAATTTCAGAATTCTTGTTCTTACCTTTACATATGAGTTTCTTTGGGATATCAGAAGTTGGTTATGCCTGTCAACATGCTGGAAATAATATGCAAGCTACCCTTATATGTTCTCTAGTTTGTCCTTTCTTAAGGGGGGTAGTGCTTTGATCAACATATGTTGAAGTTGTGAGTTATCTCTTATGATACTTCATGAGTATGATCATCTATCCTTGCTCATGTTGCTTTTGTTGGTCACCTGATGACAGGAAATGTGGCACACCATGAATCAGGATCCCTATATGCCACCTCTTACTGATGATCACGAGTACAATGAAGCCGAGCACTATCAAAACAACCATGTTGAAGTTCGAGTTGGCAGTGATTCGAGTCAGAACCCACAACAACGAAAGCGAAAAAGGGAAGCCAAAAAGAAGCTTACTGAAGCAAGTAGAGCACAGCGCAATTATGTCGATGGAAGGTTGAGCAATATGGATATGGATAACATTCAAGGAGCTACAAAAATGGTTGGTGGTTACATTCAAGCGAGCACAACACAAGCTTTTGCTCTGTTTGATCCCAGTGCTTCGCACTCTTTCATCTCCGTCGAATGGTTAGAGAGGAACAAGATGGCGAAGTGTCCAACAAAGAGGCCCTTGACAGTTCATACCTCAGTTGGAGAAATACAGGCAGATCAGATATGCCCGAACGTCTGTCTCATCATAAGCAAGGAAAACTTTACCGTAACCTTCATTGTTTTGGAGTCACTCAATATTCCTATGGTTCTTGGTAATGGATGGTTGTGTGCGCACAAAGGAGTAATTCATGGTACTCAATGCACAATGTTTCTAACTGCACCGTCAGGGAAAAGAATTGAGTATCGCGGTTGTCAACTTCAATATGAGAAAGCTGATGACTTGTACAATGGAGTGCAGACTAAGGATGCTATCATGGATAATGATGAGCATATAGCTAAGAACACAGATGGGCAAACATCTTCAGTGGAAGTCGATATGCCAGACCATCTGGCAAACGCAGGATATCCGGTCAAAATTCTAGAAACAGTCTGGAGAACTTTTAATGGAAGAATGTTTAAAGTGTGTAAGGTTCAGTGGAGTAACCTAAGTGAAGAAGAAGCAATGTGGGAAACCGAGGAACGACTACAAATCAAGTTTCCACATCTCTTTGAGTTGTAAGCCAATCAAGTTAGCAATCAAGACAAGTTTGGAATAATCAGGTGTAATAATCTTTTCATGGAATCTTTGTTCACAAGTATGATCATGAAACATCAGTGGTTTGATAAGCTTGGTATACAAGTGTGAAGTGAAAGCGTTATCAAGATCTTTTCTCGTTTCTCTCCTGTGCTCTAAGTCTCTTCCGAATCTCGGGACGAGATTCTCTTAAGGGGGGTAGATTTGTCACACCTTGAAATTTGCATTTCTGAAATTAGAGTTAAAATGATTTATTTATGAATTTCCGTGCTCATAAAATGTAGATAAATAAAAATTTTCTCTAAATTAAAAGTTATCCTAGGGTTTAGAAACATGTTTGTGCATTCATGTTGGTGCATTTAGTTTTTGTGATGTGTGGTTTTGGCTAAAATTCAATTTGAGCTCAAAATGGTTTCAAAACAATTTAAAGAAAATCGAATTTCCTAGAAAAGGGTTTTGAAAATAAAGGCCTTTTGTTTTTCAAGAAGTTTGGAAAAGTTTGAAACTTCAAAACTTACTGTTTCTTTCAAGGTTTTCAAACCGAAAGTTCAAACTGAATTCAAATGGTTTTGAAAATGTCAAAACAAAAATGGAAAAGCTTTCTCCCTCTTTCTCCTCTCCCCTCTCCTCCTTTTGGCCCGAAACGGCCCAGCCGGCCTGCTCCTCCTCCCGACCGGCCCGATCGCCGGCCCGCTCTCCCTTCTCTTCAGCTCAGCGCCGCGCCCCTCTCATCTCCTCTTGGGCCGCGTCGCCCTGGCCCATTTCCCTCGCCAACCCGCCGTGCCAGCGCTCCCTCCTTCAGTCGCTTACAGGTGGGGTCCACCTGTCATCCCCCTCCTCAAGCCGTGCCCGAGCAGGACTCTGCTTCGACTCGGTGACCGCCTCCGCCCCGTCTTCAACTCGCCCAGCCGAGCACCCCTACGGCCTTGTCCTTTAAATAGAGAGCTCTTGAGCTGCCGCCACCCCTTTTGAACCCTAAATCGCAAGCCGCCACCATAACTCGAGCCCCAAGTGCCACCGAAACCCTAACCGCCGCCGCCGTGTCGAATCCCCTTCCTTGCTCCTTCTCCATCGATTAGACTCGGTCTTCAAGTTTCGGTTGAAGGTAAGGAAGTCTACCGTGTTGTTCCCATGCTCTTTCTTTCGTTTAACCGTCCGGACGAGCTCACCGGAGCAACTTCAACGATGCCGACCGCCAAAAATCATGCTGACCGTCGTTCCTGTTCCATCTCGGCCGAAACCAGTAGTTCTATCGAGTTCCCCTCCCTCCACTCTATCTCCCGGTGTTCCCAGTTCGGCCGATGGAGGCCTAAATCGCTATTCCGGCGAGTTTCCGGCGAGCTCCAAGCTCGGCCGGCTATGGCGCCGCCGCGGACGTCGTCCGTCTTCCCCTCCGGTGGCCAGCGCCGCTCCCTTTCCCCCTGGCTCTAATCCTAGCCCTTGATCTCAGATCCAACGAACTACAGCGCCTGATACCCTTTCGGCTTGTCGTTTCACAAAAAGGCCCTTATAATTAATAAGGCCTCAACCCGCGGTCCAACCGGCACTATTCCATGTGTCTTGGAAAATTTTCATTCAAGCCCCTGCGCTTTTACCAAAATGAGGCGCAGTCCAGCCAGTTTTCAAATTTCATTTTATTTATTTAAATCTGCAAAATCACTTTCAATTTATTTACAGCTTTGTTACTGACTTTAAACCCCTATAACTTCTTCGTTTTAACTCCGATTTAGTCCGTTCAACTTGCGTTAGGTTCGTTTCGAAAAGTTCTTTCAAACTATATAACTTTCAGTACTGTTTTTCATAATTAAAATTTGAGTTAAATCTAATCTAGTAATTAGTATCTTTAATCTTGTTTAGTTCATATCTTTTTCGTTTCAACTCCGTTTAGTGTGATCCTCGCGTCTGTGTGACCGTAGTGGCACGTAGATTTGTTTTCAAAACTTTTCATCTTGTTTTCTTATGATTGATGTACTATTCTAATCATAGGCTATGTTTGCTTTGCATGACTGCCTTTGAATGCTTGTGTGGTGTGCTATGATCGTATGTCCAGTCGGTGAGTTTTTCGTTGGTGATCAAGAAGAAGTTCGTGATCAAGAGTTCGTGATCAAGAGTCAACCTTTGGAAGTATACAAGTCAGCAGAAGAAGGACCTTGAGTTAAGGCAAGTATAGCAATCGAGTGTTCTTTTTGCAATCATGATCATGTTACTTAATTAATGTATGCATCGAATGATAAAAATGACTTATTAGCAACTTAAGAAATTATCTGTACGAGCACCTTCAGGATTTACAGTGCAACTGTTGGGGGTTATATGGCTCTGGCTTGAGCTCAGTATGAGGACCTTTTCTAGCTTGTTAGTGGACACCTGTATAGGCGCGTTGGGTCTTGCCGAGCTAGATTTAGGGCGGCTACTTTCACCTTGCCTGCGTTGCCGCAAGGTTGAGAGACCCTTCTTCCCCTTGCCTTAAGACCTAGCGGCCCTAACTTGTTAGACGAACCTTTGAAAGGCTTCATCGTGAACCCTGCCGACCTTCCTTGGAAGTGGGTTAAGAGGCTGGCTCCCTCGGGCGAAAGGGCAATTCACGTCTCGCAGTGAAAGTGTACACCTTTGCGCAAAGTTTATTAAACTGATATATCAGCCTTGCTCAAGGACATGAGCGGCCTTGAAGACTTTTACATTTATGACTTATGTTGGTTAACATGTTCATTATTTACCGTTTTATGCTATTCATTATTTATGTTACATTGATCATGAGACTTGGGATCTATATCACTTGTTGCTATACTTGTGGAGTTCAACATGGACTCACTCTTGCTTTTCCCCACACCTCAGAGTGTTAAGCTTTGGAGAAGCTTAGGCTTGTGATCAACCAGTCAGTTGTCCCTGTGAAGTTGGTGTCTCCCTTTGAAGATCGGAGTGTCTTTCCGCTGTCTCCTCTTTAAGGTTATGTTCTTTTGTTTTATATATGTTATATATAAGCATTGTCTTTCGATATTACCCTTTATTTGTTGCTATATGTGAGATTTGACTTCCTGGGCTCACATATGGTGTATACCTGGTTTTGTTCTTAAAACCGGGTGTGACAGTATAGTCCCATCCACCACACATACTGTAGCTACTAGCTGTGTATGAGGGAATAGGAACAGGAGGCAACAGGAACACGAAGGATGTTCAACGTGTCTTGCAGCTAAGATATGACAGAGTCATCCCCTCTTGAAGACCCTGAACAGCTTTGTTGTGTCCTGGAACATCGCCACAGTGGATAGATGGTGCTGATGGGCGAGACAGCACGGTTGCCGGCCACAACAGAACGTGATGCATAACTGAGGGCCCCTTTGGATTGTAGGATTGCCAAAGTAAATTTACAGGATTCAACTTCCAAATGATTTTTTCCCTACATCTCCCTTTGGTTCACATGAAATACAAAGGAAATATTCCATGGGATTCTGTTCGTATAACTCAATCCTGTAGGAAACTAAACAAGAGCTCAGAGTTCTTGGAAAGTTTCTAGCAGCTCCCGTGCTCATTTTTTTTCTGGCAGTGAACTGCAGCCTTTGTTTTGAATGCTCTACACGTACTTTGAATGTGTTCCACACGATCAGTTGTTCAGATTATATAAAAAAATATAAGCATCAACTTCCTTTGTTTTACCCGTGCAGCAACCAAAGGCTTCCCATTAACTTTCCTATATGTTCAATTTCCAAAGGATTAGAGAAGAATGTCAGCTCAATTCCTCCATTTCTCCTATCCCTATATTTTCCTATCCTTTGTTTTGCGTGATAGAATCACAGGATCACTAGGAGTAGATCTAGTCGGGTATCAACATTTAACAATGCATAAACAAGTCCAATGAACTACTAGGCACTAGATCCGAAAGGGAGGGGTGACTGGGAGTGCATACCTAGGTTGTTCGAACCTGAAGAAGTAGTAGAAGAGCCGGAGCTGCCACCCGCCATGTCCGTCGGCGGGCTATGGTCATCGACGGTGCGGGAGGGAGACGCAGGGGTCGGAGTCCGACAGTGATGGCGAAGACGGACGTGGTCCAGATCTGCTGCGACGAGGAACGGCGGTGGCGGAGCTTCCCGTCGCTGGCTGCGCCCCTCACTAGATCGGATTAGGGTTGTCGGTGGGGAACAGTGGCTCACGGTGAACCTCGTACTGAGAGCCGCCGGCCCCCACCCTCTTTATATGCGCAGTGCGACGGGGGCCCGCCAGCCATTAAGTGGGCTAGGCGCCCCCGATCAGGGCGCGAGGTCAAGCCTGGGCTATTAGTGAAGAGATCATCCTAACAATCTCCCCATTGATCTCACCAGTTTCTGTTACTTTACTTTTCTCATTCGATCACAGATTTGCTCAAGAGGCATGCCTCATCGTCACGGTCTTTTGCCGATAGACTTAGCAGCCATAATGTTCATCTCTGTTTTGAAATAGATACTTTTACTTTTGGGCCCTTTAGTCCAGGAATCATAGGCTTTCCATTAACTCCATGCCGGCAACATGTTCCTTGAACACTGTGGGTGGTAAGTCTTTCGTTAGCGGATCCGCGAGCATCTTACTCGTACTGATATGCTCGAGACTTATAGATTGATCATGGACTTTATCTTTCACAACATAATACTTTATGTCAATGTGTTTGGCAGCACCACTTGACCTATTGTTGTGAGCATATTGTACTACCGGATTATTATCGCAGTACAACTTCAGTGGCCTATAGATGTCGTCAACCACATTCAAACCGGGTATGAATTTTTTCAGCCAATTCACCTGCCCAGTTGCCTCAAAACAGGCTACAAACTCGGCATACATTGTGGACGATGTAGTGACGGTTTGTTTGGAGCTTTTCCACGATATTGCTCCCCCAGCGAGAGTGAACACATACCCTGATGTGGACTTTCTTTCATCTCCCGCATAATCAGAATCCGAGTACCCTACTATGTGCAAGGAATCTGATTTTCTATACGTTAACATGAGGCCTTTTGTGCCTTGTAGGTAACGCATGACTTTCTTTACCAATTTCCAGTGTTCTAGTCCTAGATTACATTGAAATCTGCCAAGTAGCCCGGTAACAAATGCCAAGTCAAGGCGTGTTCACACCTGTGCATACTGTAAGCTTCCGACAGCTGAAGCATATGGAACCACTTTCATTTGTTCAATTTCATATTGGTTCCTGGGGCACTGAAATTCCCCATATCTATCACCCTTGACTATTGGTGCAGGTGAAGGCTTACTGTTGATATAAATTAACGCACACTCTACTTTATCCGCAAGCGCACAGATAACATCTACCGATGTAGCACTTCACCGGAGTAACCCAGTTTTAATATCGAACCCAAAGGAACGGATAGTGTTAAGTCTTAAAGTCTAACCCCTGAGTAGCTATCAAGGACGGAGAATCTAGAAGTATAGAGGGGATCATTAAGGCGGTCTAATTCCAATTTAAGAGTGATATGTTTATATTATTCTTAGTGGGGAAGTTGCCATAAAAGGCCACAAATAGAGTATGAATCTTTTATGCAAATGTATAATCCTACCGAGCCTACACACGGGTAAGTGGACTATAGAAGAATCAACAAGGCTATAAGAGTCACCCTTGCAAACAACCACTTCTACCGGCGTTATAGGAGGCATTTATGAGCTATCAAGTCTAAGCACCACGCTTACACTATCCAACAACTCTAACTCTAGAATGACTAGAATTAAAGTACTCAAAAGAGAGTCACAAACCTTAAGAATAATAAGAACAATAGCTCAAACTTAAATATAGACGTTGATTACCGAAACAATCACTGAAGCAAGTTGAAGATGAACTTGAATCCGCAGGTACAAGATGAAGAAGTTGATCCGACAGGCCGGAGCTCCTTCTTGATCTCTTCCTCTCTCTCTCTTCTAGTTCTAAAATAAGACTAGGTTCTAATCCTACTAGAGGGGTTTCTAGTCTTCTACATGAAAGCTAACTCTTGATTACAACTAGATGAACTAGATCTAATTCTAGATGAACTAGAAGAGATTCATCTAGAGGGACCTCTACTTCTACATTGGAACCCTAATTTCTGATGTGGAGATGAATAATGAAGAGGGAGATCCCTGGAGAGGGGGGTCTGGGGCTGCTTATATAGCCCTGAGGGATCAACCGCGGCCGTTAGATCAAACCGACTTAAGGTACGACCGAGATGAGTCCTAGAGGTCGGTGGAGGAAGCTTGCAGAAGACGGAAGCCAGCGGGCCCGGTGGATGACAGACCGGTCATAGGGTGGGACCGGTCGGTCCCACCTTTCAGCCTCTCGTGGTGGTCGACCTCCTGGTGTCTTCTGGTGTCCCCTGGAGTCTTCTAGAATCTTCCTAACGTGGCGGTTGCGTTATCTCCCATCGGTTTCCTTCTAGGGGAAGTAACCAGCGCTGGTTTCCTGGTTTAGTCCCTGCAGAATCACAATTCACCAAAACTCGTGGAATATTGTCAATTAAAACCCTAAACCTTTGTTGGTGATTGAAATCATGCCCTTTTCATATTTATTTATCCTTTAATTTTGATAGATAACCAGTGTCAACAATTCCCCCAAGCTTACCCTTTGCTAGTCCCTTAGCAAAACCAAAAATTAACAATGGATCAGGAGTTGCTACAATATCTTCACTTCCAACAAGTATACCTGCCGTTAAACAAAAATTCTCCGAAACATATCATGTTATTCTTCATGGGGCTTATTACTCTTACCTTAGATCTTAAATAATTGAGAGATTGAACAATCAAATCAAGCACTATGTCTCTAGTTCTTTCACTTCACCTTTATCCCGGAGTTTTAATTAATTTTCAAAAGCATTAATACATATGTTGTTAAATTAAACAATGGATCCAAAGAGAAAGTCAACCAACCATTGAATCAAGAAGTGCATGTGTATGGAAAATGGAGTCGGATGCTCTTTTGAATATATTCACTCTCTTCTGTTCATCAGAGACATATGACTATTAGGCTAATTCTACTATCGGGCACATGCCCATTTTTTCTGACATTTTTTTTCTTCTCTTTTTTTTTCTTCTTCGAGGTTCCGGACACTTGTCCCTTTTTATTTCCTCGGGATCTGTCTTTTTGAGGTTTCAGACACTTGTCCCTTTTTATTTCCTCGGATCTCTCTCTTTTTTTTTCTTTTTTTTAATAGCCACATGCTTCCAACAAACTTCTGAGAGGATAGCAACAGATTATTATGAGCATTTATGCGGAAGATGGATGAAATGTTTAAGTGATCTCAATTCAATGGCATGATAAACTACTCACAGGGTCACAAAGCTTAATTTAACTCAATGCAATTATTAGTCATGTTTATATTGAGAAATCTCCGAAATTCTAGTGTTGTTTAGAACAAGATAATAGCAGCTCAGATCATCACATGTCATATCCCAATTACCTAGACCTTAGATTAAGTATTTGTCATCCATGTATTTAATTTTATTTTAAGGTGTCATTATTAATTAGGAGAACTCATGCTTTGAAGGCTAGGTACTTGAAAGAAATTAGATAGAGCAACTATTCATCATTTCCATGCAAAAGATTAGAGAGAGGGTTCTTCTTTGGTCATCAACTTCTTAAAACAATCTAGACACACTATTTTATTTATTTAATCTAACACACTTTAAGATATAATATATAGGCTAATGATAATAGTAGTAGTAATAGTAAAGACATACCTGAATCATATGAAGATAACGGAGCTGCGTCTCCCCCAAGCTGGTTCCCTTAATAGCGTTGAGCCTTCATGTGCCCATATATTTTTGTCTCTTTTTTAATTAATGGTGAGCCTTCATGTACTCACATATTTTTTTGTGTTTTCATTTTTAAGAGTGAACATTCATGTGCTCACATATTTTTGGTGTTTTTATTTTGTTTATAGAATGAAAAACTTAAGAGGATAAAGATACTTACGTGGATACATGGGGGTGCCTTCCCCCAAGCTGAATGTTGACGTAGTCGTTCGATCTTGCAATGTAGCAAACTGGCAGGGGATATGTCCTTCCTCTATTAGAGCTTTGGTTGATGTTGATGTTTGTTGAGACAGTGCTCCAACAGTAGATGGAGCATTCACTTGCTCGTCAGCTTTTCTTGGCCTTTCAAATCCTGTGAAACTCAAATAAACAACAAAACTTGTGGAACAGATTAAGCGTTAGTGGTTGGCCACTTAAGCCTTAGTTGTCTAGAATTTCAGTAAGATCTCTTTCTTAATATTTCTTTTTTTATATTTTTATGATGCAAGAGAAAATGCACAGGATCAATGCATGCATATTTATTTTTATGCCACCACGGTGAATATTCCTGTGGGGTTTTTACACGCCATAGAATTATTCACATGGGGCTTTATGATGCAGTGAAATATTTTTATTTTGTGTTCTAATGTAATGCAGAAATTAAAATGTGTTGTGAATTAAATATGATGATGCAAGAAATGGTTATGTATTAAATATGAGAAATATGCAGCAAAGTAAATATGAGGATAACTACCAGTTTTTACCTTTTCGTGAAGGTTCGGATATTTAGGTCCGACGAACCGGACCTTCCCTTGGTTCAGACCTCCCAAGGCATGTCAGACATTGGAAAGATGTTATTGATTGTACCTCTGAGGTGCAGAATTTTCTTTCATACTTTCTGGTCTGAGTCTTCACTTCCTGTGGTTCACTGTCTTGAGGTTTTTCTCCTTTCTTTTCTGGGACAGTGCCGATAGCTTCTTTTTCGTGATTGGCCTCTCTATTCTCGATAGCTTGTCTTCTTTGGTTTTGAGAGAGGCGTCTTTCACTTCTATTCTTCTTGGGTGCTTCATTAGGCATTTAGTTGATGAAGTTGCATCGTGCCTTTTCTCCAGGAAAGTGAAAATGGATTTCCTCTTGTAAATGATTGTACTTGTAGCGTAGAGGAATGGTCTTCCTAGGATGAGGTGGACATCATTGTCTTCTCATGTCGAGGATCAAGAAGTCTATGGGGACTTTATGACCTCTAATTCTGACTACGACGTCTTCCATCATCCTTGTTGTTTATGCCTCTTGTGTCACTCGTTCGTCCAGCAGTTTGAAGTGAAGCGTTTATTGTGGACGCTGGCAGCATCTTACTCAGTGTGCATGTTCTTATAGATCTAGGACCTTCACTCTGTAGAATTTGGGAGTGATAACCTTCTCCATGTTTACTCAAGAGTGTGTCCTGCTCATAAAGACAGGGTAGAGATCAAGTGCATGGGCTCTGTTGGTGGAAAAACACTAACAGAACCAAAAGTTTTGTTTATTCTCCTCTATCCTTGGGCACATTGCACAAGACAAACTTGTTGTTTATGTGTTTTATTCAATCTTAACATGAGTGATAGGATCAGAGGATGAGCATAAAAGTAACATCTTTAACAGATCAAATTACTTAACCCAAGGAAAGATAATCTATGCATAAAGTGTCGATCTTTTCATGATTAAGATATATCATCTTCCAAAGGTTAGATGCACAACATTTTAGCTCATGTAGTTAAGACAGTGAGATTCAAGAGAGTAAAGCTAGGAACAAAGATCAAAGGACTAAACATGTTGAGTTGATTAGGTTGGATCAAGTGAGGTGCAACTTAAACATGTTTTGTTCTTTATCTATGTTCATACTAGAATCAAGAAGAAGCTTTTAAAGTGATGGTTACTTACCTTGAAATGTTACTTTGTCATTGAAGAGTGATGTGTCGAACCACCTTGTGGAAGCTTCTCTTGTCTAGCTGGCTTGTCTTCTCTTGTTTGTCTCACAGTATGCTTGAGAGGAGGAAGATCACAGTGGAATCATCTTTAGAGGTATCGACCTTCCTTCTCTTGTGTCGACTTATCAGTGAAGGCGCATTGTTCCTCGAGTATGCTGACTAGGATCCTCTCTCTTTCTTGTACTATGAGGATGTAGGGACAGTTCTGTATTCTTCTCTTGTCAACCTTTCTTGTTTTCCTTTAATCATTGGGTTGGCAAGAGACTTGAATTTAGAGCTGCTACTCGAGTGCCTCCATGAGAGTCTTTTGTCTTGTAATGTCACAACTGAGACTTGTCCTCTCAATAGTGTTTAGATGATGGAGATCTTATCGGCTGTTCTTCTTGATTTACTGGCTCAGGTATTATCTCTCCATCTTCTAACTCATGTGGTGCAGTGGCTTCATCCTTCATGATGCCCTCCTCAATTCTTGACAGTTGGTTCTCTCTTTGGTGTCTTCTCTTGGTTCTCTTTGGCTGCTCATAAGTGATATAGATGTTGAAGGTGCAGCGAAAGATCGAAAAGTTGACTTCTCCAGGTCCGGCAAAGATGATAACATTGATGGTGTTCAAGAACGATCTTCCAAGAATGAGTGGTGGATCATATTCTTCTTCTCGACTGGGACAACATCTAGTGGTTTGTATTGATCAAAGTAGTGGGTAGGAGATTAATATGAGTGGTTTTTCTCCTTCCTCCCTTTGATTGTGAAACACATCTAGACAACAGAATTGTCTCTCCCAGGTTGGCTTGTGATGTAGATGGACTCCCAACAATATGTTCATGTGTTTGACTTGTAGATCTTGCTATTGTTGTAGTGGTACCATCTTGTCTCCCAAGCTAGCTCTTGATTAGAAAAGAGGATAACTTCCCACTTCTTGTCTTGATGTCTTGGGCAATGATGGTTGCAGGCATAAGTTATCTCATACGAGGTAAGTGGCATCCTGTTTGTCATCAGCGCCCAAGCAAGACTCAAAGCTAGGCTAGCACCTTTTGTGATCTGAGAGTAGGTTTGTGTGTCTATGGTTTGAGTTTTGGATCTTCAATGTTCACACCAAACCATGGATGAACAAAATCTCTCTCCTGTGTAATGTTAGTGGACATATACCCGAAGGATTACAAGAATTTGAAGCATGGGTTATTATCCACAACTTATGTATTTTGCATCTATGCTAATAAGGAGATGTTTTTAGGATTCTTTTAGCATAGACTAATATTTTATGTGTTGGCTGCACTTTAACATGATTCAAAGCAAAAGATAACTTGCAGTAGAAGACAAAATAAATAAACTTCGATACTCACAGTTCTTTCATCCATGATGAACGAGCTGAGTCTTCATTGTGCAAAGTTATTGAAGTTCATGTGTCTCTTCATCTCCAGTGTGAGTTCATCTCCGGACTTTCCCAAATTGATATTGAAAGTTTTCCTGCATGGGTTAGTCCAACAAAATATCCAACATCCACTATAGCATACTGTCGGCTCAGAAACCAACCTAGACACCACGTCTAATTTGATTTAAGAGGGTATTCTAACCTAAGCATGCTTAAATTAAAAGGCCTTTGAAAGCAAGATCACCCACTCCTAAACTAGGCACCATGCTTCATTTAAGAGATGTATGAAAGTACTTCAAACCTAAACATATACTATAGCAAATAAAGGTAACATGAAGGCATTATAGAGATTTACTCAGATGAAAGAGCATGGTGAGCATATCTTAAAGGTAGGGACAACCAACATAGCAACATGGCAAGAAATGTTCTTAGAAAGTCTATTCTCCAAGCTTGGATTTTGCACAAATCAAGATTGGATGAATGTAATTCAATGTTGCATGATGATTGGTTGGACATACCTTGTGTTTGTTGTTCCTTCGTTCTTTTCTGCTCCAGACCTAGAAAGGTTAGTGATAAAATACCCGAAGGAATATTTTCATAATTATATTTCTATGCTGATTACAAGGACAGCGCAGCAGAAAGGTAGGCATAGCTCATAACCAGGTATTATGATGGGGTGTAAGGATTCTACTGGTTATAGCTTGCTCATGGGGTAGTGATAGATAAGAGTGGAATTCAAAAACAACATTCATAAGAATGAAAACAAAAAATAAAGAAAAGACTGGGACAAAAAGGAAAAAGATAAAAGTATGATTACAAGGTTAAACTAAGACTTAAGTTGATCTACCATTCCCCGACAACGGCGCCAGAAATGCTTGTTGATATAAATTAACGCACACTCTACTTTATCCGCAAGCGCACAGATAACATCTACCGATGTAGCACTTCACCGGAGTAACCCAGTTTTAATATCGAACCCAAAGGAACGGATAGTGTTAAGTCTTAAAGTCTAACCCCTGAGTAGCTATCAAGGACGGAGAATCTAGAAGTATAGAGGGGATCATTAAGGCGGTCTAATTCCAATTTAAGAGTGATATGTTTATATTATTCTTAGTGGGGAAGTTGCCATAAAAGGCCACAAATAGAGTATGAATCTTTTATGCAAATGTATAATCCTACCGAGCCTACACACGGGTAAGTGGACTATAGAAGAATCAACAAGGCTATAAGAGTCACCCTTGCAAACAACCACTTCTACCGGCGTTATAGGAGGCATTTATGAGCTATCAAGTCTAAGCACCACGCTTACACTATCCAACAACTCTAACTCTAGAATGACTAGAATTAAAGTACTCAAAAGAGAGTCACAAACCTTAAGAATAATAAGAACAATAGCTCAAACTTAAATATAGACGTTGATTACCGAAACAATCGCTGAAGCAAGTTGAAGATGAACTTGAATCCGCAGGTACAAGATGAAGAAGTTGATCCGACAGGTCGGAGCTCCTTCTTGATCTCTTCCTCTCTCTCTCTTCTAGTTCTAAAATAAGACTAGGTTCTAATCCTACTAGAGGGGTTTCTAGTCTTCTACTTGAAAGCTAACTCTTGATTACAACTAGATGAACTAGATCTAATTCTAGATGAACTAGAAGAGATTCATCTAGAGGGACCTCTACTTCTACATTGGAACCCTAATTTCTGATGTGGAGATGAATAATGAAGAGGGAGATGCCTCGAGAGGGGGGTCTGGGGCTGCTTATATAGCCCTGAGGGATCAACCGCGGCCGTTAGATCAAACCGACTTAAGGTACGGCCGAGATGAGTCCTAGAGGTCGGTGGAGGAAGCTTGCAGAAGACGGAAGCCAGCGGGCCCGGTGGATGACAGACCGGTCATAGGGTGGGACCGGTCGGTCCCACCTTTCAGCCTCTCGTGGTGGTCGACCTCCTGGTGTCTTCTGGTGTCCCCTGGAGTCTTCTAGAATCTTCCTGACGTGGCGGTTGCGTTATCTCCCATCGGTTTCCTTCTAGGGGAAGCAACCAGCGCTAGTTTCCTGGTTTAGTCCCTGCAGAATCACAATTCACCAAAACTCGTGGAATATTGTCAATTAAAACCCTAAACCTTTGTTGGTGATTGAAATCATGCCCTTTTCATATTTATTTATCCTTTAATTTTGATAGATAACCAGTGTCAACACTTACACGCATGCATACTATATCTTTTCATAACCTTTTCTATGTATGCCTTTTGCGATAATCCTATAACCTCCTTTCTTCTATCTCTGTGAATCTCGATGCCTAGAACAAATGATGCTTCACCGAGATCTTTCATATCAAATTTTGAGGACAAGAAATCTTTTGTCTCCCTTAGTAGACTGATATCACTGCTCGCGAGTAAGATATCATCTACGTACAAGATTAGAAAAATAAATTTTCCATTCTTGAACTTGGAGTACACACAGTTGTCCTCAACATTTTCCATAAACCCAAACTTCTTTATTGTGCCATCAAACTTTAAATACCACTGTCTGGATGCTTGTTTCAATCCATAAATGGATTTCTTCAAGCGACATCCCATCTGTTCTTTTCCTTTCACGACAAAACCTTTCGGTTGTGCCATGTAAAAGTTTTCCTCCAACTCACCGTTGAGGAAAGCCGTTTTCACATCCATCTGATGCAACTCTAAATCATAATGTGCTACTAGAGCCATTATGATTCTGAAGGAATCTTTACATGAGACTGGAGAAAAGGTCTCATTGTAATCAATCCCTTCCTTTTGCGTAAAGCCTTTTGCCACAAGTCATGCTTTGAACCTTTCTATATTCCCTTGGGAGTCATATTTCGTCTTGTAGACCCATTTGCAGCCTACCGTTTTGGCCCCTTTAGGAATTATCTCCAAGTCCCAAACACCGTTGGTACTCATTGACTTTATCTCATCTTCCATGGCCTCAAGCCACTTGGACGAGTGTTCGCTTCTCATGGCCTGTTCAAATGAAGTGGGATCATCTTCCATTTAAAACTCTTCAGTGTTATACACTTCATAATCTGCAGGAATAGCAGATCTTCTAGCTCTTTGGGACCTCCTCGGTTCATCATCAGATGGCTCCTGTTCAATCGGAACTTGTTCTTCTTCTTCCTCATGCACATCACTAGTTTCAATGGGTTCCTGTGAAACAGGTTCCTCATGTTCACTAGGTGTTGCCACAGGGACGTTAACAACAGGTTCTGTCACTACAGTATGTGGCACCGTAGGGACATTGGGAACGGGTAGTGAGAAGAATGATTCCTGAATCATCGGAGTGGGTACATATACCCGCTTCTCTTCAAGATCAATCTTGTGCACTGCCTTACTCCCCCTGATCAATTCATCCTCCAAGAACACAGCGTGTCTCGTTTCTACGAACTTTGTATATCTGTCTGAACAGTAGAAACGATAACCCTTGGACTTTTTAGGATAACCGATAAAATGGCAACTCACTGTTTTGGGATCCAGCTTCCCAATGTTCGGGTTAAACACTTTGGCCTCAGCGGGACACCCCCCCACACAAAAATAGTTTAGTGAGGGTACTCTTCCTGTCCACAATTCATACGGTGTTTTAGGCACCGACTTACTTGGGACTCTGTTTAGAATGTGAATAGAGGTTTTTAACGCCTCTATCCACAGACTTAGTGGCAGAGATGAGTAACTCATCATGCTGCGCACCATATCCATCAGGGTACGGTTGCGCCTTTCAACCACTCCATTTTACTGAGGCTCCCCCGGTGTGGAGTACTGAGCAACTATGCCATTTTCCTGCAAGAACTTTGCAAAAGGTTCAGGAATTTTGCCATATGGGGTATGTCGCCCATAATACTCTCCACCGTGATCGGAATGTACTATTTTAATCTTTAAGTTGTGCTAATTTTCAACTTCAAGCTTAAAGATCTTAAATTTATCCAATGCTTTGGATCTCTCTTTAATTGGATAAATATAGCCATAGCGAGAATAATCATCTGTGAATGTTATAAATGAGTCATAACCATCCACACTTTTAACAGGGAATGGTCCACAAATATCAGTGTGGACTATCTCTAAAATTCTCGCACTTCTTTTGGCATCTTTCTTTATTTGCTTTACATATTTTCCTTTGATGCAGTCGATGCACTGCTCAAAGTCTGTGAACTCTAATGGAGGAAGAATCTCATTTTTTTACTAATCTTTCTATTCTCCCCCTCGAAATATGGCCTAAACGACAGTGCCATAATTTCGACGACGCATCTTGATTTCGCTTTTGCTTTCTATTTGGATTGTTCGACGAGGATACAATCTCATTCACATTCTCATTGCTGACAACATTCACATTATCACAAAGAGATAACAAATAAAGATCTTCTTCCGCGAAGGCAAGACCAACACATTCATTATTAAATAGTATTTCACACTTGCCATCTCCAAAATGACAGCCATAACCATGTTTATCTAAACGTGAAACACTGATCAAGTTTCTATGCAATGAAGGTACAAATAAAACATCTCTAAGAATCAAAATGAATCCATTATTCAATTGTAGAGGAAGATCGCCAACAGCTTCAACATCAGCTCGAACTCCATTGGCGACTCTAACCCATCTTTCACTTCTTTGCATAGTCCTTGTCGAACTGAATCCCTGTAAACAATTTGCAACATGAACAGTTGCACCAAAGTCAATCCACCAAGTAGATTTATCAAATTGAACATATAAAGATTCATTTACAAATGTAATAACATTCTCACCTTTGCTTGTCAAAATCTTTCTTAAAAAAACTCGACAATCTTTCTTGTGGTGTCCCGGCTTCAAGCACTCAAGGCACTGATTAGGGTTCACCATCCTCCTTTGCGGTTGCATTTGCTGTTGCTGAGGCTGAGGCCTATACTGTTGCATTGGCTTCTTACCCTGAGCCTTTGAATTGCTAGGGCTGCCATTGCCTTTCTTCACATAGTTGATTGCACCACTAGTTCCACCCTTGATCCTTTCCTCCTCTTGGGCACACATGGCTATCAACTTGTCCAATGACCAATCCTCAGGATTATTATTGTAGGAAACAACAAAGGTTTCGAACTCTTTTGGCAGGGAAGCGAAAATCAGATTAATAAGGAATTTCTGAGAAATAGCTAATTCCTTATCCATTGGTTTAAGCTTAGATGCCATACTATTCATTTTTAGGATATGGTCTCTTACACCACCACCAGCATATTTTTAAGTGATCAATTTCTTGATCACCTCGGTGGCATAGATCTTTGAGGAACGAGTAAACTGATTCTTCAACCTTTCCAGAATTTCAGTGACCGTGTCACATTCTGGTGGGAGCGAGTTCAGGATGGTAGGATCTACAGTGTTCTTACTGCAACCAACTTCTTGTTGGTCTTTTCCCACCTAACCCGCTCCAGATCATGTTTCAACTTTTCTGGACCAAAGTCCAGTTCCCGCTATTTTCAAGCGGCATCATCCTCACCTGCCTCTCTCACAGGCTCCTTGAGCACTGCGGGACGAGGCTCAGTGAGGATCCAGTCAACCTCAGCCAACAGAAAAGCCACCTCAATTTTCTTTTCCCACTCCAAGTGGTTATCCCCCTTGAGAGCTGGGATATCTTTAACCATGTTCATCAGAATGGAGCCTGAAAACATAGTTCAAAATATAGTGAGAACAATATAAAACATAGTAAATGAGTTGATTTTATGCATTATAACTAAATCACCGTTGGGCAGAAATAGAAATAATGCATAAACCTTTAAAGGAACAGTGATTATAATATTATTATTTATCAACGTTGGTCAGAAAAAATAATAACATCATAATGACAAAAAACATGTTATTTTCAAAATTAAATTCTCCCGTTTGTTCGAATTTAACAGTGAAAATTAAAATCAAAGTACGCAGCGGAAACAATTTAACAATTCATTATATTTCATTTTTCCAGAAGCAATTAACAATCTTTAATATTCTCTGTGCACAATTTTCGTTGGAATAATTTTACACAGAAAATACACATTAAAACAATTCAAAATGTATCACAATACATGAAAAATTGCTTCTGGAAAAATAAAAAACAAGAAATAAACAACGTAAAGCGAAAACGGCCATTCCGGCCCATGAGGCCCGCACGGCCCAGCTGGGCGCGGTGCCCTCTCCCCCTCCCGCCCAGGCCGCAACCTGGGCCTGGGCCGGGAAACTTGTCCCCGCGCGGCCACCCACCTGGGCCCTTTTGAGCCCGAGAGCCACGAGCCGTCCATCTGGATCGGACGGTTGCGCGCGCTTCTCGCCTCATATATACCCGTGGCTGCCGAGAAACTAGGGTAAACCCTAGTCATTCGTCCACCCAGCCCGCCGCTTCACTCCTTGGCGGCGGTGACCAGCACAACAGCGGCGGCCGGCGGCCATGACCCCAAACCCTAGCTCATTATTCCCCTTTAACTTCTCTCTCCCCATCTCTCAACGGCGCCCGAGAAGCAGAGAGAGAGAGAGAGCGCTGGAGACGACCCTTAGCCGGAGGAGAGGACGAAGGCGGCGCCGCCGCAGGGCCCTAGCCAGCGAGCGCGCTCGCCCTTGGCTGAGCGCGCCGCCGTCTAGCGGCTTCGCGGTCGATGCCCTCTACCCGAGGCGGTGCACCGGCGAGCCCAAGGCTCGGCCGGGCTCTTTTTCCCTATTCACCGGCGAGCCCAAGGCTCGGCCGGGACTGATCCCGCACGAGCTCCGATACCATTGATAGAATCACAGGATCACTAGGAGTAGATCTAGACAGGTATAAACATTTAACAGTGCATAAACAAGTCCAATGAACTACTAGGCACTAGATCCGAAGGGGAGGGGTGACTGAGAGTGCATACCTAGGTTGTTCGAACCTGAAGAAGTAGTAGAAGAGCCGGAGCTGCCACCCGCCATGTCCGTCGGCGGGCTGTGGTCGTCGACGGTGCGGGAGGGAGACGCAGGGGTCGGAGTCCGGCGGTGATGGCGAAGACGGACGTGGTCCAGATCTGCTGCGACGAGGAACGGCGGCGGTGGAGCTTCCCGTCGCTGGTTGCGCCCCTCACTAGATCGGATTAGGGTTATCGGTGGGGAACAGTGGCTCACGGTGAACCTCGTACTGAGAGCCGCCGGCCCCCACCCTCTTTATATGCGCAGTGCGACAGGGGCCCGCCTGCCATTAAGTGGGCTGGACGCTCGCGATCAAGGCGCGAGATCAAGCCTAATAGCTGTTGGGCTATTAGTGAAGAGATCATCCTAACACTACGGACCCCTGATTCCAGAAATGTCATATCGCTAAAAAATAACGTCTTCAATCCTGATATTCTGATTAGTCTGCTTTTGTGTCTTCTTTAGTAAAAAAAGAGGAAAAAGGTAAAAAATAAAGTTTGAGAAGAGTAAAACTTTTGTGTCTTCTTTAGGCCTTGTTTAGATTAAAACTTTGTGCAATTCTGACATTATAGAACTTTCGTTTGTACTTGACAAATATTGTCCAATCATGTGCTAACTAGGCTCAAAAGATTCGTCTCGTGATTTACAACTAATTTGTGTAATTAGTTATTTATTTTATCAATATTTAATGCTCTATGCATGCGTCCAAACATTGATGTGATGATGATGTGATAGAGAGAGTGAAAAAAAAGTTGATAGTTTGAGGTATCTAAACAAGGCCTTAGTAAAAAAAAGAGGAAATGGGTAAAAAATAAACTTTGAGAAGAGTAAAACGTGATCGGCAGAATTTGAACCAGTGCGGGCACATGATTTCTAGTCATGGGACTCATGCCCGATATCCAATCCGGCATGACCACAAAATTGTTTTGCTTTTGAGCGGAGCTGCAAGTCCTATCCGAGAAGAGGAGGAGTTGCCTGCTGCAGCGAACAAGAGCGGCGGCGGCTGCGATCGATGGCGCCGGTTGAGTCCTCCACCGATTTCCTGGCTGCGCTCCTCCGCCGTCGCCCGCGACTGCCGCTATGGCTGGATGTAAGCGACACACAAGCCCCACCCCCACCGAGCTCCTCTCTCTCTCGCACTCGCTCGCCGGCCCGCCGGTTTTCGTATGTGCTCTGACGCTCTCTCGCTCCCACCCCCCCTAGCTTCGACGAGTGGATCATAGGACCATGTTATGTCCATGTTATGGCTCACGCCATAGATCATAGGACCAAAGGACTTAACACAACCACTCCAATGAGTACTCACGCACAATACAAACACACAGAGTTCAATTTAAACCAATTCTAAAGGCAGATGACCATCTATAAGACAAAAACAGTTGAAGGCACGACGTCTCAAGAGCTCGACATGCGTCAACTAACTCCTGTTGGCGATCTTCATAGCGCTGTAATTGAGCCCACTAACGGAGCCAATAAGTCTTTTTGAACCGTCCCTGCAAAAAAGATTTAGGTCTACATTTATCAAACATTATCTCATTTTGGGTTATCCACAGTGACCAACATAGAGCCAATGTCGCGGTCAACAAACTGAAGTTATGACTGCTTCGTGTCCCCTTAGACAAATAATTAAATAAGTCATTAATATCTACTGGTTGAGAGATACCGAAAACCATATGTACAGCTGTCCATAGAAATCTGGCATAAGCACACCTATTGAACAGGTGATGTATTGTTTCTGAAAGGTTAAAAAAGAACAACTTTTAATTCCCCTCAGTTTCTTCTAGCCAAATTATCTTTGGTCAAAATAACTTCTTTTTTTAAATACCACATAAAACTTTAATCTTCATAGGTATTTTTGCACGCCAAATTTCTTGTGAGACTCGTATCCTATTATTGACTAGAAAAGCATATATTGGTCAAACAGTGAATATTCCTTTTGTGTCTAAAAGCCAAATGAAAATATCTCTTCCCTACTGTTGCAACAATTATATTCCAATCCCTCAAGTTGTTGCCCACCAATGATCTCCTAAATGAGACATTAAGTGGAGTTGATGACAACACCTGTGCCACGGTATCATGTTTCCTGCGCACAATATTGAAGAGACCCGGGAACTTGATTCAAAGAGAACTATCTCTGATCCAAATATCTTCCCAAAATCTTGTGTGAGCTCCGTCTTTGACATTAAACTTTCCTAGCTACAACACATGATCTTTTATATTCATTAATCCTTTCCAAAAATGTGAATATGTTGCTCTCTTTTGGACCTCACCAATAGTTTTATTTCTCAAATACTTATTTCTAGTTAATTGTTGCCATATACCATGTTCATTGCCCAATCTAACGAGCCATTTGCTTAGCAAACATTTGTTCTGGATATCTAGGTTGGTCACACCCAACCCGCCCTGCTCCTTTGGTTGACAGATAATGTCCCACTTCACTAAACGATATTTTTTCGTTTCTTGATCATTCTGCCAGAAGAACCTAGATCTAAAAAATTCTATTCTTTACAGTACCCCTTTAGGTACCTCATGACATCATAAACATCGGTAAGCGTGAAAGCACTGAGTTTATTAACACTAGGCATCCTCCGATAGAAAGCAATTTACCCTTCCATCCACTAAGTTTTTTTGAATCTTTCTTCTACCATTTTCTAGACTTTGTTACTTAGTTTTCAAAAGTGCATTGGGCTTCCCAAATAACGAAGAGGATAAGTTCCTAGCATACATCCAAAAAGTTTTGTGTATTGCTGTTCAGACTCTTTAGTGGCCAAAGCAAAAAAGTTCGCTTTTGTGAAAAAACATCTTTAGACCGGATAATTGTTCAAATACACAATGAATGAGTTTCATGTTTGTTGCCTTTTCAAAATCATGGTTCATAAAGATTAAAGCGTCATCCGCGTATTGGAGGATAGATAAACCATCTTCTACTAAATGTGGAACTACACCTTCAATTTGATCATCCTCTTTGGCTCTAGCAATCATTACCGCCAACATATCAATCACTAGGTTGAACAAGATTGGAGATAAAGGATCATCTTGTCTTAACCTTTTTTTTGTTTGAAAATAGTCTCCTAATTGGTCATTAACTTTGATTCCAACATTTCCCCTTGGGTAAGATTAATTATCCATTATTGCCATTTGTCTGAGAACCCTTTCATCCGTAGGGTTTGTTGTAGGAAGCTCCACCTAACTTTATCATATGTTTTCTCAAAATCAATCTTAAAAATAATGCCACTTTGTTTTTTTGTCTGGAGTTCATGAATTGTTTCATGTAAAATGACGGCTCCCCCATTATATTTCTGCCTGGTAGAAAAGCAGTTTGTGTTGGTCTAATTATTTTGTGTGCTATTTTAGACACTCTATTTGTAATTACTTTAGTAAAAATTTTGAAACTTACATTTAGTAAGCAAATGGGTCTATATTGTTGTATTTGTTTCACGTCATTCGCCTTTGGTAATAAAATCCAAAGTTGAGGCTCTGGATTGGTAGTGTCCCCGTATGAAAATCCTTAAACAGAACCATCAGGTCATCTTTTATTAGGAACCAAAAAATCTGATAAAACTCTAGGGGAAATCCATCAGGGCTGGAGTCTTATTGTGCTCCATCTGAAAGATCGCCTTCTTTACCTCAATTTGTGAGAATTTTTCTATTAATAACCCATCTTCCAGTGTAGTAACTGGAGGAATATCACTCATCATGGATTCATCTAAAGACATAGAGGTCTTTTCAGATGGACCAAAAAGATTCTTGTAATATTTAGTTATAATTTTTTTAAAAAACCTGCCTCACCACAGATTGTTCCTTCCTCATGTTCTAACCCGAAAATACGAGTTTTTCAATGTTTCCCATTTGCTATTAAATGATAATATTTTGTATTTGCATCTCCGTCTAATAATTTTTTTACCTTAGCTCTTTGGTACCACTTTAACTCTTCTTCTCTTAATAATTCAGCTAGGCGATTGTTTAGAACATGCTTCAAGTCTATTTCAAATGGTTCTAGATTTTGAAATTCAGCCTTCTTGTTCAACTCATCTAGCTCATCGAGAAGTTTTTTTCTGCTTTTCTATATGTGCCGCTTGTATTTTTTGCCCAACCCCTGAGGTACTGACGAAGCCTTCTAATTTTATCTTGCCATCTCTCTAATGGATTGGAGCCCTCTTCAATGTTTTCCTAGACCTCAGTCACCATCTCCTTGAAACCATCACGAATCAGCCATCCTAGCTCGAACTTGAACCGTAAATGTTGATTCGTAGACCGTTGTCCTGTGCTTAAAAGCAACGGAGTATGATCCGAGATCTCTCCAGAGAGTATTTGCACCGTAGTACAAGGATACTTGACCTCTAATTCAGTACACACCAATACTCTATCTAACTTTTCAAAAGTCCGCTTATCCAACTTATTGGCCTAGGTATATTGTCTGCCCGTTCATTCAATTTAAGTTAAATGCATCAATAATTGCATTAAACAAAAAAGGCCATCTGTCATTATAGTTGTCATTATTCTTTTCCCATGGTCCTCATAATATATTAAAGTCACCACCTATCAAAGTAGGTATGGTTTCTTTTGAACATAACTGTACCAATTATGTTAAGAAGCTCTCGTTAAATTCATCTTGAGCTGCCCCATACCGACACTAGATTCCAAATGAAACCATCTTCTTTATTTTTAATTTTAAAATGAACAAAGAAGTCTCCTTCTTCAATTTGTCCAATGTCAAACGTTAACAAATTGACCCTATGATATAGAAAAGCCAAAATTATGCAACAAAATACAAGCGTTTGTTTAGGAGAAGGATGGTCTATCAGCACACACAACTCTTAGATAAAACACCATACCATAGGTAATTTCTATTTATATTACAATTATATATAACTACAAATTATTTCACTTGCCTCATTGATAGTTGACTCGTGCACTGGTATCAATGTAGGGCATCACAAGAGTTATTATTTCTCTTTTTAAAAAAAGAAAAAGAAAAGAAAGAAATCATATTTATTTGTATATATGCTTCTTGTGGAATAGGTAATCGTGCCCGTGAGGGAAAGACTTGTCGTATGTTTATGCATTTACCTAGGCAGTCCACACACTCAGTCAAGTTTTTATATTCCACAGGTCTTGCATTCCAAAATCGCTCGGGCCCGGCCTGCGGATCGAAGACCTGCAACAGAACGTGGTCAGCCTTACAAACATGGTGGACGCCATGGAGGGGCAGATCGAGGAACTCAAAAGGCAGATCGAAGACCTCAAAAAGATGATGAAAACTAGGCATTAGAAGCTTCACAAGAAGTAATGTTTTAGGGAGCAACTCTTTGACAACAATGTGTTAGGGATCTGGGCTGCTAGCACATGTTATAATAACGAGAGTGTGTCTTAGTCCTGGTAATAGCTTGATGGGACAACTTGAGACTTCCATTACGTTGTTAGGGAGCTGAGACTTCTAGATCATACACATGTAGCACTATTAAAACTGTAACGTCGGCTACCATTGTCCTGTACATTAATTGCGTCATTACGTTGCTTTAAAAACCCTTACATTAGTAGTGAATAAGTATGTTGCAATCTAACATATGAAATTAGTATAACTGGTAAGCACTCAGCCTTAGGTTAATGCTATGGTATTTCTATGTTGGCTATGTTTCTCTATATATTCTTGTATTCACTTTGCAATATGACTAGAGAAAAAGGATATTTGAATTCATTAGCCTCAGATTTAATTGCCTTCTCAACAGACCTTGAACTTGGAGCGTAAGGAACACACATCAGCAGATCAAAGAACCAATATCGACAAAGAAGAACAAACTGAAATCATGACAACCATGGAACCATGTGAGCCATCCAGCCGAGCCATCAGATTCTGAAAGTCAGATCAGTTGCTTCGACATGGATGTCTAATACGGTTTGATGACAACCATGACAAGCATAAGAACAAGGCAGAATTAACATAGCTCCAGTGCCTCACAAGTTCAAGGTCATCACAGAACTTCATTAAATCATATGACAAGATATGTAATCATCATAGGCAACTAACATACATTACAAAATGAGCAAAAGGAAATCTCAGCCACTCAGGATTCTCAAAGTAATGCTTTTATAAATGTAACCAAGACATTGAACTTGCTAATAAATAAACAAAGTCTCAAACATAATACTATGTAATAAAACGACGATAGGTGATAATGACTAAGTGATAATACGACGACATGTGATATCGCCGGCATAGAAACCCTAATACTCTGCTCGTTGACGTCCCTGCCTTCACTGTCCTCGTCATCATCCTCCTCGGAGTGGCCCTCCTCGTACTCGGCCTCCTCCTTTGTGATGAGACGGTTGGCAACCTCCTCAGCATCGGCACGAACCATCGTGCGCCAATGCTCTTCGGTGTTGTCGACAGTGCTGATTCCCTGCTTCGCAGGGATGCTAGGATCAAATTCATCGATCCTACTCTGATAAGAGGCCAGGAGATACTCTGCAGTGTCCATGCGGATCTTCTTCAGGTGGCCTGAGAGTTTTTCCATGATATTGGCGATTTTGTCAAATCGATAGACGAAACTACTCACCTTTTCATCCTAAGGCTACTGAACGGTATCCAGACCGGTATCAGCTAACACCCCCTGATCTTATGGAAAGCCGAAGACATGACTTCAATAGCCCATGAGTTTCTATCTGCAAAGGGAGCATTTAAATCAACGTTGCCCCCTCGCCTTCCACGAGCACGGTGTCGGCCCCCTCGTCGACCACGGGCACGGCGTCGGGCCCCTCTTCTGCGAGGACGTCGTCGTCCCCCACGCGTGCGCGTTTCATGAAGGGCTCACCCTTCACTATGGCGGTGGCTAAGAGTTGATCTGAAGGGAGGGTCGAAGTGGAGATGGAGGTAGGTTTGAATGAAGAAGAAAACCGCAACTAGGTTTCTTTTTTTCCTATAGTGGCGCAATGGGGATGGCGTTTCATTTATAGAGATAGATAGATACTCCCCGTCCCTAGAGTATCTGCCGCACGTTGGCGCAACTAAAAAATCAAATAGGCCCATCGTTTTCACATCCACCACGCGTTCTCGTAAAACGCAACGGCCGACGCGCACTCATTCCTCATTCCATGCAACCGCACAATTTCCTTTTGCCATGCGCAATATTCCCTCCATTACGGCGCATGCGGAGCCAGAGCGAGCCAAACACATTTTAGCAGAAGGAAACTGAAGGACCGGATTTGTGACGGAACGACCCTAATCCTATGGCCCACGTGTCCCTGTCAACCTCTGACAGCCGAACCCATGTTCCATGTGATTAAGACCTGTTCGCCACCGGGCTACATCAGTGCCCAAATGTCCGCAGGATCATCTCATCTTTCGGTTACAGCATTTCACACTTTCACAAATATCAGAGATAACAGAGCAGAAGACTTAAATAACATTAGTTTTACAAACCGAGGTTTCAAATGAGGTAAGGAGTACGGTTATTACAAACCATTGTTCGGGTGATTCAAAGTAGACAACGTAGCGGAAACATTAACATAACGATACATGTAATACCCAGCCCGAGGGTGCAAGTTTACTCATCGGCCTCATCGGCCTCTTCCTGGAGGAAGGTCACGCAACAGGGTGCGAGACATATCGGGGTTTCAGGCATACCTGCAACATGGGTAACAAACCCTGAGTACTGGGGTACTCAACAAGACTTACCCGACTAAAGAAAAAGGGAGAAGACTCAGGAATGAGAGGCTTAGGGTAGTCAAGGTAAGGCTTAAGCAAGATCAAGTATTTTGCAGAAAAGCATTTTTGTAAACCTTATTTTATTTTTGAAAGATTCAGTATTTCTCAATTCTTCATCATTCATGATTCATTTTACATTTCAAAAACATTCCTAGTTGAGAACCACTCTCCGTTGACAGTCAGTGGACCAAGTCTCCATAACCGAGGAGCAACGTTAATCCGGATAAATAATACTCAGCTGAGGATCCCTATCCACACTGCATATGTAGCACCCAAGCTTGCATATGCCAACTCGTCTACCACGATTCCTCCAAGATTGGGCCCAGTCCTACGCCACCCGGAAGTACAGTACACCACTCCAATCCGGGACTTTAACCCACGTGGGTACATGCTACTTCCGCCATCTCTCCACTCCCAGTGCGCGGTTGTCGGTCCAATAAAGGATTCCTCGGAGCCAGAGCTTTCCGTAGTATGTGAATAGTTACAAGTCTTGACCAGCAGGCCCCCATACGGATGGTCCCTAATTTTCCAGCCAGAACTATACCTTGGTTATATCTCACCCAAGCGTAATAGTCCTGTCAGTTTTTCAACCATGTCCCGGTCGGTGTCAACTGTTGAGTCCCGGACTACAACATGACGACACCGTACGCTCGGACAACCTCTCCACGCTACTGACTAGGTACGGATCAGGTAACTAGCCAGTAGACGGGAGTAAAGCCAAATTCCCACAAATATTCTTAAAGTGATCACACTTTTGAAATTGGCATTTTTATTGCAAATCTATTGAATAGCATTGCTAAGCATTTTGCAAATAGTTTTGAAACAAGGGTATGTGTATCTTTTGGTGGGGGTAGATAATGCAAGTAATAGGTCATCACACAACTCCTATTACCTAATGCAATAGTTTAACTCAAAACATTTAAAGAAAACATTTATAAAAGCAAGGAGGGGTTAAATGCACCGGGGCTTGCCTTGGATGGCAAAAAGAGCAGACTCGGGGTAGGTATAGGCGTCGGAGCTCGGGGTCGCCTCGGGAGTTGGTTCGTCAACAGCGGCCTCGACTCTGGTACCTTCTTCGTCAACTATACGGATGCAATGATGAATGCTCATGAGAATGATGATATGGACTTATGGTGCAAGACAATACCACTGATTCTAGATTACTCTTAAACAAGGCATAATCGAAATCTAGGTTGAGCATAAAAGGTAACCATTTCTTCCTTAAGCAATGTTAATTAAAGCTAGGCCTTATTATGATTATCCTAAGCATCAACCAATCATAGCATCACAACCATCATAGACCAAAGGGTAGGGGTCTATGAACATCAATCAATCCAAAGATCACATCATCAAACACTTATTACCAACCCTAATCACTTTTTCTATTTTCCTAAATTAATTAAAAAGGTCATTTTATGAAGTTGCTCCAAAAATTACCAAATTAATCACATAAGTTAATTATGGCATAAATAGATGTCAAAACAAATTTCATAATTTTTGGAGGTCATTAAGGTGCTCAAATAATTCCAGACATTAAATTAAGAAAAGGCACTACTCAACTATTTAAATAAATGCTCAAAAATCAATTTGCTCCAAATGACTTCAAAATTTTACCAGAGGTTCAGCATGTCATAACAAGGTCACAAAAATTTATCTCAAGATTTTTGGAGTTAAAGATCACTCTCCAAAAATACCAAAACCTCCATTTTTCAATTAAAAGGGGAATTTTACATTTTCAAATCTTTGCACAAAACTCAAGTTTCATATTTTTATAAAATACTCCAGAGCATAAGGAGTCTACCACAAAAATTTCAGAATTTTTGAATGCACACAGAAAATCATACAAAAAAGAGAAAACAGAACACTATTCACATCTCTCAGAAAAAGAGAAAAGCACTGTGCTCCTTCTAGGCCGGGCTCGGCGAATCGCGGGGGCTCGGGCGAATCGCGCGGGGCTCGGTCGAGACGGGCTCGGTTGAGACGGGCTCGGTCGAGACGGAAGCGACAGCTTCGTCCGAGGCCTGGCCCGGAGGCTCGGGCGAGACGGAGAAGTAAGCCTCCGTTCGAGGCCTGACTCGGGCGAAGCGGAGAGCATGCGCTCGCCGAGGCTTGGGCTCGGGCGAAGCGGAAAAACAAGCCTCCGTCCGAGGCCTGACTCGGGCGAAGCGGAGAGCATGCGCTCGCCGAGGCTTGGGCTCGGGCGAAGCGGAGTGGAAGCAGAGGCCGGAGGCTTCGGATGCTTACCACGGGTCGGAGGCAGGGCTCGAGGGTGAGGCTCGACTCGTGCTCGAGGGTGAGGCTCGACTCATGCTCGAGGGTGAGGCTCGACTCGTGCTCGAGGGTGAGGCTCGAGGAAGAGACGACCGCGGCGGCGCTCCGGCGATCCGGCGGTCCTGCGCAACACACGAGACCGCAAGGGCCGGGTTAGAGTCGCGCGGAGCCAAGGAAGCTGACACAGGGGTCAGGGGAAGGTATCCGTGACCGGAGAGGGAGTATTTGACGAACCCGAGATCACCGGTGTTCCGTCGGAGTTTGGGAAGATGAGGTTACGCCGGGCGATTGGAGGTGGGGAAGGTGAAATTGAGAGGTGGGAAAGCTTCACGAGCTCAAGGCGGAGCTTTCGGGCTAGATGGTGGAGCGGCGGAGTGTCTGGAGTGGGCTGGCCACGGTGGCGGAGGTGAGTGAGGAGCTCGGGGCTCCGGCGGGCTTATATAGCCGCGGCCAGGGCCGGTAAAGAGCACGGGGTGGGGTGGATAAGCTCGGCGAGAGCGTGCGCACTCGATTGCGCTCTGGCGGGAAGGACGGCGTGCGTGCAGGGGCCGGGTGTGCGTTCACCGGCGACGGCCACGCGGCGGCGACGCGCGGGAAACAGTGGGGGACGGGGCGGAGGTCAACTGGCGCACGTGCGGCGGCGGCATGATGGCGCGGACGCAGGCGGCTGGTCGGGGACAGACGAGCGGCTGCCAAACGCGTGGCGCGCGCAGCGCCGGAGGCTCGGCCACGGCCGGGGCCCTCCCCCTACGCGAGGAAGATGAACAGGGCTAGGGTTTAGGGTTTGACTTTTGGCTGGTTTCTGTATTTTGCAAATTACTCTCAAAAATTGAACTGTGCGACAAAAACTCAAAACACCAAAGTTGTTCAGAAAAATGAGATCTACAACTTTGTCAATATGAACATTTTCAAATTCCAAATAGTTTCTGAACCATATACAAAAACAGAAAAGGGAACATTTTTCAAATTTGATTCAAATCAAAATTACTTTGGATTTCAAACTGAAACTTGAAAATCTTTATATATGAAAGTTGTTCCATTTGTCAAAACCTACAACTTTGCTAATATACATTTTTTCTGAAACTCAATAGTTTTTGAATAAATTTTTAAAACTGAAAAGAGGACAAAAACTGGAATTTGAATGAATTTGAAATTACTTCAAATTTTATATAGAAACATGGAAATCTGTAAATACCAAAGTTGTTCCTCTAGGTCAGATTCACAACTTTGCTTTTTGAACCAACTCAAAATTTTGAATTATGAAAAAGTTATCAAAAAGGGAATAAATCCAGGATTTGGGAATTTAGGGTTTTGCAAAAGGACAACCAAATCAAATCTGATTTTTGAACTTTGATCAAAGCAACAAACATCAGGGCACTAAATTTGAACCAGAATTACATAGAACTAGGCACAGAGGTGAAATTACCATTTTTGCCCTTAGAGGAAGAATTGGGCTTTTAGGGTTTTTGAAAAGGGACTAAAGCATAGCAATTAAGCAATCCAAATGCATCACAAAATGATTAATGCTTAAGATGATGACATGTCAAGTTAATTACATTAGTAACACCAGGGGTGTTACAACCCTCCCTCCTAAAAGAAATCTCGCCCCGAGATTCCGCGTCGTTTAAAGAACAAAAGAGGAAACTCACACCTATAGAGATTCGAGGAAGTCCGGATAGTTCTTTGCCAAGAAATCTTCAGATTCCCAAGTGGCTTCTTCTTCAGAGTGCTGGTTCCACTGGATCTTATACCATCTTGTGGTGGTTCTTCGGGTAACACGATCCTTGTGATCCAACACACGGACAGGATATTCCGAGTATGACAGATCAGGTTCTAGCTCAACACCTTCAACTTCAACCACATGTTCAGGTACTCGGAGACACTTCTTGAGTTGGGAGACATGAAACACATTATGAACTGCTGAAAGATGATCGGGCAAACTTAGCTTGTAAGCTACCTTGCCACAATGATCCAGAATCTCAAATGGACCAATGTAGCGGGGTGCTAGCTTTCCTTTGACTCCAAAACGAGTGACTCCTTTGGTGGGTGAGACCTTCAGGTACACATAATCCCCGATCTCGAACTACAGAGGTCGACGTCTCTTATCGGCATAACTCTTCTGTCGAGACTGCGCAATCTTCATATTTTCTTGGATCTGTTTGACTTTTTCTTCCATATCCTTTACTAGGTCAACTCCAAAGAATTCCCTTTCTCCGGGTTCAGACCAACTGAGAGGTGTACGACAACGACGACCGTATAGTGCTTCAAAGGGTGCCATTTTGATGCTCTCTTGATAACTGTTATTATAAGAGAATTCTGCCAAGGGCAAACACTGATCCCAAGTATCTGCGAAGGTAAGCACACAGGCTCTTAACATATCTTCTAACACTTGGTTGACTCTCTCAGTCTGTCCATCAGTCTGCGGATGATAAGCCGTGCTATACAATAGCTTGGTTCCAAGTGAGGCATGGAACGCTTTCCAAAACTTGGCGACAAATTGAGTACCACGATCTGAGATGATGGTCTTGGGTATGCCGTGGAGTTTTACTATGTTGTTCTTGTACAAGGTGGCATAAGTTGGGGCGGTATAACTTGTTTTGACCGGTAGGAAGTGAGCTTGCTTCGTGAGACGGTCCACTATCACCCAAATGGAATCGAATCCCTTTTGAGTCTTGGGTAACCCATTGATAAAATCCATACTGATATCCTCCCATTTCCAACCAGGTACTGACAAAGGTTGCAGCTCTCCTCCGGACTTCATATGCACAGCTTTGACTTTCTGGCAGGTATCGCACTGAGCGACATATCGGGCGATCTCAATCTTCATCTTTGTCCACCAGAATTTCTGCTTCAAGTCTTGGTACATCTTGTTGCTGCCAGGATGGATGGCAAATCTGGTTGAGTGTGCTTCATCAAGGATTATCTGTCTCAGCTCAGGTACCTTGGGAACTACCAGACGGTTCTTGAACCATACCACTCCTTCATCATCAATCCTGAAACAGTCGGCTTTTCCAGCTCGAACCTTTTCGCTGATGTGCTTGATTCCGGGGTTATCTTTCTGTGCAGCTATGATCTGTTCTCTGATAGAGGTTTCTACTCTGACATTGCCTAGACTTCCTTGTGGAACCATTTCAATACCCAGCTTCTCTAGTTCATAGCATAGGGAAGATTCATAGGATTTCATAACCAGGCAGTTACAGTATGACTTGCGACTGAGTGCATCGGCGACCACATTCGCCTTACCCGGATGGTAATGCACTTCGATATCATAGTCCTTGATTAACTCAAGCCATCTTCGCTGCCTCATGTTCAGCTCTTCTTGAGTGAAGATATACTTCAGGCTCTTGTGATCTGTGTACACATTGCAGGTACTGCCCAACAGATAATGACGCCATATCTTCAAGGCATGAACCACTGCTGCTAACTCAAGATCATGAGTTGGATAATTTTCCTCATGTCGCTTAAGCTGCCGCGAGGCATAAGCGATCACTCTTCCTTCTTGCATCAACACGCAACCCAAACCAGTACCAGATGCATCACAGTAGACATCAAAGGGCTTCTCGACGTTCGGCTGAGCTAGCACTGGTGATGTGGTTAACAACTTCTTCAAAGTCTAAAAAGCCTGTTCACAAGCTGGTGACCAAAAGAACTTCACAGAATTCTTCAGCAACTCGGTGATAGGCTTGGCGATTCTGGAGAAATCTGGGATGAATCGACGATAATATCCAGCCATTCCCATAAAACTGCGGACCTTGTGAACAGAGGTAGGTGGCTTCCAATCCAGGATATCTGACACTTTTCCGGGGTCCACTGAGACACCTTCTGCGGACAGGACATGACCAAGAAACTGTATCTGATCCAACCAGAATTCACACTTACTGAACTTAGCATAGAGCTGATGGTCTCTGAGACGGGATAAAATGATACGAAGATGCTCGGCATGCTGTTCAGGGGTTTTTGAGTAGACAAGGATGTCGTCAATGAACACGACCATGAATTTATCAAGCTCTGGCATGAACACGGAGTTCATGAGGTACATGAAATGAGCGGGTGCATTGGTCAATCCGAAAGACATGACCAAATACTCATATAGGCCGTATCTGGTGGTGAAAGCTGTTTTAGGAATATCTTCAGGACGAATCTTTATTTGGTGGTAACCAGATCTGAGGTCAATCTTAGAGAAGACCTTGGCCCCAGCTAACTGGTCAAACAGAAGATCGATGCGAGGCAAGGGGTATTTGTTTTTGATGGTGACTTCGTTGAGTGGGCGATAATCAACGCAAAGTCTGAGACTCTTGTCTTTCTTCTTTACAAAGATTGCAGGACAGCCCCAAGGAGACGAGCTTGGGCGGATATAGCCCTTGTCCAACAATTCTTGTAACTGGATTTTTAACTCTGCCAACTCTTTGGGAGGCATTCGATAAGCTCTGCGGGATATAGGAGCAGTCCCGGGCTTTAGCTCTATGACAAACTCAACATCACGGTCAGGAGGTAGACCAGGTAAGTCTTCAGGAAAGACATCAGGGAACTCACAGACTACAGGGATGTCTCGAATCCCTTGATCATAGGTAGCATTTAGCTGTGTAGTGGCTGGTTTTGAAGGCATAGGAAGTTGGAGAAGGAGTTTCGAGGTACTGTTAGGAATATCCACTCTCACAACTCTATTCAAGATGTCGATCATGGCTTTATACTGACACATCCAATTCATGCCTAGGATGACATCTATCTCCTGATCTTTCAACACTATCATGGTGGTAGGGAACACATGATTTCCCAACATCACTGGTATACTGCGAACCACCTCTTTGGTGTCTATACGCCCTCCAGGCGATAAAATGCAAAAACTTTCTTTCAACTCCCCAATTGATATGTCATGCTTAGAGACGAAGGTACGACTGATGAAAGAATGCGATGCACCAGAATCAAACAACACAACTGCAGGATGATTGGCAACGGGAAACCTACCGATCATGACGGGCTCCCCTTCTGGAATATCGCTGACAGTGGTGTAGTAGACTTGCCCGTGCTTCTTGACGAACTTGCCCTTCTGCACTTGCTGCTGTGGAGCACGGTGTTGCTGCTGCTGTGGTCCTCCAGGACCCTTCTGAAAGTTCTGAGTAGGCTTCTTGGGCTTTGGGCACTCACGAGACCAGTGGCCAAGTTGACCACAGTTGTAGCAGGGATGGTTATAGGCGGTTTGTGGGGTGGTGATACGAACACCTGGGGCGTTCGGCTGAGTGGCACTTTGTTGGTTGGCGTTGTGGGTGGTAGCCGCGGTACGGACAACCACTTGCTGGTGAGGGTAAGGTGGACGGTTGTGGTGGTGACTAGGATGATATATGACCCTCTGGCGCTTGTGATTGCCAGAGTGGCTGCTAGATCCTGCTTTCTTCTTCCTATTCTCCTCTTGGTACTGACGGTTACTCTCTTCAAAAGCAACTGCCCCGGTCAACAGCCTCATGATAAGAACCGGTCAGGTTGTTGGACATGCTTCTGCGAATCTTAGGGTGCAATCCCCTAAGGAAACAATCTCTCTTCTTCTCATCCGTGTTGACATATTCTGCTGCATACTGACTCAGATGGTTGAATTGACCCACATACTGCATCACTGTGGAGTCCTTCTGCTGCAGGGCTAGAAACTGATCAAGCTTCATCTTCATCAGACCTGATGGGATGTGGTGTGCACGGAAAGCGGTGCGGAACTCTTCCCAGGTCAACTCGTGACCTTCAGGCTGGGCAGCCAAGAGGTTGGCATACCAAGCACTTGCTGGGCCACGAAGCTGCTGCGAAGCAAACCGGGGCTTCTGGATTTCAGTGCATCGGATGAGACCAAACTTCTGCTCCATGGTGCAGAGCCAATCATCAGCTTCGAGGGGTTCATCGGCTCTGGTGAAAACCGGTGGACGGGTTTCAGTGAAATCCACATAGGTGGTCTCTTGGTTGTGACGACCACGGTGACCAACATTCTGCTGTCCTTGATTCTGAGCCATCAGATTGGCAGCGGCGGCCAAGGCTGCAATGGCATCTGCTAGGGTAGCTGGTACAGGTGGAGGGTTTGGGATGTTGGCATCATCAGAACCTCCAGCTCCGGTACGGGTGTTCACAGGCATCTGTATAAGCAACTCGGAACTCAGCATATATGGACAAAGGTTCTGAAACGACCGATTGATAACTTCACTGATACAAAGATAGCTGACTTGATAAAGATGACAACAGACTGATAAGGGGAAAAGGTACGAAAAGAAAGATACATGCCAGACTTGGCAACAGACAGACTAACGCCCCCAAACCTAGTCTAAGGTTTTAGGTAAGCAGATGGTACAGACACAAGGAGTCTAGTCGTCATCGATGAAGATCAACTCTTCGTCATCATCATCATCCTCGATGATAAGCTCAGGCTCTTCCTCCTCATCTTCATCTTCAACGTGGACATCTTCAGCAGGTTCCACTTCCTCATCCTGATCGGGCTCGTGTTCCACTTCAGGTTCCTCCACGACTCCGTCTTCGGGGTCCTCAGCAACTGGTGGAATCACGGGGTGAAGCTGGTTGTGCAGCTGGTGTACTTCCTCATGAAGCATATCATTGAACTGCTCGATCTGGGCGGTGTACTGCTGCAGTCCATGGAGCTGGGCTCTGGTGACATCCTCTCGGATCCATGTTGCATCACGCTGCTGGATAGCGCGAACAACATTCTGGTTAGCTTCCTCAAGAGCGGCTCGTGCCTCGTAGAACTCCAGGCGGGAAAGGTAGAAGTCATGCTCCATGTTCTCTATCTCAGCCTTCAGATTCTTGATTTCCTCCTTCAGGTTCTTGCGGGTGCGGCGGGGAAAACGACGACCATTGGAGGATTCTCCAGTCTCTTCTCCGGTGCGTGGCGCCAGCTGGTGACGCGGCACACCGTTCGGTCCAGTCGACTTGCGGGCGGTCAGCTTGATGCGAGCCATATCTGGACAAGAGGTTATAGATGAGAAAGGCTAGCAAGAAAAGGTATAGGTACACTATCCCAACGAACTCATTTATTTACTTAAGTGAATATGACATGATGCATGAATCGTTCCTACGGAACAAGGCAATGCAATACTTAACATATATATAGGGCTTAAAACATGTTGTTCCACTAGCTAGTGTTGCCATATGAGAGACAAGATGAGAGAAGCAATTTGGACTCAAAATAGTCAAGTTTAAATTTTGTTTGGACTCAAAAGAACTTTTGAAGTTTTCGCAAAAGAAACACTGCAACGTTAAAGTGAGATGCTCTGATACCACTCTGTGACGGAACGACCCTAATCCTATGGCCCACGTGTCCCTGTCAACCTCTGACAGCCGAACCCATGTTCCATGTGATTAAGACCTGTTCGCCACCGGGCTACATCAGTGCCCAAATGTCCGCAGGATCATCTCATCTTTCGGTTACAGCATTTCACACTTTCACAAATATCAGAGATAACAGAGCGGAAGACTTAAATAACATTAGTTTTACAAACCGAGGTTTCAAATGAGGTAAGGAGTACGGTTATTACAAACCATTGTTCGGGTGATTCAAAGTAGACAACGTAGCGGAAACATTAACATAACGATACATGTAATACCCAGCCCGAGGGTGCATGTTTACTCATCGGCCTCATCGGCCTCTTCCTGGAGGAAGGTCACGCAACAGGGTGCGAGACATATCGGGGTTTCAGGCATACCTGCAACATGGGTAACAAACCCTGAGTACTGGGGTACTCAACAAGACTTACCCGACTAAAGAAAAAGGGAGAAGACTCAGGAATGAGAGGCTTAGGGTAGTCAAGGTAAGGCTTAAGCAAGATCAAGTATTTTGCAGAAAAGCATTTTTGTAAACCTTATTTTATTTTTGAAAGATTCAGTATTTCTCAATTCTTCATCATTCATGATTCATTTTACATTTCAAAAACATTCCTAGTTGAGAACCACTCTCCGTTGACAGTCAGTGGACCAAGTCTCCATAACCGAGGAGCAACGTTAATCTGAATAAATAATACTCAGCTGAGGATCCCTATCCACACTGCATATGTAGCACCCAAGCTTGCATATGCCAACTCGTCTACCACGATTCCTCCAAGATTGGGCCCGGTCCTACGCCACCCGGAAGTACAGTACACCACTCCAATCCGGGACTTTAACCCACGTTGGTACATGCTACTTCCGCCATCTCTCCACTCCCAGTGCGCGGTTGTCGGTCCAATAAAGGATTCCTCGGAGCCAGAGCTTTCCGTAGTATGTGAATAGTTACAAGTCTTGACCAGCAGGCCCCCATACGGATGGTCCCTAATTTTCCAGCCAGAACTATACCTTGGTTATATCTCACCCAAGCGTAATAGTCGTGTCAGTTTTTCAACCATGTCCCGGTCGGTGTCAACTGTTGAGTCCCGGACTACAACATGACGGCACCGTACGCTCGGACAACCTCTCCACGCTACTGACTAGGTACGGATCAGGTAACTAGCCAGTAGACGGGAGTAAAGCCAAATTGCCACAAATATTCTTAAAGTGATCACACTTTTGAAATTGGCATTTTTATTGCAAATCTATTGAATAGCATTGCTAAGCATTTTGCAAATAGTTTTGAAACAAGGGTATGTGTATCTTTTGGTGGGGGTAGATAATGCAAGTAATAGGTCATCACACAACTCCTATTACCTAATGCAATAGTTTAACTCAAAACATTTAAAGAAAACATTTATAAAAGCAAGGAGGGGTTAAATGCACCGGGGCTTGCCTTGGATGGCAAAAAGAGCAGACTCGGGGTAGGTATAGGCGTCGGAGCTCGGGGTCGCCTCGGGAGTTGGTTCGTCAACAGCGGCCTCGACTCTGGTACCTTCTTCGTCAACTATACGGATGCAATGATGAATGCTCATGAGAATGATGATATGGACTTATGGTGCAAGACAATACCACTGATTCTAGATTACTCTTAAACAAGGCATAATCGAAATCTAGGTTGAGCATAAAAGGTAACCATTTCTTCCTTAAGCAATGTTAATTAAAGCTAGGCCTTATTATGATTATCCTAAGCATCAACCAATCATAGCATCACAACCATCATAGACCAAAGGGTAGGGGTCTATGAACATCAATCAATCCAAAGATCACATCATCAAACACTTATTACCAACCCTAATCACTTTTTCTATTTTCCTAAATTAATTAAAAAGGTCATTTTATGAAGTTGCTCCAAAAATTACCAAATTAATCACATAAGTTAACTATGGCATAAATAGATGTCAAAACAAATTTCATAATTTTTGGAGGTCATTAAGGTGCTCAAATAATTCCAGACATTAAATTAAGAAAAGGCACTACTCAACTATTTAAATAAATGCTCAAAAATCAATTTGCTCCAAATGACTTCAAAATTTTACCAGAGGTTCAGCATGTCATAACAAGGTCACAAAAATTTATCTCAAGATTTTTGGAGTTAAAGATCACTCTCCAAAAATACCAAAACCTCCATTTTTCAATTAAAAGGGGAATTTTACATTTTCAAATCTTTGCACAAAACTCAAGTTTCATATTTTTATAAAATACTCCAGAGCATAAGGAGTCTACCACAAAAATTTCAGAATTTTTGGATGCTCACAGAAAATCATACAAAAAAGTGAAAACAGAACACTATTCACATCTCTCAGAAAAAGAGAAAAGCACTGTGCTCCTTCTAGGCCGGGCTCGGCGAATCGCGGGGGCTCGGGCGAATCGCGCGGGGCTCGGGCGAATCGCGCGGGGCTCGGTCGAGACGGGCTCGGTCGAGACGGGCTCGGTTGAGACGGGCTCGGTCGAGACGGAAGCGACAGCTTCGTCCGAGGCCTGGCCCGGAGGCTCGGGCGAGACGGAGAAGTAAGCCTCCGTTCGAGGCCTGACTCGGGCGAAGCGGAGAGCATGCGCTCGCCGAGGCTTGGGCTCGGGCGAAGCGGAAAAACAAGCCTCTGCGGATACATGGGTGTATGCCGAGTCTCTGTGTGATGAGTGATTGTCAACGGAGATGATGCGCATGTTCTTTGGCTTGTGTTGTGCAGGTGTCGAGCACGGAGACAGTGGTCGATGGCGGGTGAAGGTCAAGTTGCGACGTGCCGTGCCGACGGACCGGGCGCGATGAAGGATGGGCGTGCCGTGCGGCGGACGTGCCATGCCGATGTATCGGACGCTGAAGGGCGGACGTGGACTTGGACTGATGGACTGGAGGCCGGAGGATCAGCTGTGGTGGCTGGCAGCCTGCGACAGCGACAAGCGGAGAAGTGCGATCATGTCGGTGGAAGGGGTGCACAGGCGGTGCATCCCCTCTACAACGCCGGTTTGTTGGTAGAGCCCGGGAAAAACCAACGGTGGACGGTTTCCAGGTTTGGGCCTCAAAACCTGGGTGGTGGGTTTCCAGGTTGAGCCACAAAACCTGGGCGCGACGGTTTCCAGGTTGAGCCTCAAAACCTGGGCGTGGGCCGGTTTCCGAGTTTGGGCCTCAAAACTCGGGCGCTGCGGGTTTCCGAGTTTGGGCCACAAAACTCGGGCTGGAGGCTGGTTTCCCGGTTTGGGCCTCAAAACCGGGGGCTGATGGAAAAGGCTGGTTTCCCGGTTTGGGCCACAAAACCGGGGGTGCAGAGCGAGGGCGGCACGTGGCGGCGATCTGAAGGTTGCGTGGAGGCGACGCGGAAGACCGTGCGGGCGTGGCCGTCGGATCTACCTACCACCAGCGGGTGGACTAGAATAGCCTTAGGGTTAGGCTGGTCCGCTCTGTAAATACAGTAGGGAGGGGTAGAGTAGGAAATAGGCTTAGGCTAGGTTAGTATAAGTAGTCTAGGGGAGACACCCTCCTCCCCATCTCAGTTAGCGCAGTCATTTGCTTCCTAGCACCTAGGGTTTCCTGCTCTCCCATCCCCTGCTCTAGCTAGTTGAGATCCGCAGAGAGACTCCACTCTGTGTACTGTTGATTTGAGGAAGTGAGGCCGTATCCTCACCTTGGAGCACAGATCGATGGCTTGATTTGCGTCCTTAATTCGAGTTCGTGGCAGTGATTCGCGTTTTCTCTGTGTTCTTCGCGGAATCCTTTTTCTCCACGATTTTCCCGTCGCTTGATCTCTTTGCTCGGTTCATCTTTTGCAAATCCGTTTGAACTAAGTTGTTCTAGATCGTGAGGCACTTCTTTCCACCAAAGGAATCATCCTCTAACCTCACGGTCTAGGAGATCAATCGATTTTTTGTTTTGGATCAAGTTTTCTCCTTTCCCCCGAAATTCTTCGATTCACCGATTTGGAGATAGGTTCGAGGCATGATCTCTTAGGGATAGCTCACTATACTCCTTGTGACTCATCTCACCAAGTTTGATCCCTGGAGGATTTGTTTCGGGTGAGTTCTAGTCGATTTGGTGAACGAACAACAGAGTTTCGGGGTGACCGGACGCAGTCCACGAAGTGACCGGACGCGTCCGGTGGTTGAAGGTTTGCTGAGCTCGGTTTTTGTTTTGATCGGACGCACTCTGACCGGACGCTCTGTACAAACGACCGGACGCTCCCTTCAGTGAGTCCGGTCAGAAACAGAGAGGTTCCAAACCGGTTTTTCAGCGACCGGACGCGTCCGGTGTCAAGCGACCGGACGCTCTGGTGGGTCCGGTTAGTTCGTAAACCTGACCGGACGCTACCGACCGAACGCTGACCGGACGCGAAGGGTACACTGTTCATCGCGTTTGTTTTGACCTGACCGGACGCTGGGTGAACGACCGGACGCTAGAGCTCAGTGTGTCCGGTCGAACACAGAGAGTTCCCAGAACGCGTTTTGAGTGACCGGACGTGTCCGGTCCTCCCTGACCGGACGCAGGCCAGAGTCCGGTCACTGCAGTTTTGCGCGTTTTCGTTCGCGGTTCGTTCGTTCTTGATCGGATTCGAGTTCCGTCTTTTGGGTTGGCTTTCTAGGGTTGTCTAGTGTCCCGCTGTGCTTCTAGGAAGCATCCACCCTACATCTAGGGTCGTGGACATTAGCAAGCTCTAGGTTTCGCTTTTGGGGTTGATTTTGGGACAGTGGCATCTAGTTTCCGTAAGGAAATTTTGAAGCTCCCATTCACCCCCCCCTCTGGTCGCTTTCGGGTAGCTCCTCGGTCCTTCAATTGGTATCGGAGCAGGTTAAGGATCTTCCACCTTAGCCGGTTCCAGATCCACCGAAGGCGACATGGATCGCGGCGTGGGCAAACCGCCGTTTTTCGATGGGACGAACTACGCGTATTGGAAGATACGTATGTCGGCCTATCTGCAGAGTTTGGGCGCTTCCATCTGGGATATTTGCAACTCCCCTGATTACGTGGTCTTGGCTGCTTGTGTGACTCAGCAGCAGATCGATGAGCACGATGCCAATAGCCGAGCCCGTAATGCTCTTTTCTCTTGTTTGAGCATGGGTGAGTTTGATCGTGTTTCTCACCTCTCTACGGCTCGGGAGATCTGGGACACCCTCATGCGTTTTCATGAGGGCACCTCTCAAGTCAAAACCCGACTCTACGAGTCGTTCAAGCGAGAGTATGAGAACTTTAGACATCAACCTGGCGAGAGCATAGAAAGTTTATTCGCTCGCTTTCAGGTGATTGTCAACAGGATGAGGGCTAACAGAGAGCAGTTGCCATTTGACGATCATGAGCGTGCTTTGAAGCTTTTGCACACTCTTGACCGTTCGGTGTGGGACTCCAAGGTTCAGGCAATCATCGAATCGCCGAACTATGAGACCCTCACCTGCGACGAGCTCTTCAGTAAGCTCAAGTCCAGTGAGATTGATGCTATGGCGAGGGCTTCTTTGAAATCCTTCTCGCCCGTCCATGGCTTTGGTTTCCGGCTCTTCCTCTAACCCCTCAGCTGGCTTTGCGCCTTCTTCTCTCTTTTCTGTGACAGAGGACCAGCTGGAGTCTTTGGGAGACGACGAGTTGGCTTTGCTTGCCAACCGGTTCTCGCGGTTCCACAACAACCGCATGAACCGTCGTCGAGGAGGAGGACGCACGGGATGCTACGAGTGCGGCGACCCCGACCACTTCATCGCCAACTGCCCCAAGAAGAACAAGCACTTGGGCAAGGGCAAACATGGGCGCAAGCGCGACTCCAAATACAAGGAGAAGCACGTCCCCCCAAGGCACAAGAAACGGGGCGGCTTCGACAAAGAGTACATCAAGAAGAAGTACTTGGAGAAGCAGCAAGCTGAGCAGCGCGCGTTCTTCGCCACGCTCAGCGACGTCGACGGCTCGGATGACGACTCCGCCAGCTCGAGCGATGACGAGTCCGAGAAGAAGAAGAGGATCGAGGACAAGCTGAACGGCCTCTGCTTCTTCGCCGACGACGACGGCTTCTGCACCATGGCGCTGGGCGATGAGGTCGACGGCGAGCCGGAGCGTACCCCTCGGAACGACGACGACGACGACACCTCCCAGGTATCTCTCACCTACGACGAGCTTTCCTCCGAGGTTGAGAAGTTGACTGCTGCCCTCCTTAGCCAAGATAAGTTGCTTAGGCGTGCCGCTAGAGAGCGCAAGGAGTTTAGGCAGAAGTGGGAGGACACGGTGAAGGAGCTTGAGTTCGCTCGGTCCACCGTGGTAGTGTCGGAGGAGGCGGAGTGCGAGTCGTGCACCGCGCACATGACTGACCTTCTCACTCTGAGAGGTAAGTATGCTGCGTTGGTTGGAGAGGTGGATGAGCTCCGTGCTAGGCCGCAACTGTTAGGTGCGTGCAAGACTTGTCCTGTCTTGCAATCTGAGTTGGCAGAGAAGAATGCCAAGATTGAGTCTTTAGTCAAGGCCAGCTCAGATAGCACTTGTGTCACGAGGTGTGCTTTGTGTGAGGGCCTGGAGATGGAGATTGCAAATGTGAAGCATGGCAAGATGCAAACCGAGGAAGAAAACACATACCTTCGGTCCATCTTGTCATGGGTCTCCAGTAGTGAGCCGCAGCTCGGGATGATGATCTCCCAATTCAGGCGAGCTGTTGGTGCCCCTGGTGTAGGTTTTGCTCAGAGTGTTGATCTCTCAGGTTTTGGGAAGATTGGAGAGTCTAGTGGTCTGAACCCATGTGAGAAGCCCAATTCCACCACTACTCCCAAACTTGCCAAGCTTCCACTCAAAGAGCCAGCCAAGCCTATCACCCAAGATGGTGTGGTTGAGGAACCCCCGAGAGCTCCTCCCAAGAACCCAGTTTGGGCACCCAAGCCAAACCACCTCAGAAACAAGCTTGATGCTATGCCACCCATTCGTGAGGAGTTGCCACCAAAGGGCAAAGGCAAAGTGAGCCACACCCACAGCCCTGGTCACCAACAACCCCCTGTGCGTGCGGTGAGGTACCAGTGTGATTTTTGTGGGAGAGATGGTCACTTGAGCGAGTTCTGCTTTAGGCGCAAGAGAGAGGCGCGCAGGGCTCGGGAGATGGACAACCCGGACATGTACCACCCTTTCCATGGTGTGCATGGGCCGAACTTCCAGAGGAGAGCTGCTAGGCCCAGAGATCCAAGACCTCAAGTCCCCAGGCCTAGACAGCAGCATAGAGCTCCGAGGAGAGACGCTAGGCTTAGAGGTCCTGAGCCTCAGGTTCCTAGGCGTAGGCCTCATAGAGAGCGTGCCCGACGGGGTCCTGCTTTTGCAGGTAACGGACCCCGTGGCGGAGGCTTAGTTGAGCGCTTTCCCCCACCGCAGTTTGGGTATCGCGGTGAGCGCTTCTTCCCCAGCGAACCACGTTTTTCTCAGCGTGGTGATCGCTTCCCTCGTAGACGTGCTAGGAATGGTTTTTCTGCTAACCGTTCTTTTGAGCAGCCGGCCCAACACTGGTATTACCCTTATTTCACTAACCCCAGTGTTGGACCGTATGCTCACCCTATGTCTTTCTATTGATGTAGGTAAGACGGTTGGAGGACGTTTGGTTGGTGGATTCCGGTTGTTCGAGGCACATGACCGGAAACACCAAGTGGTTCTCCAGCCTTAGCCCGGTCGCCGGAAAGGAGTACATAACCTTCGGTGACAATAGTAAAGGTAAAGTATTGTCCCGTGGGACTGTGCGGGTTAATGAGCACTTTGTGTTGCGCGATGTCGCTCTTGTTTCTAACCTGCATTTTAACTTGCTTTCTGTTTCGCAACTTTTTGATGATGACTATGAGATTCGTTTCAAACCGAACCTTAGTCGCATCTTAGATCCTCAAGGCGATCTTGTATGTCTGATTTCGCCCTTTGGGAAAGTCTTTCGTGCGAATTTCTCGGAATCGTTTGGTTCTTCTCGCTGTCTTTTGGCTAGTCCTTCTTCCTCCGATCTTTGGAAGTGGCATAGGAGGCTCGGTCACTTAAGCTTCGACTTGCTTGCAAGACTTAGCTCACTTGGCCTAATCCGAGGATTGCCCAAGCTTTTGATGGAGAAGGATCTAGTTTGCCATTCTTGCAGACATGGGAAGATGGTTGCCGCTTCCCACCATTCGGTGACTAAGGTCATGACCTCGCACCCCGGAGAGCTTTTACACATGGACCTTGTTGGTCCGGCTCGGGTGAGCTCGGTTGGTGGCAAGTGGTATGTTTTGGTTGTTGTTGACGACTTTTCGAGGTATTCGTGGGTCTTCTTTTTAGCTGAGAAGACCGAGACTTTCTCCTTCGCTCGCAATCTGATTTTGCGTCTTCAGAACGAGTTCCCTTTGAACTCGATGCGAGTTATTAGAAGTGATAATGGTTCCGAGTTTAAGAATTCGGATTTTGAGATGTTTTGTAACCGCCTTGGTTTGGAGCATCAGTTTTCTTCCCCCTACACACCGCCCCAAAATGGTGTTGTTGAGAGGAAGAATCGGACCCTTGTTGAGATGGCCAGGACGATGCTCGATGAGCATAGGACTCCTAGGCGCTTTTGGGCCGAAGCTATGAACATTGCATGCTACATTTCGAATCGCATTTTTCTGAGAGCGTTTTTGAAGAAGACCTCTTATGAGTTGCGTTTTAGACGCCAGCCCAAGGTGAGTTATTTTAGAGTCTTCGGTTGCCATTGTTTTATATTGAAGAAAGGCAACCTGGACAAGTTTGAGTCTCGTTCTTCTGACGGTGTGTTTTTGGGTTATGGCACTCACACTCGAGCTTATCGTGTACTTAACCTTGACACTAACCGAGTCATGGAGACATCAGATGTCACCTTCGACGAGACTCTTGTTTCTCCTTCTTCTCGTTTTGAGCGTGCAGGTGATCATGAGGTTGGAGAGCCTCTTTTTGATGATGAGGAAGAGGGTGCTGAAGGTATAGATGATCCAGCACCCCCTCCACCTGCCGTGCCGCAAAGAGCGGCCTCGACGACGACTCACGGCCCCGACACTTCTTCTTCCTGGGGGCCGTGGGATCCTCCACCTCGCGCGGTACCTTTTGTACCCGGGGTGGAACCAGCTGCTGTTGAGGGGGAGGTCACTTCTTCCCGGGAGGCGCCACGACACATCCAGCGCCAGCACCCTCCTCAGCAGATGATCGGCGACATCGACGAGCGAGTTACTCGCTCCAGGTCACAGCACATCTCGCACTTTGCTCATTCTGCTTTTGTTGCGTCTTTTGAGCCCCGAGATGTTGGACACGCATTGACGGATCCGGATTGGGTCAATGCCATGCATGAGGAGCTAGAGAACTTTGAGCGAAATCGGGTTTGGGTTCTAGTGCCACCACCTCCTGACTGTAAACCTATTGGGACAAAATGGGTATTTAAAAACAAGCAAGGAGAGGATGGCCACATTGTGAGAAACAAGGCCCGGCTTGTAGCGAAGGGTTATAGTCAGAAGGAGGGGATAGATTATGAGGAGACCTTCGCTCCTGTAGCACGTTTGGAGGCTATTAGGATACTCTTAGCTTATGCTGCATCCAGGGATTTCAAACTTTTTCAAATGGATGTCAAGAGTGCCTTTTTAAACGGCTACATAGAGGAGGAGGTTTATGTTGAGCAACCCCCTGGTTTTGAAAATCCCAAGTTTCCAAACCATGTCTTTAAACTCCACAAAGCTTTGTATGGTTTGAAACAAGCCCCTAGAGCCTGGTATGAAAGATTAAAAACCTTTTTGCTAGCTAAGGGTTTTAAAATGGGATGTGTAGATAAGACGCTCTTTCTCCTCCGGCAAGGCAAAGATACTCTCTTGGTCCAAATTTACGTGGATGATATCATTTTCGGTGGTTCTTCTCACGCTTTGGTTGCCAAGTTTGCAGATACTATGAGCAGGGAGTTCGAGATGAGCATGATGGGCGAGCTGACTTTTTTTCTCGGGTTGCAAATTAAGCAATCCCGAGAGGGGATGTTTGTGCACCAGGGCAAGTACACGAGGGATTTGCTGAAGCGGTTCGACATGGGCGAGGCCAAGCCTCTTCCGACGCCCATGTCGACGACGACTGCCCTGGATGCCGACACGGATGGAGAAGCAGTGGACCAGAAGGAGTACCGCAGCATGATTGGATCGTTGCTCTACCTGACGGCGACACGGCCGGACATTCAGTTCGCCGTGTGCTTGTGCGCGCGCTTTCAGGCTTCGCCACGCACTTCTCACCGTCAGGCGGTGAAGCGCATCTTCAGGTACCTTCGTTTCACGCCTGAGTTCGGGATTTGGTATTCTGCTTCCTCCACTCTCTCGCTTTGCGGTTATTCCGATGCCGATTTTGCTGGTTGTCGCATTGAGCGCAAGTCCACTTCTGGGACTTGCCAGTTTATTGGATCTTCTCTTGTGTCATGGTCTTCTCGCAAGCAGTCTAGTGTCGCTCAGTCTACCACGGAGGCTGAATATGTTGCTGCGGCTAGCTGCTGTTCTCAGTTACTCTGGATGATGGCCACTTTGCGTGATTTTGGTTTGAGCTTTACTCGAGTTCCTTTGCTTTGTGACAGCACGAGTGCCATTAGCGTTGCTAAGAACCCCGTGCTTCACTCGAAAACCAAACACATTGATGTGCGCTTTCATTTCTTGCGAGACCACCAGGAGAAGGGTGATATCGACCTTCGCCATGTCGATACTCATCACCAATTGGCTGATATTTTCACCAAGCCTTTAGACGAATCAACCTTTAATAGGTTGAGGGGTGAGCTTGGTGTGTGTTTCCCCTTTTAGATGGGGGAAGCATTTTGAGATGTACAGACTGACTCTTTTATTTTGAGGCTCTTTTCTTTTGAGTTTCTTGAGTCTTTCCAATTGGTATCTTCTTTCTTTCAGTTTTGTGTCGGGCATACGCATTTACATTCTGAAGCTTCATGTCTATATTCACTAGAATGTAATTATACTCTTGTTAGTATTGCTCCGATACTTATGATGATGCTTGTAGCTTATGCTCTTTCTGATCACTGTTACATGTTATGAGCGAGTTATTTTTGGAATGGTGAATTATGCCTAATATATATAAATCTGAAAATGTTCACCATTGAGATATGCAACTAGCATGTGTAGGGTGTGTTGAGTCCATTCCTGCTTTTCATATATGCTAGGTTGCTATGTCTCTAGTTCTGAGTCATTCACTTGCTTGGTTGTTCATAACTTGCTTAAAATCTGAACCAAGTTTTGTTGAATTGAAAAGATCGAGATGGGATTGCTTGTCAACACCTCATGGTATTGAGACTGTTTCTCATTGCACTTTGAGTTAAACTTGAGCCATGTAGTGTATGACCGAAACCGTTGCTTTAAGCTTCTGATTGCTTCGGCATAGGCTTCGCACGGTTGAAAAGTTAGGCAATGACAAGCTTTCAACCTCTCGCAATCACATGCCAAAAATGAACTTGTGAATTCTTTTACCGCTGCAACTCCGATATGAATTTGAAATCACAAGTATATGCTTCATTCCTATGCATGATGATTGAACTTTGCTAGGGGTAGTTCACCTTGTATATATGCTTAGCACTTGTTTGGATTCCTTCTATACATGTCTAGTGCTATTTTGATGGTGACTATCCTTTTGGCTTAAAACTGCTCACATGCTCACATGCTCATAATGCTTCATATTTCGTATAAGTGATCAGTTTGAGCCTTTGCTATTTGAGTGCTTAATTGAGATGTTGGAGCTATACTGATTAGAGCATCTTTGCACTCTTTTGACTATGTACTTGAAGCTCCTAACTTGCATTTTGACTTCATATGCATTTTGGAAGGAGATCTTGTGTTCAGGGGGAGTTTATGTGAAGGGAGTTGCTTCTCCGATACCTTTTGGCCTTGATAAGTGCATTTTCAACTAGGGGGAGAAATTTATGCAAATCATATGCTCCTGTGTTGATCAACTAAGGGGAGAATCATTCGTCCTAGTTGCTTGCATTTGTCGAGGGGGAGTTTGCTAGTTGTGTTGAGCCGTTGCCTCTGTCTTGAGGGACTAGCAAACGTTCCTAGCTTTTCATGAGCTTTCATAAGCTTTGTCATTTGGCTTTCAATTGGTATCGTCTGGTGTGCTTTCCCATTTGGTTTGGGTTGATTTCCAATTGGTTCGGAGTGATTTTCTTGCTAGTTGTGTTGAACCTCTGTGCCTCTATCTTGAGGGACTAGCACTTTGCTTCTGTTGTCCTCCGATCTTCAATTGGTATCTGCTAGCGGTGTTGAGCCTGTTCTACCTCTTCTTGAGGGCTAGCTTTGCTTTGCTTGGTTGCGTCGAGCCGTTGCCCATGTCTTTGGGGACCAAGTTTTCGCTTCATCCACTTGACCTTCTTTGGCTTTTGTTAGGCTTTTGGGTCATTTGGTTGGGTTTTCTCTTCTCACTCCTTCCTACCTCTTTCTTCTTATTCATGATTTGTTGTGGAGTTGACAATGCACTCATCAAGGGGGAGATTGCGGATACATGGGTGTATGCCGAGTCTCTGTGTGATGAGTGATTGTCAACGGAGATGATGCGCATGTTCTTTGGCTTGTGTTGTGCAGGTGTCGAGCACGGAGACAGTGGTCGATGGCGGGTGAAGGTCAAGTTGCGACGTGCCGTGCCGACGGACCGGGCGCGATGAAGGATGGGCGTGCCGTGCGGCGGACGTGCCATGCCGATGTATCGGACGGTGAAGGGCGGACGTGGACTTGGACTGATGGACTGGAGGCCGGAGGATCAGCTGTGGTGGCTGGCAGCCTGCGACAGCGACAAGCGGAGAAGTGCGATCATGTCGGTGGAAGGGGTGCACAGGCGGTGCATCCCCCTCTACAATGCCGGTTTGTTGGTAGAGCCCGGGAAAAACCAATGGTGGACGGTTTCCAGGTTTGGGCCTCAAAACCTGGGTGGTGGGTTTCCAGGTTGAGCCACAAAACCTGGGCGCGACGGTTTCCAGGTTGAGCCTCAAAACCTGGGCGTGGGCCGGTTTCCGAGTTTGGGCCTCAAAACTCGGGCGCTGCGGGTTTCCGAGTTTGGGCCACAAAACTCGGGCTGGAGGCTGGTTTCCCGGTTTGGGCCTCAAAACCGGGGGCTGATGGAAAAGGCTGGTTTCCCGGTTTGGGCCACAAAACCGGGGGTGCAGAGCGAGGGCGGCACGTGGCGGCGATCTGAAGGTTGCGTGGAGGCGACGCGGAAGACCGTGCGGGCGTGGCCGTCGGATCTACCTACCACCAGCGGGTGGACTAGAATAGCCTTAGGGTTAGGCTAGTCCGCTCTGTAAATACAGTAGGGAGGGGTAGAGTAGGAAATAGGCTTAGGCTAGGTTAGTATAAGTAGTCTAGGGGAGACACCCTCCTCCCCATCTCAGTTAGCGCAGTCATTTGCTTCCTAGCACCTAGGGTTTCCTGCTCTCCCATCCCCTGCTCTAGCTAGTTGAGATCCGCAGAGAGACTCCACTCTGTGTACTGTTGATTTGAGGAAGTGAGGCCGTATCCTCACCTTGGAGCACAGATCGATGGCTTGATTTGCGTCCTTAATTCGAGTTCGTGGCTGTGATTCGCGTTTTCTCTGTGTTCTTCGCGGAATCCTTTTTCTCCACGATTTTCCCGTCGCTTGATCTCTTTGCTCGGTTCATCTTTTGCAAATCCGTTTGAACTAAGTTGTTCTAGATCGTGAGGCACTTCTTTCCACCGAAGGAATCATCCTCTAACCTCACGGTCTAGGAGATCAATCGATTTTTTGTTTTGGATCAAGTTTTCTCCTTTCCCCCGAAATTCTTCGATTCACCGATTTGGAGATAGGTTCGAGGCATGATCTCTTAGGGATAGCTCACTATACTCCTTGTGACTCATCTCACCAAGTTTGATCCCTGGAGGATTTGTTTCGGGTGAGTTCTAGTCGATTTGGTGAACGAACAGCAGAGTTTCGGGGTGACCGGACGCAGTCCACGAAGTGACCGGACGCGTCCGGTGGTTGAAGGTTTGCTGAGCTCGGTTTTTGTTTTGATCGGACGCACTCTGACCGGACGCTCTGTACAAACGACCGGACGCTCCCTTCAGTGAGTCCGGTCAGAAACAGAGAGGTTCCAAACCGGTTTTTCAGCGACCGGACGCGTCCGGTGTCAAGCGACCGGACGCTCTGGTGGGTCCGGTTAGTTCGTAAACCTGACCGGACGCTACCGACCGAACGCTGACCGGACGCGAAGGGTACACTGTTCATCGCGTTTGTTTTGACCTGACCGGACGCTGGGTGAACGACCGGACGCTAGAGCTCAGTGTGTCCGGTCGAACACAGAGAGTTCCCAGAACGCGTTTTGAGTGACCGGACGCGTCCGGTCCTCCCTGACCGGACGCAGGCCAGAGTCCGGTCACTGCAGTTTTGCGCGTTTTCGTTCGCGGTTCGTTCGTTCTTGATCGGATTCGAGTTCCGTCTTTTGGGTTGGCTTTCTAGGGTTGTCTAGTGTCCCGCTGTGCTTCTAGGAAGCATCCACCCTACATCTAGGGTCGTGGACATTAGCAAGCTCTAGGTTTCGCTTTTGGGGTTGATTTTGGGACAGTGGCATCTAGTTTCCGTAAGGAAATTTTGAAGCTCCCATTCACCCCCCCTCTGGTCGCTTTCGGGTAGCTCCTCGGTCCTTCAGCCTCCGTCCGAGGCCCGACTCGGGCGAAGCGGAGAGCATGCGCTCGCCGAGGCTTGGGCTCGGGCGAAGCGGAGTGGAAGCAGAGGCCGGAGGCTTCGGATGCTTACCACGGGTCGGAGGCAGGGCTCGAGGGTGAGGCTCGACTCGTGCTCGAGGGTGAGGCTCGACTCGTGCTCGAGGGTGAGGCTCGAGGAAGAGACGACCGCGGCGGCGCTCCGGCGATCCGGCGGTCCTGCGCAACACACGAGACCGCAAGGGCCGGGTTAGAGTCGCGCGGAGCCAAGGAAGCTGATACAGGGGTCAGGGGAAGGTATCCGTGACCGGAGAGGGAGTATTTGACGAACCCGAGATCACCGGTGTTCCGTCGGAGTTTGGGAAGATGAGGTTACGCCGGGCGATTGGAGGTGGGGAAGGTGAAATTGAGAGGTGGGAAAGCTTCACGAGCTCAAGGCGGAGCTTTCGGGCTAGATGGTGGAGCGGCGGAGTGTCTGGAGTGGGCTGGCCACAGTGGCGGAGGTGAGTGAGGAGCTCGGGGCTCCGGCGGGCTTATATAGCCGCGGCCAGGGCCGGTAAAGAGCACGGGGTGGGGTGGATAAGCTCGGCGAGAGCGTGCGCACTCGATTGCGCTCTGGCGGGAAGGACGGCGTGCGTGCAGGGGCCGGGTGTGCGTTCACCGGCGACGGCCACGCGGCGGCGACGCGCGGGAAACAGTGGGGGACGGGGCGGAGGTCAACTGGCGCACGTGCGGCGGCGGCATGATGGCGCGGACGCAGGCGGCTGGTCGGGGACAGACGAGCGGCTGCCAAACGCGTGGCACGCGCAGCGCCGGAGGCTCGGCCACGGCCGGGGCCCTCCCCCTACGCGAGGAAGATGAACAGGGCTAGGGTTTAGGGTTTGACTTTTGGCTGGTTTCTGTATTTTGCAAATTACTCTCAAAAATTGAACTGTGCGACAAAAACTCAAAACACCAAAGTTGTTCAGAAAAATGAGATCTACAACTTTGTCAATATGAACATTTTCAAATTCCAAATAGTTTCTGAACCATATATAAAAACAGAAAAGGGAACATTTTTCAAATTTGATTCAAATCAAAATTACTTTGGATTTCAAACTGAAACTTGAAAATCTTTATATATGAAAGTTGTTCCATTTGTCAAAACCTACAACTTTGCTAATATACTTTTTTTCTGAAACTCAATAGTTTTTGAATAAATTTTTAAAACTGAAAAGGGGACAAAAACTGGAATCTGAATGAATTTGAAATTACTTCAAATTTTATATAGAAACATGGAAATCTGTAAATACCAAAGTTGTTCCTCTAGGTCAGATTCACAACTTTGCTTTTTGAACCAACTCAAAATTTTGAATTATGAAAAAGTTATCAAAAAGGGAATAATTCCAGGATTTGGGAATTTAGGGTTTTGCAAAAGGACAACCAAATCAAATCTGATTTTTGAACTTTGATCAAAGCAACAAACATCAGGGCACTAAATTTGAACAAGAATTACATAGAACTAGGCACAGAGGTGAAATTACCATTTTTGCCCTTAGAGGAAGAATTGGGCTTTTAGGGTTTTTGAAAAGGGACTAAAACATAGCAATTAAGCAATCCAAATGCATCACAAAATGATTAATGCTTAAGATGATGACATGTCAAGTTAATTACATTAGTAACACCAGGGGTGTTACAGGATTAGCGACCAGAGGGGGGTGAATGGGAGCCTCAAATTCAACTCATGAATAGAATGGCCCTTGTCCCAGAAAATCACCCCAAAAGCTAAGACTCAAAACGACCGAAGAGTTCACGACCTACGAGTAGGTGGATACCCTAGGAGATGTCCTAGTGGTACATCAGAACTCTCGATGAAACCCCAAAACAAACTCCCAAAAGATCAGAGCAAAACTGCAAAGTCTGCAGATTCGCGGACTGTCCGGGGTCAGAGTCCCGGACTGTCCGCCGTTGAGTCCCGGACTGTCCGCGACTGGGAGCCGGACTGTCCGCCGGCAAAAACGCAGAAACTGAACTGTTCTAAAACAGTTCTGGACGACTCCCGGACTGTCCGCAGTTTGCACGTCGGACTGTCCGCCGGTCACGAGACTGAGAACAGTGTCGCGCTGCGCTGATCTGACCCTGCCGAGTCCCGATCCCCGGACTGTCCGCTGCTTGGGGCGCGGACTGTCTGCGGATGAACAGAGAGCACGAAAACGCTCTGGACAAAAGGCAAGATCAATTGGAACTTCACCAAATCAAAAGAGACTTCGATCAAACTCCTCCCAAGTGTTCCTCTATGTATTTGTATTGGGGTGCTAATCCTAAGAAATCATCGCACCAAACCAAGTGTTGACGCTCACTAATGCTCATAATTAACCATCAACTATTGCATGAAATGACACTAAATGAATTACAAAGCATAGTTGTAGGGTTTGAAACTAACAAGTTCCACGAGTTTTGGTGCTCTCACTTGTTTTGTAGGACATCAATATTTCACCATATAAAAGTATCTCAAGTGATGAATTGGAGTGCACCATTGCGAAGAGCTCATCAAGATGATCGAAATGGACATATCATTTGCTATATTCGGAGTCTCGGATGAAAAGATATTAATTTCACAACGAAATCTGCAAAAGAAGGATCTAGAAGACACCAGAAGACACCACGAGGCAGGCCACCACGTGGGCCCACTGGGCCAGACCGACCGGTCCCACATGGAGACCGACCGGTCGGCCACAGAGCCCGTTTCGCCTCTGCCTTCTGGAACCTTCTTCCACCGCCTCCTAGGATGCATCTCCAACGTCCCTGAAGTCGGTTTGATCCAAGGGCTCACGTTCCACGCTCCGGGCTATAAAACCAGACCCAGACCCCCCTCTCCAGGCATCTCCATCTTCATTATTCATCTCCACATCAGAAACTAGGGTTTCAATTAGAAGTAGAGGTCCCTCTAGATGAATCTCTTCTAGTTCATCTAGAATTAGATCTAGTTCATCTAGTTGTAATCAAGAGCCAGCTATCAAGTAGAAGACTAGTTACCCCTCTAGTTTAGGTTTAGAACCTAGTCTTATATTAGAACTAGAAGAGAGAGAGGAAGAGATCAAGAAGGAGCTCCGGCCTATCGGATCCACTTCTTCATCTTGTACCTGTGGATTCAAGTTCATCATCAACTTCAGTGATTGTTTCGGTAATCAACGTCTATATTTAAGTTTGAGCTATTGTTCTTATTATTCTTAAGGTTTGTGACTCTCTTTTGAGTATTTTAATTCTAGTCATTCTAGAGTTAGAGTAGTTGGATGGTGTAAGCGTGGTGCTTAGACTTGATAGCTCATAAATGCCTCCTATAACGCCGGTAGTAGTGGTTGTTCGCAAGGGTGACTCTTATAGCCTTGTTGATTCTTCTATAGTCCACTTACCCGTGTGTAGGCTCGGTAGGATTATACATTTGCATAAAAGATTCATACTCTGTTTGTGACCTTTTATGGCAACTTCCCCACTAAGAATAATATAAACATATCACTCTTAAGTTGGATTTAGATAGCCTTAGTGATCCCCTCTATACTTCTAGATTCTCCGTCCTTGTTAGCTACTCAGGGGTTAGACTTTAAGACTCAAAGCTATCCGTTCCTTTGGGTTCGATATTAAAACTGGGTTACTCCGGTGAAGCGCTACATCGGTAGATTTTATCTGTGCGCTTGCGGATAAAGTAGAGTGTGCGTTAATTTATACCAACAAGCATTTCTGGCACCGTTGCCGGGGATAGAGTTTATCTCTACTCTTGGTAGCGACGTTAGTAAGTGTCAACAAGCATTTCTGGCGTCGTTGCCGGGGATAGAGTTTATCTCTACTCTTGGTAGCGACGTTAGTAAGTGTCAACACCAAGTCAATCAAGAGAAATCAGAGGATCACCGGAAAGGGGGAAAGAACGAAGAACGAACGCTAAATCAACCCAATCTATGGATTCGTGAGGTTAGAAGAGAAATCCTTCGGTAGAAAGAAGGGACTCACGACCAAGAACAAATTGATTCAAGTGGAATCAAAAATCATCTCACGAAGAGGGAGAACGAGGCAAATCCCCGGGAGATGAAAAACCAAAACATGAAGAACACAAAACACAAGACACGATTCGATTCGATTTCAGCCGAAATTCCTCCACACGAGGAGACAACGAGAATACGGTCTCGTTTCCTCAAAAGATCCAAATACACAGAGGTATGATTCCGGTCTCTGCGGATCGCTTGCAGCGAGGTATGATTAGAACCTAAGCGGGGCTAGAGAGAGAGTGCTCAGGAACAAATGACTGCAAGGATAGAGAGAGAGGAGGGGTGCCTCTCTTATTTATAGCCTAATACAATAATCCCCTTTCTACCCCTAGATACAAGAGCGAAGCGGCCAACCCTAGGGGTATCCCGGTCCAACTCTGCTTGTTGATGATCCGACGGCCACGCGCCCATCTCATCCTTAGCTTCGCCTCGACGCAAGCCTCAGGATGCCGCCACGTGCTGCCCCGTCGACCACCGCGCCTATCTCGCGGATAGCTGCGCCGCCGCGCCAGCCTCTCCACGCCGCCACGCGTCGACCGTCCTTTTTGCGGACCTCCCCCGGTTTTGAGGCCGAAACCGGGAAACCTGGGCCTTCCCCTAGTTTTGAGGCTGAAACCGGGAAACCTGTCCTCCAGCTGAGTTTTGTGGCCCAAACTCAGAAACCCACGTGCCCAGGTTTTGAGGCCCAAACCTAGAAACCATCCACGCTGAGTTTTGCGGCCCAAACTCTGAAACCGGCCACCCCGAGTTTTGGGGCCCAAACTCGGAAACCGTCGAGGGTAGCTTTTAGAGGCTCAGCTACCGAACCCGCGCCGAAGATGGGATGTGGTTCCCACACCCCGAGTTCCAGCACCGATGCCAGAGCATGTCCAGCCTCCACGCCGGGCACAGTGCATTCGCCTCCTTCTCGGCCTCCCGCCAAGTGTCACGACGCCATCACCTTCCTCCCGACTCGGCCGATGCACCGCACATCCCCATGTACTCTTGCTTGTCAACGCCACGTGCCAGCTACCACAGCTGGTCCTCAAGTCTCCCGGTCCATCGGTCCAAGCTCCACGTCCGCCCTTCACCGCTCCCGGTCCGTCGGCACGACACGTCCCTACTTGACCTTCACCTCACCTTCGACCACTGCCCGAGCTTCGCACCTGCACATCAACACAGCCAAGAGACATGTTGCCCGTTGATCGATCACTCATCACTCAGGAAGGGAACCACAAGGGCACATATCAACCTTGTGTTCTCAATCTACCCCTTGATGAGTGCATCATCAACTCATAGTAACCGTAACCAAAATAAAAGAAAAGCAGAATTAGATAGAAGGAGAAAAACTCACTCAAGATGTCCAAAAGCCAGAGAAAAAGGCCAAAGAAGAACAACTCGAGATAAGCAAAGCTTGGTCCCCAAAGACATGGGCAACGGTTCGACACAACCAAGCAAGAAATCGGAGCAACAACCCATCAAGGAGCAAAACTCGATCAAAATCAGAGCACAAAACTTGGTTCCCAAAGACATGGGTAACGGCTCGACGCAACCAAGTCAAAGGAAAGCTAGTCCTCAAGAGAAGGCAGAAAAGGGCTCAACACCACTAGCTGAAAGCTCGATACCAAATGAAGACTGCATAAGAAGCAGCTACTGCTAGTCCCTCAAGATAGAGGCACAGAGGCCCAACACAACCAGCAGTAAGCCCGATACCAATCAAGAACCATCAAAACATGATGAAACCAGCTAGTCCCTCAAGACAGAGGCACAGAGGCTCGACACAACTAGCTGTAATGATCGATATCAAATAAAAACCGACTCGGAGCAGGCAGAAAAGCTCCCCCTCACTCAAAGAACTCCCCCTCAGCAAGTGAAGCATAAATTGCAAATTGACACCACCGGAAACATTCTCCCCTTGGGGGGCAAATTGCAATCAAAAGAGAGGGGAAAAGGACTCAAGTAAGTAAAACGGAGCTAGGTCATTCCTATCGGAGTCAAGCAAATGCACATGAGTTAAAAATGCAAGTTAATAGCTTCAGGTATATACTCGAGAGAGTGAGAGAATGCTCTAAAGAGTGTTGATCCGACTATGAAGCAACATGCAAAAGTGCTAGCAAAGGCTCAAACTGATCACCGAATACAAGATATGAATACATAAGCCAAGTGAGCAGTTTTGAGCCGTTCAGAAAGGAGTTTCACCATCAAAATAGCACTGAACATGTATAGACTGGAAGTCAAACAAGTGCTAATGAAGGACCGAGAGTGCTACCAGAAAGCGACCAGAGGGGGGGTGAATGGGAGCTTCAAAATTTCCTTTCGGAAACTAGTAGCCATTGTCCCGTAAAACAACCCCAAGAGCAAACCCTAGAGTTCGTAAGTGTCCACGACCCTAGAGATAGGGTGGATGCTTCCAAGAAGCACAGCGAGACACTTCACGACTCTAGAAACCCAATGCAAAATCCAAAAATCAAAACCGACAATGGACGAATGAACCGCGGATGAAACTGTGCGAAACGCACTTGACCGGACTCTGGCCAGCGTCCGGTCAGTGAACACCGGACGCGTCCGGTCTCAAAAATTCCGCTCGGGAACCTTACTGTTCCTGACCGGACTCACAGACAAGGAGCGTCCGGTCGTGAACAGAGCGTCCGGTCAGCAGCAAAAACGCAAATGAACAATAGCGTCGTTGAGTCCGGTCACATAGCACATGGTGAGTCCGGTCAAGTCACGAATGAAATGCACTGAACATTCAACGACCGGACGCACGGGGTCAGCGTTCGGTCAACCCGTGCCCAGCGTCCGGTCACCCCGACTCAGCACCGTTCGTCCACCGATACGACTCAATCTCACCCAAAACGAATCCTCTAGGGATCAAACTTGGTAAGAAGAGTCACAAGGAGGATAGTGAGCTACTACTAGGAGATCATGGCTCGAACCTATCTCCAAATCGATGAATCAAAGAATTTTGGGGGAAAGGAGAAACACTTGACCCGAAACGAAAATCAACCGATCTACTAGCTCATGAGGTTAGAGGTGAATTCCTTCGGTGGAAAGAAGTGCCTCACGATCTAGAACATCTTGGTTCAAACGGATTTGCAAGAAGCGCACCGAACAAAGAGATCGATCAAAGGGAAAAAGGTGGAGAAAAGCAACCCACGAAGAACAAGAACAAAACGCGAATCACAACCATGAATTTGCAACCGTGTGGCTACCACTCGCTACCATGGTGAGATTACGGTCTCACTTCCTCAAAATCTCACGGGCACAGAGGTATTGTTCCCTTCTCTGTGGATCTCAGTTCGCTACAGCAGGAGAGTGGGAGAACAGGAAACCCTAGAAGCAAAAGAGCAAATGACTGAGATAGATTGGGAGGAGGGTGTCTCCCTCTACTTATCCTAATTCTATTTCCTACTCTACCCCTCTCTAATTACAGAGTGAACCAGCTAAACCCTAGGGTTATTCTGGACCAACTCGAAGATGCTGGTGATCCGACGGCCACGCCCGCACAACTGGTAGCGTTGCCTCGACGCAACCTCACCGATTGCCGCCATGTGCCGCCACCGCTCCGCTTGTCCTTTTCCCGGACTTTGCCCCCGGTTTTGAGGCCCAAACCGGGAAACCAGCCTTCACGACCAACCCCCGGTTTTGAGGCCCAAACCGGGAAACCAGCCGTCCATCGCCTGAGTTTTGTGGCCCAAACTCAGAAACCCACAGCACCCAGGTTTTGAGGCCCAAACCTGGAAACCGTCCTCAGCCCGAGTTTTGTGGCCCAAACTCGGAAACCATCAGCGCCCAGGTTTTGAGGCCCAAACCTGGAAACCGTCCACTCGGTGGTTTTTCTGTGGCTCAACCACCAAACTGGAGTTGTAGAGGGGATGCACCGCCTGTGCACCCCGTCCACTGACACGTGTCCCCAGGTCCTCGACCCGAGCAACACCATGCCCCGCAAGTCTTCGCTCGTCGCTGTCCCAGGCTGCCAGCCACCACAGCTGATCCTCGGGCCACCGGTCCCTCAGTCCAAGCCTCACGTCCGCCCTTCGCCACTCTCGGTCCATCGACATGGCACGTCTCTACTTGACCTTCACCTTGCCTCTGATCACTGTATCCGTGCTTGACACCTGCACAACACAAGCCAAAGAACATGCGATCAAACCCGATGACAATCACTGATCACTCGAGACTCGGCATACACCCATGTATCCGCAATCTCCCCCTTGATGAGTGCATTGTCAACTACACACACAAATCATAATGTAAATAGAAGAAGGAAGAAGGAGAAGAGAGAACTCGACCAAATGACCCAAAAGCATAGCAAAGCCGAAGAAGGTCAAGTGGAAAAAGCAAGACAGCTTGGTCCTCAAAGACATGGGCAACGGCTCGACGCGACCAAGCAAAGCAAAGCTAGCCCTCAAAAAGAGGTAGAACAGGCTCAACACCGCTAGCAAGTACCAACTGATACATCGAAGCAAAATGTTAGTCCCTCAAGATAGAGGCACAGAGGCTCAACACAACTAGCAAGAAAGCTCGATACCAAACCTTACGGTCAACAAGAAGCAAACTCCCCCTCGAATAGTGCACACAACCAGGAAAACTCCCCCTTGGTTCAACTCGGAAGGCTAAAGATTTGAAAAATTTTCTCCCCCTTAGTTGAACACAGGAGGGCACTCCAGGAGGGCACTCATGATTTGTAAAATTTCTCCCCCTTAGTTGAAAATGCACCATCAAGCAAATGCACCATCGTGTAAAGTATCTCCCCCTTAGAGAATGCACCATCAAAAGTGCCAGCAAGTCAATTTCTCCCCCTTCCAAAATGCATATGAGTCAAAATGCAAGGTAGCAGCTTCAGGAATATAGTCAAGAGAATGCAAGGATGCTCTACACAGTATAACTCCAATGACTCAACAACATCCATAAACTGCTAGCAAAGGCTCAAACTGATCACTAAATACGAAATATGAACATATGAGCAAAGTGAGCATTTTTAGCCAAAAAGGTATTCACCATCAAAATAGCACTACACATGTATAGACAGGAAAACAAGCAAGTGCTAATCATGTATACAAGGTGAACTACCCCTAGCAAAGTTCAAACTTCATGCTATAGAATGAAGTATAAACTTGTGATTTCAATTTTAGATCGGAGTTGCAGCGGTGAAATAACACAAGTTCAGAATTTAGCATGTGATTGCGAGAGGTTGAAAGCTTGTCATTGCCTAACTTTTCAACCGAGCGAAGCCTATGCAAATGCAATCAGAAGCTTAAAGCATCGGTTTCGGTCATACACTACACGGCTCAAGTTTAACTCAAAGAGCAATGAGAAACAGTCTCGATACCGTGAGGTGTTGACAAGCAATCCCATCTCGATCTTTTCAATTCACTTAAAAACTTGGTTCAGATTTTAAACACATTATGAACAAACCAAGCAAGTGAGTGACTCAGAGCTAGAGACATAGCAACCTAGCATATATAAAAAGCACGAGTGTATTCAACACATCCTACACATGCTAGTAGCATATCTCAATGGTGAACATTTTTAAATTTTATGTTTATTAAGAAAATTCACCATTTCAAAAGCTAGCTCAGCTCACAACATGTACCAATGATCAGAAAGAGCATAAGCCATCATCATAAAGCATCAGAGCAATACTACATAGAGCATAGTCACATTCTAAAGATTATATACATGAAGCTCAAAATGTAAAAGCGTATGCTGAAATGCAAAGGACTAAACAAAGAGGAAAACAAAGACAAACAAAAAATAGTCAATCTATGATACAAGAATCAAAATGTTTCCCCCATCTAAAAGGGGAAACACACACCAAGCTCACCCCTCAACCGATTAAAGGTTGATTCGTCCAAAGGCTTGGTGAAAATATCAGCCAACTGATGATGAGTATCGACATGGCGAAGGTCGATATCACCCTTCTCATGGTGGTCTCGCAGAAAATGAAAGCGCACATCAATGTGTTTGGTCTTCGAGTGAATCACGGGGTTCTTAGCAACGCTAATAGCACTCGTGCTGTCACAAAGCAAAGGAACACGAGTAAAGCTCAGACCAAAATCACGCAAAGTGGCCATCGTCCAAAGCAACTGGGAACAGCAGCTAGCCGCAGCAACATATTCAGCCTCTGTAGTGGACTGAGTGACACTAGACTGCTTGCGAGAAGACCACGAAACAAGAGAAGAACCAATAAACTAGCAAGTCCCAGAAGTGGACTTGCGCTCAATACGGCAACCAGCAAAACCGGCATCCGAATAACCGCAAAGGGATTGGGTGGAGGAAGCAGAATACCAAATCCCGAACTCAGGTGAGAAACGAAGGTACCTGAAAATCCGCTTCACCGCCTGACGGTGAGAAGTGCGCGGCGACGACTGAAAGCGCGCACACAGACACACCGCGAACTGGATGTCCGGGCGTGTCGCCGTCAGGTAGAGGAGCGACCCGATCATGCTTCGGTACTCCTTCTGGTCCACTGCTTCTCCATCCACATCCGCATCCGTCAGGCATAAACTCAAGCGAAGCTAATCCACCGCATGATACCACTTGCTATAAGTCTACACCACTTCTTATAATTAGATTAATCCACCGCATGATACAATCTAATTATAACAAGCTAAAAGCATGCATATATTTGAACAGATCTATAAAAGTTCGTTACTCATGTAAGCATAACCAAAATCGGCAAACCACCCGAATTGGGGTCCATGAAGAAGGAACAAACAAGCAAGCACGATCAGACTAATCTAAAATCTGCATCTGCCACACGATACTTAGTTTTATCAAAGCCTAATCGTAAATAACGTGCATGAACCCGCAACATGTAACAATCTGGATTGAAAGTTGATCCGGCCATCATGATATTATGACTAGCAAAAAGCACAAACAAACTTGTGGAACAAGGCCGAACAAAGATCAATCTAGATTGTGCAAAAGTGTGTTACAAGAATTAAATAAATAAAACATATAACACTTGATAACTTAATGAATCTATCAGATCTGCCAAATCTAATAGAGCCGATAACTATTTTTACTCATGACTTAATCCGCCGCACGATACAAGGCACAAGCAAAAACTTCCCGTCATAAGCTTAAATCCGCTGCACGATACTAAGCTTAACATATGAGACTACTTGCATCATATCTAAATCCACCGCATGATACTAGACATGATAGCAAGGTTGCCGGGACTTACGGAGGTCGACGGATCGATGATGGTCACAAGTTCAAACCTCTAATTCCCTTTTTTGTTGCTTATTATTATTAAATATTTATTAGAGAGCAGCACATGTGTGAACTAGATGAAATTTGCACCTGCACATAAAAAAAACAGAAGTACCGTTGAAATTTGCACCTGTGCATTAAAAAACCAAGTACGCATACTATAGGCTCAACGAGAGTACGGATATGTTTCCAACGTTATAATAAACGTTGCCATATTATTCCTTGCAACTCATAAATTAAGCGTTGCCACCAATCCATTTTAAAAGAGGGGTTTCTCTTGTAGTGATTCCTCTCGAAGAACTCGACGACACGACTAAGGACTCGAAGATGGCACGAGGCCGGTTTATATTGATGTGGTTGTGAACGCTTTTTACAATAGCCAAGGGTTTATATTTATACCCTGGACGCAATACAAGTCCTAAGAGGACACGACTATGAAATATTAAAGGAAAATACAATATTCTTGGCCTTCAACTCCTTTCGGAATCATCATTGCCTTAATTGTCGCAATTTTGTTGCATGATCGGCTCTCGCTTCCGTCGTTTCAATGGAAACTCCCTTTTCTCAGAATAGCCGACCGCATGAGCAGTTGCCGAATCCTTGGAAACTAGCCGACCGCATGGATACTTGCTGAATGCCTTATACGTCCATCTCCGCACACTGGACATGCATGCCGTCTTCTAGTCTTTCCTTCATCGTGAAGCCATTCATGCTAAATATAGAAGTGGACGTCGAGATGTGCATGCTTTATGTATATTGCCTTCTTTGCATGCTTGCCACATCACAACGCCACCAAATCCAACTCCTGGCCAATGAGATCAGAACCCTCTGCTTCTTGAATACTCGTTTAATCTGTCATGGCCATGGTCGATTATCCTCGTGATCGGTTTCTCTTGCCATATCTATTTCCTGAATAGAGTAACCGACTGCTTGGCTGTCTACTGAATGCTCTTCTCACTGCTCGTTGGGTCCACCTGTCATCTTCTCAGTGTTGACCAAAATCCAGTGTTAACACAGGCCCCCCTAGTTCGGAGTATGAATTGTCATGCTTCGAACTATTTGATCTTTGTTGGTCTTCTTCAAAAAGCCAAGAAATCCACTGATAGCAATAACATTTTCTCACCATGTTTCCACAATTTTGCCTGTAAAACAATAATTCTCCAATATATGTGGAAACAAGTTAGTTACAAATGCATATGCGTATAAATATTATAGTTCTTCCATTTTATTGATCAGAAGATGCTGCAATGCCGACTACATCTCAAAAGTATCATATTTTATAACTAAGATTTCTTTTAAACTTGAATAAAATGGTACCTTACTCATCCATCCGTCTCTTTAATTATGGGGCTTTAGATCTCACTGAGTCCCCAAGCGATTGCAAAACAGAATAGCTACAGAAATGCTTATCTTTTACCCCTTGATCACTTTTCATCCGGAGTTTTTATCATTATCTTTATATAAAATCGTATCACATAATATTGCAAAGTCAAAGACTCAACCATAAGGAGATACAAGCCATAAACCTAGATCAAGAAGTGCAAGTGAATATTTTTATTACTTTTCCTTTTGCATATGTCATTCTCCCTACCTTTTAAAATTATGAGGCTACTGGGACTTCGGCCATCTTTTATTTTATTTGGCGATCACTTGACCTTTTCTTTTTCATATTTTTATTTGGGCGGTTTGCCCTTTTTTCTTTCTCAGTTCTGGCGGACACGTGCCCGTCGTTTTTATTTCTGAGATTTATAGAATAGCCTCATATTTTTAATCAAAGAGAGAATGCACATGCAAAACACTTATTAGTTTATAACGTGTACGTGAATCTTGATCTTGAGAATATGACTATAATCTCAACTAGTAGTCACAATGATTTGACAACGCCCAATATGACATTAAGTAAATTTTATTATTTCATTAAATCTTTGAATTTCAAGTATCTCTCAGAATAATGTCATAGCAAATTCTATTTCTATTCATATCCCACAACTACTTTCAGACAAAGTTTAAATTCTATGCAACCCACAAATTTCAAAGACTTCAAGATAAATATAATAACCACTAGACCCAAATCTTAAAGAAATCAAAGCTATAAACCAGACACAGGTGAAACATAAAACAGAGCATCTATTTATCATTTCAACAATGGATAACCCAAAATATTTATATCACATATTCATAGAGTGGAATTTTTTTTAGGTTTTTCTTTAGTGCGGAGACGCAACATGAGAGGTTTCGTTTTTTAATGATTTTAATTTTAAGCTCTGAAACTATTAGAGAAGCGAGGGTAAAATTACACAAACCACCCTTGAAGCTCAAGCAGCCATTCGTTTTGTCCTTCTTCACGATGGATCGCTCGATGCTGTACGATGTGTGCGTGTTGATCTCAGGCCCCCCGACACGTAGTCATAGTGGCGTAATCGATGATTCACTGGTGTCCTCCTTTCTCTCATCCGAGACGTCTTCGCCGAATACGGGTTGAAAATATTTGAAGCCAATCATAAACGTTAATCCTTCTTCTGCAAATGACTAGCTGCTTCAGATATTGTACCTGTTCTGACTATAAGTGAACTTGTCACCGTTGCATGTGTCTTGTTGGCACCACCTTATTCAAGGCCATCAGCAAAGGTATCTCTTTAAATATGAAGTGTGCTGAAAACGTTTTAGCCGATGGTCTTCTATCGGTCGTCCGGTTGCTAACGTCCTTTGTGCTTCTGATGTAGCCTTTCGTAACCTTATCACCAGACTGAGCTTTTTGCGTTACTCAGGGAAAGGTAAAGTTATATTAATAGGAGCCGAAGGTTCTATCTTATCGGCTTTTGCTTAGTATGCCTTTGACTTTCTTCTTGTTGAGGAACTGGAATGCTTTAGGTAAGCATGCTATCAGGTAACTCATGGTAGCTTCGAAGAACGTCATTTTTGATGAGGCTGAGTGTGCCGTAGAGGACGAATACGAGCTCGGCGGTGCGTGGATGCGTGCGCGATGATAACTTGCAAAAATAGATCTATTCAAATAACACATGCATAGGCTAATCTAACTAATCTGCCACACGTTTAGTCTTCATAAACCCGTCAGGCATAAACTCAAGCGAAGCTAATCCACTGCATGATACCACTTGCTATAAGTCTACACCACTTCTTATAATTAGATTAATCCACCACATGATACAATCTAATTATAACAAGCTAAAAGCATGCATATATTTGAACAGATCTATAAAAGTTCGTTACTCATGTAAGCATAACCAAAATCGGCAAACCAGCCGAATTGGGGTCCATGAAGAAGGAACAAACAAGCAAGCATGATCAGACTAATCTAAAACCTGCATCTGCCGCACGATACCTAGTTTTATCAAAGCCTAATCGTAAATAACGTGCATGAACCCGCAACATGTAACAATCTGGATTGAAAGTTGATCCGGCCATCATGATATTATGACTAGCAAAAAGCACAAACAAACTTGTGGAACAAGGCCGAACAAAGATCAATCTAGATTGGGCAAAAGGGTGTTACAAGAATTAAATAAATAAAACATATAACACTTGATAACTTAATGAATCTATCAGATCTGCCAAATCTAATAGAGCCGATAACTATTTTTACTCATGACTTAATCCGTCGCACGATACAAGGCACAAGCAAAAACTTCCCGTCATAAGCTTAAATCCGCCACACGATACTAAGCTTAACATACGAGACTACTTGTATCATATCTAAATCCACCGCATGATACTAGACATGATAGCAAGGTTGCCGGGACTTACGGAGGTCGACGGATCGATGATTCCTCTCGAAGAACTCGACGACACGACTAAGGACTCGAAGATGGCACGAGGCCGATTTGTATTGATGTGGTTGTGAACGCTTTTTACAATGATCGAGGGTTTATATTTATACCCTGGACGAAACATGAGTCCTAAACGATTACGACTTATACAACAAATTTTGGAAAGATACAAATACCATTCCTATTCTTCTCAGCGTCCTCCATTGTCACGTATTTTCTTGCGCAAGCCATTTTCATTTCCCGAATGGAGTCACCATTTCGCAAAACAGCCAATTATACAAGCATTTGCCAAAATCCCGAAAACTAGCCGACCGCCCAGTCGTTTACCGAATGCTCCCCTTACTGCTGGCTAGGCCGTCTTGTCATCCTATCGTGCATGCGAAAATCTGGTGTTAACACATGCCCCCTCAATTTTGGGATAAAAGCCAATTTTATTTCGAAATTGCCTGCAAGCTTCTTTCCTCTCTTAGGTTTTCACTTCTTGGCACTGTAGCCGCCGCCCAAGAAATTCAAATTTCTGCGCAATCGATTTCACTTCGGACTCTTGATGGCGACCGAAGACAAGATTCCAGAGGTAAACCTCACATATTCAGCAATCTCTTGCTAGCCTCTTCTTTTGGTTCACTTTCTCTCTCTATTCGCTATTTCTTGAAGGAATATAAGAACCAAATCCTGATTCCTTATGCTGCCAACCCTGATTCCTATCTCCTTGGTCCAATGGGAAATTTTGACCCAACGGAGTTTATCGAGAAGGAAACCCAAAGAATTCCCTTCAAATCTGGAGTTACTTCACCGAATCACTGGCCGAACACCTTCAAGAACTGGCCTTTTCCCCCAATTGCTGGATGGCGAAATTGGTATCGGAGGATGCTTGAAAAAAGCAGCAGCCACTGGGAAAATCAAGACATTAGCCACTATTTGGAGTTATCTTTATCAGAAACACCCAGAAATGACCCTCTCCTGATAGCAGCTTCCCATTTCTGGTCTAATGCCATGAATGCTTTCATCTTTGGCCATGGTATGATGACTATTACTTTAGCTGACGTGTTCATGATGACTGGTCTGAATGTAACATTACCAGTATATCCTTACAAATACAAGAACAAAAGCAATCAGAGAGCTGTCAGTTCTGGATGCGGATGGGCTAAATACATTCAGACTTATATGGAGTCGTCCAATGCTGTCTCTGACAAAGAACTGAAAGCCTTTATGAATATGTGGCTATGCAGATTCATCTTCTGTGGAAAATCCAATGAACCCACTCTGAACCATATGGTGATGGCTGAAGATTTATCTGCAGGCACTCAAATCCCGCTAGGCAAATACCTCTTGGGGTCTGTCTATCATATGATGCATCAGATTACTCTCCAGATGCACACGGGCAGAGAAATTTCTTGCGTGAACGGCCCCTGGTGGTTGGTCCAGATGTGGCTCCAACTATATATGCATCAGATAGTTTATGTGAGCCTTCTCAACTTGAGTTTCCCTTCAATTAATTACGCTGAAGGCAAAACAGCAAGAGTTAAAGCCTGTCAGACTTATGGAGAAGCAGCATCATCTATCAGCATTGATATGGACATCGGTCATCTCTTCAAGCTATTCTTCAAAGGCTTTGGCAATGCACTCTGGCTTCCCTACAGAGAGAATCAAAATCTGACTCTCCCTTGCAAGTTTAACTACGAATCCGGCTGTGCAGATAAAACATCTATTGAGATCTTCAACTCTTTCATCAAACCCTGTATTCTGCCAGCCGAATTTCACCATGGAAGATTAGTGCAGTCCACCTACGAGTTCTATTACCCAAACATGGTGGCCAGACAATTAGGATGTGGTCAATTGCCCCCTAGACTCTTCTTCTCAATAGTAATAAGACCCAAAGAAGTAATTATGGAAGGGATAATGGCTAAAAAAGTCTTTGAATTAGGATGAGAGTTGCCAACATACGAACCATCTCCATTTGGGATAGTAAACATCACTCATCCTTTCTTCACTTCCTGGTGGGAAGAGTGGCATGCCCACCTCTTCAACGTGCCAGTTCACCCCTTGTGTCAAAACTTGCAACCTGACTTTGCTTCCGACAGTGAGGTAATTTCACTACACTTATTATTTTCTATTCTTGAATCCAACCTTTTTCTAACACTCGGCCATACATAGGATCCTGAGCCTATATCTCCTATCAGAGTGATCCAGTATTACCTGGCTTGACTCAATCCTGCTCTCGGTTTCAATGCTCCAGGCTTGAACACCTTCATGAAGATCCCTGCAACTTCAATTATCGTGCCTTCAGGAGGAGAGAGAAAAAGAAAGGCACTTGAGAATGCCTTTTTGTCCAAAAAACCAAGGACCAAAAGGGTTAAACTATCTCCCAAGGTATGAATCTCCCAATTTGTGCTAAGCAACTTTATTTGGCAATAAATCTGATCAAATCTATGTTGCAACACTCGTTGCAGCCACAAGTCAAAGCCTTGAAATCAGGCAGTACCTCAGCAACTACCAAACCATCTCCTGAAGCTTCTACAAAAAGGATCCAAGATGAAACTGAAGATTCAAAGACTCCCGAAGGTTCAAAAAATAAAGAGGTCGACGAGACCATAGGTAATGCGTTTGGCTATCCCTCCTTCTGTTGCCATATGCTTATGCCATTACTTGAAACAGATGAAATTTTAAAAGAACTGGAAACAGAGCCATCTCCTGATCATACTCCAAACCCACCTCCTCCGAACACTCAACAAAGTCCTCGAGCAAGCCAAGGCGTAGCGTCCTCTGATGATCGATCAGCCCAACAGGCAAAGTTCTATCCCTGAATTACATCGCTTTCACCAAACACACTTAGTCGGCTAACACCCTTTTCTTCCTTCAGAAAAATACTAAAGAGCCGATTGCGAGTTATTCTTTCCCTGCTGAAGATTATATCACTGAAAAGGTGAAGAAAATACTTCCCAACATACTTTATCAACAGAAAACCAGGCTCGACTGAGGGAAATAATCACTCTATTGAACAAGGACGTCATCAATATGGTTCAAGATGCAGATCAGATAAGAGATATTCTTGAGCTTATTGATGAAGATATTCCTTCTGCTCTTCTGACCCATTTGGAATCTGCAGCTTGTCTCGACAACTTTTTTGGAATGGTAAGGAGAGCAACTAAAAACATATCATCCAAGGCCGCCTTGCAGAATGATAGATCTTCAAAGAAGCTAGAACTTAAAGATTTGCATTCCAATATTCAAATCGCAAAAAATTCCCTGGCAACTTTGGAATCTGAACTGAAAGTCATGGAGGAAGACAAGAGCAGGTTAGAAGCCCAGTTAGCCAAACTGAATACTAAAATCCAATCTCACAGGGCTCATATGGTTGATCTGCCGAAGGACATAGAAGCAGCCTCGTTGAAAATAACTTCGGCTCTCAAAGAAGATCAACAAATCAAAGCTAAATTATCCAAAATCCAAAAATCTGAAGATGAAGATCAAAAAGTGCTTGATACTGTCAGCCGAATCAGAGCCGAGGCCATAAAGACAATCAGTCAGCTTTTGAATGAGTAAACATTGATCTTGTAACAAACCAAGCGTAGCATACTTTGTCCTTGCAAAACAATTTTTTTCGATATTTTTATGCTTCCATTCGTCTGAGAATGCAATCGGCCTCTCTCCCTTAATTTTCCGAATGGCGCTTGACTTAACCGAGCTTGGCCCAATAAAAACGGCCCAGCCGAAAGGAAAACCCTACTCTGTCGCTTGGCATCCATTACCCCACAGACTTCGCCACGACTCTTTTCCCGGCTTACAAATAAAACCCTCTCTACAGCCTCGATTAGTACTTGCAGTTGCGCATCTTTGCCTCCGTTTCTTTACTTCCCTTTGTCGGCTCAAACCAGAAGAAAACCCCAGTCCTGCAGCAATGGTGAACGACGACGACAGCGGCAAGCGACCCGCTGAAGGAGAAGCGGAGGGCAGCCGAGTACCGCAATGTCGGCGCCATGGGTAAGAATCGGTCATCCTGCCCCCTTGCAATCTCTATTTCCCTGTTCATCCATTGTTTCGATTTCGATCCTCTCCTTACTTTCTAGGGTAAGACTCATCTCCAGCAGTCAAGGCCATCTTCTTCCCTGAACCGGAACTCCATCATCCGGATCTTCCAACTCCCTCAACTCCTCAGATTCTTCATCGGACCCCTTCTACTCTGACTGGTGGAGCCACCGCGACGCCTGCCGTTTTAAGGAGGAAAGGGACAAAGCCTGAGAGGAGCTGAGCGGAATCTCCAAGAAATACGACATTGACCAGCTTGACTGGGAGGATCAGCGGAAACAATTCTGCGATGCAATCTCTGGTCAGTGAAATCTTCGCCCGATTCCCCTTTTTCTAATCGGACTCGTCCGCCTGATATATTCTCTTTTCTGTCCAGCATTATCTGCAGAGGTCGAGCGCCTGAAGATTGCGGGAACCAGAGTAGCCGACAAGGTGAACGCCCAAGGGGAAATAGTGGAGGCGCGCCTTGATGATGCGGACGGCCGTGTTGATCAAGTTGCCATTCACGACGTACATCATGGTGTCGCCTTGGGGCTGGCGGCGATGTCCACCCAGACGCGCGAGGACTTCTCTGCCATGCCGACCGGCTTCCATGGTGGGGAGCTTCCAGAGGACGTCGAAGACCTTCTGGAAAATTATGAAGATCACGCGACTGTGCTTGCTCAGGCTTCTGATGCTCAATCTGTCTTGAATAGGTTGTTTGATGAGTAATTTGTACTTTAGGGATGCCTGTAAATAAACTGCTCTCTCCTGCGAAACATCTGTTCTCTGTGAAGTACTCGTCTGCAGTTTCCTGAATTACCAAAAGCAAAACCCTCGTATGACACCATCTTTATTCGGTTAGGCTGACATTTTTGCTCTAAAGGCGACACATGTCATGTCGGCTGTTCAAACATTTTTTTTACTAAAGGCGATGCTTCTCATCGGCTAACTCATCTCATACGATTTTTATCCACCGACTTCCATGCTGGGATGAAACTTTTTAAGAAATCTCCCATTAATAGCTCTAGAAAACTCTTCCCCAGCAAGGTCTTCAAAATATATGCATTGCCAGGCACATGTCTTACTATCTGAAAAGGACCTTCCCAATTTGGAGACCATTTACCGAATGCTTTATCTTTCGTTCCAATTGGCAATACAACCTTCCAAACCAAATCCCCCTCTTAAAAGCGTTTTTCCTTGACCTTTTTATTGTAATACCTGGCAACACGTAATTTGTTCTTCTCTATATTCTCCAATGCCTTGAGACGAATTAGGTGTAGATCTTCTAGTTCGTTCATCATTAAACTCTCATAATCTTCCTTCTTTAATTCATTCTGCAACGTAACTCGTCTCGAACTCGATTGTAACTCCCAAGGTAACACAGCACAATGTCCATAAACCAACTCGTAAGGAGATACTTGAGTAGACCCATGACATGCCATTTGGTAAGCCCACAATGCTTCACTTAAGACCGAATGCCACTTTGTGACACCCTAAAATTTGCCCAATTTAAAAATAGGTGAAAAAGTTTTTTTACTGAATTTTTGGTGTGCATTTGACCTAGGATTAAATAATTTTCACAAAGTTAAAATCAAACTAGAAACATGTTGTTGCATTCATGCCTCTGCATTTTAATTTTGAGATGAGTGGTTTTTGTCAAATTTGATTTGAATTCAAAATTCCTTTTGAAATGGTTTGAAATGCTATGAAAATAAAAAGAAAAGGTGTTTTATTTCCTTCTCCTGCCCCCCTCCTTTTCGGCCTGCTCAGCTGGTGGCCCAGCCTGCCGGCTCCCCCTTCCCTCCTTCTATTCCTGCGCTGGGCTCTCCTTTCCCCTTTTCCTTCTCGCTCGCAGCCCAGTCCTGGCCGGCCCGCTCCACCTTGCCTCTTCTCTTTTTCCTATGCGCCGGGCCGACTCCCTCCATTCCTCCTCGGTGGCCCAGCAACCCGGTCGGCCAAGCCGCGCGAGCGCTCGCGCAACCGGCCGCGCCCCTCCCCCTCGGTCGCTGACGATGTGGCCCCGCACACCAGTGCCTTCCCCTTCCCCAACCGCGTGCGCGCTCCGCTCCTCCGAGCGAGCAACCGCCGCTCGGCTTGCCCCGCTCCGCTCTGCGCGACGTGGGCGCGTCCCCATTCTACCCTTTCGGTTTTAAGACGACACCGCGCCCGCTCCCACTCTCCATTCTCCCATTCCCTCTCTGCCTCGCCTGCCTCCAAATCTCCAGAGTCAAGCTCCGCCATAGCCGAGCATGCCCGCCGCCGTCGCTCCGCCAAATTGCTGCTCTGCCGGCCAATTCATCACCCGCAGAGCTCCTCGCCGAAGTGGAGGTGACCACGAACCCCTCCTATCCCTTCTTCTGGCTCGAAATCATCCTAATCACCGCCATCTTCTTCCAAGCAGGCCCCCTGCCGCCCGCCGTCCGCCGCTCCTCGCCGGGCACCGCCACCGGCGTCTCCCCGCCTCCTTCCTTTCCCGCGGTGAGGATCCCACCTTGCCCCCCTTCCCTCTCACCCTTTTCGAGTGGCCGGATGTGGACCCTGAGGCCGAGCCGCCGAGCTTCCGTGCGATGTCCATGGCGTGCTCGCGCACGACGTCGCGCTGAGCGCCACGACGTCGCGGCCTGGGCGCGGCGCCAGCTCACCCCGCGCGCTCTTCCCCCCAGACCTAATCTTGGCCATTCGTGCGCAATCCAATGGCCCGTGATGGCCCATACCCCTTCGAGGCTCGTTTTGCATAAACAGCCTTATGAATATCAGGGCCTCAACCCGCGCTCCCTTGTCCACTGTTCACTGAGCCTTTGCAAACTTCCAACTAGGCCCCTGCGTTTTGGTTTATTTGAGGCGCAGGCCAGCCGGTTTTCAAATTGTTTTATTTATTTAAATCTGCAAAATCAAGTTTCAGCATATTTACAGTTTTGCCACTATGATAAAACGCTTATAAAATCCACGTTTTAGCTCCGTTTTGATCCGTTCAACTTGCGTTAGATTCGTCTCGAAAAGTTCTTTCAAACTAAATAACTTTCAGTACTGTTTTCTGTAATTAAAATTTGAGTTAAATCAAATCTAGTATTTAGTGTCTTTAATCTTGTTTAGTTCATATCTTTTCCGTTATAGTTCTGTTTAGCGTGATCTTTGCGTCTGTGTGTTCATAGTGAGACGTAGATCAGTTTTCAAAACTCTTTATATTGTTTTATTATGATTGATGTACTGTTCTAATCATAGGCTATGTTTGCTTTGCATGAATTGCCTTTGGATGTATGTGTGGTGTTCTGTGATCGTGTGTCCAGTCGGTGAGTTATACGTTGGTGATCAAGAAGAAGTTCGTGATCCAGAGATCGTGATCAAGAGTCGACCTGTGGAAATCTACAAGTCAACAGAAGAAGGATCTTGAGTTAAGGCAAGTATAGCAATCGGGTTTTCTTTTCGCAATCATGATCATGTTACTTAATTAATGTATGCATTGAATGATAAAAATGACTTATTAGCAACTTAAGAAATTATCTATACAAGCACCTTCGGGTTTTACAGTGCAACTGATGGGGGTTATATGGCTCTGGCTTTAGCTCAGCATGAGGACCTTTTTCTAGCTTGTTAGAGGTTACCCTTGTGGCGCAAATGGGGGATAGCAGACTGGGGATCCCTGCAACTGGTTGAATCACCCAGACTGACTAATGAAACCTAGCGGCCCTAACTTGTTAGACGAACCTTTGAAAGGCTTCATCGTGAACCCTGCCGACTTTCCTTGGAAGTGAGTCAAGAGGCTGATCACCTCGGGCGAAAGGGCAATTCACGTCTCACAGGGAAAGTGTACACCTTTGCGCAAAGTTTATTAAACTGATATATCAGCCTTGCTCAAGGACACGAGCGGCCTTGAAGACTTTTACATTAAGATTATGACTTTTGTTGGTTAACATGTTCATTATTTACCATTTTATGCTATTCATTATTTATGTTACATTGATCATGGGACTTGGCATCTATATCACTTCTTGCTATACTTGTGGAGTTCAACATGGACTCACTCTTGCTTTTCCTCCACACCCCAGTCTCCATCAGAGTCGCGCAGCGGAAGCGTGGTGATGACTCAGATGAGTTTCCTAGAAGGCCGATGGAAGTGCTAGGCATATCTTAGGCTTGTGGTCAACCAGTCAGTTGTTCCCTATGAAGTTGGTGTCTCCATCTGAAGATTAGAGTGTCTTTCCGCTGTCTGCTCCTTAAGGTTATGTTCTTTGTGTTTATACGTTATATATGAGCATTGTCTTTTGATATTACCCTTTATTTGTAGCTATATGTGAGATTTGACTTCCTGGGCTCACATATGGTGTATACCTGGTTTTGTTCTTAAAACCGGGTGTGACAAAGTGGTATCAAAGCAATGGTGACTGTAGGACGCAAGCCTAGTTAGAAACTGGTCGTTTTATGCTTTTGAAAATTGCTATAGAACTCTTGTTCTATCAACCTTGATATTTTCTTCTCTATTGTAGCTTCTACCCTTGTTATTTGTCTCCTCCTTGTTGCTTAATTTTAAAATCTTGTTTCCATCCACACTCCTTGTCTTGATATTCTTTTAAAGTCCTCTCTTACCACCTTCTTGCTTCGTCAGAAGTGGAGCTTAGAATCTTTGCCCTCTATATGAAGAAGACGATAGTAGCGCAAGTCGAGTCACTGTTTGAAGTTTGAACCTTTATTGCTCTGTTGAGTTGACATTATGATAATGTTTGTTTTGGATCTTTGTAATGAGTGCAATGATTTTGTGGGTTTCCTCACAATCTCATTTAAGTTTAGTTGATAGGCTTAAGTTTTATGCATAGAAGGTTGGGTTTCTGTTTCTTCTGTTCCCTCTATCCTATCCTTTCGGAGTAGTCTGTCTTTGTCAGCTTATATCTCTGTTTGTGGATGTTCAAAAATCATTGAACAATTCTGGACACAAGTAGACTTCATGATCTTTCTCTGAGCGCAAGAACCACCCTGATAGCTGTTATGGTTTTGGAGTTATGAAATTCACAAGTTGATGCATCTGTGATGTCTGGAATCTGGAATGGTTTCTGTTGTCTACTGTTTTCGACGAGCTTAACTACAGAATCTGGAAAAGTGTTCTACATGAAAGTTGTAGAGGATTTCATAAGATTTCCAGAAAGGTAAACTGCAACTTCATTGGATAAACAGAGCTCAAGTTATGGCTGTTTTACTGCACTGTTGCTTTGCTACTCGCGAGAAATTACAGAATTCTTGTTCTTACCTTTACATATGAGTTTCTCTGGGATATCAGAAGTTGGTTATGGCTATCAACATGCTGGAAATAATATGTAAGCTACCCTTTTGTGCTCTCTGGTTGGCCCTTTCTTAAGGGGGGTAGTGCTTTGATCAACAGATGTTGAAGTTGTGAGTTGTCTCTCATGGTACTTCATGAGTATGATCATCTATCCTTGCTCATGTTGCTTTTGTTGGTCACCTGATGACAGGAATTGTGGCACACCATGAATCAGGATTCCTATATGTCACCTCTCATTGATGATCACGAGTGCAATGAAGTTGAACTCTATCAAAACAACAATGTTGAAGTTCAAGTTGGGAGCGATCCGAGTCTGAATCCACAACAACGAAAGCGAAAAAGAAAAGCCAAAAAGAAGCTTACTGAAGCAAGTAGAGCACAACGCAATTATACCAATGGAAGGTTGAGCAATATGGATATGGATAACATTCAAGGTGCTACAAAAATGGTTGGTGGTTACATTCAAGTGAGCTCAACACAAGTTTTTGCTCTGTTTGATCCCAGTGCTTCGCAGTCTTTCATCTCCGTCGAGTGTTTAGAGACGAACAAGATGGCGAAGTGTCCAACAAAGAGGCCCTTGATAGTTCATACCCCAGTTGGAGAAATACAGGCAGATCAGATGTGCCCGAAAGTCAGTCTTGTCATAAACAAGGAAAACTTTACCGTAACCTTCATTATTTTGGAGTCACTCAATATTCCTATGGTTCTTGGTAATGGATGGTTGTGTGCGCACAAAGGAGTAATTCATGGTACTCAATGAACAATGCTTCTAACTGCACCGTCAGGGAAAAGAATTGAGTATCACGGTTGTCAACTTCAATCTGAGAAAGCTGATGACTTGAACAATGGAGTGCAGACTAAGGATGTTATCGTGGATAATGATGAGCATATAGCTAAGAACACAGATGGGCAAACATATTCAGAGGAAGTCGATACAACAGACCATCTGGCAAATGCAGGATATCCGGTCAAGATTCTAGAAACAACCTAGAGAACTTTTAATGGAAGAATGTTTAAAGTGTGTAAGGTTCAGTGGAGTAACCTAAGTGAAGAAGAAGCAATGTGGGAAACCGAGAAACAACTGCAGACCAAGTTTCCACATCTCTTTGAGTTGTAAGCCAATCAAGTTAGCGATCAAGATAAGTTTGGGATAATCAAGTGTAATAATCTTTTCATGGAATCCTTGTTCACAAGTTATGATCATGAAACATCACTCGTTTGATAAGCTTGGTATACAAGTGTGAAGTGAAAGTGTTATCAAGATCTTTTCTCGTTTCTCTCTTGTGCTCTAAGTCTCTCCCGAATCTCGGGACGAGATTCTCTTAAGGGGGGTAGATTTGTGACACCCTAAAATTTTCCCAATTTAAAAATAGGTTGCGGATACATGGGTGTATGCCGAGTCTCTGAGTGATGAGTGATTGTCAACTGGGATGATGCGCATGTTCTTTGGCTTGTGTTGTGCAGGTGTCGAGCACGGATACAGTGATCAGAGGCAAGGTGAAGGTCAAGTAGAGACGTGCCGTGCCGATGGACCAAGAGTGGCGAAGGGAGGATGTGAGGCTTGGACTGAGGGACCGCTGGCCCGAGGATCAGCTGTGGTGGCTGGCAGCCTGGGACAGCGACGAGCGAAGACTTACGGTCATGTGTTGCCTGAGTCGTGGACTTGGGGACACGTGTCGGTGGACGGGGTGCACGGAAGGTGCATCCCCTCTACAGCTTCGGTTTGGTGGTAGAGCCAGAGAAAAACCATCGGGTGGACGGTTTCTAGGTTTGGGCCTCAAAACCTGGGTGTTGTGGGTTTGCTCAGTTTGGGCCTCAAAACTCAGGCGCTGGTGGGCTGGTTTCCCGGTTTGGGCCTCAAAACCGGGGGTTGGCTGTGAAGGCTGGTTTCCCGGTTTGGGCCACAAAACCAGGGGTGCGACGTCCGGGAAAGGACGGCAGAGCGGTGGTGGCACGTGACGGCAATCAGGAGGTTGCGTCGAGGCAACGCTACGAGTTGTGCGGGCATGGCCGTCGGATCCACCTACCTTCGAGTTGGTCCAGAAAAACCTTAGGGTTTAGCTGGTTCGCTCTGTAAGTAGTTAGGCGTAGAGTGGGAATTAGGAATAGTTAGAATTAGGATAAGTAGGGGGAGACACCCACCTCCCCATCTATCTCAGTTCATTTGCTCTTTGCTTCTAGGGTTTCCTGCTCTCCCAATCCCCTGCTGTAGCTAGCTGAGATCCGCAGAGAACCATACCTCTGTGTACTGGAGATTTTGAGGAAGTGAGGCCGTAACCTCACTGTTGTAGCGTGTGGTAGCCACACGGTTGCAGATCGATGTGTTGATTCGCGTTTTGGTTCGTGTTCTTCGCGTTCTTCGTTTCTCCGCGATTTTCCCGTCACTCGATCTCCCTCTCTGCTGCGTCTTTGCGAAATCCGTTTGAATCAACTTGTTCGTTTTTGAGAGGAGGTCATTTTGACCAAAGGAATTCATCTAACTCCTCACGAACAAGTAGATCGGGTTGATTTCATTTTCGTGGCGCTTTTCGGTTCATCCTCCTCCCCTTTTGATTTCCCGGTGTTTGAGTCAATTTGAGCAGATGATTTCTTGGGGATAGTCTCCTAACTACTCCGTGATCATCCTCTCCAAGTTTGGGAACGTGGGATTTTGGTTTGAATCGATTTGGAGAAGATTTGGATGAAGGGCGACCGAAATCGCCCTCACTGGGTGTTGGCGGACAGTCCGCCACCCCAGGCGCGGACAGTCCGCGCGTCGGGGGCAAGCCGAGTCAGTGGCTGCGTTCCTCGGCTGTTTGGTTCCTTCTTGACTGGCAGACAGTCCGCAGGTGTTTGTCGCGGACAGTCCGGGACTTGAGCAGGGGACTTCAGCAGCTTGGCTGTTTGGCGAGTTTTGCCGGCGGACAGTCCGCCACTCGCTCGCGTACAGTCTGGCAGTACCGCGGATAGTCCGGGACCCCAGGGCCGGACAGTACGGGACTTGCCTGAAGGTTGCGTTTTAGTGCGTTTCTTTTCCCGGCTTCTTCGCTTGGTTTCCGGACTTCTCGTTTGGCCCTAGAGTTGACCAAGGAACCTCTCTAGGTATCTTTGCTACTTGTTAGCATAGGTACTTAGGGATTTCCCAACGTAGTCGTCTATCTACGTTCGGGACTTGGTTTTTGGGAACGAACTTGCTCCGGTGCTTTTGCCGTTCGGTTTGCTATCGCTTTGTGGTGCCTCGTTGTGATCCTAGGGATCATCCACCCTCTTCCAAGGGTCGTGGGCATCACGGTTTCGGTTGAAGCTTTCGGGGGTTGATTTTGAGACATTTGGCCAAAGATTCGAAAGAATTTTTGTTGGCTCCCATTCACCCCCCCTCTGGTCGCCTTGCTAGTGCTTTCTCGGTCCTTCAATTGGTATCGGAGCGGGTTAAGGATCTTCCCCCTTAGCCGGTTCCAGATCCACAGAAGGCGACATGGATCGCGGCGTGGGCAAACCGCCGTTCTTTGATGGGACGAATTATGCGTATTGGAAGATACGCATGTCGGCCTATCTCCAGAGCATGGGCTCTTCTGTTTGGGAGATTTGCAACAGGGCCGATTACGTTCTCTTGGCTGCTCGTGTCACTCAGCTTCAGATCGATGAGCACGAAGCAAATAGCCGAGCGTGTAACGCCTTGTTCTCCTGTTTGAGAATGTCCGAGTTTGATCGCGTTTCTCATCTCCCCACGGCTCGTGAGATTTGGGCGACCCTCATGCGCTTCCATGAGGGAACCACTCAAGCCAAATCCCATCTCTACGAGTCGCACAAGCGGGAGTATGAGAACTTTCGACATATGCCTGGCGAGAGCATAGAGAGTTTATTCGCTCGCTTTCAGGTTATTGTCAACAAGATGCGAGCTAACAAGGAGCTGTTGCCTTTCGACGATCATGACAGAGCTTTGAAGCTTTTGCATACTCTTGATCGGTTGGTGTGGGACTCAAAGGTCCAGGCGATCATCGAATCGTCTAACTATGAGACCCTCACGTGCGACGAGCTCTTCAGTAAGCTCAAGTCCAGTGAGATTGATGCCATGGCGAGGGCTTCTTATGAAAATCTTTCTGGCCCGTCGATGGCTTTGGTTTTTGGCTCTTCTGCTAATCCCTCTGGAGGATTTGCACTCTCTTCACTCTTTTATGTCACAGAGGACCAGCTTGAGTCTTTGGGGGATGACGAGCTAGCTTTGCTCGCCAACCGGTTCTCCCGGTTTCACAACAATCGCATGAACCGTCGCCGCGGAGGAGGACGCTCAGGATGCTATGAGTGCGGCGACCCTGACCACTTCATCGCCAACTGTCCCAAGAAGAACAAGCATTCTGGGAAGGGCGATCATGGGCACAAGTACGACTCCGACAAGCGCAAAGAGAAGTACTTCCCCGCGAAGCACAAGCGGAAGGGCGGCTTCAACAAGGAGTACATCAAGACCAAGTACTTGGAGAAGGCCCAGGCTGAGCAGCGTGCGTTCTTCGCCACGCTCAGCGACGTCGACGACTCGGATGACGACTCCACTTCTTCAAGCGACGACGAGTCCGAGAAGAAGAAGAGGATTGAGGACAAGCTCAACAGCCTCTGCTTCTTCGCCGACGACGACGGCTTCTGCACCATGGCCCTCGGCAAGGAGGTCGACGGCGAGCTGGTGAACTCCCCTCGGAACGACGACGACGACACCTCCTAGGTATCTCTCACCCACGATGAGCTTTCTACTGAGGTCGAGAAGCTTACTGCCGCCTTGCTTAGTCAGGACAAGTTGCTTAGGCGTGCTGCTAGAGAGCGCAAGGAGTTTAGGCAGAAGTGGGAGGACACAGTGAGAGAGCTTGAGTTTGCGAAGTCCACCGTGGTCGTTTCTGAGGAGGTAGAGTGTGAGATGTGCACCACGCACATGACTGACCTTCTCACTTTGAGAAGCATGTATGTTGCGTTGGTAGGAGAGGTGGATGAGCTGAAGGCTAGACCCTCGCTGTTGGGTGCGTGCAAGACTTGTCCTGTCTTGCAATCCGAGTTGGCAGAGAAGAATGCCAAGATTGTGTCTCTTGAGGAGGCCAGCTCGGGTAGCACTTGTGTGACTAGGTGCGCTTTGTGTGAGGGTTTGGAGATGGAGATTGCAAACGTGAAGCATGACAAGATGCAAACCGAGGAAGAAAACACATACCTTCGGACCATCTTGTCATGGGTGTCTTGTGGTGAGCCACAACTCGGGATGATGATCTCCCAATTTAAGCGAGCTGCTGGAGGTCCTGGTGTAGGTTTTGCTCCGGGTGTTGATCTTTCTGTTTTTGGGAAGATTGGAGAGTCGAGTGGTTTGAACCCGAGTGAGAAGCCCAATTTCACTACTACTCCCAAACTCACCAAGCTTCCACCCAAAGAGCCTCTCAAGCCTAACACCAAGGATGGAGTGTTTGAAGAACCTCCGAGAGCTCCACCCAAGAACCAAGTGTGCCATCCCAAACCTAACCACCTGAAAAACAAGCTGGATACGATGCCACCTATTCACGAGGAGCAGTTGCCACAGAAGGGCAAGTTAATCCACACCCACAACTGTGTGTACCAACAACCCCCTTTGAGAGCAGTGAGGTACCATTGTGAGCATTGTGGGCGAGATGGACACTTGAGTGAGTTCTGCTTTCGGCGCAAGAGGGAGGCGCGCCGTGCTAGGGAGATGAACAATGCGGACATGTACCATCCTTTCCATGATGTACATGTGCCGAATGTTCAGAGGAGAGCTCCGAGGAGTGCTGCTAGGCCCAGAGGTCTAGAACCTAAAGTTCCCAGGCCTAGGCAGCGGAGAGGACGTGCCCGGCGGGAGCCTGCAGTTGTAGGCTATGGACCCCGTGGCGGTGGCTTTGTAGTTGAGCATTTTCCTCCACCGCATTTTGAGTATCGCGGTGAGCGCTCCTTCCCCAGCGGACCACGTTTTCCTCAGCGTGGTGATTGCTTCCCCCGTAGACGTGCTAGGAATGGTTTTTCTGCTAACCGTTCTTTTGAGCAGCCGGCCCAACACTGGTATTCCCCTTACTTCATTAACCCCAGTGTTGGCCCGTATGCTCACCCTATGTCAAACGATTGGAGAACGTTTGGTTGGTGGATTCCGGTTGCTCGAGCCACATGACCGGAAACGCCAAGTGGTTCTCCAGTCTTAGTCCGGTCGCCGGAAAGGAGTTTATCACCTTCGGCGACAATAGCAAAGGTAAGGTTTTGCCTCGTGGGTCGGTGCGAGTTAATGAGCACTTTGTGTTGCGCGATGTTGCTCTTGTTTCTAACTTGCATTTTAACCTTCTTTCTGTTTCGCAAATCTTTGATGACGACTATGAGATTCGTTTTAAACCAAATCTCAGTCGTATATTGGATCCTCAGGGCAATCTTGTGTGTTTGATTTTGCCCTTTGGAAAAGTCTTTCGTGCGAATTTCTCAGAGTCTTTTGGCACTTCTCGTTGTCTTGTGGCTGGACCTTCCTCCTCTGATCTTTGGAAGTGGCATAAGAGACTTGGACATTTGAGCTTCGACTTGCTTGCAAGGCTTAGTTCACTTGGCCTAATCCGAGGATTGCCCAAGTTATCCATGGAGAAGGATCTTGTTTGCCATTCTTGTAGACATGGGAAGATGGTTGCCGCTCCCCACCATCCAGTGACTCAGGTCATGACTAAGCGCCCTGGAGAGCTTTTGCATATGGACCTTGTTGGTCCGGCTTGGGTGAGCTCGGTTGGGGGGAAGTGGTATGTGCTTGTTGTTTTTGATGACTTTTCGAGATATTCGTGGGTCTTCTTTTTAGCTGAGAAGACCGAGACTTTCTCCTTTGCTCGCAATCTGATTTTGCGTCTTCGGAACGAGTTCCCTTTGAACTCGATGCGAGCTATTAGGAGTGATAATGGTTCCGAATTCAAGAATTCAGATTTTGAGAAGTTTTGTAACTCCTTGGGCTTGGAGCATCAGTTTTCTTCCCCCTACACACCGCCACAGAATGGTGTTGTAGAGAGGAAGAATCGGACCCTTGTAGAGATGGCCAGGACGATGCTTGAAGAGCATAGGACTCCTAGGCGATATTGGGCCGAAGCTATGAGCACTGCATGCTATATTTCTAATCGCATTTTTCTTCGAGCTTTCTTGAAAAAGACCTCTTATGAGTTGCGTTTTGGAAAACTTCCCAAGGTGAGTTACTTTAGAGTTTTTGGTTGCCATTGTTTTATACTCAAAAAGGGCAACCTGGACAAATTTGAGTCTCGTTCTTCCGACGGTGTGTTTTTGGGTTATGGCACTCACACTAGAGCTTATCGTGTACTTAACCTTGACACTAACCGAGTCATGGAGACATCTGATGTCACCTTCGACGAGACCATGGTTTGTCCTTCTTCTTGTTTTGAGCGTGCAGGTGATCATGAGGTTGGTGAGCCTCTTTTTGATGACGAGGATGAGGGTGCTGAAGGTATGGATGATCCAGCACCTCCTCCACCTGCTGTGCCGCAAGGAGCGGCTTCTACGACGACTCACGGCCCTGACACTTCTTCTTCCTGGGGGCCGTGGGATCCGCCACCCCGAGCGGTACCTTTTATACCCGGGGAGGCACCAGCTGCTGTTGAGGAGGAGATCACGTCTGCTCGAGAGGCGACACGACACATCCAGCGCCAACACCCCCCTCAGCAGATGATCGGCAACATTGATGAACGGGTCACTCAGTCCAGGTCTCAAATCTCTCACTTTGCTCAGTCTGCTTTTGTTGCTGATTTTGAGCCCCGAGATGTTGGACACGCTTTGACGGATCCGGATTGGGTCAATGCCATGCATGAGGAGCTTGAGAACTTTGAGAGAAATCGGGTTTGGGTTCTAGTGTCTCCACCTTCTGAGTGTCATCCTATTGGGACAAAATGGGTTTTCAAAAACAAACAGGGAGAAGATGGCCATGTTGTGAGAAACAAGGCCAGACTCGTAGCCCAGGGTTATAGTCAGAAGGAGGGGATAGACTATGAGGAGACTTTTGCTCCTGTAGCCCGTTTGGAGGCTATTAGGATACTCTTGGCTTTTGCTACATCCAAAGGTTTCAAACTTTTTCAAATGGATGTCAAGAGTGCCTTCTTAAACGGCTACATTGAAGAGGAGGTGTATGTTAGACAACCCCCCGGTTTTGAAAATCCCAAGTTTCCAAACCATGTTTTTAAACTTCACAAAGCTTTGTGTGGTTTGAAACAAGCCACTAGAGCCTGGTATGATAAGTTGAAGACCTTTTTGCTTGCTAAGGGTTTTAAAATGGGATGTGTAGATAAAACGCTCTTTCTCCTCAAGCAAGGCACTGATACTCTCTTGGTCCAAATTTACGTGGATGATATCATTTTCGGTGGTTCTTCTCATGCTTTGGTTGCCAAGTTTGCAGATACTATGAGCAGGGAGTTCGAGATGAGCATGATGGGCGAGCTGACTTTCTTTCTCGGATTGCAAATTAAGCAATCCCGAGAAGGGACGTTTGTGCACCAGGGCAAGTACACCCGGGACATTCTGAATAAATTCGATATGGGTGAGGCCAAGCCTCTTCCAACACCCATGTCGACCACGACGGCCCTGGATGCGGACAAGGATGGAGAAGCAGTGGACCAGAAGGAGTATCGGAGTATGATCGGGTCGCTGCTGTACCTGACGGCGACACGCCCGGACATTCAGTTCGCGGTGTGTCTCTGCGCGTGATTTCAGTCTTCGCCGCGCACCTCTCACCGTCAGGCGGTCAAGCGCATTATGAGGTACTTATCCTTCACTCCAGAATTTGGGATTTGGTATTCTGCTTCCTCCACCCTTTCCCTTTGTGGTTATTCCGAAGCAGATTTTGCTGGTTACCGGATTGAGCGCAAGTCCACTTCTGGGACTTGCCAGTTTATTGGTTCTTCTCTTGTTTCGTGGTCCTCTCGCAAGCAGTCTAGTGTCGCCCAGTCTACTACGGAGGCTGAGTATGTTGCTGCGGCTAGCTGCTGTTCCCAGTTACTCTGGATGATGGCCACTTTGCGTGATTTTGGTCTGAGCTTTTCTCGTGTTCCATTGCTTTGTGACAGCACGAGTGCGATTAGCGTTGCTAAGAACCCCGTGCTTCACTCGAAGACCAAACACATTGATGTGCGCTTTCATTTTCTGCGAGACCACTATGAGAAGGGTGATATCGACCTTCGCCATGTCGATACTCATCATCAGTTGGCTGATATTTTCACCAAGCCTTTGGACCAATCAACTTTTAATCGGTTGAGAGGTGAGCTTGGTGTGTGTTTCCCCTTTTAGATGGGGAAAACATTTTTGACTCTTGTATGATACACTGACTTTGTGTTTTTTAGTTGGTTTTACTTCTTTTAGTTTCTTCTTGCATCTTTGCATTTCAGCATACGCTTTTACATTCTGAGCTTCATGAATATAGTCTGAAGAATGTAACTATGCTCTGTGTAGTCTTTGCTCTGATGCTTTATGTTGATGCTATAGCTTATGCTCTTTCTGATCACTTATACATACTGAGAGCTGAGCTATTTTTGAATGGTGAATTTGATTAATGAACTTAAAACTTGAAAATGTTCACCATTGAGATATGCACCTAGCATGTGTAGAATATGTTGAAGTCACTTATGCTATTTATGTATGCTAGGTTGCTATGTCTCTAGTGTTGAGTCATTCACTTGCCTGGTATGTCATATTCTGTTTAAAATCTGAACCAAGTTAAGTGAATTGAAAAGATCGAGATGGGTTTGCTTGTTAGCACCTCACAGTTTTGAGACTGTTTCTCATTGCACTTTGAGTTAAACTTGAGCTGTGTAGTGTATGACCGAAACTGTTGCTTTAAGCTTCTGATTGCTTATGCATAGGCTTCGCACAGTTGGAAAGTTAGGCAATAACAAGCATTCAACCTCTCGCAGTCACATGCTGATTTCTGGACTTGTGTAATTTCACCGCTGCAACTCCGATTAAAATTTGAAATCACAAGTGGATGCTTCATTTTTCAATTGGTATCAGCATGATGATTGAACTGTGCTAGGGGTAGTTCACTTTGTATACATGATTAGCACTTGCTTTCCTGTCTATACATGTTTGGTGCTATTTTGATGGTGACTATCCTTTTTGGCTAAAAACTGCTCACTGTGCTTTCAAGTTCATATTTCGTATATAGTGATCAGTCTGAGCCTTTGCTAGCATTTTGTGGATGATTTTGAGTCATTGGAGCTATACTGTTTAGAGCATCTTTGCATTTTCTTGACTATATCCCTGAAGTTGCTAACTTGCATTTTGACTCATATGCATGTTCGAAGGGGGAGTTTCTCACTTGTTGGCACTTCTGTTTGGTGCATTTTCTAAGGGGGAGAACTTTTTACTTGATAAGTGCATTTTCAACTAAGGGGGAGAAATTGCAAATCATGTGCTTCCTCGAAGTTCAACTAAGGGGGAATGATCAAATCTTGTGCTTTCCGAGTTGAGTCAAGGGGGAGTTTTCCTGGTTGCGTGCACTTTTCGAGGGGGAGTTTGTTGCTTCTTGTTGGCCGTAAGGTTTTGGTATCGAGATTTCTTTGCTAGTTGTGTTGAGCCTCTGTGCCTCTATCTTGAGGGAATAGCATTTTGTTTCGATTTCTCAATTGGTATTTGCTAGAGGTGTTGAGCCTGTTCTACCTCTTCTTGAGGGCTAGCTTTGCTTTGCTTGGTCGCGTCGAGCCATTGCCCATGTCTTTGGGGACCAAGTTGTTTTGCTCTTTCCACTTGACCTTCTTCGGCTTTGCTATGCTTTTGGGTCATTTGGTCGAGTTCTCTCTTCTCCTTCTTCCTCCTTCTGCTTTCATTATGATTTGTGTTGGTAGTTGACAATGCACTCATCAAGGGGGAGATTGCGGATACATGGGTGTATGCCGAGTCTCTGAGTGATGAGTGATTGTCAACTGGGATGATGCACATGTTCTTTGCCTTGTGTTGTGCAGGTGTCAAGCACGGATACAGTGATCAGAGGCAAGGTGAAGGTCAAGTAGAGACGTGTAGTCCCGATGGACCGAGAGTGGCGAAGGGCAGACGTGAGGCTTGGACTGAGGGACCGGTGGCCCGACGATCAGCTGTGGTGGCTAGCAGCCTGGGACAGCGACGAGCGAAGACTTGCGGTCATGTGTTGCCTGAGTCATGGACTTGGGGACACGTGTCGTTGGACGGGGTGCACGGGAGGTGCATCCCCTCTACAGCTTTGGTTTGGTGGTAGAGCCAGAGAAAAACCATCGGGTGGACGGTTTCCAGGTTTGGGCCTCAAAACCGGGGCGCTGATGGTTTCCGAGTTTGGCCACAAAACTCGGGCTGAGGACGGTTTCCAGGTTTGGGCCTCAAAATCTGGGTGCTGCGGGTTTGCTGAGTTTGGGCCTCAAAACTCAGGCGCTGGTGGGCTGGTTTCCCGGTTTGGGCCTCAAAACCGGGGGTTGGCTGTGAAGGCTGGTTTCCCAGTTTGGGACACAAAACCGGGGGTGCGACGTCCGGGAAAGGACGGCAGAGCGGTGGCGGCACGTGGCGGCAATCGGGAGGTTGCGTCGAGGCAACGCTACGAGTTGTGCGGGCGTGGCCGTCGGATCCACCTACCTTCGAGTTGGTCTAGAATAACCTTAGGGTTTAGCTGGTTTGCTCTGTAAGTAGTTAGGCGTAGAGTGGGAATTAAAAATAGTTAGAATTAGGATAAGTAGGGGGAGACACCCACCTCCCCATCTATCTCAGTTCATTTGCTCTTTGCTTCTAGGGTTTCCTGCTCTCCCAATCCCCTGCTGTAGCTAGCTGAGATCCGTAGAGAACCATACCTCTGTGTACTGGAGATTTTGAGGAAGTGAGGCCGTAACCTCACTATTGTAGCGTGTGGTAGCCACACGGTTGCAGATCGATGTGTTGATTCGCGTTTTGGTTCGTGTTCTTCGCGTTCTTCGTTTCTCCGCGATTTTCCCGTCACTCGATCTCCCTCTCTACTGCGTCTTTGTGAAATCCGTTTGAATCAACTTGTTCATTTTTTAGAGGAGGTCATTTCGACCAAAGGAATTCATCTGACTCCTCATGAACAAGTAGATCGGGTTGATTTTGTTTTCGTGGCGCTTTTCGGTTCATCCTCCTCCCCTTTTGATTTCTCGGTGTTTGAGTCAATTTGAGCAGATGATTTCTTAGGGATAGTCTCCTAACTACTCTGTGATCATCCTCTCCAAGTTTGGGAACGTGGGATTTTGGTTTGAATCAATTTGGAGAAGATTTGGGTGAAGGGCGACCGAAATCGCCCTCACTGGGTGTTGGCGGACAGTCCGCCACCCCAGGCGCGGACAGTCCGCGCGTTGGCGGCAAGCCGAGTCAGTGGCTGCGTTCCTCGGCTGTTTGGTTCCTTCTTGACTGGCGGACAGTCCGCAGGTGTTTGTCGCAGACAGTCCGAGACTTGTGCAGGGGACTTCAGCAGCTTTGCTGTTTGGCGAGTTTTGCCGGCGGACAGTCCGCCACTCGCTCGCGGACAGTCCGGCAGTACCGCGGACAGTCCGGGACCCCAGGGCCGGACAGCCCGGGACTTGCCTGAAGGTTGCGTTTTAGTGCGTTTCTTTTCTCGGCTTCTTCGCTTGGTTTTCGGACTTCTCGTTTGGCCCTAGAGTTGACCAAGGAACCTCTCTAGGTATCTTTGTTACTTGTTAGCATAGGTACTTAGGGATTTCCCAACGTAGCCGTCTATCTACGTTCGGGACTTGGTTTTTGGGAACGAACTTGCTCCGGTGCTTTTGCCGTTCGGTTTGCTATCGCTTTGTGGTGCCTCGCTGTGATCCTAGGGATCATCCACCCTCTTCCAAGGGTCGTGGGCATCACGGTTTTGGTCGAAGCTTTCGGGGGTTGATTTTGAGACATTTGGCCAAAGATTCGAAAGAATTTTTGTTGGCTCCCATTCACCCCCCTCTGGTCGCCTTGCTAGTGCTTTCTCGGTCCTTCATAGGTGAAAATGTTTCTTTACTGAATTTTTGGTGTGCATTTGACCTAGGATTAAATAATTTTCACAAAGTTAAAATCAAACTAGAAACATGTTGTTGCATTCATGCCTCTGCTTTTTAATTTTGAGATAAGTGGTTTTTGTCAAATTTGATTTGAATTCAAAATTCCTTTTGAAATGGTTTGAAATGCTATGAAAATAAAAAGAAAAGGTGTTTTATTTCCTTCTCCCGCCCCCCTTCTTTTCGGCCCGCTCAGCTAGTGGCCCAGCCTGTCGGCTCCCCCTTCCCTCCTTCTATTGATGCGCTGGGCTCTCCCTTCCCCTTTTCCTTCTCGCTTGCAGCCCAGTCCTGGCCGGCCCGCTCCACCTTGCCTCTTCTCTTTTTCCTATGCGTCGGGCCGACTCCCTCCATTCCTCCTCGGTGGCCCAGCAACCCGGTCGGCCCAAGCCACGCGAGCGCTCGCGCAACCGGCCGCGCCCCTCCCCCTCGGTCGCTGACGATGCGGCCCCGCACACCAGTGCCTTCCCCTTCCCCAACCGCGTGCGCGCTCCGCTCCTCCGAGCGAGCAACCGCCGCTCGCCTCGCCACGCTCCGCTCTGCGCGACGTGGGCGCGTCCCCATTCTCCCCTTTCAGTTTTAAGACGACACCACTCCTGCTCCCACTCTCCATTCTTCCATTCCCTCTCCGCCTCGCCTGCCTCCAAATCTCCAGAGTCAAGCTCTGCCATAGCCCTGCATGCCCGCCGCCGTCGCTCCGCCAAATTGCTGCTCCGCCGGCCAATTCGTCACCCGCAGAGCTCTTCGCTGAAGTGGAGGTGACCCCGAACCCCTCCTATCCCTTCTTCTGGCTCGAAATCATCCTAATCGCCGCCATCTTCTTCCAAGCAGGCCCCCTGCCGCCTGCCGTCCGCCGCTCCTCGCCGGGCACCGCCACCGGCGTGTCCCCGCCTCCTTCCTTTCCCGCGGTGAGGATCCCACCTTGCCCCCATTCCCTCTCACCCTTTTCGAGTGGCCGGATGTGGACCCTGAGGCCGAGCCGCCGAGCTTCCGTGCGATGTCCATGGCGTGCTCGCGCACGACGTCGCGCTGAGCGCCACGACGTCGCGGCCTGGGCGCGGCGCCGGCTCACCCCACGCGCTCTTCCCCCCAGACCTAATCTCGGCCATTCGTGCGCAATCCAACGGCCCATGATGGCCCGTACCCCTTCGAGGCTCGTTTTGCATAAACAGACTTATGAATATCAGGGCCTCAACCCGCGCTCCCTTGTCCACTGTTCACTGAGCCTTTGCAAACTTCCAACCAGGCCCCTGCGTTTCGGTCTATTTGAGGCGCAGTCCAGCCGGTTTTCAAATTGTTTTATTTATTTAAATCTGCAAAATCAAGTTTCAGCATATTTACAGTTTTGCCACTATGATAAAACGCTTATAAAATCCACGTTTTAGCTCCGTTTTGATCCGTTCAACTTGTGTTAGATTCGTCTCGAAAAGTTCTTTCAAACTAAATAACTTTCAGTACTGTTTTCTGTAATTAAAATTTGAGTTAAATCTAATCTAGTAATTATTGTCTTTAATCTTGTTTAGTTCATATCTTTTCTGTTATAGTTCTGTTTAGCGTGATCTTCGCGTCTGTGTTCATAGTGAGACGTAGATCAGTTTTCAAAACTCTTTATATTGTTTTATTATGATTGATGTACTGTTCTAATCATAGGCTATGTTTGCTTTGCATGAATTGCCTTTGGATGCATGTGTGCTGTTCTGTGATCGTGTGTCCAGTCGGTGAGTTATACGTTGGTGATCAAGAAGAAGTTCGTGATCCAGAGATCGTGATCAAGAGTCGACCTTTGGAAATCTACAAGTCAACAGAAGAAGGATCTTGAGTTAAGGCAAGTATGGCAATCGGGTTTTCTTTTCGCAATCATGATCATGTTACTTAATTAATGTATGCATTGAATGATAAAAATGACTTATTAGCAACTTAAGAAATTATCTGTACAAGCACCTTCGGGTTTTACAGTGCAACTAATGGGGGTTATATGGCTCTGTCTTTAGCTCAGTATGAGGACCTTTTCTAGCTTGTTAGAGGTTACCCTTGTGGAGCAAATGGGGGATAGCAGACTGGGGATCCCTGCGACTGGTTGAATCACCTAGACTGACTAATGAAACCTAGCGGCCCTAACTTGTTAGACGAACCTTTGAAAGGCTTCATCGTGAACCCTGCCGACTTTCCTTGGAAGTGAGTCAAGAGGCTGATCACCTCAGGCGAAAGGGCAATTCACGTCTCACAGGGAAAGTGTACACCTTTGCGCAAAGTTTATTAAACTGATATATCAGCCTTGCTCAAGGACACGAGCGGCCTTGAAGACTTTTACATTAAGATTATGACTTTTGTTGGTTAACATGTTCATTATTTACCATTTTATGCTATTCATTATTTATGTTACATTGATCATGAGACTTGGGATCTATATCACTTGTTGCTATACTTGTGGAGTTCAACATGGACTCACTCTTGCTTTTCCCCCACACCCCAGTCTCCATCAGAGTCGCGCAGCGGAAGCGTGGTGATGACTCAGATGAGTTTCCTAGAAGGCCGATGGAAGTGCTAGGCATATCTTTGGCTTGTGGTCAACCAGTCAGTTGTTCCCTGTGAAGTTTGTGTCTCCATCTGAAGATCAGAGTGTCTTTCCGCTGTCTGCTCCTTAAGGTTATGTTCTTTGTGTTTATACGTTATATATGAGCATTGTCTTTTGATATTACCCTTTATTTGTAGCTATATGTGAGATTTGACTTCCTGGGCTCACATATGGTGTATACCTGGTTTTGTTCTTAAAACTGGGTGTGACACACTTTTTCGGTTTCTCATCGATCTTCTTCTGGATAATCTTAATCATAATCTTATTGGATGCTTCGTCTTGACCATTGGCTTGCGCATAATAAGGAGAAGAATTACACAGCTTAATCCCCATTTCTTCAGCAAAATCACAAAATTCGGATGATGTAAACTGGGTCCCTTGATCCGTAGTTATAGTTTGAGGGATCCTGAATCTGTGAACTATATGCTCCTTGACAAAATTAATCATGTTCTCTGACGTAACATTCTTCAAAGGCACAGCCTCGACCCACTTGGTAAAGTAATCTGTAGCCAATAGTATGAATCTGTGTCCTTTACTAGAAGGAGGATGAATCTGACCAATCAAATTTATAGCCCATCCTCTAAACGGCCACAACTTGATAATTGGATTCATAGCCGATGCTGGAACTCTTTGAACATTTCCGAATCTCTGACAATCTTGACACCCTTTATAATATTCAAAACAGTCTTCGAGCAAAGTCGGCCAAAAATAATCGGTCCTTCTCATTATCCACTTCATTCGATAGGCCGATTGATGTGCGCCACATAACCCTTCATGTACTTCGTACATTAGTTTCCTAGCTTCCTCTTGACTTAGGCATTTCAAGAGCACCCCATCTATGGACTTATAGTACAACTGGCCGTCAAGAAGTGTAAACTTAATGGCTTTATATCTGAGCTTCCGAGAAACCTTTTGCAATGGATTTCTCAAGTAGTCGGTAATTTCTCTTCTCCAATCATCAGCCATATAACCTTCATCCAAAGCAAGAACTTCTTGATCTTTCCGATATCCTGAAGCAACTTGAGCTAATTTATTTGCCTCTTCATTATGCCCCCTAGGGATATGATGCAAAGTTGCTATCTGGAAACATTTCAAAAGCTCCTTACATTCTTCGTAATACTCTCTCAATATCTCATTTTTGCATTCATATTGACCAATCAACTGGTTGATGACTAACTCAGAATTCCCGAAGATCTCGACAGCAATAGCTTTTATCTCCACAAGAAGCCGAAGTCCTCTGAGAAAGGCTTCATATTCTACTTGGTTGTTGGTAACATAAAACTCAATGGGGATAGCATACTTGAAAGTTAATCCTCATGGAGAAATCAAGAAAATTCCAACACCACCACCTTTGCTGCAAGATGAACCATCGAAAAACAATGTTCAAGGTGCAATATTTATCATATTAGCAGATGGATCACGATGATGAGTAACGAAATCGGCAATAACTTGACCTTTTACTGCCTTTGCCGATCCGTATCTTAAATCAAACTCTGACAATGCTAAAATCCACTTGCCGATTCTTCCGTTTAGAATAGGCATTGACAGCATGTGTTTTATTACGTCAAATTCAGAAATTAATATGCATTCGGCATTTAACAAGTAATGCCTAAACTTGGTGCATGAGTAATACACACACAAACAAAGCTTCTCCGTAGCTGAATACCTCGTCTCTGGGTCTAACAATTTTTGGCTAATGTAGGCTATTACTCTTTCTTTCCCTCCAAATTCTTGCATAAGAGCCGATCCTATCGTTAGCCCACCGGCTGCCACGTACAATTTGAAAGGCTTATCAAACTGAGGAGGTATTAATACTGGTGGCGCTTTCATATACTCTTTAATTTCATCAAAAGCTTTCTGTTGTACGTCACCCCATACGAATTTTTGCTCTTTCTTGAGTTTCAGCAACGAGGAAAAAGGCAAGACCCTTTCTGATAAGCCAGATATGAACCTCCTTACAAAGTTGATCTTGCCAAGCAACGATTGCAATTCTGTGAGGTTGGTTGGAGGGACGACTTTATCTATTGCCTCCATGCTTTTCTTTCTGACTTCAATTCCTCCTCTATGGATCAGAAAACCCAAAAACTCTCCTGCTGAAACTCCAAAGGCGCATTTGTTTAGATTCATTCTTAAACCATGCTTCCTTGTGCACTCTAGAGTCCTCCTCAAATCAATTAAATGTCCCCCCTGATTTCTGGACTTCATGACTACATCATCAATGTAACACCCTAAAAAATTTTTCTCCAAAACAAAATAGGTTGAAAATGATTTAATTATGAATTTGTGAGCATTTAATCTAGGGTTAAATAAATTTTTGTTGAATTAAAATTTTGGTGGCAACATGTTTATGCACTCATGCTGATGCACTGGATTTATTGGAGTGACTGGTTTTTGCCAAAATTTGTTTTGAATTCAAACTCTTTTGGAAATGACTTGGATTGCTTTGAAAATTTAATGAAAAGGATTTATTCCTCTCCCTCTCTCCTTTCCTGGTTTTCGGCCCAACCGCCCTGGCGGCCCAACCGCTCGGCGGCACCCGCGCGCGCTCTCCCCTCCTCTCTCTCTGACACGCCGTCCCCACCTGTCAGCGCCTTTCTTCCCCTCCTCGCGCGCCGTCCCGAGCACAACCGCCGAGCTCCGCTTCGTCCGCGCGTCGTGCGGAGTCCGCTCCCACGACCTCGCCCTCGCCCTCGCGCTTTTAGTAGATGCGGCCGCGCCCCGCTCCTTCTTTCTCCTCTCCCACTCCCGCAGCGTCGCACAACCGAGCTCCCGAGCGTCCGTGCCGAGCACCCCGCCGCCTTGCCGTCGTCCGCCGCCGTCGATCTGCCGATTCGGCGCCGCCCGGGCCGATTCGATCCATCTCCAAGCTCCGCCGCGTCGTGGTGAAGCCTCCGAACCTCCTCCCTCTCTCTTTAGTGCTCCGTTTCGCCCTGACCGCCGTACTCCGTGAGCAGGTGCCCTGCCGGTCGCCGTGCTCCGCCGTTCGCCGCGGACCGCCTCCCCCGAGCCGCCTCCTCCTCTCCATTCCGCCTCGGTGAGACTCCCGTGCCTCCCTCTAGCTCTCCGACCGCTTGGTTTGGCCTGTGATGGACCCTATGCCCGAACCCGCGAGCTCCGTGGCTTCGACCATGGCGGAGCCGCGCACGACGTCGCGGAGCGCCGTGACGCCGCGGCCAGTGCGCGCCGTCGGCCGCCCGCGCGCGCACCCGCCCCTGGTTTTAATCCGAGCCGCCCATCTCCGATCCGGCGGCCGAGGATCACCCGTACCCCTTCGGTGGCATCTTTGCTAAAGAGCCCCTGGAGAAGCCGGGAACCAACCCGCACTCCCTTTTCCACTATTCCCTGTGCCTTATAAAACTTGTAACCAGGCCCCTGTGTTTCGGTGAAAACGAGGCGCGGTTCAGTCGTCTGTAATTTTGATTTAAATTCAATTAAAATTTCCGATTTCAATTCAAATGCTTTTCAGTGTATTTACAGAAATGCCACTGCTTTGTTTTGCTTATAAAATCCACGTTTTAGCTCCGATTTGATCCATTCAAATTGCGTTAGCTTCGTAATTAGTGCTCTACCCGTTTATGTTCCCTGTTGGTCGGTTTTGGATAGTTTAGATGTAGGGTCCAAGTTAATCTTGTTTAGGGCTTTATATATACCTGTTTCGATCGTAGCTTCGCACCGTGACTCCGATTTTCGATGAACCAAAACTTGTTGTGATCGTATAGATGCGTACTTCTGTTTTATCAAAGTTTTATTTCAGTTTAATACTGTTTGGTGTATTGTTCTAATAATAGCTCTGTTTGCATCGTGTATGTTTGCACCTGGAATGCGTGGTGATGTTGTGATCGAGTAGACGGTGAGTCGGTGTGGTACGACCAGGACCCCTCGTTCGGTGACCAGCAGGAAGATCAACCTTTCGACAACCAAGGCAAGTTAGCATGGGATCTCCTTGTTTACCTATACACTTTACTTTAATCACTCATTCATGCATGTGTCCAACTGAGCAACCTTAGAAAACCCACTTAGCTTTCTGATCTGTGATGCTCTTGTTCCCGTGGGATATATGCATGTGGGTAGTTTTGCTAGTGCTAACTGACTTATAAACGATCCAGTCTAATGATGAATATGTTCTCATGAAGATACATGTTAAACGGTTAATAAAACTTGCTGTTAGCAAAAGCTGGGATTGACAGTGCTACCATGAGTGCTATATGGCTCTGGTTTTAGCTCAGTAAACTGGACCTTGTCTAATATGGCAGCGGTGACCCGAAAGGGCGCAAAAGGGGCTTGCCACTTTGGGTGTAGGGCTGCTCCTGTTTCTATGTGTATAGCTGCGATGGCCTTGTGCCATAGAAAAGGGGGGTTGCTACATCTGCCTGCCAAGGAAACCTAGCGGCCCTGACCTGTTAGACGAACCAGCGAAAGGCTTCATAGTGTGCCCTGCCGATCTACCTCGGAAGTGGATCAAGAGGTTGGCCGCCTCGGGCACAAGGGTAACACGGCTTGTGGGTAAAGATGCACCACCTCTGCAGAGTGTAAAACTGTTATAACAGCCGTGCTCACGGTCACGAGCGGCCCGGAAAACTAGCGGAACTATGAAACTTAACAATTGTTACTTTATGTTGTTGGTACATGTTGATGTCCTATCTTACCTTTGTTGGACAAATGGATCATGGGCTAAGGGTTAAGCACAATATTCGTTTACCTTAATGTTAAAACTTTGCCAACTTAAAAGCTAACTGCAGTCAGACAGTGTCAGCCTTTTTGAGCCTCATGAACCCTATGTTAGCTTGCTAAGTACGTGGAGTACTTACGCTTGTTGTTTATCTTCTTTTTGGGCAAAATCCCGGATGGGTAACAGATGAAGGTGCAGTTGGCGACTTTCCTGAAGACTTCTAGGCTAGCTGTTCCCCCAGTCGACGTTTCCCTGTGGTTTAGTTTGTGTACCAGTTCAGCGTTCTGTGTTTCAGCATGTTGTAAGACTCTGTTTTAAATACTATCGTGATGTAATAAACAATGTGATGATGCCACTCTTGTAATTTGTCTACTTATGTGTGTGATTGTTTCCTGGGCACACATGAGTATTCCGCCTCAGTTTTATCCTTAAAATTGGGGTGTGACAAATTGGTATCAGAGCTTTGTTGACTGTAGGACGCAAGCCTAGCTAGGAAATGGCCGTCTAACACCTTTTTGCTACCTGTTCATGCTTATTTTATTAACTTGTTACTTTATTAAAACTTATACCTGCTTCTTATTCTTATTCTATTGCATAAAACTAATTGTTTCCGCTTATCTTACCCTGTTTTTAACATCAGGATGCCTCGCATGAACGCCCGTGCCTACCGTGCTCTTTTCACCAGCCAGCCTGCTCCCCCTGTGGTTCACATCCCCGACAGTGACGGTTTCTCCAGCTCCTCCAACGACGTCTTCGCGGAGGATGAAGAGTTGACCGTTACTCCAGCAGTTTCTGAGGAGCTAGCAGCGCCATCCCCGCCCCCTGCAGCAGTTCCCGAGTCTCCGGCTCCGGAGGTGCCTGCTCCGGAGGTGCCAGTCCCAGTGGAGCCTGAGCCTGAGGCGCCAGCGCCTGAGGTCCCTGCTCCAGAGGCACCCGTTCCTGCAGCACCTGACGCTCCACCAGCTCCTGCGGCGCCAGCCTTCGTGCCAGTGTACCCGGTGGTACACTCTCCCGCCGCTTCATCCGCTTCGCCACCAGCACCCCCTGCCTCCCCAGCAGCGCAGGTGGTGGAAGACCTTGGTTGGGATCGTCGCTTCATGTTTAAGAAGCCCGACGAGACAGCGTACTACCATAGTATGCTGGTTCGTCTGCTGGAGGAGTACTACCCGGACATGGAGGCTAAACTCCAATACCACTGCGGAGAGTACACCCACCCGTTGGAGGCTACGTACTGGAAGTCCGACCTGATGGTTACAGGTTGGAAAGCTGATGATCAAGCCCATGTCATAGAGTCAGCTCACAGGACTACCACCAAGCGTAGTGATGCCCTCGCAAGTATGGAGGACGCGGCGCAGGATGCTTATCTGCACTACCATGGCCTTCGCTTCCAGATGATGAGGAATGATCGCTACCGCTACCTGCCCCAAAGTGACATGGAGGGCTCGTGGCGAACCCTGCTACCACCAGTGGAGTACCCGGTTCTGGTCTCTACTGCTCAGCATGCCTACGAGGTGCATAGGAAGGCCGACAAGGTGCAAGGTGACCTGCGTGCGGCTCAGAAGGTGATAAGGCGTTTGGAGCGCGAAGTGGATTACCTTCGCGGTGAGCTAGACTATGCAGCTGTTTACAAGAAGAAGTATAGAGCCAACGATGCCCCCGGTGGAGCCCAGTAGCTTGCCTACCAGGATCAGTTATCTCGTTTAGACACGTTGTTTTAAATTCAGTTTGTGTTATGTGAACCTGTGGTGTTTGTGTTACTTATGTTAGTGAACTATGTTTGTTTGGATCTTTGTCTGTGTGATGTGAAGTATGGGTTATGTCCGTGCTTCTCCAAGTTAAACACCTTCTTGTGGCATATAAAGTTGCTTATCTCTTACGTCTGTGTTGCTGTTTTCTGGAGCAGCCTGTGTTTAGATCTGTGTATCTCTTAATCCGTGACCCCAAAAATTATGAAATTTTTGTGGGAGTAACTATACTGATGTACCTTTCAATCGAATCTGGAACCAAGTCCTTATCTGTTCGGATCTGGGAGATATGCCTGTTTAAAGTCGATGTTTCTACGCAGTCTGTCGTCCAGAACAGGTTCTGTTCAATGCTGTTTTCGGCCCAGAATCTGGCCGAATCTGAAGAAGTGTTCTATACGAAAGTTGTAGCCGGTTTCTTAATCTTTCCAACGATGTCTGGTTCATCCCTGTTGGATTTCTGTAGCTCGAGTTATGCCCGTTTTAGTGTGCTGCTGTCGACATGGATGTGCACAGAAATTTTCAGCAATGTTCATTTATGTCATATATACTTTCTATGTTGGATATAAAGGTCTAACTCTTGCGCATTTGTTGGTGAGCAGATGGCAGCAAGGGGTGGACGCGGGAGAGGCCGTGGCCGTGGGCGTGGTGCTCCTATGGACCCGCCACCGCCACCGCCGCCAGTGACCATCGAGCAGTTGATGGCCACGCAGAATCAACTGATGCACGCCATGATGAACCGCCTGGATCAGGCGCCCGCTGCCGCACCTCAACCTCTTCAAGTCAGGGACCGTCGAGGGGAGTTCCTGAAGGGCCATCCACCTGTGTTCACTCACGCCTCTGAACCACTGGAGGCGGATGACTGGCTCCGTGCAGTGGAGAAACAACTGAATATTGCCCAGTGCACCGACTATGAGAAGGTGCTCTACGCTTCTGGGCAACTGCAGGGAGCTGCACAGGACTGGTGGGATGCGTTCATGTTTGGCCGTCCCCAAGATGCCCCCATTGTTACATGGCAGGAGTTCAAGGAGAACTTCCGATCCTATCACATCCCAGATGGACTCGTGGAACTGAAGCAAGAGGAGTTCCGCTCTCTGAAGCAAGGGTCCATGTCAGTGGCGCAGTACCGCGACAAGTTTGCACAGCTATCGCGTTATGCCCCTCAGGATGTGGCTAACGACAAGGACAAACAGCGCCGTTTCTTGAATGGTCTGTATGATGGGTTGCAACTCCAGTTGATGTCCAACACCTACCCGAACTATCAGGCCCTGGTCAATAGGGCGATAGTTATTGACAACAAGAGGAAGGAAATGGAGGCAAAGAAAAGAAGCTTCCAAGGCCAGTCATCGGGGAGCAACACTCGTCCCCGAATCAACCCACAGCAAGGTTACCCCCAGAGGAGTCAAGGCAACCAGTGGAACAGAGGACAGTACCCCCAGGGCAACCAGAACCAACAGCGCCTTCCACATCAGCAGCAGTCAGGTGGTCAGCGCTACCAGCAGCAGCCAGGAGGTCAGAGGTACCAGCAACAGAAGAGCAGCCAAGCATCACGCCAGGGAGCACCCAACTCCGTTCCCATGAAGAATGCATCTCAGCAGAACCCCAACGCTTGCTACCGCTGTGGGGAGGTTGGACACTACGCTCACCAGTGCCCCAAGAAGCAGAACCCCCAGGCTCCACAGAACCAGGCAGGAGGTCAGAAGCAGAATGCTCGTCCACCTCACACTGGACGAGTGAACCATGTAGCTGCCGATACTGCCCTGGATGCACCGGATGTCATGATGGGTACGTTCAGCATCAACTCAATCCCAGCAACCGTACTTTTTGACTCTGGTGCTTCGCATTCATTCATTTCTCAGTCATTTGTTAGAATGCATGGTGTGCCTTTATGTGCAATGAAAGAAACAATCATAGTAAACTCACCAGGGGGTAGTATGCCTGCAAATTTCTGGAGCCCCACCTCTAGTGTCAACCTAAGGGGGGTAGACTTTAAAGTAAAGCCTATAGTGCTAAGAACAGCAGGTATAGATCTCATCCTGGGTATGGACTGGATGAAGCAACATGGGGCTGTCATTCAGTGTCAAGAAAGATCAGTTGTTATATCTACACCTAAGGGAGACAGAATCTGTGTGCAAGTGGTGATGAAAGAGCAGCCAACTGCCACGGTCAACCAGATGGATGCTAGTGGTGCAGAGCAAGATCGGGTGGTGGACGAGTTCCCTGATGTTTTTCCGGATGATCTGCCAGGTATGCCACCTGATCGCGATGTTGAGTTCATTATTGAATTACTGCCTGGAACTGCACCAATATCAAAAAGACCATATAGAATGGGGGTAAATGAATTAGAAGAACTTAAGAAACAGCTTAAGGAGTTGTTAGAGAAAGGGTATATACGCCCTAGTGCTTCTCCTTGGGGAGCACCAGTGATCTTTGTGGATAAGAAAGATGGTAGCCAAAGGATGTGTGTGGATTATAGGTCTTTAAATGAGGTTACCATTAAAAACAAATACCCTCTACCCCGGATAGACGATCTATTTGACCAACTTAGAGGAGCATGTGTGTTCTCTAAAATAGATCTCCGATCTGGGTATCACCAGTTGAAAATCCGGAACTCAGACATTCCTAAGACCGCCTTCACCACGCGGTATGGACTGTATGAGTATACAGTGATGTCTTTTGGTCTGACCAATGCCCCAGCCTACTTCATGTATCTGATGAATAAAGTGTTCATGGAATACCTAGATAAGTTTGTGGTGGTGTTCATAGATGACATTCTAGTGTTCTCTAAAACAGAGGAGGAACACGCGGAACATCTGAGGATGGTTCTGCAGAAGTTAAGAGAGCATCAGCTCTATGCCAAGAGGAGCAAGTGTGAGTTTTGGCTGAAAGAAGTCTCTTTCTTAGGGCATGTTGTCTCTAACGGAGGTATATCCGTTGATCCTAGCAAGGTGCAAGATGTGTTGGATTGGAACCCGCCAACTAATGCCAGTGAAATCCGAAGTTTCCTGGGTTTGGCCGGGTATTATAGGAGGTTCATTGAAGGATTCTCCAAGCTCGCAAAGCCTATGACTGCCTTGTTGGAAAAGAATGCTAAGTTTGTGTGGTCTGATAAATGCCAAGCAAACTTCGAAGAGTTAAAGAAGAGATTAACCTCAGCACCTGTCCTAGTTTTGCCAGACTTGAACAAAAGTTTCTCCATCTATTGTGATGCATCTCGTCTGGGACTTGGATGTGTTCTGATGCAAGAAGGAAGAGTAGTTGCCTACGCATCTAGACAGCTGAGAAAGCACGAGGTGAACTATCCAACTCATGATTTGGAGTTAGCAGCTGTGGTCCATGCTCTGAAAATTTGGAGACATTATCTGGTTGGGCATAAGTGTGACGTGTATACGGATCATAAAAGTCTGAAGTATATATTTACTCAGTCAGATCTGAACTTGAGGCAACGCCGTTGGCTAGAACTGATCAAAGACTATGACCTAGAGGTACATTATCACCCGGGAAAGGCCAATGTCGTGGCCGATGCCTTGAGTAGAAAAACCTACGCAAACGGTCTGCAAGTGGAACGCATGTCAGCAGAGTTGAGAGCTGAAATGGCATACCTTAATCTATGTTTTGCCAACAATGTGGTGGAAATGTCAGTTGAACCTACCTTGGAGAAAGAAATCCGTGAGGGTCAGTTGAAAGATGAGAAGTTGAAAGAGATAGCAGAAAACATAGTGCTTGGAAAGGCACCAGGATTCCGGATGGATGCTAATGGGACTCTTTGGTTTGGAAAGAGGATTTGTGTGCCCGATGTGAAAGCTATCCGTGATGCCATTTTGCGGGATGCACATGAATCTGCCTATTCCATTCACCCCGGTAGCACCAAAATGTACTTGGATCTGAAAGATAAATACTGGTGGTATGGTATGAAACGAGATGTAGCAGAATATGTGGCTCTATGTGACACCTGTCAGAAGGTCAAAGCTGAACATCAAAGGCCAGCAGGACTGTTACAGCCTATGCAGATACCCGAGTGGAAATGGGAAGAAGTGGGAATGGACTTTATCACTGGATTACCCCGTACACAAAGAGGCTATGACTCTATATGGGTAATAGTCGACCGTCTCACTAAGGTCGCTCACTTCCTACCAGTTAAGACCACTTATTCTGGGGCAAGGTTAGCAGAACTGTACATGGAGAGGATTGTGTCTCTGCATGGTGTTCCAAAGAAAATAGTGTCTGACAGAGGGACACAGTTCACTTCTCATTTTTGGCTTCAGGTACATCAATCTCTGGGAACTAAGCTGACATTCAGTTCTGCATATCACCCTCAAACAGATGGGCAGACTGAAAGGATAAATCAGATTTTGGAGGACATGCTGAGAGCATGTGCCCTTCAGCATGGAATGAGTTGGGATAAAAGCCTTCCATATGCTGAATTCTCATACAACAACAGTCACCAGAAGAGTCTGAAAATGGCTCCTTTCGAAGCTTTGTATGGGCGAAAGTGTAGGACTCCCCTGTTCTGGAATCAGACAGGAGAAACTCAAGTGTTCGGACCGGATGTTCTTAGAAATGCTGAAGAACAAGTAAGGATGATCCGAGATAACCTAAGGGTAGCTCAGTCCCGACAGAAGAGTTATGCAGATACTCGCAGGAGGGACTTAGTTTTCAAAGTGGGAGACTATGTGTATTTGAAAGTGTCACCCATGAGAAGTGTAAGGAGGTTTAACATGAAAGGAAAGTTGGCACCCAGGTACATAGGCCCTTTCCGGATCTTAGCCAGACGTGGAGAAGTGGCCTATCAGCTCGAGTTACCTGAAAAGTTGTCAGGTGTGCATGATGTGTTCCATGTTTCTCAGCTAAAGAAATGCCTGAGAGTACCTGAAGAGCAAGTTCCCCTGGAAGAGATCAAGATAGGAGAGGATCTCACTTACGAAGAGTACCCTGTCAAGATCTTGGAGACAGCAGAAAGAGTTACCAGGAGCCGAGTTATCAAGATGTGCAAGGTTCAGTGGAACCGGTACACAGAAGAAGAGGCTACCTGGGAAAGAGAAGAAGATCTTCGGAAATCTTATCCCCAGTTGTTTGAGTAAGCTCCAGTCGAATCTCGAGGGCGAGATTCATCTTAAGGGGGGTAGAGTTGTAACACCCTAAAAAATTTTTCTCCAAAACAAAATAGGTTGAAAATGATTTAATTATGAATTTGTGAGCATTTAATCTAGGGTTAAATAAATTTTTGTTGAATTAAAATTTTGGTGGCAACATGTTTATGCACTCATGCTGATGCACTGGATTTATTGGAGTGACTGGTTTTTGCCAAAATTTGTTTTGAATTCAAACTCTTTTGGAAATGACTTGGATTGCTTTGAAAATTTAATGAAAAGGATTTATTCCTCTCCCTCTCTCCTTTCCTGGTTTTCGGCCCAACCGCCCTGGCGGCCCAACCGCTCGGCGGCACCCGCGCGCGCTCTCCCCTCCTCTCTCTCTGACACGCCGTCCCCACCTGTCAGCGCCTTTCTTCCCCTCCTCGCGCGCCGTCCCGAGCACAACCGCCGAGCTCCGCTTCGTCCGCGCGTCGTGCGGAGTCCGCTCCCACGACCTCGCCCTCGCCCTCGCGCTTTTAGTAGATGCGGCCGCGCCCCGCTCCTTCTTTCTCCTCTCCCACTCCCGCAGCGTCGCACAACCGAGCTCCCGAGCGTCCGTGCCGAGCACCCCGCCGCCTTGCCGTCGTCCGCCGCCGTCGATCTGCCGATTCGGCGCCGCCCGGGCCGATTCGATCCATCTCCAAGCTCCGCCGCGTCGTGGTGAAGCCTCCGAACCTCCTCCCTCTCTCTTTAGTGCTCCGTTTCGCCCTGACCGCCGTACTCCGTGAGCAGGTGCCCTGCCGGTCGCCGTGCTCCGCCGTTCGCCGCGGACCGCCTCCCCCGAGCCGCCTCCTCCTCTCCATTCCGCCTCGGTGAGACTCCCGTGCCTCCCTCTAGCTCTCCGACCGCTTGGTTTGGCCTGTGATGGACCCTATGCCCGAACCCGCGAGCTCCGTGGCTTCGACCATGGCGGAGCCGCGCACGACGTCGCGGAGCGCCGTGACGCCGCGGCCAGTGCGCGCCGTCGGCCGCCCGCGCGCGCACCCGCCCCTGGTTTTAATCCGAGCCGCCCATCTCCGATCCGGCGGCCGAGGATCACCCGTACCCCTTCGGTGGCATCTTTGCTAAAGAGCCCCTGGAGAAGCCGGGAACCAACCCGCACTCCCTTTTCCACTATTCCCTGTGCCTTATAAAACTTGTAACCAGGCCCCTGTGTTTCGGTGAAAACGAGGCGCGGTCCAGTCGTCTGTAATTTTGATTTAAATTCAATTAAAATTTCCGATTTCAATTCAAATGCTTTTCAGTGTATTTACAGAAATGCCACTGCTTTGTTTTGCTTATAAAATCCACGTTTTAGCTCCGATTTGATCCATTCAAATTGCGTTAGCTTCGTAATTTAGTGCTCTACCCGTTTATGTTCCTGTTGGTCGGTTTTGGACAGTTTAGATGTAGGGTCCAAGTTAATCTTGTTTAGGGCTTTTATATACTGTTTCGATCGTAGCTTTCGCACCGTGACTCCGTTTTCGATGAACCAAAACTTGTTGTGATCGTATAGATGCGTACTTCTGTTTTATCAAAGTTTTATTTCAGTTTAATACTGTTTGGTGTATTGTTCTAATAATAGCTCTGTTTGCATCGTGTATGTTTGCACCTGGAATGCGTGGTGATGTTGTGATCGAGTAGACGGTGAGTCGGTGTGGTACGACCAGGACCCCTCGTTCGGTGACCAGCAGGAAGATCAACCTTTCGACAACCAAGGCAAGTTAGCATGGGATCTCCTTGTTTACCTATACACTTTACTTTAATCACTCATTCATGCATGTGTCCAACTGAGCAACCTTAGAAAACCCACTTAGCTTTCTGATCTGTGATGCTCTTGTTCCCGTGGGATATATGCATGTGGGTAGTTTTGCTAGTGCTAACTGACTTATAAACGATCCAGTCTAATGATGAATATGTTCTCATGAAGATACATGTTAAACGGTTAATAAAACTTGCTGTTAGCAAAAGCTGGGATTGACAGTGCTACCATGAGTGCTATATGGCTCTGGTTTTAGCTCAGTAAACTGGACCTTGTCTAATATGGCAGCGGTGACCCGAAAGGGCGCAAAAGGGGCTTGCCACTTTGGGTGTAGGGCTGCTCCTGTTTCTATGTGTATAGCTGCGATGGCCTTGTGCCATAGAAAAGGGGGGTTGCTACATCTGCCTGCCAAGGAAACCTAGCGGCCCTGACCTGTTAGACGAACCAGCGAAAGGCTTCATAGTGTGCCCTGCCGATCTACCTCGGAAGTGGATCAAGAGGTTGGCCGCCTCGGGCACAAGGGTAACACGGCTTGTGGGTAAAGATGCACCACCTCTGCAGAGTGTAAAACTGTTATAACAGCCGTGCTCACGGTCACGAGCGGCCCGGAAAACTAGCGGAACTATGAAACTTAACAATTGTTACTTTATGTTGTTGGTACATGTTGATGTCCTATCTTACCTTTGTTGGACAAATGGATCATGGGCTAAGGGTTAAGCACAATATTCGTTTACCTTAATGTTAAAACTTTGCCAACTTAAAAGCTAACTGCAGTCAGACAGTGTCAGCCTTTTTGAGCCTCATGAACCCTATGTTAGCTTGCTAAGTACGTGGAGTACTTACGCTTGTTGTTTATCTTCTTTTTGGGCAAAATCCCGGATGGGTAACAGATGAAGGTGCAGTTGGCGACTTTCCTGAAGACTTCTAGGCTAGCTGTTCCCCCAGTCGACGTTTCCCTGTGGTTTAGTTTGTGTACCAGTTCAGCGTTCTGTGTTTCAGCATGTTGTAAGACTCTGTTTTAAATACTATCGTGATGTAATAAACAATGTGATGATGCCACTCTTGTAATTTGTCTACTTATGTGTGTGATTGTTTCCTGGGCACACATGAGTATTCCGCCTCAGTTTTATCCTTAAAATTGGGGTGTGACAATCAATATAAACTTCTACAATTTTACCGATCAACTCATGGAAGATGTAATTCATAGCTCTTTGATAAGTTGCACCGGCATTCTTAAAACCGAACGTCATAACAACCCATTGAAACAGACCAATATGACCAGGACACCTAAAAGTTGTCTTTGAAATGTCTTCTATTGCCATAAAGATCTGGTTGTAACCAGCGTTACCGTCCATAAAGCTGATGACCTCGTAACCAGCCGCTGCGTCAACAAGCAATTCGGCAACCGGCATTAGGTAACTATTCATTGGAGTAGCTTTATTGAGATCTCTGAAATCAATGCAGACCCTCATCTTTCCATTCTTCTTGTACACTGGAACTATATTCGAAATCCAATCCGCATATCTGCATGGCCGAATGAAATCTGCTTTCAATAATCTCTCAATTTCCTTTTTCACATCGGCTAGTACTTCTTCCTTAAAAATCTTCCGAGGAGGCTGCTTATAAGGACGATACCCAGGTTTGATTGGTAGTCGATGTTCAACAATGGAGCGATCTAATCTAGGCATCTTCGTGTAATCCCATGCAAAACAATCTTTGAACTCCTTTAAAAGATTTATCAATTTCAATCTACACTCTGGATCCAAATTGGTGCTGACATATATCGGTCTCACTTCAGCTTCATTACCGATATTTACTTCTTCTAACTTATCAGCCGACATGAAGCCTTGTCCCAATTTCCCCTCGTTTCCATCAATTGGGTTATCCATCCAAGGATTGCTTTGAAACAGAGTGGTCCCACCGGGCGTGCCAAAAAGTGTGTTGACGCAAAACGTGGCACCTGCGCCAAGCACACAACAAGTTGAAAAGCTGGCTTCAATCGGGTGCCCGGAGTATGTTGATTCCCGAGACGTGCTAGTCGGTTTGACCTGAAAACCAACAAGGGATAAAAACGTGAGAATACCTCTAGAACGTGTCGGGTGAGACCAGACAGTTCCATATGTACGGCTTTGAAAGCCAATCACGACGGCACACAGCTATAGAAGCTGTCTGTCAAAGCATGTTTGTAAAATCATTCGGCAAGTACGAAAACAGAGTACGTAAAGCATACTTAACTGCCGAATGCGTATGCAAAAAGAGACATACTTTGAACGAATTAAAGATGTTATAAACAGGTAACTTGCAAAAATAGATCTATTCAAATAACACATGCATAGGCTAATCCAACTAATTTGTCGCACGTTTAATTTTCATAAACCCATCAGGCATAAACTCAAGCGAAGCTAATCCACCGCATGATACCACTTGCTATAAGTCTACACCACTTCTTATAATTAGATTAATCCACCGCATGATACAATCTAATTATAACAAGCTAAAAGCATGCATATATTTGAACAGATCTATGAAAGCTCGTTACTCATGTAAGCATAACCAAAATCGGCAAACCAGCCGAATTGGGGTCCATGAAGAAGGAACAAACAGGCAAGCATGATCAGACTAATCTAAAACCTGCATCTGCCGCACGATACCTAGTTTTATCAAAGCCTAATCATAATTAACATGCATGAACCCGCGACATGTAACAATCTGGATTGAAAGTTGATCCGGCCATCATGATATTATGATTAGCAAAAGCACAAGCAAACTTGTGGAACAAGGCCGAACAAAGATCAATCTAGATTGGGCAAAAGAGTGTTACAAGAATTAAATAAATAAAACATATAACACTTGATAACTTAGTGAATCTATCAGATCTGCCAAATCTAATGGAGCCGATAACTATTTTTACTCAAGACTTAATCCGCCGCACGATACAAGGCACAAGCAAAAACTTCCCGTCATAAGCTTAAATCCGCCGCACGATACTAAGCTTAACATACGAGACTACTTGCATCATATCTAAATCCATCGCATGATACTAGACATGATAGCAAGGTTGTCGGGACTTACGGAGGTCGACGGATCGATGATTCCTCTCGAAGAACTCGACGACACGACTAAGGACTCAAAGATGGCACGGGGTCGGTTTGTATTGATGTGGTTGTGAACCCTTTTTACAATGGTCGAGGGTTTATATTTATACCCTGGATGAAACATGAGTCCTAAACGATTACGACTTATACAACGAATTTTGGAAAGATACAAATACCATTCCTATTCTTCTCAGCGTCCTCCATTGTCACTTATTTTCTTGCGCAAGCCATTTTCATTTCCCGAATGGAGTCACCGTTTCGCAAAACAACCAATTATACAGGCATTTGCCGAAATCCTGAAAACTAGTCGACCGCCCGGTCGTTTACCGAATGCTCCCCTTACTGCTGGCTCGGCCCTCTTGTCATCCTCTCGTGCGTGCGAAAATCTGGTGTTAACAGGTGTGTAGGGGGAAGAAAACTCATGCTCCAAACCCAAAGAGTTACAAAACTTCTCAAAATCTGAATTCTTGAATTCGGAACCATTATCACTCCTAATAGCTCGCATTGAGTTCAAAGGGATCTCGTTCTGAAGATGCAAAATCAGATTGCGAGCAAAGGAGAAAGTCTCGGTCTTCTCAGCTAAAAAGAAGACCCACGAATATCTCGAAAAGTCATCAACAACAACAAGCACATACCACTTCCCCCTAACCGAGCTCACCCGAGCCGGACCAACAAGGTCCATGTGCAAAAGCTCTCCAGGGCGCTTAGTCATGACCTGAGTCACTGGATGGTGGGGAGCGGCAATCATCTTCCCATGTCTACAAGAATGGTAAACAAGATCCTTCTCCATAGACAACTTGGGCAATCCTCGGATTAGGCCAAGTGAACTAAGTCTTGCAAGCAAGTCGAAGCTCAAATGTCCAAGTCTCCTATGCCATTTCCAAAGATCAGAGGAGGAAGGTCCAGCCACAAGACAACGAGAAATGCCAAAAGACTCCAAGAAATTCGCACGAAAGACTTTTCCAAAGGGCGAAATCAAACACACAAGATTGCCCTGAGGATCCAAAATACGACTGAGATTCGGTTTAAAACGAATCTCATAGTCATCATCAAAAAGTTGCGAAACAAAAAGAAGGTTAAAATGCAAGTTAGAAACAAGAGCAACATCGCGCAACACAAAGTGTTCATTAACTCGCACCGACCCACGAGACAACACTTTACCTTTGCTATTGTCGCCGAAAGTGATAAACTCCTTTCCGGCGACCGGACTAAGACTGGAGAACCACTTGGCGTTTTCGGTCATATGTCTCGAACAACCGGAATCCACCAACCAAACGTTCTCCAATCGTTTTACCAACATCAATAAAAAGACATAGGGTGAGCATACGGTCCAACACTGAGGTTAGTGAAGTAGGAAGAGTACCAGTGTTGGGCCGGCTACTCAAAAGAATGGTCAGTATAAAAACTATTTCTACCACGCCTGCGGGGAAAGCGATCACCACGCACAGGAAAACGTGGTCCGCAAAGGAAGGAGGGTCCATGGCGATACTCAAAACGCGGTGGAGGGAAACGCTCAACAAAGCCTCCGTCACGGGGTCCGTATCCTGCAAAGTCAGGACCCCGTCGGGCAACACCTCCCTGACACCTAGGACCTTGAGGCACTGCACCTCTAGGCCTAGCAGCTCTCCTCGGAGCTCTCCTCTGAACATTCGGCACATGTACATCATGGAAAGGATGGTTGTTGGTATAAATAAACGCGCACACTACTTTATCCACAAGCGCACAGATAAGATCTACCGATGTAGCACTTCATCAGAGTAACCCAGTTTTAATATCGAACCCAAAGGAACGGATAGTGTCAAGTCTTAAAGTCTATCCCCTGAGTAGCTAACAAGGACGGAGAATCTAGAAGTATAGAGGTGATCATAAAGGTTGTCTAATTCTAATTTAAGAGTGATATGTTTATATTATTCTTAGTGGGGAAGTTGCCATAAAAGGTCACAAACAGAGTATGAGTCTTTTATGCAAATGTATAATCCTACCGAGCCTACACACGGGTAAGTGGACTATAGAAGAATCAACAAGGCTATAAGAGTCACCCTTGCGAACAACCACTACTACCGGCATTATAGGAGGCATTTATGATGAGTTATCAAGTCTAAGCACCACGCTTACACTATCCAACTACTTTAACTCTAGAGCAACTTAGAATTAAAGTACTCAAAAGAGAGTCACAAACCTTAAGAATAATAAGAATAATGGCTCAAACTTAAATATAGACGTTGATTACCGAAACAATCGCTGAAGCAAATTGAAGATGAACTTAAATCTGCAGGTACAAGAGGAAGAAGTTGATCCGACAGGCCGGAGCTCCTTCTTGATCTCTTCCTCTCTCTCTCTCTCTTCTAGTTATAGAATAAGACTAGGTTCTAATCCTACTAGAGGGGTATCTAGTCTTCTACTTGATAGCTGGCTCTTGATTACAACTAGATCTAATTCTAGATGAACTAGAAGAGATTCATCTAGAGGGATCTCTACTTCTAATTGAAACCCTAGTTTCTGATGTGGAGATGAATAATGAAGATGGAGATGCCTGGAGAGGGGGGTCTAGGGATGATTATATAGCCCTGAGGGATCAACTGCGGCCGTTAGATCAAACCGACTTCAGGGACGGTGGAGATGAGTCCTAGGGTTCGGTGGAGGAAGCTTGCAGAAGACGGAAGCCAGCGGGCCCGGGGGGAGACCGGTCGGTCTCATGGTGGGACCGGTCGGTCCCACCTGGCAGGGTCCCGCGGTGCCCGACCTCCTGGTGTCTTCTGGTGTCCTCTGGAAACTTCCTGACGTGGCGGTTGCGTTATCTCCCTTCGGTTTCCTTCTAGGGGAAGCATTCAGCGCTGGTTTCCTGGTTTAGTCCCTGCAGAATCACAATTCACCAAAACTCATGGAATGTTGTCAATTAAAACCCTAAACCTTTGTTGGTGATTGAATTCATGCCCTTTTCATATTTATTTATCCTTTAATTTTGATAGATAACCAGTGTCAACAATTCCCCCAAGCTTACCTTTTGCTAGTCCCTTAGCAAAACCAAAACTTAACAATGGATCAGAAGTTGCTATAATATCTTCACTTCCAACAAGTATACCTGCTGTTAAACAAAAATTCTCCAAAATATATTATGTTATTCTTCATGGGGCTTATTACTTTTACCTTAGATCTTGAGTAATTGAGAGATTGAAAGATCAAATCAAGCACTATGTCTCTAGTTCTTTCACTTCACCTTTATCCCGGAGTTTTAGTTATTTTTTTTAAAAAAAAGCTTTAATACATATGTTGTCAAATTAAACAATGGATCCAAAGAGAAAGTCAACCAACCATTGAATCAAGAAGTGCATGTGTATGGAAAATGGAGTCGGATGCTCTTTTGAATATATTCACTCTCTTCTGCTTATCAGAGACATATGGCTATCAGGCTAATTCTACTGTCGGGCACGTGCCCATTTTTTCTGACATTTTTTTTCTTCTTTTTTTTCTTTTCGAGGTTCCAGACACTTGTCCCTTTTTATTTCCTCGGGATCTATCTTTTTGAGGTTTCAGACACTTGTCCCTTTTTATTTCCTCGGATCTCTTTTTTTTTCTTTTCTCTCTTTTTTAAATAATAGCCACATGCTTCCAACAAACTTCTGAGAGGGTAGCAACAGATAATTATGAGCATTTATGCAGAAGATGGATGAAATGTGTAAGTGATCTCAATTCAATGGCAAGATAACATCTCACACGGTCACAAAGCTTAATTTAACTCAATGCAATTATTAGTCATATTCATATTTAGAAATCTCTGAAACTTTAGTGTTGTTTAGAATAAGATAATAGCAGCTCAGATCATCATATGTCATATCCCAACTACCTAGACCTTAGATTAAGTATTTGCCAACCATGCATTTAATTTTATTTTAAGGCATCATTATTAATAAGGAGAACTCATGCTTTGAAGACTAGGTACTTGAAAGAAATTAGACAGAGCAACTATTCATCATTTCCATGCAAAAGATTAGAGAGAGAGGGTTCTTCTTTAGTCATCAACTCCTTAAAACAAACTAGACAGACTATTTTATTTATTTAATCTAACACACTTTAAGATAAAAGCTAATAGTAGTAGTAGTAATGATAAAGACATACCTGAATCGCGAATATAATGGGGGTGCGTCTCCCCCAAGCTGGTTCCCTTAATAGCGTTGAGCCTTCATGTGCCCATATATTTTTGTCTTTTTTTTAATTAATGGTGAGCCTTCATGTGCCCACATATTTTTGTTCTTTTCTTTTTAAGGGTGAGCCTTCATGTGCTCACATTTTTTTGGTGTTTTGAATCTGTTTATAGAATGAAAAACTTAAGAGGATAAAGATACTTATGGGGATACATGGGGTGCCTTCCCCCAAGCTGAATGTTGACGTAGTCGTTCGATCTTGCAATGTAGCAGACTGGCGATGGATATGTCCTTCCTCTATCAGAGCTTTGATTGATGTTGATATTTGTTGAGACAGTGCTCCAATAGTAGATGGAGCATTCACTCGCTTGTCAGCTTTTCTTGGCCTTTAAAATCCTGTGAAACTCAAATAGACAACAAAACTTGTGGAACAGATTAAGCGTTAGTGGTTGGCCACTTAAGCTTTAGTTGTCTAGAATTTCAGTAAGATCTCTTTCTCAATGTTTTTGTATTTTATATTTTTATGATGCAAGAGAAAATACACAGGATAAATGCATGCATATTTATTTTTATTATTTTATGACACCACGATGAACATTCCCGTGGGTTTTTACACACCATAGAATTATTCACATGGGGCTTCATAGTTTGTAGTGTAACAAATGCAATATTTTTATTTTCTTTTCTAATGCAATGCAGAAATTTAAAATGTTTGTGAATTAAATATGATAATGCAAGAAATGGATATAAATTAAGTATGAGAAATATGCAACAATATAAAGATAACTACCGATTTTTACCTTTTGGCGAAGGTTCGGATATTTAGGTCCGACGAACCGGACCTTCCCTTGGTTCAGACCTCCCAAGGTATGTCAGACGTTTGGAAAGTTGTTATTGATTGTACCTCTGAGGTGCAGACATTTTCTTTCATACCTTCTTGATCTGAGTCTTCACTTCCTGTGGTTCACTGTCTTGAGGTTTCTCTTGTTCTTTCTTTTCTAGGACAGTGGCGATAGCTTCTTCGTCATGATTGGCCTCTCTATTCTTGATAGTTTGTCTTCCTTGGCGTTGAGAGCGGCGTCTTTCACTTCTGTTCTTCTTGGGTGCTTCATTGGGTATGTAGTTGATGAAGTTGCATCGTGCCTTTTCTCCAGGAAAGTGAAAATGGATTTCTTCTTGTAAATGATTGTACTTGTGGCGTAGAGGAATGGTCTTCCTAGGATGAGGTGGACATCATCGTCTTCTCATGTCGAGGATCAAGAAGTCTATGGAGACTTTATGACCTCTAATTCTGACTACGACGTCTTCCATCATTCCTTCTTGTTTATGCCTCTTGATATGGTGTCACTCATGTCATTTTTGTTTGCCCAGCAGTTTGAAGTGAAACGTTAATTGTGGACGCTGGCAGCATCATGCTCAGTGTGCATGTTCTTGTAGATCTAGGACCTCCACTCTGTAGAATTTGAGAGTGACAAACTTCTCCATGTTTTGCTCAAGAGTGTGGCCTGCTCATAAAGATAAGGTAGAGATCAAGTGCATGGGCTCTGTTGGTGGAAAAACACCAACAAAACCAAAAGTTTTGTTTATTCCCCTTTAACCTTAAGCACATTGCACAAGACAAACTTGTTGTTTATGTGTTCTATTAAAACTTAACATGAGTGATAGGATCAAAGGATGAGCATAAAAGTAGCATCTTAAAATATTTAACAGATCAAGTTACTTAACCCAAGGAAGGATAATCCATGCATAAAGTGTCGATCTTTTCATAATTGAGATATATCATCTTCCAAAGGTTAGATGCACAACATTTTAGCTCATTTAGTTAAGATAGTGAGATTCAAGAAAGTACAGCTATGAACAAGGATCAAAGGACTGAATATGTTGAGTTGATTATGTTGGATCAAGTGAGGTGCAACTTAAACATGTTTAGTTCTTTATTCATGTTCATACTAGAATCAAGAAGAAGCTTTTTTAAAGTGATGACTACTTACCTTGAAATGTTACTTTGTGATTGAAGAGTGATGTGTCGAACCACCTTGTGGAAGCTTCTGTTGTCTAGGTGGCTTGTTGTTTATGAATGGCTTGTCTTCTCTTGTTTGTCTCACAGTGTGATTGAGAGGAGGAAGATCATTGTGGAATCATCTTTAGAGGTATCGATCTTCCTTCTCTCTTGTCGACTTATTGTTCCTCGAGTATGCTGACTAGGATCCTCTCTCTTTCTTGTATTAATTCTGTACTATGAGGATGTAGGGACAGTTCCGCATTCTTCTCTTGTCAACCCTTCTTGTTTTCCTTTAATCATTGGGTTGATAAGAGACTTGAAGTTAGGGCTGTTACTCGAGTGCTTCCATGAGAGTCTTTGTCTTGTAATGTCACAACTGAGATTTGTCCTGTCAATAGTGTCTAGATGATGGAGATCTTATCGGTTGTTCTTCTTGATTTGCTAGCTCTCCATCTTCTAACTCTTGTGGTGCAGTGGCTTCATCCTTCATGATGCCCTCCTCAATTCTTGGTAGTTGGTTCTCCCTTCAAGGTCTTCTCTTGGTTCTCTTTGGCTGTAGATGTTGAAGATGCAGTGAAAGATCCAAAAGTTGACTTCTCCAGGTTCGGCAAAGATGATATCATTGATGGTGTTCAAGAACGATCTTCCAAGAATGAGTGGTGGATCATATTCTTCTTCTCTACTAGGACAACATCTAGTGGTTTGTATTAATCAAAGTGGTGGGTAGGAGATTAATATGTTTGAAGTTGGGTTTCTCCTTCCTCCCTTTGATTGTGAAACACATCTAGACAACGAAATTGTCTCTCCCAGGTTGGCTTGTGATGTAGATGGACTCCCAACAACTTGTTCATGTGTTTGACTTGTAGATCTTGCTATTGTTGTAGTGGTACCATCTTGTCTCCCAAGCTAGGTCTTGATTAGAAAAGAGGATAACTTCCTACTTCTTGTCTTGATGTCTTGGGTAATGATGGTTGCAGGCATAGGTTGTCTCATATGAGGTAAGTTGTATCCTGTTTGTCATCAACGCCCAAGCAAGACTCAAAGCTAGGCTAGCACCATTTGTGATCTGAGAGTAGGTTTGTGTGTCTATGGTTTGAGTTTTGGATCTTCAATGTTCAAACCAAACCATGGATGAACAAAATCTCTCTCCTGCATAACGTTAGTGGATATATACCCGAAGGATTGCAAGAATTTGAAACATGGGTTGTTATCCACAACATATGTATTGTATATCTATGCTAATAAAAAGATGTTTTTTAGGATTATTTTAGCATAGACTAGTATGTGTTGGCTGCATTTTAACATGATTCAAGGCAAAAGATAACTTGAAGTAGAAGACAAAATAAATAAACTTTGATACTCACAGTTCTTTCATCCATGATGAATGAACTGAGTCTTCACTATGCAAGAGTTGTTGAAGTTCATTGTACGCCTTGCTTCATCTCCAGTGTGAGTTCATCTCCGGACTTTTCCCAAATTGATATTGAAAGTTTTCCTGCGGGGGTTTAGTCCAACAAAATATCCAATATCTACTATAGCATACTATCAGTTCAGAAATCAACCTAGACACCACGTCTAATTTGATCTAGGAAGGCATTTTAACCTAAGCACCATACTTAATTTAAAAAGCCTTTAGAGGTAAAATCAGCACACCTTTTAGCCCAAGAATCAAACCAGACACCATGTCTTACTTTAATTCATGAAAACAGTTAAACTAAGCTCCATGCCTAATTTAAAAGGTGTATGATAATACTTCAAAACCAAAGAATATACTATAGCAAATAAAGATAACATGAAAGCATTGTAGAGATTTATTCAGATGGTGATGAAAGAGTATGATTAGTATACGAGCATATCCTAAAGGTAAGGACAACCAACATAGCAACATGGCAAGAAATATTCTTAGAAAGCCTATTCCCCAAGCTTGGATTTTGCACAAATCAAGATTGGATGAATGTAATTCAATGTTGCATGATGATTGGTGGGACATACCTTGTGTTTGTTGTTCCTTCGTTCTTTTGTGCTCCAGACTTGGAAAGGTTAGTGACAAGAATACCCGAAGGAATATTTTCATAATTATATTTCTATGCTCATTACAAGGACAGTGCAGCAGAAAAGTAGGCATAACTCATAACCAGGTATTATGATGGGGTATAAGGATTCTACTGGTTATAGCTTGCTCATGGGGTAGTGATAGATAAGAGTGGAATTCAAAAGCAACATTCATAAGAATGAAAACAAAAATAATGAAAAGACTGGGACAAAAAGGAAAAAGATAAAAGTATGATTACAAGGTTAAACTAAGACTTAAGATGATCTACCGTTCCCCGGCAACGGCGCCAGAAATGCTTGTTGGTATAAATTAATGCACACTCTACTTTATCCGCAAGCGCACAGATAAGATCTACCGATGTAGCACTTCACCAGAGTAACCCAGTTTTAATATCGAACCCAAAGGAACGGATAGTGTTAAGTCATAAAGTCTATCCCCTGAGTAGCTAACAAGGACGGAGAATCTAGAAGTATAGAGGTGATCATAAAGGTTGTATAATTCTAATTTAAGAGTGATATGTTTATATTATTCTTAGTGGAGAAGTTGCCATAAAAGGTCACAAACAGAGTATGAGTCTTTTATGCAAATGTATAATCCTACCGAGTCTACACACGGGTAAGTGGACTATAGAAGAATCAACAAGGCTATAAGAGTCACCCTTGCGAACAACCACTACTACCGGCGTTATAGGAGGCATTTATGATGAGTTATCAAGTCTAAGCACCACGCTTACACTATCCAACTACTTTAACTCTAGAGCAACTTAGAATTAAAGTACTCAAAAGAGAGTCACAAACCTTAAGAATAATAAGAACAATGGCTCAAACTTAAATATAGACGTTGATTACCGAAACATTCGCTGAAGCAAATTGAAGATGAACTTGAATCCGCAGGTACAAGATGAAGAAGTTGATCCGACAGGCCGGAGCTCCTTCTTGATCTCTTCCTCTCTCTCTCTCTCTTCTAGTTCTAGAATAAGACTAGGTTCTAATCCTACTAGAGGGGTATCTAGTCTTCTACTTGATAGCTGGCTCTTGATTACAACTAGATGAACTAGATCTAATTCTAGATGAACTAGAAGAGATTCATCTAGAGGGATCTCTACTTCTAATTGAAACCCTAGTTTCTGATGTGGAGATGAATAATGAAGATGGAGATGCCTGGAGAGGGGGGTCTAGGGATGATTATATAGCCCTGAGGGATCAACCGCGGCCGTTAGATCAAACCGACTTCAGGGACGGTGGAGATGAGTCCTAAGGTTCGGTGGAGGAAGCTTGCAGAAGACGGAAGCCAGCGGGCCCGGGGGGAGACCGGTCGGTCCCACCTGGCAGGGTCCTGCGGTGCCCGACCTCCTGGTGTCTTCTGGTGTCCTCTGGAAACTTCCTGACGTGGCGGTTGCGTTATCTCCCTTCGGTTTCCTTCTAGGGGAAGCATTCAGCGCTGGTTTCCTGGTTTAGTCCCTGCAGAATCACAATTCACCAAAACTCATGGAATGTTGTCAATTAAAACCCTAAACCTTTGTTGGTGATTGAATTCATGCCCTTTTCATATTTATTTATCCTTTAATTTTGATAGATAACCAGTGTCAACAATGGTACATGTCCGCATTGTTCATCTCCCTGGCACGGCGCTCCTCTCTCTTGCGCCGAAAGCAAAACTCACCCAAGTGTCCATCTCTCCCACAGTGCTCACAATGGTACCTCACCGCTCTCATAGGGGGTTGTTGGTACTCACGGTTGTGCGTTTGGGTCACTTTGCCCTTCTGTGGCACAAGCTCCTCCTGAATAGGTGGCATTGTGTCCAGCTTGTTCTTGAGGTGGTTTGGTTTGGGAGCCCATTGCTGGTTCTTGGGTGGAGCTCGTGGAGGTTCCTCAAACACTCCGTCCTTGGTGTTAGGCTTGAGAGGCTCTTTGGGTGAAAGCTTGGTAAGCTTGGGAATAGTGGTGGAGTTAGGCTTCTCACATGGGTTCAGACCACTCGACTCCCCAATCTTCCCAAAAGAAGAGATATCAACACCTGGAGCAAAACCAACACCAGGACCTCCAGCAACACGCTTAAACTGCGCGATCATCATCCCAAGCTATGGCTCATTACATGACACCCATGACAAGATGGTCCGAAGGTATGTGTTTTCTTCCTCGGTTTGCATCTTGTCATGCTTCACATTGGCAATCTCCATCTCCAAACCCTCGCACAAGGCGCACCTAGCCACACAAGTGCTACCTGAGCTGGCCTTCTCAAGAGACTCAATCTTGGCATTCTTCTCTGCCAACTCGGATTGCAAGCCAGGACAAGTCTTGCACGCACCCAACAACACGGGTCTAGCCCGGAGCTCATCCACCCCTCCTACCAAGGCAGCATACTTACCTCTCAAAGTGAGAAGGTCAATCATGTGCTTGGTGCACATCTCACACTCACCCTCCTCAGACACGACCATGGTGGACTTGGCAAACTCAAGCTCCTTCACCGTGTCCTCCCACTTCTGCCTAAACTCCTTGCGTTCTCTAGCGGCACGCCTAAGCAGCTTATCCTAACTAAGCAAGGCGGCAGTAAGCTTCTCGACCTCAGCAGAAAGCTCATCGTGGGTCAGAGATACCTGGGAGGTGTCGTCGTCGTCGTTGTCGTTCTGAGGGGTGTCCTCCAGCTTGCCATCGACCTCATCACCAAGGGCCATGGTGCAGAAGCCCTCGTCGTCGGTGAAGAAGCAGAGGCCGTTCAGTTCATCCTCGATCCTCTTGTTCTTCCCGGACTCGTCATCGCTTGAGCCAGCGGAGTCGTCATCCGAGCCGTCGACGTCGCTGAGCGTGGTGAAGAACGCACGCTGCTCAGCCTGGGTCTTCTCCAAGTACTTCTTCTTGATGTACTCCTTGTAGAAGCCGCCCCTCCGCTTGTGCCTCGCGGGGACGTGCTTCTCCTTGCGCTTGCCGGAGTCGTACTTGTGCCCATGATCGCCCTTCCCAGAGTGCTTGTTCTTCTTGGGACAGTTGGCGATGAAGTGGTCAGAGTCGCCGCACTCAAAGCATCCTGAGCGTCCTCCTCCGCGGTGACGGTTCATGCGGTTGTTGTGGAACCGTGAGAACTGGTTGGCAAGCAACGCCAACTCGTCATCCCCCAAAAACTCCAACTGCTCCTCTGTGACAGAAAAGAGAGAAGAACGTGCAAATCCTCCAGAGGTGTTAGCAGAAGAGCCAGAAACCAAAGCCATAGTCGGGCCAGAAGGATTTTCATAAGAAGCCCTCGACATGGCATCAATCTCACTATACTTGAGCTTACTAAAAAGCTCGTCGCAAGTGAGGGTCTCATAGTTAGATGATTTGATGTTTGCCTGGACCTTTGAGTCCCACACCGACCGATCGAGAGTATGCAAAAGCTTCAAAGCTCTCTCATGATCGTCGAAAGGCAACAGTTCCTTGTTCGCTCTCATCTTATTGACAATGACCTGAAAGCGAGCGAATAAACTCTCTATGCTCTCGCCAGGCATATGTCGAAAGTTCTCATACTCCCTCTTGTGCGACTCGTAGAGACGAGATTTGACTTGAGTGGTTCCCTCATGGAAGCGCATGAGGGTCGCCCAAATCTCACGAGCCGTGGGGAGGTGAGAAATGCGATCAAACTTGGACATGCTCAAACAGGAGAAAAGAGCGTTACACGCTCGGCTATTGGCATCGTGCTCATCCATCTGAAGCTGAGTAACACGAGCAGCCAAGACAACATAATCAGCCTTGTTTCAAATCTCCCAAACAGAAGAGCCCATGCTCAGGAGATAGGCCGACATGCGTATCTTCCAATACGCATAGTTCGTCCCATCAAAGAACGGCGGTTTGCCCACGCCGCGATCCATGTCGCCTTCTGTGGATCTGGAACCGGCTAAGGTGGAAGATCCTTAACCTGCTCCGGTACCAATTAAAGGACCGAGAGTGCTACCAGAAAGCGACCAGAGGGGGGTGAATGGGAGCTTCAAAATTTCCTTTCGGAAACTAGTAGCCACTGTCCCGTAAAACAACCCCAAGAGCAAACCCTAGAGTTCGTAAGTGTCCATGACCCTAGAGATAGGGTGGATGCTTCCAAGAAGCACAGCGAGACACTTCACGACTCTAGAAACCCAATGCAAAAGCCAAAAATCAAAACCGACAACGGACGAACGAACCACGGACGAAACTGCGCGAAACGCACTTGACCGGACTCTGGCCAGCGTCCGGTCAGTGAACACCGAACGCGTCCGGTCTCAAAAATTCCGCTCGGGAACCTTACTGTTCCTGACCGGACTCACAGACAAGGAGCGTCCGGTCGTGAACAGAGCGTCCGGTCAGCAGCAAAAACGCAAATGAACAGTAGCATCGTTGAGTCCGGTCACAGAGCACAAGGTGAGTCCGGTCAAGTTACGAATGAAATGTGCTGAACATTCAACGACCGGATGCACGGGGTCCGCGTCCGGTCAACCCGTGCCCAGCGTCCGGTCACCTCGACTCAGCACCGTTCGTCCACCGATACGACTCAATCTCACCCAAAACGAATCCTCTAGGGATCAAACTTGGTAAGAAGAGTCACAAGGAGGATAGTGAGCTACTCCTAGGAGATCATGGCTCGAACCTATCTCCAAATTGATGAATCAAAGAATTTCGGGGGAAAGGAGAAACACTTGACCCGAAACGAAAATCAACCGATCTACTAGCTCGTGAGGTTAGAGGTGAATTCCTTCGGTGGAAAGAAGTGCCTCACGATCTAGAACATCTTGGTTCAAACGGATTTGCAAGAAGCGCACCGAACAAAGAGATCGATCGACGGGAAAAACGTGGAGAAAAGCAACCTGCGAAGAACAAGAACAAAACGTGAATCACAACCACGAATTTGCAACCGTGTGGCTACCACACGCTACAATGGTGAGATTACAGTCTCACTTCCTCAAAATCTCACGGGCACAGAGGTATTGTTCCCTTCTCTGTGGATCTCAGTTCGCTACAGCAGGGGATTGGGAGAGCAGGAAACCCTAGAAGCAAAAGAGCAAATGACTGAGATAGATTGGGAGGAGGGTGTCTCCCTCTACTTATCCTAATTCTATTTCCTACTCTACCCCTCTCTAATTACAGAGCGAACCAGCTAAACCCTAGGGTTATTCTGGACCAACTCGAAGATGCTGGTGATCCGACGGCCACGCTCGCACAACTGGTAGCATTGCCTCGACGCAACCTCACCGATTGCCGCCACGTGCCGCCACCGCTCCGCTCGTCCTTTTCCCGGACTTTTCCCCCGGTTTTGAGGCCCAAACCGGGAAACCAGCCTTCACGACCAACCCCTGATTTTGAGGCCCAAACCGGGAAACCAGCCGTCCATCGCCTGAGTTTTGTGGCCCAAACTCAGAAACCCGCAGCACCCAGGTTTTGAGGCCCAAACCTGGAAACCGTCCTCAGCCTGAGTTTTGTGGCCCAAACTCGGAAACCATCAGCGCCCAGGTTTTGAGGCCCAAACCTAGAAACCGTCCACTCAGTGGTTTTTCTGTGGCTCAACCACCAAACCGGAGCTGTAGAGAGGATGCACCGCCCGTGCACCCCGTCCACCAACACGTGTCCCTAGGTCCTCCACCCGAGCAACACCATGCCTCGCAAGTCTTCGCTCGTCGCTGTCCTAGGCTGCCAGCCACCATAGCTGATCCTCGGGCCACCGGTCCCTCAGTCAAAGCCTCACGTCCGCCCTTCGCCACTCTCGGTCCATCGGCACAGCACGTCTCTACTTGACCTTCACCTTGCCTCTGATCACTGTATCTGTGCTCGACACCTGCACAACACAAGCCAAAGAACATGCGATCAAACACGTTGACAATCACTCATCACTCGAGACTCGGCATACACCCATGTATCCGCAGCTAAACATGTATACAAGGTGAACTACCCCTAGCAAAGTTCAATCATCATGCTATAGAGTGTAACATAGACTTGTGTTTTCAGATTTTATCGGAGAATTTGCAGCGGTTATTAACACAAGTTTCAATTCAGCATGTGATTGCGAGAGGTTGAAAGCTTGTCATTGCCTAACTTTTCAACCGTGCTAAGCCTATGCAAATGCAATCGGAAGCTTAAAGCATCGGTTTCGGTCTTACACTACACGACTCAAGTTTAACTCAAAGTGCTATGAGAAACAGTCTCGATACCGTGATGTGTTGACAGAGCAATCCCATCTTGATCTTTTCAATTCACTAATACTTGGTTCATTTTAAAACAGAATATGAAATCCAAGCAAGTGAAAGACTCAGAACTAGAGACATAGCAACCTAGCATATATGAAATAGCTCAAGTGACCTCAACACATGCTAGTTGCTAATCTCAATGGTGAACATGTATCAAGTTTTAAGTTCATTAAGCATGTTCATCATTCTAAAAAAATAGCTTAGCTCACAACATGTATCAGTGATCAAGGAGAGCCTAAGCTACAAGCATCATCATATATCATCGAAGCATACACTAATCAGAGCATAAGTTCATTCTCAAGAATATAGACATGAAGCTTAAAAATGCAAGATGCACATATGATGAAGTCAGAATCGGAGCCAAAACAAAATCAGAAAGACTCAAGACCCAAAAACAAGAAGGATCAAAAAGTCAGTCTATTGTACAACAAGCAGAATGCTTCCCCCATCTAAAAGGGGAAACACACACCAAGCTCACCTCTCAACCTAGCAAAAGTTGAGAGATCCAAAGGCTTGGTGAAAATATCCGCAACCTGGTTATGGGTGTCTACATGCCTAAGATCAATGTCGCCTTTCTCATAGTGATCACGAAGAAAGTGAAAGCGAACATCGATGTGTTTGGTCTTGGAGTGAAGAACAGGGTTCTTTGCTACACTAATGGCAGAAGTGTTGTCGCAAAGCAAAGGGACCCGACTGAAATCTAGACCAAAATCATGCAAAGTAGCAACCATCCATAAAAGCTGCGAAGCACAAGAAGCAGCGGCAACATACTCGGCTTTAGTAGTAGACTAGGCTACGTTCGACTGCTTGTGAGAAGACCACGAAACCAAAGAAGAGCCAAGAAACTGACACGTCCCAGAAGTAGACTTACGCTCAAGCCGACAGCCGGCAAAATCCGCATCCGAATATCCACAAAGCGAGAGGTTCGAAGAGGAGGAATACCAAAGTCCGAACTCAGGAGTGTATCGGAGGTACCTCATGATGCGCTTGACCGCTTGCTTGTGGGAAGTCCGAGGGGATGCCTAAAAATGAGCGCACAGACACACAGAAAACTGTATATCCGGCCTCGTCGCCGTCAGGTACAGAAGCGAGCCGATCATGCTTCTGTACTCCTTCTGGTCAACCGGCTCTCCATCCTGGTCTGCGTCCATCGCAGCAGTCGTCGGCATGGGCGTCGTAAGAGGCTTGGCCTCACCCATGTCGAACTTCTTCAGGATGTCCTTCATGTATTTGCCTTGGTGCACGAACGTTCCATCTCGGGTTTGCTTGATTTGCAACCCGAGGAAGAAAGTCAACTCACCCATCATACTCATTTCAAACTCCCTGCTCATAGTATCTGCAAACTTGGCACCAAGTGCGTGAGAGGAGCCACCAAAGATGATGTCATCCATGTAAATCTGGACTAACAGGGTATCGTTTCCTTGCTTGAGGAGAAACAAAATTTTATCGACCCGTCCCATTTTAAAACCCTTGGAGAGTAAAAAGGTTTTCAAACGATCATACCATGCTCTCGGGGCTTGTTTCAAACCATACAAAGCTTTTGAAAGTTTATAAACATGGTTTGGAAACTTGGGATCCTCGAAACCAGGGGGTTGCCTAACATAAACCTCTTCCTCTATATACCCAGTTAAGACGGCACTCTTGACATCCATCTGGTAAAGCTTAAAACCCTTCGAAGCAGCAAAGGCTAGAAGGATTCTAATAGCTTCTAAATGGGCTATAGGGGTAAAGGTTTCCTCATAGTCTATCCCCTCTTTCTGGCAGAAACCCTGGGCTACTAGCCTAGCCTTGTTCCTCACTACCATCCCATCCTCACCCTCTTCGTTTTTGAAAACCCATTTGGTACCTATAGGGTGGCATTCTGGTGGAGGTGGAACTAAGGTCCAAACTTGGTTTCGCTCAAAGTTTTCTAGCTCCTCATGCATGGCATTGACCCAGTTAGGATCAGAAAGTGTGTGTCCAACATCTTTGGGCTCAAAAGAAGCAACGAATGCAGAATGAGCAAAGTGAGAGATTTCATACGCTCATGACCGCGTGACTCGCTGGTCGATGTCGCCGATCATCTGCCGCGGGGGGTGAACTTGTTGAACGCTCTGAGGCGCTTGCATCGCCGAAGTCGCCTCCCCCTCGCCAGATGCTATCGCTCCCTCAGGTGCAGCGGGTGCTCGCTGGAGAGGTGGCTCTAGAGGACCCCAAGAAGAAGACGTCGTGGGATCGGGTCCTCGAGCTGAGGTAGTCATCGCAGGGTCAACGGGGGCAGCCAGTGGAGTTGGCTCGGGATCACCCCAATCGGCATTCTCCTGCTCCTCCTCCACAAAGATGGTCTCTCTCAGCTCATGTTCTCCTGCAACATCAAAAGTAGAAGAAACACAAGGCATAGTCTCGTCGAATGTGACCTCGCAGGTCTCCACTATCCGGTTAGTCTCCAGGTTAAGAATTCGATAAGCACGTGAATAAGAAGCATAACCAAGAAACACCCCATCAGCAGAGCGAGATTCAAATTTGTCCAAATTACCTTGCTTCAGGATAAAGCACTTGCACCCAAACACCCGAAAATGATACACCTTAGGTACCCATCCAAAACGCAACTCATAAGAAGTTTTCTTCATGAAAGCCCGAAGAAAGATGTGATTTGAAACATGGCAAGCGGTGTTGATCGCCTCGGCCCAAAAATGCCTAGGAGTCCTATGCTCCTCGAGCATCGTCCTGGCCATCTCAACAAGGGTCCGGTTCTTGCGCTCAACAACACCGTTCTGCTGGGGGACATAAGGAGAAGAAAACTGATGCTCGATTCCATTAGAAGAACAGAAAGAGGCAAACTGAGAGTTATCAAACTCAGTACCATTGTCGCTATGAATAGCTCTAATGGTATCAGGGGGAAACTCAGTTTTCAACCTCAGAATCAAATCGCGAGCAAAAGGAAAAGCTTCATCCTTACCCTCCATAAAGAACACCCAAGAGTACCTCGAAAAATCATCAACGATCACTAGAACGTACCACTTCCCACCCGCTGAGCAGACCCAAGCTGAACCAACTGTGTCCATGTGTAAAAGCTCGCCGGGTCGCTTTGTCATCACCAGATTAACTGGTGGGTGAGAAGCAGCAACCATCTTCCCGTGACGACAAGGATGTCAAACAAGGTCCTTCTGAAACTTAAGCTTGGGCAATCCTTGGATTAGGCCAAGTGAGCTAAGTCTTGCAAGCAAGTCCAAACTCAAGTGACCGAGCCTCCTATGCCACTTCCACAAATCAGAAGAAGGACCAGCCATCAAACATCTCGCAGAGCCGAAAGAACGAGAAAAATCGGCTCTAAAAACATGGCCAAAAGGGACGATCCGACAAACAAGATCTCCCCGAGGGTCTAAAACACGACTCAGACCCTTCTTAAAACGCACTTCACAATCATCCTCAAGAAGTTGCAAAACAGAAAGCAAATTGTAATGCAAGTTAGAAACCAAAGCAACATCCTTAAGAACAAAGTTCTCATTGAGCCGAATAGCTCCATGAGAAACAACCTTACCTCTACTATTGTCCCCGAAAGTGATGTACTCCTTGTGCATCACGGGGCTAAGGCTGGAGAACCATTCCTTCTTTCTTGTCATGTGGCGCGAACACCCGAAATCCATGAGCCACATGTTCTCCAACCGTAGTTCCTGCATCAATAGAAAGGCAGGAAGTGAGCATATGGCACAACATTGGGGTTAGTATACTGAGAAGGATACCAGTGCTGTGTCATAGGCCCAGAAAAAGTGTTAGAAGCAACACCAAGCTGTCCTCGTCCCATGGGTGGATAGCGATCACCACCAACCTGAAAGGGTGGTCCGCTATGGAACGGAAAGCCTCCAAACTGACCTACATGTCCCATTTGAGCAAAGCGATCACCACCAAACTGAAGGGGTGGTCCGCTATGGGACTGAGCAGCAAAGCCTCTTACACTCGGCTCACGATCGTATTGAGGACGATCGGAACCGTTACGGGCACGACCACCACCCCATGGTCTAGTTGCCTGGGGCCTAGCTACCTGAGGAAATGCACGTCCAGGCCTAGCGCCCTGCCTCTGAACTCCCTGACCTTGCACACCATGGAGAGGGTGGTGCCTGGCCTGGTTGTTCAGCTCTAACTCCTTTCTAGTGTCTCTCTTCCTCCGAAAGCAAAACTCAGCTAGGTGACCCTCACGGTGACAGTACTCGCACTCGAACCTCACCACTCTCTTGGGTTGTTGGTTCCTATGGTTGCGAGGGTTGTTCACTCTGGCTGACTGCTTGCCCTTCGGAAGGGGATCACTAGAGACGTCAGGAAGGGTGTCAAGTGTGTTCCTAAGATGGTTAGGTTTGGGAACCCACACTTGCTTGCGAAGTGGAGCCTTGGGAGGTTCATCAAGGATGCCATCCTTGTTGATAGGCTTGGGAGGCTCAGGTGGGGTGATCTTGGTAAGCTTAGGGATAGCGGATGGCTTCTCACTAGGGCTCACTCCACTAAACTCACCGATCTTGCCAAAGCTACTAGCGCCCTTCCCACCTGAAGCAAAGCCTACTCCCGAACAATCAGTTCCCCTCTTGAACTGACTGATCATCATGCCCAACTGCGGCTCACTGCATGAGACCCAACTCAGGATGGACCGGAGGTATGTGTTTTCCTCCCTGGTTTGCATCCTGTCATGCTGACAGTTGGCAATCTCAATCTCCAACCCCACGCATCGCTCACATGGAGCGGACAAGGTGCTAACTGAGCTGGCCTTCATGGCTTCAACAAGCTTGGCACTAACCTCTGCCAACTCAGTTCGCAAGCTAGGACAAAACTTGCATGCACCCAGCAAAGAAGACCTCGCCTTCACTTCCTCCAGCTCCTTCTTCAGGGAGGCACACTCACGACACTCACCCACCAAGTCTAGCCTACTCTTTAGCTCATCATACACCTCGATCAAAGAGGCATACTTGGTTTGAAGGGTGGAGAAGTTTTCCATGTGTGTGGTGCACTCATCGCACTCCTCCTCATCAGTCACCCTCACTTCGGACTTAGCAAACTCAAGCTTCTTAAGCGCCTCTTTCATCTTGGCCTTAAACTCACCGCGCTCTTGGAGAACCTGCGTGAGTCTCTTCTCCAAAGCGAGGACTAACTCCGCAAAACTATCGCGCTCATCAGTGAGACGATCGACAATGGAGGAGTTTGATACCTCGGAAGCGTTGTCGTCGTCATCGTCGCTGTTGGCGTCATCGGCGTCCTTCGCCTGGCACTTGGAGTCCTCTTCGTCTAGGGCCATGGTGAACAAGCCCTAGGAGGAGTTGCCGAAGAAGCAAAGTCCGTTGAAGTGATCTTCAGTCTTGTGCTCGGACCCATCGTCGTTGTAGTCGCTGTCGGAGGACTTGTCGGTGTCACCCTTGTCGGCGAAGAGCACACGCCGACCGGCGTCGAAAGCCCTCTCCAAGTCCTCTCGGTGGAAGTTGTCCTTGTTCTTCTTCTTCTCGATCTTGTACTCCGGCTTGCCCTTGCGCCTGATGTTGCGAGTCTTGCCGGAAGATTTCTTGTTGTTCTTGGGACAGTTCGCCATGATGTGGTCTAGATCACCACACTTGTAGCAGCCCTCGCGTGCGCCACCACGCCGGCGATTCAGGCGATTGTTCTGAAACCGTGAGAACTGGGTGATGACGAGGGCGAGCTCGTCGTCTCCAAACGCCTCCATCTGCTCCTCCGTGACTGTAAGCAAAGAGGACAAAGAAAACAGAGGAGGTGAAGCGTCAGCAGAGAAAGTCGATCCACCCATGCCTGAGACCAAAGCCATGGAATGTGAAGATGGGTTCTTCAGCTTGGCCTGAGTCAGGAGATCGATCTCGGTGGACTTGAGCTTGCTGAACAGCTCGTCCACGGTGAGGGTGTCGTAAGCAGGAGACTCAATGATGGTCGACACCTTCACCTCCCATACCCTCCGATCCAGGGCGTATAGCAACTTGAGAGCCCTCTCATGATCGTCATAGGGTAGGTTGGCTCGATTGGCACGCATCTTGTTCGCAATCGTTTGAAAGTGAGCGAACATGGCGTCAATCGTTTCTCCCTCCAACTGAACAAAGTTCTCGTACTCTCGCTTGTAGGTCTCGAAGAGTCTGGTCTTGACCTGAGCGGTCCCCTCGTGATAGCTCTGAAGCTTCACCCAGATCTCTCGTGCTGTCCCAAGCTCAAAGACACGCTCGAACTCAGGAAGGGAGATGCTAGCCAAAAGAGCATTACGAGCCTTGGAGTTGGCCTCGTGCTGGTCAATCTGGATCTGACCCACACGAGCCGCAAGGACTACGTACTCAGCATTCTCACATATCTCCCAGACAGAAGATCCGATGCTGTTGAGGTAAGCACGCATCCGAATCTTCCAATAGGAGTAGTTCATTCCATCGAACCAAGAAGCCTTGTCGTTCCCTCGATCCATGTCGCCCTTAGGATCCGAAATCGATTAAGGTAGTGAAGATCCTTAACCGGCTCCGATACCAATTGATGGACCGGATTAGCGACCAGAGGGGGGGGGTGAATGGGAGCCTCAAATTCAACTCGTGAATAGAATGGCCCTTGTCCCAGAAAATCTCCCCAAAAGCTAAGACTCGAAACGTCCGAAGAGTTCACGACCTACGAGTAGGTCGATACCCTAGGAGATGTCCTAGTGGTACAACGGAACTCTCGGTGAAACCCCAAAACAAACTCCCAAAAGATCAGAGCAAAACTGCAAAGTCTGCAGATTCGCGAACTGTCTGGGGTCAGAGTCCCGGACTGTCCGCCGTTGAGTCACGGACTGTCCGTGACTGGGAGCCAGACTGTCCGCCGGCAAAAACGCAGAAACTGAACTGTTCTGAAACAGTTCTGGACGACTCCCGGACTGTCCGCGGTTTGCACGCCGGACTGTCCGCCGGTCATGAGACTGAGAACAGTGTCGCGCTACGCTGATCTGACCCTGCCGAGTCCCAATCCCCGGACTGTCCGCCGCTGGGGGCGCGGACTGTCCGCGGATGAACAGAGAGCATGAAAACGCTCGGGACAAAAGGCAAGATCAATTGGAACTTCACCAAATCAAAAGGGACTTCGATCAAACTCCTCCCAAGTGTTCCTCTATGTATTGGGGTGCTAATCCTAAGAAATCATCGCACCAAACCAAGTCAATCAAGAGAAATCCGAGGATCACCGGAAAGGGGGAAAGAACGAAGAAAGAACGCTAAATCAACCCGATCTATGGATTCGTGAGGTTAGAAGAGAAATCCTTCGGTAGAAAGAAGGGACTCACGACCAAGAACAAATTAATTCAAGTGGAATCGAAAATCATCTCACGAAGAGGGAGAACAAGGCAAATCCCCGGGAGATGAAAAACCAAAACGTGAAGAACACAAAACACAAGACACGATTCGATTTGATTTCAACCGAAATTCCTCCACACGAGGAGACAACGAGAATACGGTCTCGTTTCCTCAAAAGATCCAAATACACAGAGGTATGATTCCCGTCTCTGCGGATCGCTTGCAGCGAGGTATGATTAGAACCTAAGCGGGGCTAGAGAGAGAGTGCTCAGGAACAAATGACTGTAAGGATAGGGAGAGAGGAGGGGTGCCTCTCTTATTTATAGCCTAATACAATAATCCCCTTTCTACCCCTAGATACAAGAGCGAAGCGGCCAACCCTAGGGGTATCCCGGTCCAACTCTGCTTGTTGATGATCCGACGGCCACGCGCCCATCTCATCCTTAGCTTCGCCTCGACGCAAGCCTCAGGATGCCGCCACGTGCCGCCCCATCGACCGCCGCGCCTACCTCGCGGATAGCTGCGTCGCCGCGCCAGCCTCTCCACGCCGCCACTCGTCGACCGTCCTTTTGGCGGTCCTCCCCCCGATTTTGAGGCCGAAACCGGGAAACCTGGGCCTTCCCCCGGTTTTGAGGCTGAAACCGGGAAACCTGTCCTCCAGCTGAGTTTTGTGGCCCAAACTCAGAAACCCACGTGCCCAGGTTTTGAGGCCCAAACCTGGAAACCATCCACGCCGAGTTTTGAGGCCCAAACTCGGAAATCGGCCACCCCGAGTTTTGAGGCCCAAACTCGGAAACCGGCCACCCCGAGTTTTGAGGCCCAAACTCGGAAACCGTCGAGGGTAGCTTTTAGAGGCTTAGCTACCGAACCCGCGCCGAAGATGGGATGTGGTTCCCACACCCCGAGTTCCAGCACCGATGTCGGAGCATGTCCAGCCTCCACGCCGCGGACAGTGCATTCACCATCCTTCTCGGCCTCCCGCCAAGTGTCACGACGCCATCACCTTCCTCCCGACTCGGCCGATGCACCGCACATCCCCATGTACTCTTGCTTGTCAACGCCACGTGCCAGCTACCACAGCTGGTCCTCAGGTCTCCCGGTCTGTCGGTCCAAGCTCCACGTCCGCCCTTCACCGCTCCCGGTCCGTCGGCACGGCACGTCCCTACTTGACCTTCACCTCACCTTCGACCATTGCCCGAGCTCCGCACCTGCACATCAACACAGCCAAGAGACATGTTGCCCGTTGATCGATCACTCATCACTCAGGAAGGGAACCACAAGGGCACATATCAACCTTGTGTTCTCAGAAACCACAAAATCTGGTGGCCCAGAAATGATTTACGGCCCAGGTGCCAAGAATGCCTGGCCCATGTCTGCGCCCATATGTATCCTAAGACGCTAGCCATAGCACACCCCGCTCCGTGTAGCCGATTCCATTCATGGCGATCCACAGTCGATCGTTTGCGATGAGCTCCGACGACATCATAGATCCCATTTCTGATTCCACCTCGTATCGGCTGTCCCTGTCCCAACACTCATCTCCGCTGCATTCCACCCACACCGATTATGTTAAGAAGCTCTCTTTAAATTCATCATGAGCTGTGACACCCTAAATTTTCCTTTTATTCAAAATAGATTAATATTATCTATTTAATTTTGTTGTCGCATTATAACATAGGAAAATAAATAAATGTTGGGGAAATAAAATTTATTCTAGCCTAGCAACAAGTTGATGCATTCATGCTGCTGCACTCTTTTGTTTGAGTGAAGTTTCAATTTTGAAAACTAGTATTCAAATTCAGTTTTGAAAACTGCTTTGAAATGAAAAGAAAAATGGGAAAAACACTACATCTCTCTTCCTCTTTCAGTTCTGGCCCGAAGGCCCGATCCCTCCCTCTCTTTCGGCCTGCCTCCATTCTCCCGAGCAGGCCAAGCATCCGGGCCGGCCCACGGCGCCGCTCTGGCGCGCCCTCCCTCAACAGCCCGCGTCTCACTGACATTTGCGGCCCACTTCATCGCTCACTGATAGGTGGGGCCCACTTGTCAGCGCGGTCGTCCCCAACCTCCCGACGAAATCAGGAGCGACTCCTGCCACCGCCGCGCCTCTGAATCTGCCACTCCGCGTCCGACTTCACCGGCGCCATGCCTATCCCGAGTGCGCCAGGCTTCTATAAAAGGGCACCACCCTCTCGTCTGCCTCTATTTCCCCATCTACTAGACACCAACACCTCCGTGCTCGAGCTCCGCAGCAACCCTAGCCACCGCGAGCCGCCGAGCTTCAGTGTCGAATTCACGCTCCCTCGAAGCTCCTCCAGTGTTGCATCGTGTAGTAGGGATGTTCTGACATCTCTCTCTCTCTCTGTGTGTGCTCTTTTCTCCGGCCTCTAACGGTGTTTTCTGGGTGAACAGAGCGCCGCCACCGCCCCCTTCCTTCGTGCAGTGACGCTAGCCACCCTCGGACTTCTACGTTGCGCTAGGTGAGGTCGCCATCCTTTTCCCTATCTCCCGGACCTTCTCCCGTGTCGAACCGTGACCGGAATGGCCGAATCGGGCAACTCCGGCGAGCTCCGCCGCCGCAAGAATGGCGCTCCGCCGCGCCGACTCCGGACAAGCCGGCGGCGCCGCCCGAACCCCTCTAGATTTAATCTGGAGCGCCCAGACCCGATCGGACGGCCGAAATCGGCCGATAACCTTTCGCTGGTGGAAATGCAAAAGAGTCCCTTGGTTTTCTCCGAATTAACCCGCGGTCCCTACCGTCGCGGTTAATCAGAATTATCTGATTTATTTTATTTCGAAAATTGTTTGATCTATTTATAGAAATGCCACTACACCATTTTGTCCATAACTTGCTCATTTTAACTCTGTTTTGATCCATTCAAATTGCGTTGGGTTTGTAATTTCGTACTCTATGCAGTAGTACCACTGTAGTTTAGGTTTGCAAAAGTTTTAATTTGTGTTTAGGTCAGTCTCATTTAGGCCTTTTAGAATCTTGTTTAGGCCGTATCTTTCGCGTTTTAAATCCGATTTCGGTGATCCAAACGTCTATGTGATTGTAGTGACATATAGATCTGTTTTACAAACTTTTATTATTTATTTAAATCTGTTGGTGTATTGTTCTAATGTTAGACTTGTTTGCAATGCATGTGTGCACGTGGATGCTTGTATGTTGGGATGTAATCGAGATTAGACGGTGTGCAGTACGTGGGCGACCAGGATCAGATCTACTACGACCAGCAGGAGAACCAGGAATACGCGGATCAAGGCAAGTATACATGGGATCATCCTTGTTACCTATGTACTTTAATCTACAAATCATGTGCATGTGTCAAAATGATAACCATAGGATATACCTAGTTTTTCAACCTATACCTTGTTACCGTGGGTTATTTGCATATGGGTAGATCAGCTAGTGTTGTAAACCTACAAATAAGATCTAATAAAATGACTAATGATATGCGCAACTTTTGATCTTATCTTGTTATTCGTAATGTGAACCCGGGCGTGGGAGCTTTCGTGCTCTTGGCCCCTCCCTAAATGATCTTCTGCGGGCAAAAGCTGGGACATACAGTACAACCATGAGGGCTACATGGCTCTGGTTTTAGTTAGTTCGAGGACCTCTCCTCGCTTGATGGTTGTTACCCGAAAGGGCACAAAAGGGGCTTGCCGAGACGGATATAGGACAGTGATAACACCAGATTTTCGCACGCACGAAGATATGACGAATGGACCCAGCCAGCAGTGAGAAGAGTATTCGGCAAACGATCAGGCGAATATTTGGTCCTCAGAAGTTTCGGTAAATGCTGATGCAGTCGGGTATCTTGCAAGGAAACGACTCCATTCGATAATGGATATGGCAAGTAAAGCCGGCTTGCACGAGAAGGCACGTAACGTTGAAGGACGCCGAGAAGAATAAGAATAGGACTTGTTTCTTTCCAAATTTTATTATGTAAATCGTGATCGTCTAGGACTCGTGTTTTGTCCAAGGTATAAATATAAACCCTTGGCTATTGTAAAACTGTTCACAACCATATCAATACAAACCGGCCCCGTGCCATCTTCGAGTCCTTAGTCGTGTCGTCGAGTTCTTTGAGAGGAATCATCGATGCGTCGACCTCCGTAAGTCCCGGCAACCTTGTTATCATGTCTAGTATCATGCGGCGGATTTAGATATGATGCAAGTAATCTTGCTTGTTTTCAATGGTCGTGCGGCGGACCTTTGTTAGCGATCAAGAGGTCTTTTCTTATGCTTTGCTTGTGGATAGATACCGTGCGGCAGGCGTTTATTCATGTGTTTAGCAAAGGCGAGATAGTTATCGGCTCTGTTAGATTTGGCAAGATCTGATAGATTCATTAAGTTATGATGTGTTGCATTGTTTATTTAATTTTGTAACACTCTTTTGCCCAATCTAGATTGATCTTTGTTCGGCCTTGTTCCACAAGTTTGCTTGTGTTTTAATAATTGCAAGATCATGATGGCCGAATTAACTTTCAAATCTAGGTTGTTAAATGTTGTGGGTTCATGCATGTCAATCACGGTTAGGCTTTTGATAAAACTAGGTATCGTGCGGCAGATGCAGGTTTTAAATTAGTTTAATCGCACTTGTTTGTTTGTTCCTTCTTCATGGACCCCAACTCGGCTAGTTTGCTGAGCTTGGTTAAGCTTACACGAGTAATGAGTCTTTGTAGATTTGTTCAGATACATGCATGCTTTTAGCTCCTTATCATTAGATTGTATCATGCGGTGGATTAATCTAATTATAAGGAGTGGTGTAGACTTAGTTTATGCTTGACGGGTTTATGAAGATTAGACATGCGGCAGACTAATTGGATTAACCTATGCATGTGTTGTTTGAATGGATTTATATTTACAAGTTACCTGTTTATGATTCAATTATATCTTAATGATGTCCTCTTACATGTACATTCGGCAACCGGCTGTTGATATATGCTCATTCTTAATGTTAGCTGAATGATCTTTGAATTTATCGACAGACAGCTTCTATAGTTGTATGCCGTCGTGATTGGCTTTGAAGCCGTACATATGGAACTGTCTGGTCTTATCCAGCATGTTCCAGTTTATTCTCACAGTTTTATCTCTTGTTGGTTTTCAGGTCAAACCGACTGGCACGTCTCCGGATTCCAAACCGTCCGGGCACCCGATTGAAGCCACGCTTTTTCCGACTTGCTGTGTGTGAGGCGCGGACCACATTTTGCATCAACACACTTTTTGGCACGCCTGGTGGGACCAGCTTTGTTTCAAGATGCCTGAGATCAGCGACGATCAAATTCTGGATGTGACCATGGATAAGTTGCTACCAGACTCGAGGAATTTAGTACAACAAGCTTGTGATGAGTTCCAGCGCAAGTGCTTGACGTCTTTCTCCAAGAACAAGAGCGGCAAAGTCTTCCAGAAGCAACCATTCCCAAGGGTTCTCCTTCCTCACCAATCTGACCAATCTAACAACACTGTTGAGGAAGATATTCAGAAAATGACCGAAATAGTGTACAAAGCTGTATCGGAGGCCATGACCAATCATCGGTCAGCTTTCTTGAATACCTTTCATGCCGTTATGGTTAGTATTTTTGGTCCAACAGTGGATAAACGTTTCGAGGCAGCTGCTGGTCCGATGCAAGGGCCACTGTTATTCTCTATGCCTCAGCCTCAGAGAAGCAATGCTGAAGACTGCGGAGCTGGTACAAGCACAGGTGGGATGGTCCCTCATGAGACACAACAACCTCCCATGACTTATGGCTAGCTCGCGTTCGGCACCACAGGAAATGTCCCGCAATCTGCTTTCAGAGTGTCTCCTGCAACGAACAGGATACAAAAGAACATGTTTGGAGATGGGTATCAAGAGTTCATTGATTATAACTCGATTATTGTTGTTCCAAATCCAAGCTACAAGAGTTCAGCAGGGCCAACACAAGCAGCTCCAGATTCGAGTGTTGACCTCATGATGCATAGGATGGCTGACACGATGCAAAATCAATTCGGCCTGAAGCCAAAGAATCAGTCGTATGCTTACAAGTCCCCTTACCCAGAGTGGTACAATCGGGTAGCACTTCCTCCAAGGGTAAAACCTCCTACTGATTTTACCAAGTTTTCGGGTCAGGATGACACCAGTACCATAGAACACATCAGCCGATACTTGATGCAACTTGGAGAGGTATCTGCAGATGAAGCTTGGAGGATCCGGTACTTCCCATTGTCATTGACAGGACCAGCCTTCTCGTGGTTCACCTCTCTGCCAGCAAACTCTATTAATACATGGGCAGAGCTAGAACAAAAGTTCCACACATTTTTCTTTACGGGCACCAGTGAGAAGAAGTTAGTCGATCTCATGAGTCTGAGGATGAAACCTAACGAGACACCGCAAGAATATTTGCACAGGTTCAGGGAGACCAAAAACCTTTGCTATTCCTTGAATTTATCAGATGATCAATTGCCAGGGATAGCCATAGCTGGCATGTAGTCGAATATCAAGGAGAAGCTATTTGGCATGGAGTTTGATGACCTCGGGCAGTTATCACAACGGTTGGCAGTGATGAGTAGTCAAGCCCAAGGGTTCGGAAGGAATAATCAGTTCCAGAAAGGTGATGTGGCTGCCGAGATGTATCAGGCTTTCTTAGAGGAAGCAACAAAGTACGATGATGAAGATAAGGTAGTTGCAGCCGAGATAGTCTGGGCTAAAGAGCCAACTCAAGTCAACCAGCGATGGCTGAGGCAGCAAAAAGGTACTTATGACTTTGATGTTTCCAAGTCAGATAAATTATTTGAATACTTATTGAAGGAAGGACGCATCAAGTTGCCGCAAGGTCATCCTATGCTGCACCCCAAAGGAGTCAAGGACAAGAAGTATTGTGGTTTCCATAATACCAAATCCCACTCTAAATGATTGCCGAGTGTTCAGGGTGCGGATCCAGAAAGCTATCCAGGACGGACATATGAGGTTTGATGGAAAGATGAAAGTTGATGGTAGTCCTTTTGGACAGAATATTGTATCTTTCTCTGTTAATATGGTTAATGCAGCTGACCCCAGAGGCAAAAACAAGATAAAAGTGTTAACCTCTGATAGAGCGAGAGAAGCTGGTGCTGTTGACCCTGATCGGCAAATTACGAATGAAGAATTTCGGCAACGAGTTCATTTTCAGAATAGCCGAACTGAGAGAGGTCAAACCTCTAGACCCAGAGTAACGACGCATATTTTATTGAACAAATGGCGTCGGGAACAGGAGCGGTACCGGAAGCAAAGGTCTTATGAGGAACAAAAATTCATGAAGAAGCAACAGAGGTATGAAGAGGAAATATACCAAGAGGAGCGAGAATATATGAAAGAACAAGAGCAGTCACATTGGGAATGCTCATTTTTCAAGTACTGTTAGAATGAAGGCTTGAAGCTGCCTGCTAAAAACAACTGCCCTGAATGCAGTGATCAATATTCTGAGTATAGGCAGTCTCGAGTCAACCGCCATTCGGTCCATGAAAGGCTTGGGGCACGAATCCCTGAGGACGATCGGCGCTTAAAAATAAACAGTTCCGAGAATCGGCGAGGAAGAGGATTTGCCGATCGAAATTGGGCTCGCACTGGAGAAGAAGAATACCGTGAGTATGTCTGGCAGAAAGGACAGTGGTGTTCACCAGGATTGAGAAAGAGCCAGAAAAGAAGGGTGCAGCGCCTAAGGAACAGAGAGTTAGCGCAAGCAGGCACCAGGACGAAACAAATTTGGCATCCTAAAGAGAAGCCGGATGAAGGTAATCGTTCGGCTGATGCATGCATGGCATTCTTTCTTCCATCGGAATTTATAGCTCCCGAAGATCAAGATGTCCAGGAGGAAGTGTATTCAGATTTCGACGAAGATGAATTCCAAGATCTGTTAGCTCATCTTGTTTTGGCTCAACGGGCGGTATTTGATAAACCAGCTAAGCATCGACATTTGAAGCCACTCTATATGAGGGGGTATGTTAATGGCAAGCCACTGACCAAAATGTTTATTGATGGAGGAGCTGCCATAAATATCATGCCATATACTACCTTCAGGAAACTTGGGATGGCGAGTGAAGAGTTATTAAAGACTGACATGGTGTTGAGGGACTTTGCTGGTAATTCTTCTGATACTCGAGGAGCACTTCATGTTGAGTTAACGATTGGGTCAAAGACTTTGATTACTACTTTCTTCGTTATTGATGGCAAGGGGGCATACAGTTTGCTCTTAGAAAGGGATTGGATACATGCAAACTGCTGTGTACCGTCAACTATGCACCAATTCCTCATCCAGTGGATTGGAGATGACATCAAAATTGTCCATGCTGATGATTCGGTGAGTGTTGCTAATGCAGAGCCCATCTACTAGGAATATGATGGTGTCGAGTGCTTCTCTGGAAGAGCTTGGGAAGCAGGTCCTGTGAACGTTTTCGACAAGGACCAACAGCCGATTCGAACGATCGGCTCTCAGAGCAATTTTTGAATAAATAATCCAACTGATGGTGATGGAGAAAAGTCGAGACCAAGTTTCGTGTCGGCTGATAAGGAGTAAAGTTTTGATGGTGAAGCCGAAATAAGACCAATATGTGCAAATTTTGATCCCGAGCGTGTTTTGAAGTTAATGAACTTTTGAAAGAATTCTGTTTATTTCTCCATTGCCAAAGCTCAAGAAAGATCAGAAGGAATTTGTATAAGGTGGCGTACAATAGAAGCTTTTGATGAAATTGAAGAATATATGAAGGCACTTCCACAACTTGGTGATCGTTTCAAGTTGTACGTGGCGGCCGATAGCCTTACAGTAGGATCAGCCCTTATATTAAAGTTAAAGGAAAAAAGATGAGTAGTAGCTTGCCTTAGCCGAAAATGTTAGACCCAAAGACGGGTATTCGGCTATGAATATATTTTTGTGTTGCTTATGAGTTGAAGCTTCGGCATTACTTGTTAAAAGCCGAACGCGTGGTAGTTGTATGTAAGACAGATTCAAGGATATTTGTATACAAAGATAGCCGATGTAAAGCATCGCCTTTAGCAGAAAAGATGTTCCAAGAATTTAAGGTATACCCGATATTGTTTATATCGTCTTTGGTACAAGAATATTCATGACCCTGGTAGCCCTAGCATTTTTCAAGTTGGCAGGTTTATCGGGAGAAAAGAAAGGTGGAGTGCAGTAAGTAAGATGCCGAGCGACATGACATGTCAAAAACGAGATCTAATCGGCTAAGATGACGTCATGTGTTCGGGAAACGTTTTCTCTGAAGGGATGTTGCAATCAGGAAAATCACTGATGGATGAAAATGGAATTATTCAAAGAAGAACAAGTTTCATCTGTTACAAACTTCATTCACAGATCTGTCCTAGTACAAACTACCCTTGGAATAATTTGTTCAGAACAGACTGTGGATCAGTAGTTTCAGCAATGGCAGCGGCATGATCATCGTAATCTTCGATACCGTCCATTTCATCCAGGTATCCACCTGCGAGGCCGACTGGTAGATAGGAGTAGTCTTCTTTGGTCCAAGAGCTCATTGCCGCTAGCCCGAGGGAAACCGTGGTATGCACACCTTGGATGACGGCCTGATCTATGCGGCCATCCACAGCGTCAAGACGAGCTTCGGCTGAGTCCCCATGAGCATTCACCTTGATGGCAATTTTGTTCACTACCATTTTTAGACGGTCATTCTCTGCAGAAAGGGCTAACAGGAAGAAGGGATGTGTCAGACAAGGCAAGCTCAAACAGAAGAAGAGGACCAAAACTCTGCTAACCTTTAATGATACTGCAGAGCTGTTTCCGTTGGTCTGCCCATTCAGCTTCGTCAATGCCATGCTTCTTGGATGCATCTTCCAGTTCCTTCTGGGCCTTATCCCTTTCCTCGCAGTACCAAAGGGCATCCAAACGGGTTTGCTGGAGTGAATCATCAAATTCAGAATCTGATGGCTTAGGGAAAAGATTGAGAGAAGCTTTTGAAGCTACCGTTTCTAGAAGAGTAACCCGAGCTTGTTTGGAGGAAGACTCCATCTTGGAAAGAGGATGAACGATAAATTAGGATTAGATGAACAAGGGAAGCTACTGCAAGGGGGCAAGGAATCAATTTTTTACCCATAATGCCGGTGAGTTGATGCTCGGCTTCTTCCTGCTTCGTCTCCAATGGGATGCCTGTCGTGGTCGCCATTACCTGCCATTGATAGAAACACAAGCAGAGGATTTTCTCTCTGGCTTGAGCTAGAAGCCGAGAAGTGGAAATTTTGCGAGTCAAACTGTTTGACTGGAGACAAGGGTGACAACTTGTGTGGGGTCATATTTATAGAACCATGGTTTGCACACTAGAAGACCAAGCATCGGAATAGAGTTTTCACAGCTTATGGGTCGTTGTTGGGCTAGGTTGGATTTTGCTGACCTAGAAAGGTCATGGTTCCAAAATCGGGAAGCCAATAGGGTTCGGCTAAGAGTTGTTCAGTTTCGGTTGATTGGGAACTTACATTACCGATTGACACTGAGGACGGAAAGCTGAAAACTACCTTGATGTCATCATGGATCAGAAAATTAAGAAAAAGACTGGAATTTCGAATCTGAAATAACCGATTACAGCAGTTGTCCGCAAGGCAAAGGTATCTGATGCGATTTATCAGTCATAGCCGATGTAATATGCATCGCCGTTGAAGAAAAAATAGAAGTCAGTGACTAATGCACAAAACAGAGCATACATTGATCTCGAAGGATTAATCGCGGATTGATTTCAAAAAGGACGAACAAAAGGAACTTCTTATTTACAGAAGGAGGGACAAATTATAGTGGAAGATCAGTTCGTCCACTCCATCCTACGCCTGATCGGGAGAAAGTGATCAAAGGAGTCGGCCAGATCTGTTCCGGCTTCCTTCATCTCATCTACAGAGTGTTCTACTCTATCTTCCAGTTCTCGCTCGCAGACATCAAATCTGCGGTAGTCGGTGCCAGAATGAATCCTCACGGCGTTGAAAGCAAGCGTCGCGCCGTACCCCATGCCGGCCCTAGAGATGATGGGGAGGATTCGGTTAACCTCATTCACCCGTTTCAGGGGCGTCGTACCCGCTACATCAGCCGTAATGGCAAGCTTGGTGACGGCGGCTTCAAGGGCATGGAGTTTGGCCGCCAGGGCTGAAAGGAGGAAGAGTGAATAAAGGCAGAAAGGGAGAGTAAGGAAGGAAGTGATAAAAAATATTTACCAGCGGCCCGATTCCGAGCGGCATCACGCTCCCGAGAGATTCGGGTAATCTCCCGATCTTTCCCTTCTAGATCAGATTGAAGCTCAATGACCTTCTGAGTCAGGTCCTCGGGGACGTCATTACTGGTCCTCCTAAACAGAGACAACAATATGAGAACGGCTGCTTCATTTTGAGACAAGGAAAAGGAAGAAGAAGAGAGCAACCTCCTCTTAGAGGTGCTAGAAGCACCGAGCTCGGAGCTGTGCCGACTCGCTACGGAAGACATCTTCTAATTGGAACGAATGATGAACAGGAAGAAAGGAGGGTTTTTTGAGTCGAAACAGGGGAGTTCGGAATGCGCAAGCCGAAACAGAGTGAAGGGAGACTTTAAAGGATCCCAAGAGGTGCATCGGGGAGATAAATCAGCAAGTACAACAATTATGGCGTGTGAAGGTGGATGCTTCCAGGGGTTCCACGTCAATGCACAAAGGAAAGGAATTTTGGAATAAATATTTATCCCAAAATTAGGGAGCATGTGTTAACACCAGATTTTCGCACGCACAAAGATATGACGAATGGACCCAGCCAGCAGTGAGAACAGGATTCGGCAAACGATCAGGCAAATATTTGGTCCTCAGAAGTTTCGGTAAATGCCTATGCGGTCGAGTATCTTGCAAGGAAACGACTCCATTCGGTAAATGGATATGGCAAGTAAAGCCAGCTTGCACGAGAAGGCACGTAACATTGAAGGACGCCGAGAAGAATAAGAATAGGACTTGTTTCTTTCCAAATTTTATTATGTAAATCGTGATCGTCTAGGACTCGTGTTTTGTCCAAGGTATAAATATAAACCCTTGGCTATTGTAAAACTGTTCACAACCATATCAATACAAACCGGCCCCGTGCCATCTTCGAGTCCTTAGTCGTGTCGTCGAGTTCTTTGAGAGGAATCATCGATGCGTCGACCTCCGTAAGTCCCGGCAACCTTGTTATCATGTCTAGTATCATGCGGCGGATTTAGATATGATGCAAGTAATCTTGCTTGTTTTCAATGGTCGTGCGGCGGACCTTTGTTAGCGATCAAGAGGTCTTTTCTTATGCTTTGCTTGTGGATAGATACCGTGCGGCAGGCGTTTATTCATGTGTTTAGCAAAGGCGAGATAGTTATCGGCTCTGTTAGATTTGGCAAGATCTGATAGATTCATTAAGTTATCATGTGTTGCATTGTTTATTTAATTTTGTAACACTCTTTTGCCCAATCTAGATTGATCTTTATTCGGCCTTGTTCCACAAGTTTGCTTGTGTTTTAATAATTGCAAGATCATGACGGCCGAATTAACTTTCAAATCTACATTGTTACATGTTGTGGGTTCATGCATGTCAATCACGGTTAGGCTTTTGATAAAACTAGGTATCGTGCAGCAGATGCAGGTTTTAAATTAGTTTAATCGCGCTTGTTTGTTTGTTCCTTCTTCATGGACCCCAACTCGGCTAGTTTGCTGAGCTTGGTTAAGCTTACACGAGTAATGAGTCTTTGTAGATTTGTTCATATACATGCATGCTTTTAGCTCCTTATCATTAGATTGTATCATGCGGTGGATTAATCTAATTATAAGGAGTGGTGTAGACTTAGTTTATGCTTGACGGGTTTATGAAGATTAGACGTGCGGCAGACTAATTGGATTAACCTATGCATGTGTTGTTTGGATAGATTTATATTTACAAGTTACCTGTTTATGATTCAATTATATATTAATGATGTCCTCTTACATGTACATTCGACAACCGACTGTTGATATATGCTCATTCTTAATGTTAGCCGAATGATCTTTGAATTTATCGACAGACAACTTCTATAGCTGTATGCCGTCGTGATTGGCTTTGAAGCCGTACATATGGAACTGTCTGGTCTTATCCAGCATGTTCCAGTTTATTCTCACAGTTTTATCCCTTGTTGGTTTTCAGGTCAAACCGACTGGCACGTCTCCGGATTCCAAACTGTCCGGGTACCCGATTGAAGTCACGCTTTTTCCGGCTTGCTGTGTGTGAGGCGCGGACCACATTTTGCGTCAACAGACGGCCACCTGGTCTCATGTGTATAGCCGGGAAGGAATGTGCCATCGGAAAGGGGGTTCCTATGTCTCCTTGCCGATTGGAAATCTAGTGACCACTATCTTGTTAGGGGAACCTCGAAGGGGAACCTTGAAAGACTTCATAGTGTACTCTGCCGCACTTCCTTGGTAGAGGTGATATGGGCTTTGCAACCCCTAGCACATGGGGATCACGGCTCATGGGTGAAGTTGTACAAACTCTGCAGAGTATAAAACTGATATATCAGCCGTGCTCACGGTCACGAGCGGCTTGGAAAACTTGCAGACTAATCACTTAAATGGAATTTTCTTTTTGTTCACGTTACTGTCATATTTGTGGTTCTGATGATATTGCTCATATTATTATTCATGTGGTACAATTGGGTTTGCAAGCGCAACTTGAGAATTACTTAAAGCTAAAATCTTGACCAACTAAAAATGCTAACTGCAGTAAACCAGTGTCAAGCCTTTTGAGCTGCATAACCTCATGTTGCTTGTTGAGTACGAGATGTACTTACCCTTGTCATATTTTCATCTTTTTGGATAAAAATCCCAGATGGGTAACAGATGGATATGAGTATGAGCAAGATAATTTTCCAGAGGACTACTAGTCTTGCGGTTCACCGGTCGACGTCCCTGTGGAGTGGAGCTTTCATCGAGAGTTATTTATCTTCCTTTTGCTTATGTTTAGTTTTATTTAATGAGTTGTAATAATACCGCTATGTAATAAACACAGTGATGATGTCTTTCGTTGTAATTTATCCCTTATGTGTGCGACTGTTTCCTGGGCGCACATAAGTTTATACATTCAATTTTGTTCTTAAAATTGGGTGTGACATGAGCTGCCCCATACCAACACTAGATTCCAAATGAAACCATCTTCTTTATTTTTAATTTTAAAACAAACAAAGAAGTCTCCTTCTTCAATTTGTCCAATGTCAAACGTTAACAAATTGACTATGATATAGAAAAGCCAAAATTATGCAACAAAATACAAGCGTTTGTTTAGGAGAAGGATGGTCTATCACCACACAACTCTTAGATAAAATACCGTACCATAGTTAATTTCTATTTATGCTACAATTATATATAACTACAAATTATTTCACTTGCCCCATTGATAGTTGACTCGTGCACTGGTATCAATGTAGGGCATCACAAGAGTCATTATTTCTCTTCTTTTTTAAAAAAGAAAAAGAAAAGAAAGAAATCATATTTATTTGTATATAAATAACACTTAACTTCTCGGCGTATATATGCTTCTTGTGGAATAGGTAATCGTGCCCGTGAGGGAAAGACTAGGATCAGAGTATTCTTGTGGCCAAGTGGGGATAGGCAGCGCTTAGTTTGCTGTCAAAGTAAATAGGAACCGGAGGCATCAACAATGGCAGCGATGTTCTACGCGTAAAGTATCACCGAGGCAAGACAAGTCTGCCATCTGACAACACCCTAGTTTGTACTTCTAGTGACCGGCAACTTGTGTGATATGGGAGCTAGTATCAGTTCATTGTGCCTAACAGCATCAACATATCATCACAGCACGAAAGCTAAGGAGTATTATGCATTGTTTCCGAGATACCAAGGGTACATTTGAGGTGTAAAGCACCGGTTTGGGTCTACACAAGCGCCAACAAAGTTACTGTTTATTGAGACTGACAAACTGAATCTGTAGTTTTTATTACAGTGCATGGAGTATTAGGCAAATTAAATAACCATTATTGGTTTAGAGATGTGGGGGCGTACTGTCGTGTCTAAGCTACTCTCTAAGAACACTATCAGTATGTGAAGTTAAAAACGTGCTGCAACAAGTTAAGCATCTTATATCCTGCCAGGCCATTATCAAGATACATCGTTGTGTTCGCGGTTCAAGATTTGACTCACATTACTCTTCTGGGTTTTTCCCCTGAAGGTTCGGACATGTCTGAATGCAATAATGTACTGAATTTTAGAAATTCTTTAATATCAACGATTATATATTGCAATGATGTGGAGATGTGATGACGCATATTTGTTGTGATTAGGCGTCTGTTATGTTAGACAATATTGTTTCCGCAAAACGTCCTTTCCATTGTTGAATAACAATGACAGACTGCAGTTTTGTAATAATAAAGAAAACACAAACTGGTATGGTCTGTAAAAAAAAAAAGATGATCTATGACAAGGTATTTCCTCGTAGTAGGATTATTAGCAGCCACCTAAAGATCAGCTGGAGAGATGTGAACAGTGCAGTATGTCTTCCAAGCATCATGATTATGGTTGTTTAAGTAATGGTTAATTACTTTATGCTACGTACCCAGGTTCTGCAGTTGTAGGACACTACTAGGATAGCCAATGACGGATGCAGAATAGGAACGAAGGGGACTGATTCTCTTCTTCTTTCTCTGTCTCTTCGTTTTCTTCTTTCCTCCACCTCTTTTTCCCCTTCATCGTCTCTATATTTTTATTGATGTATCAGCCGCAGGGGCTAGAGCCCCTAGCCCCCCTGGATCCGCCCCGGAGGACAGCTATGTCTTGCATTTGTTTGGAGACATTATGTGTGCAGGAAAAGAAGCCACATGTATTTATATATACACATATGCCCAACGGCTTTGTTTTGCTCACATTTTTTGTGCGACACAAGCAAGTATATTCCATGGAAGATGGGAGTACCGGAGTGTAGAGGTATAGTCCCATCCACCACACATAGGTACTAGCTATATGAGACAATAGGAACAGGAGGCAACAAGAACACCAACGATGTTCAATGTGTCTTGCAGCTAAGATATGACAGAGTCATCCCCTCTTGAAGCCCGTGAAACCAAATTTCCTTAGGACCCCTAGACATCTACACAAGGGAGTGAACAGCTTTGTTGACACTAAACAGCTAAGATATGACAGAATGATTACCTGCCACAGCAGAACGTAATGCATAATTTGAATGAGGTGGTTCACCTTGTGCTGCACAGTGCATACGAAGTCTTCGCCCCTGAATTCAGGATATATCGCCAAAAAAGAACATGTCTTCAATCCTGTTATTCTTATTAGGCCTTGTTTAGTTCCAACCTATGATGTGTGCATGAGGTGTTTAAATACTAACAAAAAAAATTATAGAATCTATCCATAAAATTGTGAGACGAGTTACTGTAGCAGTTTAGTGTCAAATCAAGACTAATTAGATTTAAAGATTTTTTAAACAAAAGAAGAAGTATATTAAATTATAGCTGGGTACATCATCATGTTACAAGTACTCTCGAAAAAACATATCTAGAAACTGATTTTCATCTATATTGCACCCACAGTGAATGGCTCAAACTCTCGAACCCAAACCTGTTTGACGCTTCGTATGGATGACTGCACAAGGAAATACTCGAAAAGAACTATTTTAGGCCCGAGAACAGATGCCCTACGGACGGCCAATATTCATGCAGGTGGAGTTGAGAAACTTCTTCTTCTCCATGTCTTCTTTCTTCTTTTCTGCCACCGAAAAGTGAGGAAGATTGATCTGAAAATTATTCTCTCTAGTCCTTCATCGTGGTCAGATCTAACCACAATAAAACAAAGAAGAGATTTGAGAAAATTATTCCACGACGATGTCATCTCCGCCTTGATGCCGCCATCCGGAAACAAAAGTCTCAATATCATCGTGTCGATGAAGATGCTAATACCGAAGTTGTGGTCTTGATCTTCAACGAAGTCTCGCCATGGAGAAGACAATTTCATTATTCCCCTTCTTCGTCGTTGAAGAGGAAGAGGAGGTAAATCTCCAATACCATAATACTTGGTATAGAGAGACTCAATCCCTCTAGATAATTAGTTATTTTTTAGCATGTGTCCAAAGATCCTATATGATAGGGCGTAAAGTTTCTGAGTGAGAACTAAATAAGATCTAGGACATAACTAGTTCCATGGTGTAAAAATTTTGAATGTCACATTGAATGTTACGTAGGGTGTTGCATGAGATGTTCGGGTACTTAAAAAAACACATTATAGAATTTGTCCGTAAATCGCGAGACGAATTCATCATTAGCACATGTATTATTGTAGCACTTTAATGTCAAATCATAGACTATGCTTAAAAAATTCATCTCGCAAATTACATAGAAACTATATAATTAGTTATTTTTTAAATCTATATTTATTAGTAGTATATTGATGTGTCTAAAGATTCGATGTGACAAGTGTAAAGTTTTTGATTTTGGACTAAACATGTGCTTAGTCTGCTTGTTGTGTTTTCTTTTGTACAAGCAAGAGGACAAAAACAGGAAATTTTGTTAGTGGAACAACATAGAAGAAATCTGGGCAAAAACAGGTTGCACGCAACAGATAAAACAACTTAATCAGTGAAGCTGTTTTGGGAAAAAAAAAGATGTTTAACAAAAGAAAACAGTTCATGAAGCTGTGGTGAGCTATAACAAACAGGCTCTGAGTAATGATTAATTACTTTGTGCTACTTACACTGGTTTTGCAGCTGCAGGACACCACTAGGACAGCTATGTCTTGCATTTGTTTGGAGACTCTATGTGTGCATGAAAAGAAGCCACATTTATTTATATATATGCACACTGAACTACTGAAGCCACATTCAGATATTATATACATATGCCCGACGGTTTTGTTTTGTTCACATTTTTTGTGCGACACAAGTAAGTATATTCCATGCAAGGTGGGAGCACTTGAGTGTAGAGGTATAGTCCCATCCACCACACATAGCTACTAGGTGTATGAGACAATAGGAACAGGAGGCAACAGGAACACCGACGATGTTCAATGTGTCATGCAGCTAAGATATGACTGAGTCATCTCCTCTTGAAGCCCATGAAACTGAATTTCCGTAGGAGTTAGGACCTCTAGACATGTGCACGAGGGAGTGAACAGCTTTGTTGTCTCCTGAAACATCGCCACAGTGGATAAATGGTGCTGATAGTAGAGTGAGAGGCAAGACAGAATGATTGCCAGCCACAGCTAGCAGAACGTAATGCATAATTTGAATGAGGTGGTTCACCTTGTGCTGCAGAGTGGAGACGCAGTCCGGGTCTTAGTTTCGCCCCTGAATTCAGGATATATCTCAAAAAAAAGAACATGTCTTCAATCCTCTTATTCTTATTAGGCCTTGTTTAGTTCTCGGCTACGGTGTCGCATGAGGTGTTCGAATACTCAATTTTTTAAAAAAATAATAAATTATAGAATCCGTGTGCAAAATCGTGAGATGAGCTACTGTAGCACTTTAGTGTCAAATCAAGACTGATTAGACTTAAAAGATTCGTTTTGTAAATTACACATAAACTATATAATTAGTTATTTTTTAATTAGTTATTTTTTGAGACGAAAGAAAAAATAGATTAAATTATAGTTGGGTACATCATCATGTTACACGTACTCTGGAAAAAACATGTATCCAGAAATTGATTTTCATCTATATTGCACTCACACTATGAGTGGCTCCAACTCTCAAATTCAAACCTATTTGACAGTTCATATAGATGACCGCATAGACAAATATTCGACAACAATTATTTTAGGCCTGAGAATAGATGGCCAACTGATGGCCAACATTTCCCGCAAGTGGAGTTGAGAAACTTCTTCTTTCTCGTGTCTTCTTTCTTCTTCTTTCTGCCACCGAAGAGTGAGGAAGACTGATCTGAAAATTATTCTCCCTGCTCCTTCATCGTAGCCAGATCTAACCACAACAAAACAGAGAAGAGACCGGAGAAAATTATTCTATGACGACGACATCAACTTTGCCTTGATGTCCCATCCGGAAACAAAAGTCTTCATGTCATCATGTTAATGAAGATGCTGACGCCTAAGTTGTCGCCTTCATCTTCAACGAAGCCGCTATGGAGAAGACAATTTCATCCTTCTTCTTCTCTGTCGCCGAAGAGGAGAAGACCTTCTCCATCACCAAAGAGGAGAAAAAGAAGATAAATCTCCAATATCACAATACTGGTATGGAGAGACTTAAACACAAAGAACTCGATTTGTTGAAAAAAATTTATTAAAAGCGATAGATCCCCACTCCCTCCGGCCTCTGGCAATATGCCAGAGGGAGGAGAGAGGGGGACCAATGAAGAGATGGTGGTGGCGCTTAGTCGCGGGAGGACGTGCGCGGCGGGAGCGGCATTTTCTGGGTGAAAAAAGAGTACCTCAATTTGTTATTTTCTAGCATGTGTCCAAATATGCTATATGATAGGACGTAAAGTTTTTGGGTAAGAACTAAACAAGTTCTATGACATGTTTAGTTCAATGATGTAAAAATTTTGAATGTCACGTGCATGAGATGTTTAAGTAATAACAAAAAAAAAATTAGAGTATATGTTCATAAATTGTGAGACAAATTTTTTTAAACCTAATTAACTGCCATTAGCACATCTGGCCAAAAACTAATTAGGCTTAAAAGATTTGTCTCTGTAGTCTGCTTTTGTGTTTTCTTTTTTGTTACTCAAACAACATAGATATCTCGGCTGCTTTTGTGTTTTTCTTTTTGTTACTCGACCAATATAGAAATCTGGGCAAAAACAGGTTGCACGCAACACATAAAACATGTGTTTTTCTTTTTGTTACTCGAACAATAGAAATCTGGGCAAAAACACTAGCAGCAGATAATATAAAACGTAAATCGTGGTCGGCAGGATTCGAACCTGCGCGGGCAGAGCCCACATGATTTCTAGTCATGCCCGATAACCACTCCGGCACGACCACAAGATACTGGTTATCTACTGCTGAGACACTTGAGGAGTGGTCTGCTCCTGCCAACAACAAGAACCCAAATCCATTCTAGCGATCGATCACTCATTTCTTATTGAGCCAACAATGATCCGACACATCTTCTTAAGCTGGACGTGTCCGTGCATGTGTACAGATGAAGTCACACGCTGCTGACGACACATAAAAATTCAACGTACTCATTTCAAAATGCTATAACTTCTGGATGATGTATTCGATCTTAATTCCGTTTGCGCTGGCGTGTTCTACGCGACGAGACGAATAAAACTAGATCTCACTTACGTATATTTTAAAGAACTTTTCTAATACCAATTTATATATATTAACTTATGACATATAACGTATGCACATGAGTTGTATTGAATAACTTATACATATTATGTACTATAAATTTTTTTAGTCCGATTTGTTTGGTGGCATGGCTACACTTGCACGGATGTTCCTTTTTTCTTCTTTTTTGTTTTCTTCTAACATTTTTTGTTATATATTTATAATTATACTACATAGTTATTTTCATATAGTCTCTATATTTCTACTAATATGTTATAATATTAATTTTGTCTCTAAGTTCTTGAGTATAATTTATATGTCTAATTTTACATCTAAGTTATTCATTAAGTTTTTTTTGAGATGATGAGTCATTCATCAAATTATATATGTAAGTTATACGTAAAAGTTCTGTGTTCACAACTTGTGTAGGTTTCTATGAAATTATATTGATATAATTTGTTTCGTAAAATATTATACATAAAAGTTATAGTTATGTGTATAACTTTGTCATGTGGTAAGTTATATGTATAAGTTATCTACATAACTTTGTCACATTGAAGGTCACACTGAATCATATATATATAAGTTAGATGTAAAAATTATATGTACATAGTAGAAGTTATACATATAACTTTGTAGCTTTGTTTAATGAAAACTTTCCAAAAAAGAAAAGTTACGGGAAATTTTTTTTTGCTAAAAATAGAAAGTCACGGGATGTCTGAAACCATTCGTCGCTTGTTTATGTTTGGGTGAAGGTTCGCCAATTAGTGGCGTCGCCACAGGAACGGCAGCTGCGACGCAACGCAACCAACCACCACCTCTTAGGGAGTCCTGACAGCGTCGATGGCGGCCGTTCAGTCCTCCACCGATTCCCTGGCTGCGCCCCTCCGCCGCCGCCCGCGCCGCCTCGTCTTCGACCGCCGCTACGGCTGGATGTAAGCGACACCACACGAGCCCCACCCCCGCCGAGCTCCTCTCTCTCGCTCTCGCCGGCGCGCCGGTTTCCGTATGTGCTCTGACGCTCCTTCGCCCCCCTTCCCTCCCGCAGCTTCGACGAGTGGACGGACCCCGCCGACCAAGCCCTCTCCGGCGGCCGCGGAATGTCAGTGCTTTATTCCACTCCCCCCCCCCCCCCCCCCCCCCCCCCCCCCCCCCCGTCCCGTCCCGTCCCGCGGATTTCGTCCGAGTTCCTTCTTTTTTCCCCCAGATTTCCCAGCCTCAGCTCTCGTTCGTATCTGGCGTGTTGCTTCTCAGGTTCTGTGCGGTGACCCTGGTGAGCGCTGCGGCGTCCTCTTTGCTGACGACAAGTTACAAAATGTGCTGAAATTGTTGTTATCTTTGCTGGAAACCAGTATATTGGATTGTTGTGACTTGTGAAAGGGGACGTCGTGGTTGGATGCATTGGAATTATATGGTCTGGAATTTTACTTTCAAATTGGTGGCTCCTCTCAGAACATCAATTTGTTTTCTAACATTTACTTGCACTAGAGAATTTTTGTAAATATGATTGGCATTTATCTTTTTCTCATGCTTTATTACCTAATAATCTCGCAGGGCTTCTGTGTCATCCAGGAAACTCAAAATCACCGTGCTGTGTAATCAATTTGGATATATAACATTCCCAAAAAAATATGAACCATTTTATTCTGAGATCATAGATCTATTCTGGACCTTTATTTCCCCCTTTAATGAATTATTACTGTGGTCGATTGTTAACCTTTTAAAATTGCTAAATGTGTATTGGACTACATGTACCTTTTTAAGTGCCGTATTGACTTCCTTCGAAATGTGATATGTTGATCTCCATCTCCTACAAACAAGTGCTAGAGAGCATTTTCTTTGAGGACTTAACTCTGCAAAACCGACTCTGTTCTTCCTATTCAGCAGTTGATGTTTTAGCAATTTACATTTGGTGGGTTTTCATATGGTAGATATGAAGGCATGCATATCCATGTGTTTATCTGAACTTACCAGTTGAACTCAATATGATCCACTTTTTTTGTCGAATACTCAATCAGTTGTGCTTATAGATTAGTCATGGCAGCCCATAATGCCTATACATGATATAAATCCTTATATTTTTCCTTTAATGATAGTATCAACTCTAGTACGAAACATCTGTTGTTGTGGTTATCCTAATCATATAGAGAGAAATGGAAAAATCCTTTGATTTGCAATTCTGCATATATATTTGTAAAACATCATCCTGATATCTAACTGCTCGTTTGTTCTGTCACAGATTAACTCTGCTGCCAGTTCATTCAGTAGAGTTCTTGAACGCCCAGAAAGACTGCCTCTGCCAGCAGCATATATGTCTAGCCTAGCATTCCACAAGAAGAAGCAGGCCTGGTTTCGTGAACTTGAATGCTCTGGGGTCGTAGCTGATCTTAAGTTAATACACTGCTGTACTCACTCTGTACTGGATTGTACAGCAACTGATTGCCTGTGTTTAACAAAGAAGCATTATCATCTGTAAGCACTGTATCAGAAAATTATAAGGCATTCGTCCTTAGATGGTTGGCAACTTGAATTCTCATCACAAGTCTGACTGCAAGATCCAATAAGGCAAGGTACCACAGCAGATGTATAGGAGGGACAAAAGTAATTCTAGCAGTTCATTTCAAGTGCACACTGGTAATACAAATTAGTTATTAGTAGTGATGCCCATTAAGATTTGAAAGATTCTGAATGATTCTTTTTTTGTTGCTATTGATTTATGTATCTCGTGGGTGGCAGTCTGACATGAGTAGTGGGATTCCTTAAACTGCCATTTTCCTAGCAGGTATCAACAGTACTAAACCGAATTATATGTAATAGTAAAACCCTTCCCATTCTAGTCTGTCATCAGTTGGCTCTATAAATTACATGGCCCGGGTGCTTCCTTTCTCCAACTACCACACCCTCCCCTCCATTGCAATTCCAGCCAACTGGGGTTTCATTTCTGTAGCACTGCAATCTGGGTTTAGGAGGCCTTGGGAATTCCACCATGTCTTTGTTGTGGGGACCTTCAAACGTTGGCTTTGCTAAAACAACCTCTGAAACGTTTGCTTCTTGTTATACATGACATTTGATCCTTTTAATCTCTTTTCTTTTTTAAATATATGTATTTGTTCTCTAAAGTGACCCTTTTACCCTTCTGTTATTAGATCGTGTTGTTTAATTCTGTTACGGAAAAAAAATACCGTAGCTTCGTTGGCTAGCTGCCGTCTCCTTGGCTGGGAAAAAAACACCGTGGTTGGATGGCTGCCGTGCTGGCTGGCCGCACAATTACGGTCAGCAGTCGGCGCGGCGGCTAGGGCATCACGGACGCCGCGCGGAACGGGAAAGATGAAATGTCGGGCAGGAACATGAAATGTCGGGCAGGAACGGGAAAGATCAAACGTCGGGCATAGGAAACATCGAGCAGATGAAATATCTCTCGTGATTAGTGAAGAGCAATACAGGTAATACGGAAAAATACATGACATTTGAGATCAGAAATATATAATTAAAATGATCAAAATGTTATGTAAAACAAAGTAGCAACGTTTCAGAGGTCATTTTAGTAAAGCCAATGTTTAAAGTCCTATAATAACGAAGCTCATTATTTGGAGTCCCATAATAGCAATTTTCTTACATCCATTAGCTCGATGTCGATAGAGACAAGATTATGGTAATTTTGAAAGTTGGGTGCCTTGCCAACACTGCTGCAACCGGTGCAACTTAGCTGCAACTGGCTCAAATCTCCTTCGGTTCTGTTGCTAGTAGTTCGGTGATTCCGACGAGAAGTAGAATCCCAGACTGCTTCTTCTCGAAGGATCCTGTCGTCTGATTGGTGATTGGAGCCTGTGGCAAAGTGATTGCTACTGATTAACAAAAAAAAAAAAAAAAAAACTAGATGATAGTCCTTACATTTGTCAGTCACTTCCATAAAAAATCATTATCATTAGTCACATCATCATTTCCTATGACGAATCACTGGGGTTAATGAAATGTATAGTTTATAGTACTTCGAGAATGTATTGGTACGTTTGTCATCACATCACAGTAGTAAATTAGAATCACATGTTTTATATATGCTATATGTACAACTATCTATGTTAAATATGTTGGCATAGAAGAACATTAGAAGCACAGTTCTATGTTTAGGGCCAGAGTGAATAGGGATGTAATAAATGAAAAAAGGGATAGTTTGCAACTTACTTGAGAATCTATGCTGGATTAAATTTGACGAAACTTTTAAATACTGAACATTCTTCCAAACCTGCTTTTACTTTTGCAAAACACAACAACCAACCAAGGGGGTACAAACCCAAAGGTGCTTTGGCCCAAAAAAACCATAGGTGTTTTTCCCTTAGTACAAATCCTACAGCTCCTTCCCCTGCTTTCCCTTAGTACAAATCCTTGCTTGTGCTAAAACAATCTACCGTTTTTAACTTTTTATGCTAAAAAACAGGCGCCTTGATTATGCTGATACAATATAAAGTTATTAATTTTTTTGTGAGTCATAGTACAAACAACAAAATCACTACATACACCTTTTTCCAATGATCAATGCTATTACATACTAGAATAAATTAAACATCAAGTCAATAGGCCTAAAGGTCATTTTTAATATCACCTATTAAGAAGTTAAAATTATCAAAACAAATTCCATGGTTAGCGTGTGCTCAAAATCTTGGCGTGCACGAGAACAATGCACAATTTCATAAATGGGGCCAATAATAATTAATCCTGTTATTACTGAAGGGTTAAGCTGCCTGGAAGTGAGCTTCCAACGTAGGTCGCCGCATTGGTCCGGGCCTGTGCGGTATGCGAGATTTATCACTCTATTAATTACCCATTAATATTTAGAATTTTAAATAGATTCTATTAGAGAAATTATTAATGAATTACAGAAATAAAAAAAAGTTCTATAAATTCGATCATATCACTAGTAGAAAAAACGTATTTTCTTGGCGGTGGCTGTCCATTTTTATAGGCGGTTTTAATTATTGGACGCTAGTGAAAATCAAATGGTGGATCCAAATCAAGAACCACCACTAGAACTAGAAGGCGGTAACCTTAAGAAAACCGCCACTAGAACAACCACTAAAAATACACTAGAATTTTAAATTTTGAATTTTTAAAAATACCTTAGATGGAGAAACGGTCAATATGAAAGTTGTAGATCTCAAAATGTTATGAAATTTTGTAGTTGATAACTTTTTGATTTGAAATCATCTTGTCAATGAAAACTACGTTTTAAATTCTCAAATTTGAAATTCAAATTTTTATAAATGACAGCGGATGGGAAAACTACCAAAATAAAAGTTGTAGACCTCGAAAAGTTATGAAACTTTGTAGTTGACAACCTTTTGATTTGAATTTGCTTAGGGCCTCAAATAAGCAAATTACACTCGGTTTAATATAATATATGGGGAACCGAAACGGAATATCAACGTATGTGATTGTGTAGTGTAGTGATAGAGGAGGCTTCGCGCGAGGAAGAGGTCACATGTTCGAATCTTGTCGGTACTTTGACAGGGACAGGTGTGCGTTGCCCAGTGGGGGTCTTGATTTAAATAAAATATTTTTCTATTTTTGGGGATTTTTTTACTATTTTCTTTTTGCCGAGTATTTTCCACCATATGCAACTATTTATACAGGTAGTTCACAAGCAACCGCCTGTGCTGTGGTCCTATTTTCACTGGCTCCAAGCGTAGACGGTGTTAGAAAACGCTAGTGGAAATAAGTTCTGAACTGCCTGTATTGTATTTGTATGTCTCTATACTAGTGTATCCTTATCCTATTCAACAACACGATCTAGTTAATCATATCAAGCTAACTTTATCTCTATGGCACTATGAATTTTCTTCTATGTGGAGCTTCCAATTCCTAACTGGTTAATAACTAAGATTAATAATTAAATTTGACATGTTACGGATTCCTTATATATATATTTTTTTCTTTGTTAACACTATTTCATTTTATGTAAATTCACTTAGCTCAGAGGTTGCGAGGGTCTATATTACTCTAAAACTAATCAAATGCTTCTAGATATATATAATAAATATACCGTCAGGTCGATGCATGGCCTCCATCTTGTCAAACTCCACTATATATAGAAGTGACCAAGGTGCTACAAGTATCCTAACTCTGAAAACCACCCCAACATGCAGTCAGGCACACCATGCATAGTCATCAGCTAGGTTGATCGGTCTGGTGTGAAGTTGGGGCTGTTAGGACTGAGAGGTCTCGAGAATATCAATTATGGTGCCACAAAAGAAGAAAGTGTCTATACCTCTCCTAGAGCGGGCTGACAACTAGCAGTGTTTGCTCCGTCCACACTCACTTCAACCACTGGTGCTATCGACGTCGCGGCACGAGCAACTGGCACTACTACAGAACAGGGTCTATGGAGCTCCTGCTTGTATTTGTCCAATCTTCCACACGCGTAACATCACTTGATCTTCTGTTCACATAGATCCGGGTGCTTGCATCGATCAACGTACCATATGTAAGCTATGAAACAAATCAAAGCTTTTTTGTGTGTGACAAGCCGATAACTGATGATAAGATTATCCACTCCAGTTTATTGTTTTACCATTTATTCAATATGTCAGCCATGCATGCTTTAATTATCCTAATAATTTCAATGATGGAAACCATTTCAACAACGTATGAGCTAGCAACCCACCTACAGGCGTCTACCTAGTCTGGCATTGCGAAGGACCAAATACGGTGACCAGAGGGGGTGACTGAGAGTCTCAAATTTCTTTTCAAAAATATTCGACTAATGTCCCAATTTCACAACCCCAAGGGCAAATATCACAAACTATGATGTCTAGACTCAAAAGATTGATGGGATATTCCGTAGGAACACAGCGGGACACCACACACGCAACCAACCAAGCACACCACCAAGACCGGAGCTCCGAAAATGAAATACTACACTCCTATGGAGAAAAGGCAAGTGCCCAACCAAAAATCTTGAGCGAACTGGTGACAAAATTACTTTAGAAAGTCCCTCACGAAGTTAGGAAATCTTACATTTAGTTTGTACTTCCCAAAAATCTTTAGAGATCAATTTTATATAAATTTTTATTACCATTGAAGAAAAATCTTACTATTTATTCTAAAATTATTTATAGACCACCCGTGTAAACAAATTGACTTTTACTACATAATCTCACTAAAGTAGGTGAAAAAAGAATCCTAAATCGTGATATGGTTTCCTGAATTTTAGAGGGTCAACGTGCAATGCGTCAAACATTAGGAAACTACCAACTAAAACTGATGTAGTGACCTTTGAGTACATTTACGGTTACAAATAGTGAAAGATGATGTATGTTACCTTTGAGTACTTTATGGTTGCGGGATGAAGTAGTGATAACTTTACAGTTAAGGAAATGTGTCATTGGGTCCTCATGGTTAGGCTTCACGAGGCTCATGTTTTACGATTACGAGATGAAACAACAATACATTTATGGTTACATGATGAGATTGTTGGTGCTCCGCCGGCACTCTAAATAACGGGTTATGGATGAATCATTAATACCTTGAAGCCGGACTAAAATGAAAATGTGCTATATCAACCAATCGTTTGACTCTAAGATATATTTTTAGTGTCGATGGTTTGAGGTAAATAGCAAAATATATGTACTGACCAATATACCATCGGTAGGAGTAAAAATAACGACCGATGATCTATTAGAAATTTATGCCAACCAATTGTTGGTGTTAATATTATGTTTTAGCGATCATTGTTCGATGCTAATTGTTGGTTGTGGTATAGTTGTGATCCATGACATGTAGCAAAAATACCCGTATGTTGCGACGGGAGGAAAAACTATCAAGCCTTTGATGCAATTTGCATGTTTGCTTCAGCTTGCTGCACGTATGCAATCACCATGACAACTTAATTTGTATAGGTGCTATTTTTGATATTGTGAGAGATTATTGCAGAAACTATAATATTTTAATTTTTTTATTAGTATTAGATATCACAGTCGCTTCTTTTGAAGATCTATGAGAAGTTAATCGTTATCATGTCTCGATTTCCGCATGTTAGCTTTATCTCGAGTTACACAAACAACTTAGAGATTTACACTGACATGTAAAGATAGCTGGAAGAAACATTTATTAAATTGGATAACAAAGTTTTCAAATTTATGTTTACACGGTTTGGTTAGTTAGACCACCGGCTAATTCATGTTATAATAATAATAATTTATTTCTAACTAATACCAACAACTTAGTAATAAAATTATTTGTTTCCTATAAGCAAGTCTCCACGTTTAAGAGAACTATAATGTATTTATTATTTATCTTATTTTTTATGTTAAAAGCATAGATATTTTTGTTTCTAATTAATACCAACAACTTAGTAATAGAAATATTTGTTTACTATAAGCATGTGTGAACGTTTGAAAGACCTATAATATAGTTATTATTTATCTTATTTATTTTTATACGAAAAGCATATTATTTTTAAAAAACAAAAAGTACCATATTAGCAGGAGAGGGGACGCAGAAGCACCTACACAAAAGGAAAAGGAAAAAAACAAAGAGAAAACAGGTGAATAAAAACTAATACTGAAACAGAAATAGAAAGATATCCAAACCGAACATGGGTAACCAAAAGTTATAGGAGCAGAGATTTTGCCTCTTTATTATGAGGTATAGATATAAATATAGATATAAATATAGAGGTCTACATACATTAGCAGCACCCGAAAAATCAGCTGGAGCTGTGAACAACTCTGCGAGTGTCATGGTCGTGGCTGTTTAAGTAATGACGACTATTTATTTCAAGTTACCGAAGCCTTGCAGGTGCAGGACATTTGACGGAACAGAAGCCACCTTTATTTATATTTAGGGCTCGTTTAGATGCTTAGAATTAAATTTATTTTTAGAATCATAATTTAGACACATATTAATTAAGCTAATACAATTATATATGAATTATATTTGTATATTATTGTTGCTTATATAAGAGAGATATTTATATGTTGCATTTCTATCATAGGGTAGTAAGTTGAAGAGAATGTTATAGGTTGCAAAGCAGAAATATATCATGGTAATCTATATATGGAGTCCATTTCCCTCTCACACCCTATAAAATTTGAGATAAACATATATGTGAGAACATATATGATGAATGATTGACTTTGATGAGGAAGGTTTGACGCTTTCCCGGTTGAGTCATTATTCGCTATGTGCTTAATGCTTATGACTAACCGGTGGCGTTGAGTTGTGGTGTTCATGTGTTGGTGTGCGTGTGCAACATGTGTCTCTTGGCTGTGTTGATGTGCAGGTGTTGAGCTCGGATACAGTGGTCGATGGCGAGGTGAAGGTCAAGTAGAGACGTGTCGTGCCGACGGACCGGGAGCGGTGAAGGATGGGCGTGCCGTGCGGCGGACGTGCCATGCCGATGTACCCAGAGCGGTGAAGGGCGGACGTGAGGCTTGGACTGACGGACCAGAGGGCCAGAGGACCAGCTGTGGTAGCTGGCACGTGGCATCGGCGAGCGAGAGCACATGCGGGATGTGCGATGCATCGGCCGAGTCGGGACGAAGACGATGGCGTCGTGGCACTTGGCGGGAGGTCGGACACGGGCTTACGTGCGGCGCAAGTGCCGTCGGCCGAGTCAAGAAGGAAGGCGAAGGCGTTGTGCCCGGCGTGGAGGCTGGACATGCATCGGCATCGGTGCCGGTGGTCGGGGTGTGCGAACCACATCCCGTCTATGGCGCGGGTTCGGTAGCTTAGCCTCAAAAAGCTACCTCAACGGTTTCCGAGTTTGGGCCTTAAAACTCGGGTGGCTGGTTTTCGAGTTTGGGCCTCAAAACTCGGGGTGGACGGTTTCCAGGTTTGGGCCTCAAAACCTGGGCTGGCAGGTTTCCTGGTTTGGGCCTCAAAACCGGGGGGAAGGTCCAAAAGGACGGTCGACGCGTGGCGGCATCGAGAGGCTTGCGTTGCGGCGAAGCTATCGGTGAGAAGGCGTGGCGGTCGATGGTGACGGCACATGGCGGCATCCTGGAGCTTGCGTCGAGGCGAAGCGAAGGATGAGAAGGCGCGTGGCCGTTGGATGGAAACTACCAGAGTTGGACGGTTTTACCCCTAGGGGGTATTTGAGTTAGTACTTCATGTTAGGGCGTTTGTGTCATTTGGATGTGCGCCTATATATATATATATGAAGGGGCTGTGTTGGACAGCCATCCTTGGACGGTGTCTCTCTCATTTTGTGCTTGTGAGAGAAGGCTAGGGTTAGAGGAGAGTTGGCTCTTGTTCTTGACCTTTTTGTCATCCAAGCTTTGTGTTGCTAGGAGTGGCTTGTAGCCCGACACCGAGTGATAATACAAATCATCATCTTCCCAATTCCAAGGATCAAATTCGTCCTCCTCTTGTTGGCTGCAATTTTGGATCGAATCGCGTTTTTTGTTCTTCGCGTTTTCGTTTTCCCCCTCTCGGAGATTTGCCTCGTTCTCCCTCTCCGAGCGACGATTTGTGATTCCGTTTGAATCAAATTGTTCTATGTCGTGAGCTCCTTTTTTCCACCGAAGGATTTCTTCTCTAACCTCACGAGCACATAGATCGGGTCAAAATCGCGTTCGTTCTTCCCCTTTTCTAGTGTTCTTCCGATTTCTCATGGATTAGTTGGTTTGGAGCGATGATATCCTAGGATTAGCTTCCCAACATGTAGAAGAACACTTGGGAGAAGTTTGGTTGCAGTCCTGTTCGATTTGGTGAAGATCCAATCGATTTTGGTTTTGTCCCGAGCTGTTTTTGGGCTTTCTGGACAGTGGCGGACTGTCCGGGACTCATCCCCGGACTGTCCGGGGGTCGGGGCTGTTCACGGGCAGCGAGGTCGCTGTTTTCATTTTTGAATGGCGGACTGTGCGGGACTCATTCTCGGACTATCTGGGGTTCAATAGCGGACAGTCCGCTGTTCACTAGCGGACAGTCCGCTGTTCACTAATGGACAGTCCGCCACTACACAGTTTTGCTGATTTCGTCCGTATCTTTTGCGTATGAGCTCCGATTTGTGATCCGTTTGTTGCGTTGGTTTTCTATCTTCTTAAGGATCATTCCAAAGTACTTTTGCCACCATTGGTCAAAGTATTTTTGGTCGGACACTTCCTTCTTCTCCATAGGAGTTAAGTGTTCCGCTTTCGGAGTTTCGTTTGTTCTAGCGGCCGTATCTTTTGCGTTCGAGCTCTGATTTGAGATCTGTCTATTGCATTAGTTTCCTAACTTCATAAGGATCTTTCCAAGGTGCTTTTGCCACTAGTTGTCATAAGTAGTTTTGGTCGAACACTTTCCTCTTCTCCATAGGAGTGGGGTGTTCCGTTATCGGATGTTCGATTGTTCTAGGAGCTTGCTTGTGCAGTTTTGCCCCATTGCTTTGGCGCTTCGTTTTGGGGGTTCTTCGGTAGTTCCGCTGTACCTCTAGGACATCTCCTAGGGTATTCACCTATTCGTAAGTCGTGAACTCACCGGTTGTTTGATTCTTCGCTTTTGGGGTGATTTTCTAGGACAAGAGCCATCATTTCTCAAGAAGAAATTTGAGGCTCTCATTCACCCCCCCCTCTGGTCGCCAATTCGGTCCTTCAATTAGTATCGGAGCAAGGTTAAGGATCTCTCTACCTTAACCGGTTCCGGATCCGCGAAGGCGACCTTTTGAGAACGGTTTTGTTTCTGACTTTGCTTGTCGAAGTGTTGAGCTTTTGTTTGGCTAACACTAACGGTGCTTTTTGAAGTAGCACCAAGTTATTCTTCAAGTATGTCTTTGTCTTTAGGTTTGAATGTTTCCAAGGACGACATCTTGGGAAGGAGGAGTGCAGTTGATGAGAGGGATCGTGAGGTGAATGATCTGTTGAACCTTCTACGACATGACGAGCTTTCACCGGAGGATCTCCTATGTCAACTTGGCAAGGACAAGAGAGGTACACTTGCTTGTGGTCTTGTGACCTTGCACAACCTATATGAGGCTTGCTCTAGGAATGATGAGCTTTGTGATACCTTGCGTAGAAAGGTTGAAAAATTAAAATGCTCCATTGCTAGGTTGAAGTCTAGTGCCTCTTTGCCTTGCACCTCCTGTGTTGACATGGTTAGGAAGAATGATGAACTATGCTTTTCTCTTGCTAGCTTAAATTCTGAGATTGAATTGTTGAAATCCAATGCTTCCAAACCATGTCCAGTTTGCATTGACTTGCACAAGGATCTTGATTGTGCTAAAACTGAAATAGCCTTGTTGAAGTCAAATGCTTTGTTACCATGTGTTTCATGTGAGTCTTTGCATGCTAAAATTAATGATCTAAAATTGACTCACACCACATGTGTAGATGAACTTGAGCATGCTAGGGCTAAAATTGTTGAAATGAATGCTAGGCCTTGTAGCTTGTGCTCTTTGAATAAAAATGATTGCCTTATTTCTTGTGCTAATCATGATTCATTGCTTGATGTGAATGGTGATGTTTCTTCCACCGATTTCATGTCCACATCATGCATTGATTTGGAAAAAGAAGTTTTGGTTTTGAAACAAGAGCGCGATGATATGAGCGCCAAGTTGGTTGAGCACAATGATATGAGTGCCAACCTTAAGAAAGAAATTGAACTCTTGCGTACCACATATGCCGAGTGCATTAGAGAGGAGATGCAAAATCTGAAAAATGCTCCTTGTGGTACTTGTGATCGCCTCATGTTTGAGAATGAGGTTTTAACCAAAAGATGCAAGAGTCTTTGTGCTAAGTCTTTTGAGTCACGCAATTCTTGCAACTCCGATGTTGATATTTCTAAGTTTGCATCTTTGCAACCGGAGTTGAGTTCTTGTGTTGCGCGTGAGTTTTTTGATGATAGCACTTGTGCCAAGGTTTCGGATAGCTCTTTCATAGCTACTCCTAACCTTTTTGGTTCTTCGAGTGATGTCCAAGGGACTTCTCTTGACAAGGGTGCTTCTTATATTTTTGGGACTCGTGCTCCCAATCCGGTTTTCCATTGCACCTTTTGCAAGAAGGATGGACATTCGATCGACTTTTGTTTTTGCCATGTCAAGCACGAGCGGCGTATTCGAGCTAAGGCTTTTAGGAAGCCGCATAGCCTTTCCCATGGCACGTGTGCTCCGAGTGTTGGTGCCAAGGTGGTTGTTGATGCTTCTTGTTCTTAGTCCCAAGGGACTTCTCACTTCTCGGAGAATGGTGTGCCTTCCAATAGGCCTTTGTACCATTGCTCTTTTTGTGAGAAAGATGGGCATCAAGAAAGCTTTTGCTATCGGCGTGTCAAACGTTTGCGCCAAGCTCGCTCTTCTAGGAAGATGGTGGTTCATAGCCCTTCTCATGGCATGAACGCTTGTGCTCCTAGTAAGAAGCCCTTCTCATGGCATGAACTACAAGATTTTTGGTCTAATTCAACGCTAAAAAAGTGTAGCAAAAGACCCAAAAATGGTAGCAATAGTACTTTTGCTCCCATTTGTTTTGGGGTTAAATGTCGTTGCACTTGTAAGGGTAGCAATAGCAGAATGCAACGGGTTACGTTTTAGTTGCGACACACAACCCTTCTATTGCAACACTTGCGATGCTTTTGCAACACATGGTGAGTGTTGTAACACAAGCAATTGCAACCACTATGGGTGTGGCAATAGTATCAATTGCAACGAACTACACGTTGCTAGCGACACGTATTGCAACACGCTGGTCGTGTAGCAACACAATGCAATTGCAACGCAACATAGGTGTCGCAAGCGTGGTTATTGCTACGCAGAGAAAGCATTGCAATAGAGGTTCTCTATTGCCACGTCGCCTAAATGGTTGCTATAGGTGCCTTAGGTTATTGCAACGTCTCTGTAGGTTGGTTGCTACAGAGAGGTCCTCTATTGCCATGTTTCTAAATGGTTGCTATAGGTGGCATAGGCTATTGCCACGTTACTTAGGTTGGTTGCTAGAAATAGGTCATCTATTGCCACATTACTGACTGGTTGCTATAGGTAGATTCCTCTATTGCCACCGTCATCTTTTTTGTAGTTGCAAGAGATAGTTTTTCTATTGCCACAATTATCATACCTATTGCCATGACTAAATGTGGTTGTTATATGTGTCATCATATATTGCAACGCTAGATTAATGTATTAATAATTCATGTTGTGACACTTTGTTTGGTAGTTTAAATCAATAATCATAAAACGACAAATACATAACGAATGAAGCATCGACATCCATTAAAACAAAATATAATTTGTTCATACAACTCTTTAACGAAACACACGAGTGTCAAACTAAATGAGAACATAAGTAGCTAGATAGCTTAACACATAATAATGTATCCAGCACAGACAACTGTTTGAACTCATTCGAATCAAAAGACCAATGTCTACTGTAGGAGCGAAGGTTCCCTTGATATGTATGTTGGCCATCATCCCACCATTCGCATGCTCCTTCTCAAACTCAAGATTCCTCCTAAAAAAAATCATTGTCATGCATTAGTTAAACTATAATTCTAGAACTAAAAATCATTGACATGCATTAGTTAAACTATAATTCTAGAACTAAAAATTATTGACATACATACATGCAATAGAAATTGTGAATTCCCCTAGTCTGATCAACAATGATTTACCAAAGAGAGGACAATAGAGTCTAAAGTTTGAAGAAGCAGAGTAGAGATGAATCCATCACAATGGAGAACAAAAAAAAGAGAGAGATGGACACAAGATGTTTCGAAGTCAGTAATTTCTCTCGTCTGATCATCTCCTCCTCTATTGTTGATCATCTCCTTTTGTTTTTGTTTTTTTTGTTTTTGTTTTTGAATTTTCACTGATTTTTGCCCATGCATCCAATTTCTTTTTCCCAGATCCGAAAATCACCGGTGTGTGTTTCATGGTTGCTCAAGGGTATAGTGGCAAACTTGTTATTTGATTTTAGCACCTGTTCGTGTGATATCTGGGCTGGTTGCCGCACTCTGGCCCAAATGAGTATCTTTTAAGCTACCAGGTTATGGATCTATATCCATTAAGTTTTGGCGGGCCTGGTAAGAGTCTGTACCAGTTAGCGGGTTTATTTGCGGACCCGTTAAAGTTGACTGTATAACAGAGACAAACATAATAGATCTGGATCGTTGGATGCTCATCCAATGACCTACAACCGTCGCCTGAAAAGTTGTTAGATTTCAGGCACCTGAAATATAGCAACTCCCAAAATTTATCGATTTTCACAGGGAGGAAAAAACTGGAGGGGAAAAAATTCATTTTCCTTCTGATAGGAAAAAACAGATTATTATGAGAACAATAATACTATAGCTCACTGACAGAATTATTAGGTCAATCTTAGTGGTGAGTTTCATTGCGCTGTTTCTAACATTGTCATGTCATATGAAATAAAATGAAACTCTTCATTGAGAGTGAGAGTTTTATTAGTTTCATATGCATTTAATTTCATGACTCATAGAGAGTTGGTAATCGTGTAAGAGAGATGAAACTAATTTCTTCTTTCACTTATTAAATACACCGCCATATCATCAAATATGCTTATGTGGCAACCTATTTAATGCAAATGAAACTTATATGAAACTCTCATTGAGATTGGCCTTATGACAACAATAATTTTAGTCCATAGCCCACACACACACTCACACACACACACAAAAGATGCCCAATATAAAATGAGAAAATTCCTTCATTGCCACTGGAAATTATAGCAATCCCTTCATTGCCATCCAAAAATGTATCTTCCTTTCATTGCCATTCATTTAGATTTTTCAGGGAGGAAAAAAATGGGAGGGGAAAATTCATTTTTCTTATACGATGTTCACGGGGAGGAAGAAAACGGGAGGGGGGAAATCGGAGGAGGATAGTTGGTCGCACGTACAGGAGTCCAAGTGAGTATTTGTGGCACCAAGCGATTATCTCCTCTTTAACCTTTTTAGTCGTGGGAGAGTCATCTATTCTCTCGGTGGCTCGGCTGGACCGCGCTTCTCTTGCTGGACCGCACCACGCCCACTTTCGAGTGCCAATTTAGCTCCCAATCAACTGTAGCTTTATTGGTGATATTGTAAATTTGTAATGCACTAAAAATAGAACCAAATAGGAAATATCAGTTCAAACCTGTTGTGTAACAACATCCCAAGGATCATTAGGTGCAGGAGAAGAATGCAGAGGTTGAAGGCGAAGGAGCACCGTCTTCAAAGTAAGGGCTGTGCTCCACTGAACTTTCAGCATGTCCAAGCAAATTGCTTCATTTTTGGCTGCTGATGTTAGGGTGCCTTCGAAAATCGAAATAGACTGGGAGAAGTCAGAGCTGCACCAAAGAAATGGATATAAATTTAAAATAGTTGTAATCCAAAGGTAGAAACTAACTTCAGGTTGAAAAGCATATCTTCTCTATCTTGAAGAGCACATTATCATTGTAATCTGCAGTTTTCCTATGTACACAGTCAGGCCTTCCAGTACGAAGACGGAGTTGTCATTGCTGGCCTCCTTGACAAAAAGCGATTCAGTGACTTGTTCCTGTCCAGCACGTTCGTCAATTAGTCCCTTTCTTTCCTGCACACGCCATCACCACAAAATAAAAACAATCTCAGTGAGATTTATTATATCAGTCTATAAATATTCTGAATCCATCCAATGAAGATATTTTAAGAAACATAAGTAATTATTTTGTGCATTATAAATGCTTAGAAAAATGGACACACATTATTCTTTGTTAATAATCCAAATTGTTGTACATGGATGAGAAACTACCACTTGAGAACACAAGTGATGTGACCACAAATCTCTACTAAATATAATTGAATTGGTCAACGTGAGTTTAGAACAATCACCTCATGCAAAATAATTTAGGGAATCAACAAAGAATCCAACACCAAGTATCTCTACTAAATATAATTCAATTGGTCAACATGAGTTTAGAACAATCACCTCATGCAAATTAAATTGGGGAGTGAATCAACAAAGAACCCAACACCAAGTATCTCTATTAAATATATATAATTGAATTGGTCAACATGAGTTTAGAACAATCACCTCATGCAAATTAAATTGGGGAATCAGCAAAGAATCCAACACCAAGTAAACTACGTTTTCCCACATATGGTCCTAAGAAAAATGGGATATAAACAGACTTTAAGTTTCTATCTCAACTACGATGGACACTGTAGAAACTTCGTTGTACAGTTCTCATGGAGTCATTACCAAATCCCGATCAAAGTGAAGCAAGTTGTAACAGCATATAAGCTGCACGATTGCAGCGCTACGTCCCACAAGCACACCTGAAATGATTGACTGACGAATCATCTTGAACCTCGACATCGTTGATTTTTCACACATCCCACCGAATGATTGAACCATAACAAATAATGAAATCCAGAGCAACAGCTAATTTGCCAAAGCAAGGAGGAGCGTACCAGACGACCTGGGTGCCAGGTCCGAGCATGGATCCGGCGGAGACCGCAGCGGCAGCGGCCCGGTCACCACACAGAGCCGGTCTGGCGGCACCCGCAGTCGCAGCAGACCGACAATCAGTACACGTTGGGAGACGACGACCGCCCACACCGGCGGTGGCGGCGGTGACCATGGGGCAGGTCCAAGCATTCGGAGGGCTGATCTGGCGGGGAACGATCCGGAGCAGCTCGCCGGCGACGAGGAAGACCGATGTGGGAGAGGGATCGGAGCATCCGAAGTATGGGTGGAGCCGAGAGGGAGGGGAGGGAAAAGGAGAGGAGAGAGAGAGCATGAGCACCAATGGCGGCGGCGGCCACCAAGCTAGGGTTTGGGGGTGGGCGCCTGCACGGCATCACGATTGGATCAGGGGTCGCCCCGGCCGGCATCGACGCACTGCTTTGCGGTGCGTGTGCGTGTCCTGTTTTTTCCCCTCTTTTTCCATTTTTTCTTTCTCTTTTTTATTTTTATTTGGAGCTGCATGGGTTCGATCGCGGGTGGGTTTTGGTGATGGCACAGATGCCGCGCGATTGAAGCCGTGCAGGTGGGGTGGGTGACACAAATTTCTAACGTCATTCATTAGATCTGATCTAGATATTTTGGTAGCCCTTGATTTTAATAACGACAAAATTCTATATACGTTTTTTTGTGCACAATAATCGGAGGCTCTCAGCGGAGGATGTTTTTGTTGGTGCACGAAAAAAACCTCGCCGCGACAACAACCAGGGCCCGTGAATCGCACCTCTGTCCTTTGTTTTTCACGGAGGTGCAAGATTCACGGGCCTGGTTGTTGGCCGCAGAGAGGTTTTTTTTCCAATCGTGATTCGTTCCATGGGGGCGAGGCCCTGTATGGGGTGAGGTGATGAGACACGGGTGAGAAATCTCGCACAAATTTTTTCTGTTGTTCGCTGGATCTCATTTATATTTTTCGATAATCCTAGATTTTGATGGAGATGATTTTCTGTGTGTGGCTTTTTGGGTGCACAATAGTTGGAGGCTCTCAGCTGGGGACGATTTTGTTGGTGGACGTAAAATAATTCGAACTGGTCCATTATAGTGGAGATAATAAAAATCTCAGACCAGAAGATACGGATAGAAGTGTGGAATGGACCAACGAGATTATGTTTTAACAAACATACCATTTTTGGTTCTACTAAACTTTCATGCAAAAAAATATGTTAACTACTAATCACATTGAGTAATCATGTGCTACTAAATGAAAAGACAATAAAACAAAATGTTATCTCAATTTGATTTTAAATTCAAGCTTGTTTATAGATGATATAAGAATGTAATTTGAGTTTTTGCCTAACATCATGTACGATGTTTAGCTAAATAACAAATGACTTGTATCTACTACTTGGGTGGTAGAAAACACGCCGTGTTAAAAAGAACCAACAACAAATTTTATATCTAAATGAATATAATCAATGGGTAGATCATGATTAAGAAAATTAAGAAATAACAAAAGAAACTTGACTAGTGGGAACAACATCTTCTGATTTTCTTCTTAAGAAGATGGTGTCGTGACTCGAATTCGGGCTAGCTCAACCAACTTTTTTTTTGCCGTGTTGTGCCGACCAGTTACACCTTGCGGGTGTAAGCAACTGTTTTCTCAATGAAACATACCAAATTAAGGTTTTATTAAATTAACATATAAAAACATAAAGTTTTTATGGGAATTGTCTATAAGGTGAGGGTATTTTGGTCTTTTCATGTGTGTGTCTTCTCTTTTTTTTTGCTCTTTAATTAGCTCAGACCTAACAGTGTTGCGTAATATGGCTAAACGGGTGCTTTGCTTCAAAGTTAACGAGGCAAAATCACAAAGTTTAAAGGGAATATATCTAGTGCAAACCACAGCCTTCGTGAAAACCAGTGCAAACTACAACAAAAAAGTTGTTTAAATTCATAAAAAGAATCACACATGTAGATAATATGATGATACACAACCTTATAAAAATATCTTGTCCAAAATCGAATTCACTTGTGAGATATAAAAATAACAATTTTTTAACAAATCTTGTGAAAAACTTTCTGGCTTGAAATTTGTTATTTTTATAACTTACAAACGATGTCGAGTTTAGACAAAATATTTTACAATGTTGTGTATCATCATACCATCTATATGTGTGATTTTTTGGTGAATTTACACGATTTTTTTATAGTGGTTTGCACGGGTTTTCACAAAGCTATGGTTTACGCTGGATACGTTCTCAAGTTTAAATATAGTGGTAAAATCAATATTGCTGTCCAAAATTGGGGCAGAAACACCAACTAATTAAATGAATTTTGCTACAAATGATCCAATACAACAGTCCAGATTTTTGCCACATTGTTAATGCAAACAAAATTAAAGAGATGTTTCACATGCTCTTGTAAAATTATATATTTTATTATTTACTACAAATTCTACAAAATCCGAAAAAATGTTGATAATTTTAATTACTGAAGTTCTTCGTTTGCCTCACATTTTTTCAACTAATGTTTTGCTTTCGATTTCAAAATCCAAATCTGGTTGCCTATGAATGAATGGAAACCCAAATCTAGCCGATATACAAGTGGTGAGAGAGTTTCCATTATAGAGTTGCACTAGTAAGAACTGATCATGGCTAATCCATTTGGTACTAAACAAATGTGTTGTGTATGCGCTGCTGCTTGTGTTGGTCTCCGCCTCCTGTTGGGCCAGCCGTGGTGTGCTTGGCCTGCTGGCGAGCTCACACGTGGTCATTCATAGACTTGAACTTGGGTATTGCGGGCTCGTCGCCACTGACACCAGACTGAGCTGTGAGCTCGACCTCTGCTTGTGCCGTCGTGCCTGTTGTGCACGGGCATCTGTCTCTGCTAGTTTTTTTTTAACAAATTTATTTAAAGATATAAATATTACACGTATTTGTTACAAATCGACTTAAATTTACGACATGAGTACCAATGAAGACTTAGGGATGGAGATAGTACATATTTATTTATTTTATTTTCTTTCATGTTTGTGCTATAAAACACCTAAATAATATATAGTATATCCACTTTAATTATTGTATTGATTTTTTTGTTCTGATTTTTTCCATCTCGTGGCACACAAGCTAGACCTGAGCCGCAGCTTGCTTGAAGCCTGAGGCGCTCGATTAAGCTATGGAAATATTAAGCTCGGCGATATAAAACTGGATTTTGGTTTTAGAGAAAATCTGTTTCAGAGGTAAGCTCGATTTGGGCAATGATAATTTTGAGCTCGGTGGAACAAGGGGGTGTTTAAATCCAGATGCTAAAATTTTGTATCACATCAAATGTTTCAACACTATTTTAGTCTATTTTAAAAAAATTAATTATAAAACTAATTACACCACCATACAGTTATTAACAAGACAGATCTATTAAGCCAAATTAATTCATCATTAATAAATATTTACTATAGCACTATATTATCAAATCATGTACTAATTAGACTTACTAGATTCGTCTCGTGAATAATCCTCTAACTGACAAATGAGTTTGGTAATTAGTCTATTTTTAATAAACTAAATTAATACCATAACATTTGATATGACATAGATTTTAAAAAGTTGGTGCAACCAAACATGGCCTTAAATCTCTAGTTGTGGCTTTTAATTTGGTTGGCTAGGATCTCGATTCCATCTATGTGATTTTGATTTGGCTGGCCAGGATTTTGATTCCATCTATTGATTTTCAATTTAACCAATGAAGTTTGCGATTTTGGTTCTTCCTCTCAGCTCTGTTAAGTCTGAGTCATCATGTGATTTGATCTTAATAAAATCATAGTATGTTACAATTGGCATCATAATCCGGTGCTTTTTATCTTTCCTAATTGACCGGTGACTAACATCTCCGTTGGTACGTTCGTGGGATGCTGGAAAAATTCTAGATGCCCCATTTTCGAGGAGAGCCATCCAATATCCTTCACGTGTACGGGGACACGGATAGAAACACGCAAAGGGACACAGGGAAGCTGCAGCCCTCAAGATCGCGACTCCTGCCTGGCTCGCAACGCCCCCTCAAGTCGACTCCTGTCTGACCCACTGCGTGTATGGCCCGTGATAAGGCCCAATCCAAATCAGCCTCGCCTCCTAGTGAGGCCTCCTAGTTCTCATTGCAATTATCAAAGTATATTGCAACCAAAAAAAGCATTGCACTTGAACATAATTATCGCTTCGACCCCAGAGATCTTGTTGCCATAAAATTTAGCACTTGCAACAATATCAAAGTATATTGCAACTGCCAAAAAAGGTTGCAATTGAACCCCACTTTTGCTTTGTCTCCAAGAGTTCTTGTTGCATTAAGCATCTAGCGTTTGCAACGCTTTTGAAATTTTTTGCAACACAAAAAAATATAGCAATAGTCACAACCAAATGCAACGAACACAAATGTAGTTGCAGTACTACCACACAATTGCAACCAAAATCAATTCTACTGCAACCATTTTTCACCATTGCAATATCGTCCACCAAATGCAACAAAGCTTCGCAACATCTTGAAAACCGTTTTATTAAAGGCATGTATCGCTACCATCTTTTAGAATAGTTGCAATACAACCATCTCTAGCAACCAAATTTTTGGCGTTGCAATTTAGAGGCATTGAATTAGACCGAAAATCTTGTAGCCTTTTGTTGATGGGTTTTATGACTCCTTCTCTAGTGGGTTAGGTCATGATCGTGGACATGCCTCTAGTGCTTCTTCTCTTGCTCCACGTCATGCTTTTCATGGTGCTTCTATTGGTTCTTCTACAAAAACGTTGGAAGGTGTTTGCCTCTTTTCCCGTGGTACGACTCGTTCTTCTCCTCGAGTTGTCCTTTTGAGGAATGCTTCCAAAGGTGTTTCATAATTGCATTTGAACCAACATTTGCATCATACTAATCCACAAGATAAGTTGAGTTTTGTGACCAAGTCTTGGGTTCCCAAGTATATGCTTGCTAACCCTTCGGGATCCAAGACTCGGGTTACTTTGTCCTCTTGTGTGTAGATATGAGGATGCGGGGTGGAGAACATGCGCCTGATGGAGCTTGATCTTTTAGATGTGATCAAGATTTGATGGTTCTCTACACCCGCTTAGATTTGCCTCCAAAGAGGCTTTTATAGCTTGGTGAGCTTTCTTTTACACTCATACCCTGTACATCCATGATTTATGTCTTGTGGTATGAGATGGTCTTTCATGTGCTCACTTGTATAGTTCTTGCATGTACATTTTCTTTTGTTTCATGTTTTGTTTTAGTCTAGCATGAGTCATCTTGTATATCATGTCATGCTAGCCTTCTGTATAGTTTTGGTGGCTATTCTACTTTTCATGCTAGTTTGTGATCCTCATGAACATTATGCCATGCTTTACATTATTTCTCCATGAGCTTTATATGTAGAGGTATGATGTTCATTAGGTATCACTTTTTAGGTGCTAGTTTTGGTTAGCTTCATGTACCCTGTTGATATGATTAGTTTGAGCACTAGCCTTTCCACAATTTTATCATGTTACATGCTTTTGGATCTATTGCTATCATTATCTTGCATTGTAGCATGTGTTGAGGTTTAGGCTGTGTTTGGGTTGATCATGTCTTTAGGCTGCTTTTTGCTATACAGTGCTTTATCCTGTTGCATGGTAGTCTTGACTAGGTTGAGTTCAGATCTCCTTGCGGTATCATTCATAGGTAGATCTCTTTTTGTTGAGAGTTCACCTTATGCTTATTATATGACTAACCGTTTTCGTGGAGACCTTGAGGTCACACTAGACGAGACAATGCCTTGTGCTTTCTTCTGCTTTTGAGTGTGCGTGAGAACAGGAACCTGGAGAGAGCATTTCGGCTCACGGACCCGATCCCACTTCTTCCATGACCTGGGGTTTCGTTCGAGCAGTTCTCCAGTGAGCACTAGCTGCACCCGTGGGGGCGACAGCATCAGGCGAGGGGGAGACGACTTCGGCGAGGCAGGCGCCCCGGAGTTCAACAGATTCATGCGTCCCCTCGGGTATCACACCAGTAGGCGGTCATGCGCTTCATGAGGTACCTTTGACACACTTCTGAGTTCGGATTTTGGTACTCTTCTTCCTTGACCTCTTGTTGCTGTGTGGTCTTTTCGATGTGGATTTTGCTGGCTGTCGCTTGAGCGTTTCTTGGCTCTTTATTTGTGAGTTTGGTGTGTGCTTCCCTTTTAGTTGGGGAAGCATTTTGCTTTGTCTTTGATAGACTAGCTTTTGCATGCATTTCATCATGTATTCTAGTGCATTTTAGAGCTTCATGTTTAGAGCAATGAGAATGAGATTATGCTTTTTTTGGTATGCCCTGTTTATTCATGATGATGCTTGTAGCCTAGGCTCTTTTTGATCACCTGATACATGTTATGAGCTAAGCTATTTTTGCAAATGGTGAACTTGATTAATCAACTATGAAACCTTTTAAATTTGTTCACCATTGAGATTGGCAACTAGCATGGATAGGATGTGTTGAGATCACTTGTGCTATCTTTTGTATGCTAGGTTGCTATGTCTCTTGCACTGAGTCATTCACTTGCTTGGATTGGTCATATTTACCCTGTGCTTAAAATTTGATCCAAGTCTAGTGAAATGAAAAGATCGAGATGGGATTGCATGTGTTAGCACCTCACGGTATCGAGACTGTTTCTCATTGCACAATTGAGTTAAACTTGAGACGTGTAGTGTAAGACCGAAACCAGTGCTTTAAGCTTCCGATTGCTTTTGTTGCATAGGCTTAGCCCGGTTGAAAAGTTAGGCAATGACCATGCTTTCAACCTCTCGCAATCATATGCTTTTAATTTGAACTTGTGTTAATACCGCTGCAAATTTCGATAAAAATTTGAAAATAACACAAGTTTATGCTCCATTCTATTGCATAATGATTGAACTTTGCTAGTGCGGATACATGGGTGTATGCCGAGTCTCTAAGTGATGAGTGATTGTCAACTGGGATAATGCGCATGCTCTTTGGCTTGTGTTGTGCAGGTGTCGAGCACGGATATAGTGATCAGAGGCAAGGTGAAGGTCAAGTAGAGACGTGCCGTGCCGAGGAACCGAGAGTGGCGAAGGGCGGACGTGAGGCTTGGACTGAGGGACCGGTGGCCCGAGGATCAGCTGTGGTGGCTGGCAGCCTGGGACAGTGACGAGCGAAGACTTGCGGGCACGGTGTTGCTCAGGTCGAGGACCTGGGGACACGTGTCGGTGGACGGGGTGCACGGGCAGTGCATCCCCTCTACAGCTTCGGTTTGGTGGTAGAGCCAGAGAAAAACCATCGAGTGGACGGTTTCCAGGTTTGGGCCTCAAAACCTGGTGAAAGGTCCTAAATGGCAAGAGGGGGGGTGAATAGCCTAATAAAAATTCTACAAGACACTTAGAGCAACTAGTTAGACAATTACAAAGCGAAGCTTTTTGCTCTAGCTCTACTAAGTGTTGCAAGCCACCTATCCAACAATTCTAGTAACCTATATTCACTATGGCACACAAAAGATATGTTACTAGTCTCTAAAACAATAAGCTAGCAAGAAATAATTACTTCTAATTAGAGAGCTACTTCTAGCAACAAATATCTCTACACAAGTGATAAAGAAAGTAATGCAAGGATAGAGAGATATACCGACACTGGCAAGAGATAATCAATCACAATAAGAATACCAAGAAACTTCGGGAGAAGTCCAAAGAGGCAAGAGACACAAAGATTTTCTCTCGAGGTTCACGTGCTAGCCGGCACGCTACTCCCCGTTGTGTCGACCAAACACTTGGTGGTTCGGCGGCTAATAGGTGTTTCACAAACCTAGCTCAACAAATGAGCGCCGCAAGAACCAACCCACAAATGGAGGTAACTCAAAGACACACGCAATCCACTAGAGTTACCTTTTGGCTCTTCGCCGGGGAAGGCACAATACCCCTCACAAATCACTAGGAGATGGCCACGAACAATCACCACTCGTGCCAAAGCTCCTCCGCTGCTCCAAGCCGTCTAGGTGGCGGCAACCACCAAGAGTAAAGAGAATACCCGCAGCAACAACAATCCCCAAGTGCCACTAGATGCAAACTCACAAGCAAATGCACTTGGATCCACTCGATCTCACTTAGATTCGCGCTATCAAGCAAGGAGATGAGTGAGAGGGAGTATGTCTAGCTCAAGAGGATGTTCAAGAGGTTGGAAAGTCAAGAGGAAGCCCCCAAACCCGGCCACAACCTTTTATATGGAGAGGGGAAGACAACAAGTCATTCTCCTCTTTTCTGCGCTTTGGTCGGTAGTACCGGGGCAAGGGTCGGTACTACCGGCGGTCCAAAAGACCGTTAGAATCGCCTTTCCAACACGGGCGGTAGTAGGGTCGGTACTACCGGCCCCGGTACTACCGGCCTTATAGCGGTACTACCGGTAGGCCAGATCTAGATCTACACAGAACGCCTCCAAACTTCCTTCAAACCTCGGTACTACCGACCCCCTAGTCGGTACTACCGAGCCCGGTACTACCGGCCTTATGGCGGTACTACCGGTAGGCCAAAAACTCTCCCGAACAGAGAGTTTGCGATCTGCTCGCGGAGGGGTCGGTACTACCGGCCTCAGGGTCGGTACTACCGACTTCAGCAAACTGACCTCCGCGCTAAAATGGCCATAACTTTTAGCTCCGAACTCCAATTTCGATGATCTTAGACATTTTGGAAAGCTTATTCAGAGGGCTATACAACCCACATGAATACAAGATCCAAATCACAAAGGATTAGTACAGATTTCCAATCCAAGTTCCGTCGCTTCTCTTTTCAAAACAAAGATTTCTCCGAAAACTTCTCCGAGTTGATCCAATTCAACTCCATCACCTTCTCCTTTGCAAATGTGCTAACACCAACAAGTGTACATCATCATGTGCATGTGTGTTAGCATTTTCATAATCATTTTCAAAGGATTAGAGGTTAGCACACTAGGTCCTAATGAATATGCATGTATGAAATCACCTAGTGGCACTTGATAACCGCGATCACCGAGATAGTCCCCTCTTGATAGTACGGCTATCTATCCTAAACACACTCACACCCTCTATGGTGTCTTGAGTGCCAAAAACAAAATCCCTATTTATACCTTTGCCTTGATCTCCGTAGGGGTTTTGCTTTTCTCTTCTTCTCTTTCCAAATGTGGAGCACTTGATTCATCTTTTGGTCATCACCACCAATACCATGATCATCATCTAGCTCCCGCACTTGGTGTGTACCAACCTAGCTCATAAACACTTCATGACAAGGTTAGTACTCTAGGTGACATCAATTATCCAAAACCAAACAAGGACTTTCAATCTCCCCCTTTTTGGTAATTGATGACAACCTTTCACAAAGATATATGTTTGAAAATTTGAGTCACCACTTTGTTAGTATTAGCTCCCCCTACATATGTGCTATAGTGTTTGGTTCAAGTTCGGTACATATGCATAGATATGAAATGTGGGAGAGTAATACTATCAAATGATGCTAAGGTGTAAAGAATGGACCTTTGAAGCGTGATACCAATCGGAGTTGCCAATGTATACCATCCTTAGCACCATGGTTAGCTAGACTTTACAGAAACACTAGATACCTCATGAGATCAACATTATATGAAAGGCTCTAGTACCACTTGTAAAAGCAAATTACATCTAGCTACCACCTATGCATGCTAGTTTGCAAATCATCATTCAAAATCTATTTCTAGCATACACCACACAAGCATGGATATAAAGTTAACAACTTGTGCAATGCAAGCAAGCATATGAACATGCACAAATCAAATGCAACAACCAAGTTCATGAGCTTGCTCCCCCTACTTGTGTGCTCAAATCTTTTTCAAAGTTTTGATCTCCTTCATTTGATCTTTGTGACTTTTCTCTCCCCCTTTGTCATCTATTTCCATAAAAGGTTTGCATAAAAAAGGTTCAAATTGCTTAGGAGAGAGTTAGTTCTTTCACATTTGGTTCAATCTAGATCATTTGCATTAGATATTTAACACGGTTTGCTCTAGAGTAAGCTTCTTCACATATCTTGCAATGGTTATCTTACTCACGTTGGTTAAACATTCCATTGCTCATTCTCTAGATTAAACACTAGGATTGCAAGCCCATAAACATGTCATATGTTACCGCTAGATCATATCAAGCATAGAAACAATAGTGGCATCATATAATCATCAAAATCATTTTATTTTCATGAATGAGCCTAATGATTGTGAGGAATGACTAGATGCACTAAACATGTCCCTAGCAGAGAATGGATGCATATGTAAATCAACTTTTACCTTGCTTTGTCGAAGGAGAGGCATGTCATATAAGTGGGGGTGCATCAACACATATTTGAGAAGTCAAGTATGTTCAATTCATTCCTTAGCTTGCAAAGCCTCTTCTCATCAAGTGGCTTGGTGAAAATGTCGGCAAGTTGATCATTGGTTCTAACACTCTCAATTGAAATATCACCCTTTTGTTGATGGTCTCTTATGAAGTGGTGCCTAATATCAATATGCTTTGTTCTTGAATGTTGCACGGGGTTGTTTGTGAGCTTCACCGCACTCTCATTGTCACATAGCAATGACACTTGTTTGAATTTGATTCCAAAGTCATCCAAAGTTTCTTTCATCCAAAGTAATTGAGCACAACAACTACCGACGGATATGTATTCGGCTTCGGCGGTTGAAAGTGCCACACTATTTTGCTTCTTTGACGACAAAGACACAAGTGATCTTCCCAACAATTGACATGTGCCCGATGTGCTCTTTCTATCAACCTTGCAACCCGCATAATCGGAGTCCGAATATCCAATCAACTCAAAGTTTGACCCCTTGGGATACCATAAACCAATATCTTGTGTATGCTTCAAGTACCTCAATATTCTCTTAGTTGCCTTCAAGTGACTCTCTCTTGGTGAGGCTTGGAATCTTGCACACATGCATACACTAAACATGACATCCGGTCTTGATGCGGTCACATAGAGTAGGCTTCCAATCATAGACCGATACAACTTTTGATCCACCATATTGCCACTTGCATCACTATCCAATTGTCCATTTGTCCCCATAGGTGTGCTAATGGCTTTTGCATCTTGCAATCCAAACTTCTTGATCATGTCCTTTATATACTTGCCTTGACTAACAAATGTGCCTTCCTTCAATTGCTTGATTTGTAGACCAAGGAAGTAGCTAAGCTCTCCAATCATGGACATTTTAAACTCATTTGCCATCAATTCACCAAACTCTTCACAAAAATCTTGATTGGTGGAACCAAAAATGATATCATCAACATAGATTTGCAACACAAACAAGTCTTTTCCAATCTTCTTGGTGAAGAGAGTAGTATCAACCTTTCCCATCTTGAACCCTTTAGAGAGGAGAAAATCTCTTAACCTCTCGTACCATGCTCTTGGTGCTTGTTTCAAACCATAAAGTGCCTTCTTGAGCTTGTAGACATGGTTGGGCTTCTTGTCATCTTCAAAACCGGGTGGTTGCTCAACATATACTAACTCATTGATGTAGCCATTGAGAAATGCACTCTTGACATCCATTTGATATAACTTGATGTTGTGGGAGCAAGCATAAGCTAATAGGATTCTTATTGCTTCCAATCTTGCAACCGGTGCATATGTTTCACCAAAGTCAAGACCCTCTACTTGAGTGTATCCTTGTGCCACTAATCTTGCTTTGTTTCTCACCACAATGCCGTCTTGATCTTGCTTGTTGCGAAAGACCCATCTAGTGCCAATCACATTGTAGTTCTTAGGCCTCTCTACCAATTCCCATACTTGATTTCTTGTGAAGTTGTTAAGCTCTTCATGCATAGCATTTACCCAATCAACATCTTGTAAAGCTTCTTCAATCTTGGTTGGCTCGATGGATGACATAAAAGAGTAATGTTCACAAAAAGAAGCCAATCTTGATCTAGTTTGCACACCACTTTGAATTCCACCAATGATTTGATCTAATGGATGATCTCTTGCAACATTGGTTGGTTGGAGCACTAGAACTTGATTACTTGTACTTGCTTGAGCATTTTGTTGAGATGAACTAGCAACTTGTTGATCTTGCAATTGAGAACCACTAGCTTGCACAATTGGAGAAGTGAGCACTTGATCTTTGTCATCTTCAACATCAATCACTTCCCTAGGCCGAATATCACCAATGTCCATACTCTTCATTGCCTTTTCCAATTGAGTTCCTCTCACATCATCTAGATTTTCTTCTTCATCTTGAGAGCCATTTGTTTCATCAAATTCAACATCATGCACTTCCTCAAGAGTACCACTAGCCAAGTTCCATACTCTGTATGCTTTGCTTGTAGTGGAGTAACCAAGTAAGAAGCCTTCATCACATTTCTTCTCAAACTTGCTCAATCTAGTGCCTTTCTTCAAGATATAGCATTTGCAACCAAAGACTCTAAAGTATGCAATGTTAGGCTTTCTTCCATTCAATAGCTCATAGGGAGTCTTCTCCATCATGGGATGACAATAGAGGCGGTTGCTACAATAGCAAGCCGTGTTGATAGCTTCGGCCCAAAATGAATGACTCACATTGTACTCACTAAGCATAGACCTTGCCATATCAATGAGAGTTCTATTCTTCCTTTCAACAAGACCATTTGATTGTGGAGTGTACTTGGCCGAGAATTGATGTCTAATTCCAAATTCATCACATAACTCATCAACTCTTGTGTTTCTAAACTCACTACCATTGTCACTTCTTACTTTCTTGATGGTTGTTTCAAACTCATTGTGACACCTCTTGACAAAAGATTTGAATGTAGCAAATGTATCACTTTTGTCACTTAGAAAGAACACCCATGTATATCTTGTAAAATCATCCACTATCACAAAGCCATATTTGTTTCCACCAATACTAGTGTATGTTGTTGGTCCAAATAGATCTATGTGCAATAACTCAAATGCTTTGCTAGTGCTCATCATGCTCTTTTTAGGGTGAGTATTTCCAACTTGCTTTCCAGCTTGACAAGAGCTACAAAGTTTATCCTTCTCAAACACCACATCTTTCAAGCCTCTAACTAGATCATGTTTAATCAATCTATTCAATTGTTTCATGCCAACATGACCAAGTCTTTTATGCCACAACCAACCCATGCTAGATTTGGTGAACAAACAAGTTGATAATTGAGCTTCACTAGCATTGAAATCAACCAAGTATAGATTCTCATATCTAAAGCCTTTAAAGATCAAGTTTGAGCCATCTACACTTATGATCTCTACATCATCAACCCCAAATATGCATTTGAATCCAAGATCACACAATTGAGCCACAGATAGCAAATTGAAGTTCAAGCTCTCTACTAGCAATACATTGGATATGCTCATGTCATTTGATATAGCAATCTTACCAAGCCCCTTGACCTTGCCTTTGCCATTATCACCAAATGTAATACTATCAATCCCATTGTCATCATTCTTGTTGATTGAATTGAACATTCTTGCATCTCCGGTCATGTGTTGAGTGCACCCACTATCAAGCACCCAATGACTTCCTCCGGCCTTATAATTGACCTACAAGAAATGATCAATTCTTCTTAGGTACCCAAACTTGCTTGGGTCCTCCAAGGTTAGTTACTAAGCTCTTGGGCACCCAAATTGCCTTCTTCTTTGGGCCAACAATGGGAGCACCAATAAACTTAGCCTTTACACCATTTACACTCTTGGTAAGCAAATAACAAGAATCAAATTGAATTGAGGATACATTAGCATTTTTATTCTTGTTCTTGCAATATTGCTCTATATGCCCAGATTGCTTGCATTTCTTGCAAAACCGACCATTGCTTCTCACAAAACTAGTCTTGTGAGTCACAAAGGCCGCCTTGCCAATCTTGGGGGGTATAGCCCAATCCCTCTTTGTTAAGAGAGAACCGTTGGCTACCCAAGCACTTAAGTAAGCGGGCATCTCCACCATAGGCATTGCCTAAGGCACGAGTGAGCTCATTGACCTCCTTTTTAAGGTCTCATTCTCCACCATTAGTGAGGCATCACAAGTGAAACCATCACTCATGGTTGAAGTAGTAGTGGATGAGCTACATGAGGGGTTAATGGGAGCAACAACAATAGGAGTATAAAAAGATTCATCAAGAATATCACAAATTGCTCCTATGTTACATGTTGGAACAATGTCCTCAACCTTGACTTGATCAAGGAGGGAGGAGTGAGCTTTTTCAAGCTTGGTGTGAGCCTTGCCAAGCCTCTCATGGGCTACCTCTAGCCTCTCATGAGTAGACTTGAGCTCATCAAGGGTTTGTTCAAGAGCACTAAGCTTCTTGCGCAAATCCTTGCACTCCTTCCTCTTCATCTCAAAGCAAGTGTGAGCTTGCTCTAACATGTCCATGAGGTCCTCCTTTGAGTGCTCCTCATCCTCATCACTCTCACTATCACTCTCATCATCGGATTGTACCTTAGTCGGCCTAGCCATGAAGCATGATGAAGTGTCAAATAGAGAAGGCTAGTTGTTGATTGCAATGCTTGCAAGTGCCTTCTTCTTGGTGCTCTTCTTGTTATCATCATCACTTGAGTCTTCACTATCGGATGATGCATCACTATCCCATGTAACAACATATGAGCCACCTTTCTTCTTCTTGAAGCTCATTTTATTCTCTTTCTTCTCCTTCTTATCTTTCTTCTTCTCATTTTCATCATTGTCACTATTGTAGGGACAATCCGCTACAATGTGATCCTTGCTCTTGCATTTGTAGCATCTTCTCACATAGTCTTTGTTCTTGTTGTAATCTCTTCTCTTCCTTGCACCATAGCCCTTCTTCTTCATGAACTTGCCAAATTTGTGCACAAAGAGAGCTAAGGCTTCATCAATGTCACTAGCTTCTTCATTATCACTTGATTCTTCCTTCTTGGACTTGCCCTTGCTCTTAGATGAGGTGGCTTTGAATGCCACACTTTTCTTCTTCTTGTCCTCTTCCTTGACCACTTCTTCACTATCTTCATTGTATTGATCCTCGGTCATGACATCACCAAGCACCTCATTTGGAGTCACATTCTTCAAGCCTCCTCTAAAGATGATGGTGCGAAGTGCCTTGAACCTCTTGGGCAAGCAACTCAAGAACCGGTGAGTGAAGTCTTCATCTGTACCTTTTCTCCCAAGGACTTGAGATCATTGATGATGACTTGCAATCTATAGAACATTTCCGAAATTGATTCATCATCCTTCATCTTGAAATTGGTGAGCTTGTCCTTGAGCATGTACAACTTGGCACTTTTTACCGTTGAAGTGCCATCATATGTTTCTTCTAATCTTTTCCACACCTCACTTGCATTGTCAAGATCTTTGATTTGCTCGAACACCTTTGGATCAATGGCATTGTATATGGTGTTGAGCGCCATTGTGTTGCATTGCTTGTTGATGGAGTCATTTGGTGTTGGATTGGTAGGATCAAGAATCACAAACTCATTTTCAACCACATCCCACACCTTGTCATTGATTGAACCCAAATACATCTTCATCTTTCTCTTCCAATAATCAAAAGATGTGCCATCAAAGAACGGTGGTTTGCCCCCAACATGGTTGAACACAATTTGAGCCATTTTTAACACCGAAGGTTGTTAATCCTTATTGCAAACGGTGACCACGGCTCTGATACCACTTGAAAGGTCCTAAATGGCTAGAGGGGGGGGGGGTGAATAGCCTAATAAAAATTCTACAAGACACTTAGAGCAACTAGTTAGACAATTACAAAGCGAAGCTTTTTGCTCTAGCTCTACTAAGTGTTGCAAGCCACCTATCCAACAATTCTAGTAACCTATATTCACTATGGCACACAAAAGATATGTTACTAGTCTCTAAAACGATAAGCTAGCAAGAAATAATTACTTCTAATTAGAGAGCTACTTCTAGCAACAAATATCTCTACACAAGTGATAAAGAAAGTAATGCAAGGATAGAGAGATATACCGACACCAGCAAGAGATAATCAATCACAATAAGAATACCAAGAAACTTCGGGAGAAGTCCAAAGAGGCAAGTGACACAAAGATTTTCTCCCGAGGTTCACGTGCTTGCCGGCACGCTACTCCCCGTTGTGTCGACCAACCACTTGGTGGTTCGGCGGCTAATAGGTGTTTCACAAACCTAGCTCAACAAATGAGCGCCGCAAGAACCAACCCACAAATGGAGGTAACTCAAAGACACACGCAATCCACTAGAGTTACCTTTTGGCTCTTCGCCGAAGAAGGCACAATACCCCTCACAAATCACTGGGAGATGGCCACGAACAATCACCACTCGTGCCAAAGCTCCTCCGCTGCTCCAAGCCGTCTAGGTGGCGGCAACCAAGAAGAGTAAAGAGAATACCCGCAGCAACAACAATCCCCGAGTGCCACTAGATGCAAACTCACAAGCAAATGCACTTGGATCCACTCGATCTCACTTAGATTCGCGCTATCAAGCAAGGAGATGAGTGGGAGGGAGTATGTCTAGCTCAAGAGGATGTTCAAGAGGTTGGAAAGTCAAGAGGAAGCCCCCCAAACCCGGCCACAACCTATTTATATGGAGAGGGGAAGACAACAAGTCGTTCTCCCCTTTTCTGCGCTTTGGTCGGTAGTACCAGGGCAAGGGTCGGTACTACCGGCGGTCTAAAAGACCGTTAGAATCGCCTTTCTAACACGGTCGGTAGTAGGGTCGGTACTACCGGCCCCGGTACTACCGGCCTTATAGCGGTACTACCGGTAGGCCAGATCTAGATCTACACAGAACGCCTCCAAACTTCCTTCAAACCTCGGTACTACCGACCCCCTGGTCGGTACTACCGAGCCCGGTACTACCGGCCTTATGGCGGTACTACCGGTAGGCCAAAAACTCCCCCGAACAGAGAGTTTGCGATCTGCTCGCGGAGGGGTCGGTACTACCGGCCTCAGGGTCGGTACTACCGACTTCAGCAAACTGACCTCCGCGCTATAATGGCCATAACTTTTAGCTCCGAACTCCGATTTTGATGATCTTGGACATTTTGGAAAGCTTATTCAAAGGGCTATACAACCCACATGAATACAAGATCCAAATCACAAAGCATTAGTACAGATTTCCAATCCAAGATCCATCGCTTCTCTTTTCAAAACAAAGATTTCTCCGAAAACTTCTCCGAGTTGATCCAATTCAACTCCACCACCTTCTCCTTTGCAAATGTGCTAACACCAACAAGTGTATATCATCATGTGCATGTGTGTTAGCATTTTCATAATCATTTTCAAAGGATTAGAGGTTAGCACACTAGGTCCTAATGCATATGCATGTATGAAATCACCTAGTGGCACTTGATAACCGCGATCACCGAGATAGTCCCCTCTTGATAGTACGACTATCTATCCTAAACACACTCACACCCTCTATGGTGTCTTGAGTGCCAAAAACAAAATCCCTATTTATACCTTTGCCTTGATCTCCGTAGGGGTTTTGCTTTTCTCTTCTTCTCTTTCCAAATGTGGAGCACTTGATTCATCTTTTGGTCATCACCACCAATACCATGATCATCATCTAGCTCCCGCACTTGGTGTGTACCAACCTAGCTCATAAACACTTCATGACAAGGTTAGTACTCTAGGTGACATCAATTATCCAAAACCAAACAAGGACTTTCACCTGGGTGCTGATGGTTTCTGAGTTTGGGCCACAAAACTCGGGTTGAGGACGGTTTCCAGGTTTGGGCCTCATAACCTAGGTGCTGAGGGTTTGCTGAGTTTAGGCCACAAAACTCACGCTACGGTGGGCTGGTTTCCCAGTTTGGGCCTCAAAACTGGGGGTTGATCGTGAAGACTGGTTTCCCGGTTTGGGCCTCAAAACCGGGGGCGAAGTCCGTGAAAAGGACGAGCGGAGCGGTGGCGACACGTGGCGGCAATCGGTGAGGTTGCGTCGAGGCAACGCTACCAGTTGTGCGGGCGTGGCCGTCGGATCACCAGCTATCTCGAGTTGGTCCAGAATAACCCTAGGGTTTAGCTGGCTCGCTCTGTAATTAGAGAGGGGTAGAGTAGGAATTAGAATTAGGATAAGTAGAGGGAGACACCCTCCTCCCATTCTATCTCAGCCATTTGCTCTTTTGCTTCTAGGTTTTCCTGCTCTCCCTCTCCCCTGCTGTAGCAAACTGAGATCCACAGAGAAGAGAACAATACCTCTGTGTCCGTGAGATTTTGAGGAAGTGAGACCGTAATCTCACTGTTGTAGCGTGTGGTAGCCACACGGTTGCAAATTCGTGGTTGTGATTCGTGTTTTGTTATTGCTCTTCGCGGATTGCTTTTCTCCATGATTTTCCCGTCAATCAATCTCTTTGTTCGTTGCGTCTTTTGCGATTCCGTTTGAACAGAGATATTCTAGATCGTGAGACACTTCTCTCCACCGAAGGAATTCTCCTCTAACCTCACGACCTAGTAGATCGATCGATTTTTGGTTCGGGCCAAGTTTTTCTCCCTTCCCCCGAATTTCTTCGATTCATCAATTTGGAGATAGGTTCGAGCCATGATCTCTTAGAGATAGCTCACTATCCTCCTTGTGACTCCTCTCACCAAGTTTGATCCCTAGAGGATTCGTTTTGGGTGAGATCAAGTCAAATCGGTGAACGAACAGTGAAGTATCGGGGTGACCGGACGCACGGCCACAGATTGACCGGACGCTCGCCAGTGAGTCCGGTCGTTGAATGTGTTAGCTGTTCACTTCTTCGATTCGACCGGACGCTGGTTTTGCAAACGACCGGACGCATCATAGGCACTGTTCACTGGTTCTGTTTGAACTGACCGGACGCACTAGTGAGTCCGGTCAGAGCTGTCTCGTGCTGTTTCGTCCGCGGTTCGTTCGTTCGTTGACGTTTTTTGTTCCCGTCTTTTGCGTTGGATCTCTAGGGTTGTATAGTGTCCCGCTGTGCTTCTCGGAGGCATCCACCCTACATCTAGGGTCGTGGACACTTGCAAGCTCTAGGTTTGCTCTTGGTGTGATTCTTGGGACAGTGGTTACAAAGTTTCCGAAAGGAAAATTTGGAGCTCCCATTCACCCCCTCTGGTCGCTTTCTGATTGCACTTTCGGTCCTTCAGCTAGGGGTAGTTCACCTTTTATACTTGAGTTTGCACTTGTTCGATTTCCTGTCTATTCATGCTAAGTGCTATTTTAGTGGTGGACTCCTTTTCAAATGGCTTAAAACTGCTCATATGCTTAATTGTTCATATTTTGTATTCATTTGATCAGTTTGAGCCTTTGCTAGCATTTGTATTGATTGCTACAGTTTCAGGGCAGCACCCTTTTAAGCATCTTTTCATTCTGATTACTATACACTTGAAGCTGTTGCTACATTTTATGCATTTTTAGCTTAGTGTACATACCCCCAGCTCCGATACACTTTGTGGTCACTTTCAATGCTTTTCAGTACCCCCATATGCTTTTGGTTGATGACTTGTCTTGTGTTTGTGTCAACTTTGTGGAGAAAACCCCTCAGCATGTTCCCTTTTGTCAAGGGGGAGAAGCTGTTTGCAAGGGGGAGCCTGAGTGTTGGCACAAAGGGGAGAGTCATGCATTTTGGGGAGAGCTTTGAGCAAGGGGGAGTTTAGCTCTTTTACGTTCTTCTTCAATTGGTATAGCACTTTTATGTGTTTCAATTGGTATCCTTCATAGTGAGCTTTGGTACATAGCCTTAGTGTGTAGGCTTGATTTCAGGGGGAGTCGCTTTTGCCTTGCTGCTTCTCCGCGTGCTCTAAGTATTTGTGCTCCATTTAGTTTTGAGCTTCTCCTTGTGTTTTTCTCAGTCGGTATCGAGCCTGCTAGTCGTGTTGAGCTGTTTTTGCCTCTCTTTTGAAGGACTAGCAGTTTTTGCTTGGTATTTTCGAATGGTATGGTCCCTTCAGCTAGTTGCGTCGAGCCTATGTGCCTCTGTCTTGAGGAACTAGCTGTTTTCACCAATTCTTGGCTGTTTGTGATTGGTTGCATTCTAATACGTTGTTTCAGCCTCAATTGGTATTGAGCCTTGAGCTAGTGGTGTTGAGCCATTTTCTGCCTTTTCTTGAGGGCTAGCTCATTTTTGACTTGGTTGCGTCGAGCTGTTGCCCATGTCTTTGGGAACCAAATTTTTCGCTCTGTGTGATCGAGTTTTGCTCTTTGATGAGTTGTTGCTCCGATCCTTTGCTTGGTTGCGTTGAGCCATTGCCCATGTCTTTGGGGACCAAGTTTTTGGTTTTGGTATCTCAAACCATCTCTTGTGCCAAGTTTTTGTCAATTCAATCATCAAGGGGGAGAAATTTTGAAACCCAAGTGAATAAATACCTTAAATTTCAAAACCCAAGTGGATAAGAACCTTGGTTTCTTTTGTGATGATTGTTTGACAATTTATTTGAGATTGGTTTTTGAGTGCCTTTTTGGGTTTCATGAAACTCTTGTTTCTCTTGACTCTTCGGTTGTGTGGAGGCTTTGCCCGCTTTTCCCGTTTCTTTCGGGACCGAGAGCTTTTATTTGGAGTTTTCATGATCCTTCCTCATATCAAGTGGCCTTGTGTTTGCTTTTGCTTGGCTTTTGGGCACTTGAATGAGGCTTGCCTTCAAACCCATCCTTTGTGGTTTTATTTTTAGTCAATGCATTCATCAAGGGGGAGATTGAGAACATATATGATGAATGATTGACTTTGATGAGGAAGGTTTGAGGCTTTTCCCGGTTGAGTCATTATTCGCTATGTGCTTAATGCTTATGACTAACCGGTGGCGTTGAGTTGCGGTGTTCATGTGTTGGTGTGCGTGTGCAACATGTGTCTCTTGGCTGTGTTGATGTGCTGGTGTTGAGCTCGGATACAGTGGTCGATGGCGAGGTGAAGGTCAAGTAGAGACGTGTCGTGCCGACGGACCGGGAGCGGTGAAGGATGGGCGTGTCGTGCGGCGGACGTGCCATGCCGATGTACCCAGAGCGGTGAAGGGCGGACGTGAGGCTTGGACTGACGGACCAGAAGGCCAGAGGACCAGCTGTGGTAGCTGGCACGTGGCATCGGCGAGCGAGAGCACATGGGGGATGTGCGATGCATCGGTCGAGTCGGGACGAAGACGATGGCGTCGTGGCACTTGGCGGGAGGTCGGACATGGGCTTGCGTGCGGCGCAAGTGCCGTCGGCCGAGTCAAGAAGGAAGGCAAAGGCGTTGTGCCCGGCGTGGAGGCTGGACATGCATCGGCATCGGTGTCGGTGGTTGGGGTGTGCGAACCACATCTCGTCTACGGCGCGGGTTCGGTAGCTTAGCCTCAAAAAGCTACCTCGACGGTTTCCGAGTTTGGGCCTCAAAACTCGGGTGGCCGGTTTCCGAGTTTGGGCCTCAAAACTTGGGGTGGACGGTTTCCATGTTTGGGCCTCAAAACCTGGGCTGGCAGGTTTCCCGGTTTGGGCCTCAAAACCGGGGGAAGGTCCAAAAGGACGGTCGACGCGTGGCGGCACCGAGAGGCTTGCGTTGCGGCGAAGCTATCGGTGAGAAGGCGCGGCAGTCGATGGTGACGACACGTGGCGACATCCTGGAGCTTGCGTCGAGGCGAAGCGAAGGATGAGAAGGCGCGTGGCCGTCGGACGGAAACTATCAGAGTTGGACGGTTTTACCCCTAGGGGGTATTTGGGTTAGTACTTCATGTTAGGGCGTTTGTGTCATTTGGACGTGCGCCAATATATAGATGAAGGGGCTGTGTTGGACAGCCATCCTTGGACGGTGTCTCTCTCATTTTGTGCTTGTGAGAGAAGGCTAGGGTTAGAGGAGAGTTGGCTCTTGTTCTTGACCTTTTTGCCATCCAAGCTTTGTGTTGCTAGGAGTGGCTTGTAGCCCGACACCGAGTGATAATACAAACCATCATCTTCCCAATTCCAAGGATCAAATTCGTCCTCCTCTTGTTGGCTGCAATTTTGGATCGAATCGCGTTTTTTGTTCTTCGCGTTTTCGTTTTTTCCCTCTCGGAGATTTGCCTCGTTCTCCCTCTCCGAGCGACGATTTGCGATTCCATTTGAATCAAATTGTTCTATGTCGTGAGCTCCTTCTTTCCACCGAAGGATTACTTCTCTAACCTCACGAGCACATAGATCGGGTCAAAATCGCGTTCGTTCTTCGTTCTTCCCCTTTTCTAGTGTTCTTCTGATTTCTCATGGATTAGTTGGTTTGGAGCGATGATATCCTAGGATTAGCTTCCCAACACGTAGAATAACACTTGGGAGAAGTTTGGTTGCAGCCCCGTTCGATTTGGTGAAGATCCAATCGATTTTGGTTTTGTCCCGAGCCGTTTTTGGGCTTTCTGGACAGTGGCGGACTGTCCGGGACTCATCCCTGGACTGTCCGGGGGTCAGGGCTGTTCACGGGCAGCGAGGTCGCAGTTTTCATTTTTGAACGGCTGACTGTCCGGGACTCATTCCCGGACTGTCCGGGGTTCAATAGCGGACAGTCCGTTGTTCACTAGCGGACAGTCCGCCACTGCACAGTTTTGCTGATTTCGTCCGTATCTTTTGCATACGAGCTCCGATTTGTGATCCGTTTATTGCGTTGGTTTCCTATCTTATTAAGGATCATTCCAAAGTACTTTTGCTACCATTGGTCAAAGTATTTTTGGTCGGACAATTCCTTCTTCTCCATAGGAGTTAACTGTTCCGCTTTCGGAGTTTTGTTTGTTCTAGCGGTCGTATCTTTTGCGTTCGAGCTCTGATTTGAGATCCGTTTGTTGCATTAGTTTCCTAACTTCATAAGGATCTTTCCAAGGTGCTTTTGCCACTAGTTGGCCTAAGTAGTTTTGGTCGAACACTTTCCTCTTCTTCATAGGAGTGGGGTGTTCCGTTATCGGAAGTTCGATTGTTCTAGGAGCTTGCTTGTGCAGTTTTGCCCCATTGCTTTGGCGCTTCGTTTTGGGGGTTCTTCAGTAGTTCCGCTGTACCTCTAGAACATCTCCTAGGGTATCCACCTATTCGTAGGTCATGAACTCACCGGTTGTTTGATTCTTCGCTTTTGGGGTGATTTTCTGGGACAAGGGCCATCATTTCTCGAGAAGAAATTTGAGGCTCCCATTCACCCCCCTCTGGTCGCCAATTCGGTCCTTCAATATGTGAACCTTGGAAAGTGGTGAAATGTCAAATTCTAAGGAAAATGAGCTAGTTTATATTAAGTAAATTGCAATTCCTCCAAAATGAAGGATATATATGTGCCTTGGCCGCTTCGGTTTGTTCACATTTCTCCAAAGCGGTGGAATGTAGGAGCACTAGAGGAGCGGAGAGATGGATGCCAGCGCTCCTAGCTATCTGTATGAGAAAATATAGGAACCGGAGGCAAGAGGAGCACCAACGACGTTCAATGTCTGCTGTGCAGCTAGGGTATGAATGTGAAGCACGGGATGATTCTCATGAAACCAAATTTATTGAGGAACCCTAGACCTGTGTGCACACACATTCCACCCTCCTCAACAGACGATGCCTATCATATCTCGGTGATAGGTACTGTAGGCTAGGATGTTAGGCGGATCCAGGACAAAAATTCACCTATGACGAACTTCTATACTACTAGATTGTGTGACACAATTAAATGAAATTGTGATAATATATGTCTTCAAGCTTACAACTAAAATTTAAAGAATGTTATAAATTGAAGTTTAAAACATCAACTAATTAATTGCTAGACTAAAAAACAAGAAGAATCAAATTTATTATTGGGGTCAATTTTACTTACCCGCTCATTTCTCCCTTATGTGATGCAAATAAAATCACTGCCCATTCTAGTTGATTGCGGTGCTACATTGGTGAATGAATGATCGTGGTGGAGGCGTGCTGCACTGGTTGGTCACTCGCTCATCATCGCACTGACGCAACCCAGTAGGCCCAACAGGCAACAATTTCTGATCGGGGAGTCAGTGTTCTGTGTACTCGCGATAAAACAGAGAAGCCACTACAGATGTCGACCATGGCTGCCAGGTCCGGATGCCGTAGGGGAGGGGGCTCGCCGGCGGGGAGGTCTGGCGGCCGCTTGAGCTCGCCATATTGGTCCATCCGCCACACTAGACTAGGATGTTTTGATGAAGGGCTTACATGCACATTATTTGCCTTATTTTTAGGAGCTCATTGTCCTTGTGAGTGACCTGACATTAACCTTGCTTTTAGCATCAACTGGTTCTTTGTCCTTAGCGTGATCAACAAAGAAAATTTCTGTTGGATCAATTAAGATAATGCCTTTTGAATAGAACAGGTTCTCCTAGCATCAACTCAGGCAGCAGCGAACCAGAAATGGGTAGGAGAGGGGCTAAATAATCAATACAAGTTGAGATCATGGTAAAGACCAAAGGACCGGCCTTATTAGGCATACGCATACACCAACATGTGAGGACTGACATTTACATGGAGGAACCTTTTGCAAAGATCAAAGGACAATGATAAGCATATGAACCAACACTTTGTCATGCATGATGTTTAGAAGTTGCTGTTAGAATTATATGGGCTTGACCCATTAACAAATTCTGAAATTCATAATAAATCTCAAAGGCCCATTCATGTGTGAGCAAAGAGGGGAAGTGGAACTCTTTAGTCCCACCTTGCTAGTGGAAGGGGAGGAGGACTTGCTTAAATATGGAAGTCCTCTCCACTTCCTCAAGTCTAGTGTGAGAAGGAGAAAGAGAAACCCACACGCGCTCGCTCGCCTCGCCGGGCCGGGCCGGGCGTGGCATGGCGACTTGCGCGGGTGCGCGGCACCTGCGTGAATTGTCCGCCGAAATCCGGCTCCTCGCCTTGCGGGAGCGCGGTCTCCTTTTGCAGTTTTAGTTTTTGGTTTCTTGGCCTTCAAGTTGCAGAGTCCTAAACAGTTACGACTCAAGAGTCCTAAACCGATTTAGATCGTGATCGCGACACGAGGTCGGTTCAACAGGGCTATATAAGCAACCTATCGGCCACGCCAAAACGTATCTCAACACCTCTCGAGCTAGGGTTTGCCTCATATCGCTTTTGCGCTGCCGTCTAGTCGTCTCCAGTCCGTTCGCTTGCGTGCATCAGCGACCGGGCGAGCAGGTCTCCGGAACCCTCGTCTTTGCGATCCTGCACCGGGAGAAGGCGAATAAGGTTTTTGGGAAGCGCTCGTCGCGCAACTGCTCTCGTCTTCAACAACGGGTCGTCTACCGTCCAAGTCAGGCGGCGCTGCGTCAAGACGTACTCGTCGTCAACTGCTCCGAGCTCTTCCTCCAGCGCTCATCGAGGATCGTCCAGCGCCGACTCCGCCACCGTCTTCTCCAACATCAGAAAGGTACGCCGTTCGTGATCTAATCTCTATGCTTATATCAGATCTTATGCCTTTGTTCTTGCTTTTTAATCTATCTGGTGTACGAGCTATGTTTACACCGGTTGTCATGTATGAGATCATGTTATGCATGTTTTGCTATGTTAGTAAACAATACAATCTGAGATATCTAGATCATCAATTTATCATGATTTATATTCTGGTTTTAATCTGGAAATTGCCTATTCTTTTAACAATCCAAAAACCTTATTATAGGTTTCCAGAATTAACTATGGCTAGTTTTGTTGATGCGCTGAAGCGAGAAAAATTTTCTGGAGAGCACTTTAAGAGATGGCAAGTTAAGGTCACCAATTGGTTGACGGCCATGAAAGTGTTCTGGGTGAGTGCTGGTATGCCGGAGGGAAATATCTCTGAAGAGGATCAGAGAGCTTTCCAGGATGCCAACCAAATCTTTGTGGGAGTTGTGCAGAATGTCCTTGCTGATCATATCTTTGATATAATTCTGCACATTAAAGACGCAAAGACTTTGTGGGATTATCTGGCAGCTACCTTTGGTGCTTCAGATGCTGGCAAAGAGTTATACATCATGGAGACTTTTCATGACTACAAGATTGTTGCGAACAAATCTATAGTCGAGCAAGCTCATGAGATACACCGTCTGCAAAAGAGCTTGAACTCCTCAACTGTGTTATACCCGATGAGTTTGTGGCTGGGTGCATTATTGCAAAGCTACCTTCCTCTTAGAGGAATTTTGCCACAAGCCTTAAACACAAGAGACAGAAAATATCAGTTGAAAACCTGATAGCATCTCTTGATGTTGAAGAGAAGGCTCGGGCTAAAGATAACACTGAGAAGGGGAACGAGGAAAGAGCTAGCGCCCACTTCGTCCAGAAAAACCATGACAAGTACAAAGGAAAGCCTAAGTCTTTCAATGCCAAAACTACTACTACATTTAAGAAGAAGAAGAAGAATAAAGCAGAGTTGTCGTGCTTCACTTGTGGAGAGCTTGGGCATTTTTCCAAAGAGTGTCCGGAGCGAGCGGACCGCAAAGGGAAAAAGAAGAATGTCAACCTTGTGACTACTAGCGATGCTGATGACGGGTATGGTAATTTTCCTACTGTACTATCAGTATTTCAATCACCAAATTGGTGGGTTGATACAGGTGCTAATATTCACGTGTGTGCTGATATCTCTCTGTTTTCTTCTTATCAGGGGCTCCAAGGTTCCTCCGTCCTAATGGGGAATGGATCACATGCTTCTGTTCGTGGTGTTGGCACGGTAGATCTGAAGTTTACTTCGGGGAAGATCGTGCAACTGAAGAACGTGCAGCATGTCCCTACTATACGCAAGAACCTTGTTAGCGTATCTCTTCTTTTGAGAGATGGTTTTAAAGTAGTTTTAGAGTCCAATAAAGTAGTTATGTCTAAGCATGGACAATTTATTGGTAAAGGCTATGATTGCGGAGGCTTGTTCCGCCTATCTTTGGCAGATTTTTGTAATAAGTCAGTAAATCATATTTGTGGCACAATTAATGATAGTTCTAATATTTGGCATTCTCGTTTATGTCATGTGAACTTTGGTTTAATGTCATGTTTGTCTAGCCTAAGTTTAATTTCAGATTTCACTATTGTCAAAGGTTCTAAGTGCCATAGTTGTGTGCAATCAAAGCAACCTCGCAAGCCTCACAAGGCAGCGGAGGAGAGAAACTTGGCACCTCTAGAACTCATACATTCTGATCTTTGTGAGATAAATGGTGTGTTGACAAAAGGTGGAAAGAGATATTTCATGACTTTAATTGATGATGCAACTAGATATTGTTATGTTTACTTGCTTAAAACTAAAGATGAAACGCTAGACTACTTTAAAATCTATAAGGCTGAAGTTGAGAATCAACTAGAGAGAAAGATTAAACGTCTAAGGTCAGATCATGGTGGTGAGTTTTTTCCTATGCTTTTTGATGATTTCTGTACGAAACATGGTATTATTCATGAGAGGACAGCTCCCTATTCTCCTGAATCACACGGGATTGCCGAGAGGAAAAACCGCATGTTGACTGACTTAGTGAACGCCATGTTAGATACTGCTGGTCTTTCTAAGGCATGGTGGAGGGAGGCTTTATTGACTGCGAGTCATGTCCTGAATAGAGTTCCAAACAGAAATAAAGAGACAACTCCATACGAGTATTGGGTTGGAAGGAAACCATCACTTACATACTTACGCACATGGGGATGTTTGGCGAAAGTCAATGTTCCAATTTCAAAGAAGCGTAAGCTTGGACCAAAGACCGTGGATTGCATCTTTCTAGGATATGCACATCATAGCATTGCCTATAGATTTTTAGTAGTAAAATCTGAAGTACCTGATATGCATGTGGATACGATCTTTGAATCTCGTGATGCTACATTCTTTGAGAACATTTTTCCTATGAAAGATATGCGTAGCAATGCTAAGTTTTCCTCTGAATTAACTCCTGATTTTACTACACCTATTGAGTCTCCGTTTAAGTCATTTGAACAACCACTTAATGAAGTCCTTGAAGAGGATGACAATGAAATTCCTGTGAGGAACAAGAGATGAAGGATTGCAAAATCCGTTGGTGATGATTTCATTGTGTACCTTGTGGATGATACTCCTACTTCTATTACAGAAGCATATGCATCTCCAGATGCAGATGATTGGAAAGAAGCTGTTCGTAGTGAGATGGACTCGATTCTTTCTAATGGTACTTGGGAGTTATCTGAGTTGCCTTTTGGTTGCAAACCTGTGGGTTGTAAGTGGGTGTTCAAGAAGAAGCTTAGACCTGATGGTACTATTGACAAGTACAAGGCTCGACTTGTGGCTAAAGGTTATACTCAAAAAGAAGGCGAGGATTTCTTTGATACTTATTCACCTGTTGCTAGATTAATCACTATTCGAGTATTACTTTCTCTGGCTGCCTCATATGGTTTTCTCATTCATCAAATGGATGTGAAGACAACTTTTCTTAATGGAGAGTTGGATGAGGAGATCTATATGGATCAGCCTGATGGGTTTGTAGTAAAAGGTGAAGAGCAAAAAGTGTGTAAGTTATTGAAATCTTTGTGTGGCTTGAAACAAGCACCTAAACAATGGCATGAGAAGTTTGACACTACTTTAATTAGTGCAGGCTTTGCTGTTAATGAAGCTGATAGGTGTGTGTATTATCGACATGGTGGGGGTCAATCTGTTATATTATGTTTATATGTTGATGATATTCTTATTTTTGGAACAAATATTGATGTTATTAATGAGGTCAAGTCTTTCCTATCAAAGAGCTTTGATATGAAAGATCTGGGTGAAGCTAATGTTATTTTAAACATTAAGCTGATTAAGGATGAGAGTGTGATTACTTTATTGCAATCTCACTATGTTGAGAAGGTTTTGAGTCGCTTTGGCTTTATGGATAGTAAACCTTCTCCAACACCTTATGATCCCAGTGTGACTTTGAGAAAGAACATAAAGATTGCTAGAGACCAACTGAGATACTCTCAGATTATTGGTTCACTCATGTATCTAGCGAGCGCAACTAGACCAGATATCTCATTTGCTGTGAGCAAGTTGAGTAGGTACATGTCCAACCCGGGTGATAATCATTGGCATGCACTTGAAAGAGTTTTGCGTTATCTCAAAGGTACAATGAGTTTTGGAATTCACTATTCTAGGCACCCAGCTGTGCTAGAGGGATATAGTGATGCAAACTGGATTTCTGATATTGATCAGATCTACTCCACTAGTGGGTATGTTTTTACCCTTGGAGGTGGTGCAGTGTCATGGAGGTCTTGTAAACAGACTATTTTGACTAAATCAACCATGGAAGCAGAACTTGCTGCTTTAGATACAGCTTCTGCAGAGGCAGAGTGGCTGCGTGAGCTCTTGTCTGACTTACCGGTGGTTGAAAAACCAATACTGGCTATCTTTATGAACTGGGATAATCAAACAGTGATCACTAAAGTGAATAGTGCTAAGGATAATGCGAAGTCAACAAGACACGTTAAAAGACGTTTGAAGTCTGTCAGGAAGTTGAGAAACTCCGGAGTAATAGCTGTGACTTATGTGAAAACAGACAAAAACCTGGCAGATCCCTTTACAAAAGGGTTATCACGGAATGTGATAGAAATCGCATCAAGGGAGATGGGTATGAGACCCATATGAGTTTACAGTAGTAGCAACCCAACCTTTTTGATCGGAGATCCCGTGACTAAGGATCTGGGAAGAACAAGCTATTGGTAAACTGAGGAGAGTAACCTCTAAACCCTTTCTATGTGAAAGATGCAATACTCTCATTGCTATGAGGCACTGTATGGAAGGTTGGCAAAGGCCTTAATATGTTCTATTGGCTTTTAAAAGCAAAGATGCTGTCCTACAGAGTATTCTTGAAAGAACATACCTATATGAGCCATGACTGTTAAACGTCGCAGTCTATGAGATTAGGGTGATCTCTAGTAAGCTCATGAAGAGACCATGGAGTATGACATATATGCTCCACCCACGGAGAAAGGCTATTGGCAGCCAGGTACTAGTTTAACCTTGAGTAAAACTTGCTTCACGCAAAACTTGCAATTCAAGGCATAGTCCATTGTTCAAGTTGTGAATAAGTGTAACTTAAGGTTATAGGCGGAAGTTCAACTTAACAGTCTCTACTAAACACTAGTATATCAAACAGTAGCGGGAATTAGCAAAACTCTAAATGGGAATTTGAGATCTGGTGGGGGATTGTTAGAATTATATGGGCTTGACCCATTAACAAATTCTGAAATTCGTAATAAATCTCAAAGGCCCATTCATGTGTGAGCAAAGAGGGGAAGTGAAACTCTTTAGTCCCACCTTGCTAGTGGAAGGGGAGGAGGACTTGCTTAAATATGGAAGTCCTCTCCACTTCCTCAAGTCTAGTGTGAGAAGGAGAAAAAGAAACCCACACGCGCGCGCTCGCTCGCCTCGCCTCGCCAGGCCGGGCCGGGCGGGGCGTGGCGTGGCATGGCATGGCGACTTGCGCGGGTGCGCGGCACCTGCGTGAATTGTCCGCCGAAATCCGGTTCCTCGCCTTGCGGGAGCGCGGTCTCCTTTTGCAGTTTTAGTTTTTGGTTTCTTGGCCTTCAAGTTGCAGAGTCCTAAACAGTTACGACTCAAGAGTTCTAAACCGATTTAGATCGTGATCGCGGCACGAGGTCGGTTCAACAGGGCTATATAAGCAACCTATCGGCCACGCCAAAACGTATCTCAACACCTCTCGAGCTAGGGTTTGTCTCATATCGCTTTTGCGCTGCCGTCTAGTCGTCTCCAGTCCGTTCGCTTGCGTGCACCAGCGACCGGGCGAGCAGGTCTCTGGAACCCTCGTCTTTGTGATCCTGCACCGGGAGAAGGCGAATAAGGTTTTTGGGAAGCGCTCGTCGCGCGACTGCTCTCGTCTTCAACAACGGGTCGTCTACCGTCCAAGTCAGGCGGCGCTGCGTCAAGATGTACTCGTCGTCAACTGCTCCGAGCTCTTCCTCCAGCGCTCATCGAGGATCATCCAGCGCCGACTCCGCCACCGTCTTCTCCAGCATCAGAAAGGTACGCTGTTCGTGATCTAATCTCTATGCTTATATCAGATCTTATGCCTTTGTTCTTGCTTTTTAATCTATCTGGTGTACGAGCTATGTTTACACCGGTTGTCATGTATGAGATCATGTTATGCATGTTTTGCTATGTTAGTAAACAATACAATCTGAGATATCTAGATCATTAATTTATCATGATTTATATTCTGGTTTTAATCTGGAAATTGCCTATTCTTTTAACAGTTGCCTGCTGCATTGAGACATGGGAGCAACAACCGTATATAAGAGAAACCGATCAATAGTCGGCGTACCTCATCTCTGACTACTTAGAAAAACATCTAACGTTATTTGTGCTGCGGATGCGCCTTGGCTACAAGCCAATATTGGTGACCGATCAATATTAATGGTGGTAGAAATTCTTGAAGAGGGATAGATACATGATGGGGAGACATCAATTTATATGTAGATGAAAGATTGTCAGAGTCGATTGATGATGGCGTGCAGTGTTGATGGACGAGAGAGACGGCTAGCGAAAATTGGTGACCTTACTAAGCAGCACCGGCACTGGTACCAGCGCCAATGCTATCTTTGGCTGGCCGAGCCCGGTGCATATATAGGCCCACCCCCACTACTGGAAAACTGAGATTTGCCGAGTGTTTTTAATTTTGCCGAGTATCAGAATGTGGACACTCGGCATAGAGGGATTTTGCCGAGTGTTAGACCTAAACACACGACACAAAATGACACTCGGTAAAAATATGCTTTGTCGAGTGTTAACACTTGGCAAACTTTAACACACAATAAACAACCTACTTTGCTGAGTGTCAACACTCGGCAAAATTAAACACACGACAAAGATTAATGGGAGTAGCCGCCGTCAGCGGTTTGCCGAGTGTCCACCGTTAGCACTCGGCAAAATGACCGGTTTGGCGAGTGTCTCAGTAAAACACTCGGCAAAGTGCACTCTTTGCCGAGTGTTTTTATTTGACACTCGGCAAAATAATTTATTCTTTTTTTCGTTTTGGCTTCCAATTTTTTTATGTAGGCTTCCTACAATAACTTGATCAACATGTTAAAGTTTGGCACAATTTTAAGATATTTTGCTATATTTCCTTAGTTTATTACATTTCATTGATTTTTTAGAAAATGCAAGTTTGAACTACTAAGTGCATCGAATAATGATATTTCATGAATGCAAAATTGATATTAATGTTATTACATATTATTTGAGGCCGTATCCAGGAAGAGATCCGAAATTTCGCAAATTTTCTTCTCGAAACATGACCACGAACTTGCGAACAAACAATTTTAAAATTGTATAAAAAGAAACGAAGTCCGAAATTCATGAAACTTGGCGAGAAGTCAAGATATCACATGTGAATATGGTGATAACAATTTAAGAAGATTTTGAGCATGTCATCACGTACACTGCTTAGAAATCCGACCATCTCTACATGTGATAACCTGAGAAGGAGGTGGAGTCGTTAGGGTTTGTAAGCATCGTAGATGACGACGTGCTCGAAATCTTCTCAAATTTTTATCACCGCATCCACATGTGATATGATGACTTCTCAACAAGTTTTATGAATTTCTGACTCCTTTTGCTTTTTTATATAATTTTAAAACTATTCGTTCGCAACTTCGCGGTAAGTCTGCGTGAAACTGTGTGTGAAACCTATAGTCATACTGAATCTTGGGCAAACCTCTGCGATCGATCCTCCTATGATCTCTAGCAAGTCTGGTCTTCCCCTTTCCCTTGTAGTTAACTCTAACAATGTACTGAGGTACATGAGGGGCATGAATCTCTAGCATCCCATAGTTCATATGATGGCCACCCTGGAATCCCTGCTGATAGAGAGGATCTGCTGCCTCTTCCTCATCATCACCATCATCATCATCTTCTTCTTCCTCAATCTCCTCCTTCTCACTATCTCTGTTAGTGCTCTTCCTCTTCCTGAATCTGTACTCCTACGGGTCACTATCTGAAGAGTCTGAGCCTCCCTGAGCTGCTGCCCTCACTGCCTTGCGCCCAGCTGAGCTGGTCCCTGTCTCTTGCCTAGCTTTCTTCTGCCTCTCATGGTGAGGGTCATGCCTGTCCTTGCACCTTGGCTCTATGTGCTCACTCATAGTTGCTGTCCTGAATCCACAAAGATATCCAAGAACAAAATTAAGAGCCGAGGCTCAAAGTATATCTCACTATATTACACCACTATAACACAATTATTTATCCGAAGATTTGCCGACACCTAGTCCAACATATGACAAAGGTTTGCAAATACATTATAGACAAATAAAAGTATCATAGGATATAACATTTAGTTGATTTGGAATCAAACTGCAGGAAGACACCTGCACTGCCTGGCCATACACGTCCGGTATGCATGAGCGCAGTCTGCAGCCCTAACTAGGGTTTGAATCCAATCCATCTCCATTCCAATCCAAACTTTGAACACTACTTCTAGGCATCCAATGCAGCATTTTGTCCAAAGAAAACTTTGAATGAACTTGAATCCAATAGATTAGACGAGGTTCGAGATTTGAATACCTTGGGGATGGAGAAGAGGATGAAAAACTGAAATCCAAAACTTGAGGCCTTCAAACTTGATGCAAGGCCTCTCCAATCCTTTCTCCTCCTTCACTTTTCCACGAACGAATCGATTGATCTCCGAAAGAGGTTTATTGAGAGAGTTTGCTGTTTGAGGAAGAAAGAGAGGGGATAGTAGAGAATAACCCTTCACTGGCCTGGTTGTTCCTTTAAGTCACGCGTATGTGCAGACTCTGTCCATTTTGACCAGAACCCATATTGTCTCTTTCACTCTCTTCCTTTGACCTTTCTTAGTCCAAATTTAAACACAAACCTTTGATCCAAGTCTTTTAGAAACATACTTATTCCAATATTCTCAATTTAATTCTCTTTTCCAAAATAGACCATATGAGAGATTTGAACAATGGTAGACATGGTGGCTTATGAACATGAGAGAGTCATGTCAGATGTGATTAGCCAAACATTCAACCAAGGGGAACAATAATCACATTATGACATGACTAGGTCACAAAGACCAAAGAGGATCAAAGATTTTATAAAACCACACCTCCTATGCATGCTAGTAAGGGGTTTTGGAAAGATCTATTCTATTACACACAAATGCACACACTAGCATATTATAGGGCCTATTGTGCACTTTCAACGCACATATTTAAATTCATACCTTTGCCTTGAGCCCATGAGTTCCACTAAGCAAAATCATGACATGGTGATGAGTTTGTTGACCTTTCTTGTCAAATAGTCATGTCCTCACTAAGGGATCAATTTAATCAAGATGAACTGCAACATATGCTAGATAAACCTCATTAGTCCATAAAAGGCACAAAGTTGAAATTGAGCTCCCCCTCAATTAGTGCTTCAAGTATTTGAATTCCTTTCCAAGCACTTTTATTCCAACGGGTCAACCATATAAGCAATTATGATGAACATTGGTTGATAGGTTGAGTTAGAATTTCAAGTTAACTTGCTCAACCACCCCGAAGAACTTCATCTCACCATTGGTACCTACATCAACATCCTAAGCACATTTTGGTACCCAACTCTTGTTGGGTCCTACAATGTTAGTCAACAAGTGCTTAGGCACCCAAATGGGCTTAGAGGTAGTATGTGGTGAACACATCACCTTACTAGTGCTAAGTTCCTTTGTGTCCATCCTAAGCACATTATCATTTGCAAAAGTGTTCGGCTTAGGATGCATACCATTTGGGCAATCATAGCTTAGATGCCCCTTTCTCCTACAAGCATAGCAAATACGCCCATTATTTGCTTTCTGCTTGTCTTGCTTGTTTGGGCATTGATTGACCAAGTGACCTTCTTGATTGCAGCCATAGCACTTTCTTGTAGCTACTAAATCCCTCTTTCTTGAATCTTGGACTAGGGTGCATCTCTTGCTTGAATGACATGAAGTGTGACACTTCACATCACCTTTTGGAGCATCTTTCTTCACTTGATTTGCCACCTTGGTGGCTGCCCTCTTCTCGGCCGCCTCACATTTGTCGGCCCATGTCTTGTGTGGACACATGGCACTCTCATGACCATATGTCCCGCAACCATAGCAAAGCCTTTTCTTGCTTTTCTTGCTCTTGGTTGCTTTCTCTTTGGATGGGATGAGATTATTTTGTTGGACTTTGGAGGAAGCAAGGTTTGAACCCTTCTTAAGCTTCTTCACCATGTAATCACGGTTATCTTGAGAAGGTTGTGCTTTCTCCTCATCCTTCAGTCTAATCGCATCCTTCTTTAGACTTTTCACTTCTTCGATGAGCCTAGCATTTTCTTTAAGAATTTGCTCAATCGAAGATTGGCTTGCTTGAGAGGCACACTGTTAACACCAGATTTTCGCACGCATAAGGATATGACAGGTGGACACAGCCAGCAGAGAAGAAAGGATTCGGCAAGCAATCAGACGGCTATTTGGTCCTCAAAGATTTCGATGAATGTCTGTGCGGTCGGCTATCTTGCAGAGAGATGGTTCCATTCGGGAGACGGATGTTGCAGATGAAGCCGGCTTGCATGGGAAGGCATATGGCTATGAAAGATGCCGAGAAGATTAGGAATAGATTTCGTATCTTTCCATATTTTATCATTGTAAATCGTAATCGTCTAGGACTCGTATTTCGTCCAGGGTATAAATATAAGCCCTCGACCATTGTAAAATTGTTCACAACCATATCAATACAACCGGCCCCGTGCCACCTTTCGAGTCCCTAAGTCGTGTCCTCGAGTTCTTCGAGAGGAATCATCGATCCATCGACCTCCATAAGTACCGACAACCTTGCTATCATGTCTAGTATCATGCGGTGGATTTAGATATGATGCAAGTAGTCTCGTATGTTAAGCTTAGTATCGTGCGACGGATTTAAGCTTATGACGGGAAGTTTTTGCTTATGCCTTGTATCGTGCGGCGGATTAAGTCATGAGTAAAAATAGTTATCGGCTCTGTTAGATTTGGCAGATCTAATAGATTCATTAAGTTATCATGTGTTATATGTTTTATTTATTTAATTCCTATAACACTCTTTGTCCAATCTAGATTGATCTTTGTTCGGCCTTGCTGCATGAGTTTATTTGTGCTTCGTTAATCATAAGATCATGATGGCCGATTTAACTTTCAATCCAGATTGTTACATGTTGTGGGTTCATGCATGTCGACCATGCTTAGGCTTTGATAGAGCTGGGTACCGTGCGGCAGGTGCAGGTTTTAGATTAGTTTAATCATGCTTCGCTTGCATGTTCCTTCTTCAAGGACCCCAGTTCGGCTAGTTTGCCGACTCTGGTTAAGCTTACATGAGTAATGAGTTTTTATAGATCTATTCAGATATACGTATGCTTTTAGCTTCTAATAATTAGATCGTATCATGCGGTGGATTAATCTAATTATAAGGAGTGGTGTGGACTTATAGCAAGTGGTATCATGCGGTGGATTAGCTTTGCTTGAGTTTATACTTGACGGGTTCATGAAGGCTAAACGTGCGACATATTAGTTGGATTAGCCTATGCATATGTTATTTGAATAGATTTATATTTACAAATTACCCTTTTACCCTTCTATTATTCATGTGTTCGGCATTCAACATGTTTATGAGCTCCATCTTTATACTTGCCGAATGACATTATAAACCTGTTTCGACAAACAACTTTTATAGCCGTGTGCCGTCATGACTGGCTTTCAAAGCCGTACATATGGAACTGCTTGGTCTCACCCAGCATGTTCCAAGGTATTCTCATATTTTTATCCCTTGTTGGTTTTCAGGTCAAACCGACTAGCACGCTTCTGGATTCGGAATACTCCGGGCACCTGATTGAAGCCAGCCTCGTTCGGCTTGCTGTGTGCCTAGCGCAGGGCGTCACGTTTTGCGTCAACACACTTTTTGGCACGCTCGGTGGGACCACTTCATTTTAAGATGCCTGAGATCAGCGAGGATCAAACCTTCGATGTGACCATGGACGAACTGCCGCCAGAATCAAAGGATTTGGTGCAACGGGCTTGTGATGAATTCCAGCGCAGATGCTTGGAGACTTTCTCCAAGAATAAAAGTGGCAAGGTCTATCAAAAGTAGACGTTCCCGAAGGTTGTTCCTCATCACCAACCTGAGCTGCCCAATGGTGGTGAAGAAGAAGCTATCCAGAAGATGACTAAAATAATGCACAAGGTTGTATCAGGAGCCGTGACTAATCATCAGTCGGCTTTCTTAAACACTTTTCGTGCTATTATGGTCAATACTTTCGGTCCAAACGCAGATAAGTACTTTGAAGAAGCTGCTGGACCGATGCAAGGACCATTGTTGTTTCAAATACCTCAACGTCGGAGGGTTGCCGAGGACAGTGGAACTGGCCCAAGCACAGGTGGAGTGGTTTCTCAGGAGACGCAACAACCTCCCCAGACCTATGGCCAGCTCACGTTCGGCACAACAGGGAATGTCCCACAATCTGCTTCTAGAGTGTCTCCTGTGGCAAACATGATACAGAGAGATATGTTTAGAGATGGATATCGGGAGTTTATGGACTATAACTCGATTAATGCTCTTCTGAATCCGGGCTACAGGAGTTCAGCAGGACTACATATTGGGGGGCAAGCACAAACAGCTCCTGATTCAAGTGTTGACCTCATCATGCACAGGATGGCTGATATGATGCAGAATCAGTTCGGCCTAAAGCCAAAGAATCAGACATATGCTTACAAGTCTCCCTACCTAGAATGGTACAATCGGGTAGCACTTCCTCCAAGAGTAAAACCTCCTACTGATTTCACCAAGTTTTTGGGTCAGGATGATACTAGCACTATAGAGCACATCAGCCGATACTTGATGCAACTTGAGGAAGCATCTACAGATGAAGCTTGGAGGATTCGGTATTTCCCGCTGTCGTTGACAGGACCAGCCTTCTCCTGGTTTGCTTCTCTGCCGGCGAATTCTATCAATACATGGGCAGAGTTAGAGCAGAAGTTCCACTCATACTTCTTTACGGGAACCAGTGAAAAGAAGTTGGTCGATCTTATGAGCTTGAAGATGAGACCCGGTGAAATGCCGCAAGAGTATCTGCGCCGATTCAGGGAAACCAAAAATCTCTGCTATTCCTTGAATTTGCCGGATGACCAATTGCCGGGGATAGCTATAGCTGACATGTTGCCGAGTATCAAAGAAAAACTATTCGGCATGAAGTTTGATGACCTCGGGCAGTTATCCCAAAGGCTGGCGACGATGAGCAATCAAGCTCAGGGATTCAGAAGGAATAATCAATTCCAGAAGGGTGATGTAGCTGCCGAAATGTATCAGGCTTTCCTGGAGGAAGCAGATGAATATGATGATGAAGATGAAGTAGCTGCAGCCGAGATAACCTGGTCTAAAGAACCAACTCAAGTCAACCAGCGGTGGCTGAGGCAACAAAAAGGTACTTATGACTTTGATGTTTCCAAGTCAGATAAATTATTTGAGTACTTGCTGAAGGAAGGACGCATCAAGTTGCCGGAAGGTCATCCTATGCTGCTTCCTGAGGGTGTCAAAGACAAGAAGTATTGTGGTTTCCACAATACTAAATCCCACTCCATAAATGATTGCCGAGTGTTCAGAGTGCGGATTCAGAAGGCCATCCAAGATGGACACCTAAGGTTTGATGGAAAGATGAAAGTGGATGGTAGTCCTTTTGGACAGAATACCGTGTCCTTCTCTATAAGTATGATCAATGCAGCCGATTTTGGGGGTAAGAATAAAATGAAAGTTTTAACTTCTGGTAGAGCAAAGGAAGCTGGTGCTGTTGACCCTAATCGGCAGATTACAAATAAAGAGCTTCAGCAGAGGGTTCGGTTCCAGAATAGCTGAACTGAGACAGGCGGAACTTCCAGACCCAGGGTCACGACACGCATCTTGCTGAATAAATGGCGTCGGGAACAGGAACGGTACCAGAAGCAGAGGCTTTATGAAGAACAGAAGTTCCTGGAGAAACAACGAAGGTACAAAGAAGAGATGTACCGGGAAGAACGAGAAGATACGAGGGAACAGAAACGGTCTCATTGGGAATGCTCGTTTTTCCAGTATTGTTGGAACGAAGGCTTGAAGCTGCCTGTTAAAGATGACTACCCCGAGTGCAGTAATCAGTATTCCGAGTATAGGCAGTCTCGAGTCAACCGCCGATCTGTCCATGAAAGGCTTGGGGCACGAGTCCCTAAGGACGATCGACGCATAAAAATAAATAGTTCCGGAGATCGGCAGGTAAGAGGATTTGCCGATCGAGATTGGGCTCATACTGAAGAAGAAGAGTACCATAAGTACGTCTGGCAGAAGGGACAATGGTGTCCGCCAGGTTTAAGGAAAAGCCAGAAGAGGAGAGTGCAGCGCTTAAGGAACAAAGAGTTGGCACAAGGAGGCACCAAAGCAAAGCAAGTCTGGCGTCCTAAGGAAAGGCCGAGTGAAGGTAATCATTCGGCTGATACGTGCATGGAATTCTTTCTACCATCAGAGTTCATAGCCCCTGAGAATCAAGATGTCCAAGACGAGACATATTCAGACTTCGATGAAAGTGAATTTCAGGACTTGTTGGCTCATCTCGTCTTGGCTCAAAGGGCAGTATTTGATAAACCAATTAGGCACCGACACTTGAAGCCATTATACATGAGAGGGTATGTCAATGGCAAGCCATTAACCAAAATGTTCATCTATGGAGGAGCTGCCATAAATATCATGCCGTATACCACTTTCAGAAAACTTGGCATGACAAGTGAAGATCTATTGAAGACCGACATGGTGTTGAGGGACTTTGCCGGCAATTCTTCTGATACTCAAGGTGCAGTCCATGTCAAGTTACTAATTGGGACTAAAACTTTAATCACCACCTTCTTTGTCATTGGTGGCAAGGGGGCATACAGTTTGCTATTGGGAAGAGATTGGATACATGCAAACTGCGGTGTGCCGTCAACTATGCACCAGTTCCTCATCCAGTGGATTAGGGATGACATTGAGATAGTCCATGCTGATGATTCAGTGAGTATTGCTAACACAGAGCCCACTTACTGTGAATATGAAGGTTTCGAGTGTTTCTCTGGAAGAACTTGGGAGGCAGGTCCTGTGAACGTTTTCGATGAGGATCAACAGTCGATTCAAACGATCGGCTCTCATAGCAATTTTTAGTCCAACCGGTGGTAATGGAGAAGAATTGAGACCAAAGTTTCATATCGGCTGACAAGGAATAAAGTGTTGGTAATGAAGCCGAAGGTGGATCAATGTACACAAGTTTGGGTCTCGAGTATGTTTTAAAGTTGACGAACCTTTAAAGGATTCTGTTTATTTCTCCATTGCCAGAGCTCAAGGAAGATCAGGAGGAATTTGTACAAGGTGACATGCAACAGAAGATTCTGATGAGATTAAAGATATATGAGAGCACTTCCACGACTTGGTGATCGTTTTAAGTTGTACGTAACGGCCGATGGTCTTATAGTAGAATCGGCCCTTATTTTAAGCATAAAGGAAAGATAGCAGCTGGCTTTAGCCGAAAATGTTAAACCCAAAGAGGGTTATTCGGCTATAAAGAGATTTTGTCACTCGTGGATCAAGCTTCGGCACTACTTGTTAAGAGCCGAATGCATGTAACTTGAGGAATACTTATATACAGCCGATGTAAAAGCATCGCCTTTAGCAGAAAAAATGTTCCAAGAATTCAAGTCATAGCCGATGTTATTTATATCGCCTTTGGTACAAGAAATTTATAACCCTGGTGCCCCTAGTGTTTTTCGAGTTGGTAGGTTTATTGGGGGAAGAGAAAGATGAAGTGCAGTGAGTGCAATGCCAGGTGACATGACATATCAGAGATAAGATCTAGTCGGCTAAGATGATGTCATACATTCGGCAAACGCTCTTCTGAAGAAATGTTACGAATAGAGAAGGTCACTGAGGGATCGAGAGATGCAGATAGACATTATTCAGAGGGAAACAAGCTTAATATGTTACAAGCTCCACTCATAGGTTTATCCTAATACAAACTACCCTTGGAATAGTTTGTTCACAATAGATTGCGGGTCAGTAATCTCGGCAATAGCAGCGGCATGATTATCATAGATTTCAAGGTCTTCAAGTTCATCCGGATCTCCATCTGCGAAGCCAACTAGTATGAGAACATATATGATGAATGATTGACTTTGATGAGGAAAGTTTGAGGCTTTTCCCGGTTTAGTCCATATCTCGCTATGCGCTTAATGTTTATGACTAACCGGTGGCGTTGAGTTGTGGTGTTTATGTGTTGGTGTGCGTGTGCGATATGTGTCTCTTGGCTGTGTTGATGTGCAGGTGTAGAGCTCGGATACAGTGGTCAATGGCGAGGTGAAGGTCAAGTAGAGACATGCCGTGCCGACGGACCGGGAGCGGTGAAGGATGGGAGTGCCGTGTGGCGGACGTGCCATGCCGATGTACCCAGAGCGGTGAAGGGCGGACGTGAGGCTTGGACTGACGGACCAGAGGGCCAGAGGACCAGCTGTGGTAGCTGGCACGTGGCATCGGCGAGCGAGAGCACATGGGGATGTGCGATGCATTGGCCGAGTCAGGAGGAAGACGATGGCATCGTGGCACTTGGCGGGAGGTCGGACACGGGCTTGCGTGCGGCGCAAGTGCCGTCGGCCGAGTCAAGAAGGATGGCGAAGGCGTTGTGCCCGGCGTGGAGGCTGGACATGCATTGGCATCGGTGCCGGTGGTCGGGGTGTGCGAACCACATCCCGTCTATAGTGCGGGTTCGGTAGCTGAGCCTCAAAAAGCTACCTCGACGGTTTCCGAGTTTGGGCTTGAAAACTCGGGGTGGTCGGTTTCCCGGTTTGGGCCTCAAAACCTGGGCTAGCAGGTTTCCCGGTTTGGGCCTCAAAACCGGGGGAAGGTTCAAAAGGATGGTCGACGCGTGGCGGCTTGGAGAGACTGGCGCGGCGGCGAAGCTATCCACGAGAAGGCGCGGTGGTCGACGGTGGCGGCACATGGCGGCATCCTGGAGCTTGCGTCGAGGCGAAGCGAAGGATGAGAAGGCGCATGGCCGTCGGATGGAAACTGTCAATTCTGGATGGTTTTACCCCTAGGGGGTATTTGGGTTGTGTGCTTCATGTGAGGGCGTTTTGGACTTCGGACGTGCGCCTATATATATGAAGGGGGCTGGTTAGGGCAGCCCATCCTTGGAGGTGTCACTCTCATTTTCTTTAGGTGAGAGGAGAGACCGACTCTTGTTCTTGAGCTTTTTGCCATCCGCGTTTTGTACTGCGAGGAGTGGCTTGTAACCCAACACAGAGTGCTACACAATTCATCATCTAGTAGCAATCCAAGGATCAATTTCTCCCCTCCTCTTTGTTGGCTGAAATTTGGATCGAATCGCGTTTTTGTTCTTCGCGTTTTGGTTTTTCCCCTTCCGGAGATTTGCCTCGTTCTCCCTCTCTGAGCGACAATTTGCGATTCCGTTTGAATCAGATTGTTCTATGTCGTGAGCTACTTCTTTCCACCGAAGGATTTATTCTCTAACCTCACGAGCTCGTAGATCGGGTCGAAATCGCGTTCGTTCTTCGTTCTTTCCCCTTTTCAAGTGTTCTTCAGATTTCTCATGGATTAGTTGGATTGAAGCGATGATATACTAGGATTAGCTTCCCAACATGTAGAAGAACACTTGGGAGAAGTTTGGTTGCAGCCCCGTTCGATTTGGTTGAGTTCCAATCGAATTTGAGTTTGATACGGGCTGTTTTTAGCCTTTCTGGGCATTCCCGGACTGTCCGGAACTTATCCCCGGACTGTCCGGGGGTCGGGGCTGTTCACGGGCAGTGAGGTCGCTGTTTTCATTTTTGAACGGCGGACTGTCCGGGACTCATTCCCGGACTGTCCGGGGTTCAATAGCGGACAGTCCGCGGTTCACTAGCGGACAGTCCGCGACTGCACAGTTTTGCTGATTTCGTCCGTATCTTTTGCATACGAGCTCCGATTTGTGATCCGTTTGTTGCGTTGGTTTTCTAACTTCATAAGGATCATTCCAAAGTACTTTTGCCACCATTGGTCAAAGTATTTTTGGTCGAACACTTCCTTCTTCTCCATAGGAGTTAAGTGTTCCGCTTTCGGAGTTTCGTTTGTTCTAGCGGACGTATCTTTTGCGTTCGAGCTCCGATTTGAGATCCGTCTATTGTGTTAGTTTCCTAACTTCATAAGGATATTTCCAAGGTGATTTTGCCACTAGTTGGCCTAAGTAGTTTTGGTCAAACACTTTCCTCTTCTCCATAGGAGTGGGGTGTTCCGTTTTCGGAAGTTCGATTGTTCTAGGAGCTTGCTTGTGCAGTTTTTGCCCCGTTGCTTTGGTGCTTCGTTTTGGGGGTTCTTGGGTAGTTCCGCTGTACCTCTAGGACATCTCCTAGGGTATCCACCTATTCGTAGGTCGTGAACTCAGCAGTTGTTTGAGTCTTCGCTTTTGGGGTGATTTTCTGGGACAAGGGCCATCATTTCTCGAGAAGAAATTTGAGGCTCCCATTCACCCCCCTCTGGTCGCCAATTCGGTCCTTCAATTGGTATCGGAGCCAGTTAAGGATCTCTCTACCTTAACCGGTTCCGGATCTACAAAGGCGACCTTTGAGAGCGATTTTGCTTCTGACCTTGTTTGTCGAGGTGTTGAGCTTTTGTTTGGCTAACACTAACCGTGCTTTTAGAAATGGCACTAGCTTCTTCTTCTAGCGTGTATTTGTCCACAAGTTTGTTTGATGGACATGCAATTGATAAGGTGGAATGCGAGGTGGATGATTTGTTGGACTTCCTCAGGGATGATGAGCACTCAACCGAGGATATTATACGCGAACTTGGCAAGGCCAAGAAAGGTACACTTGTCGCTAGCCTTGGGATTTTGTCCCAACGTTTTAAGATTTGTGATGAGTATAATGATAGACTTGATGAACACTGTGATACCTTGCGTAATAAAATTGAGAAGTTGAATTGCTCCATCACTAGGCTAAAAAATGGTCTTTTTCATTGGAAGTCTAGTGCATCTTCACCTTGCACCTCTTGTAGCGACATGGTTAGGAAGAATGATGAGCTATGCTTTTCTCTTGCTAGCTTAAAATCTGAAAATGAAATGTTGATATCCAATGCTTCCATACCATGCTTAGTTTGCATTGACTTGCGCAAGGGTTTTGATTGTGCTAAAACTGAAATAGCCTTGCTTAGGTCAAATGCTTTGTTACCATGTGTTTCATGTGAGTCTTTACATGCTGAAATTAATAAACTAAAATTGACTCACACCACATGTGTAGAAGAACTTGAGCATGCTAGGGCTGAAATTGTTGATATAAATTCTAGGCCTTGTAGCTCATGCTCTTTGAATAAAAATGCTTGCCTTACTTCTTGTGCTATTCACGATTCTTTGCTTGATGTGAATGGTGATGTTCCTTCCACCAATTTCATTTGCACATCATGCATGGATTTAGAAAAAGAAGTTTTGGCTTTGAAGGTTTTGCGCGATGATATGAGCGCCAAGTTGGTTGAGCACAATGATATGAGTGCCAACCTTGAAAAAGAAATTGAACTCTTGCGTACCACATATGCCGAGTGCATTAGAGAGGAGATGGAAAATCTTAAGAATGCTCCGTGTGGTACTTGTGATCGCCTCATGTTTGAAAATGAGGTTTTGGCCAAAAGATGCAAGAGCCTTTGTGCTAAGTCATTTGAGTCACGCATTTCTTCCAACTTCGATGTTGATATTTCTAAGTTTGCATCTTTGCAACCGGAGTTGAGTTCTTGTGTTACGCGTGAGTCTTTTGACGCTAGCACTTGTGGCAAGGTTTCGGATAGCTCTTTCATAGCTACTCCTAACCTTGTTGTTTCTTCGAGTGATGTCCAAGGGACTTCTCTTGATAAGGGTGCTTCTCATATTTTTCGGACTCGTGCTCCCAATCCGGTTTTCTATTGCACCTTTTGCAAGAAGGATGGACACTCATTCAATTTTTGTTTCCGCCATGTCAAACACGAGCGACGAATTCGAGCTAAAGCTTTTAGGAAGCCGCGTAGCCTTTCCCATGGCACGTGTGCTCCTAGTGTTGGCACCAAGTTGGTAGTTGATGCTTCTTATTCTAAGTCCCAAGGGACTTCTCACTTGTCGGAGAATGGTGTGCCTTCCAGTAGGCCTTTGTACCATTGCTCTTTTTGTGAGAAAGATGGGCATCAAGAAAGCTTTTGCTATCGGTGTGCCAAACGTTTGCACCAAGCTCGTTCTTCTAGGAAGATGGTGGTTCATAGCCCTTCCCATGGCATGAACGCTTGTGCTCCTAGTAAGAAGCCCCTCTTTGTTGATGGGTTCTATGACTCCTTTTCTAGTGGGATAGGTCATGATCGTGGACATGCTTCTGGTGCTTCTTCTCTTGGTCCACGTCATGCTTTTCATGGTGCTTCTATTGGTTCTTCTACAAAAACCTTGGAAGATGTTTGCCTCTTTTCCCGTGGTATGACTCGTTCTTCTCCTCGAGTTGTCCTTTTGAGGAATGCTTCCAAGGGTGTTTCACAATTGCATTTGAACCAACATTTGCATCATGCTAACCCACAAGATAAGTTGAGTTTTGTGACCAAGTCTTAGGTTCCGAAGTACATGCTTGCTAACCCTTCGGGATCCAAGACTCAGGTTACTTTGTCCTCTTTTGTGTAGATATGAGGACGCGGGGTGGAGAACATGTGCCAAATGGAACTTGGTCTTTTAGATGTGATCATGTTTTGATGGTTCTCTGCATCCCGCTTAGTTTTGCCTCCAAGGAGGCTTTTATAGCTTGGTGAGCCTTCTTATACACTCATACCTTGTACTTCCATGATTTATGTCTTGTGGTATGAGATGGATCATCATGTGCTCACTTGTATAGTTCTTACACGTACATTTTTCTTTTGTAACATGTTTTGTTTTAGTCTGGCATGTGCTATCTTGTATATCATGTCATGCTAGCTTTATGTATAGCTTTTGTGGATTATCCACTTTTCATGCTAGTCTGTGATCCTCATGAACATTATTACCATACTTCTCCATGAGCTTTACTTGTAGAGGTATGATGTTCATTAGGTGTCACTTTTCAGGTGCTAGTTTTGGTTAGCTACATGTATCCTGTTGATATGATTAGTTTGAGCACTAGTCTTTCCACAATTTTATCATGTTACATGCTTTTGGATCTATTGCTATCATTATCTTGCATTGTAGCATGTGTTGAGGTTTAGGCTGTGTTTGGGTTGATCATGTCTCTAGGCTGCATTTTGCTATACAATGCTTTATCCTGTTGCATGGTAGTCTTAACTAGTTTGAGTTCAGATCTCCTTGCGGTATCATTCATAGGTAGATCTCCTTTTGTTGAGAGTTCACCTTATGCTTATTATGTGACTAACCGTTTTCGTGGAGACCTTGAGGTCACACTAGACGAGACAATGCCTTGTGTTTCTTCTGCTTTTGAGTGTGCAGGAGAACAGGAGCCTGGAGAGAGCATTTCGGCTCATGGACCTGATCCCTCTTCTTCCACGACTTGGGGTTCCGTTCGAGCAGTTCTCCAGCGAGCACTAGCTGCACTTGTGGGAGCGACAACATCAGGCGAGGGGGAGACGACTTCGGCGAGGCAGGTGCCCTGAAGATTTCAGCAGATTCAGGCGTCCCCTCGGGTATCACACCAGCAGGCGGTCATGAGCTTCATGAGGTACCTCCGACACACTTCTGAGTCCGGGTTTTGGTACTCTTCTTCTTCGACCTCTTTCTGCTGTGTGGTCTTTCTGATGTGGATTTTTGCTGGCTGTCGCTTGAGCATTTCTTGGCTCTTTATTTGTGTCTTTGGTGCGTGTTTCCCTTTTAGTTGGGGAAGCATTTTGCTTGTTGTATCTTAGTTGGGCTTCTCCGATACGCTTTTGTTTTGGGTTTTTCCTTTTTAGGCTAGTTTTGTTTTGTCTTTGATAGACTAGCTTTTGCATGCATTTCATCATGTATATCTTGCATTTTAGAGCTTCATGAATATAGTAATGAGAATGAGATTATGCTCTTTTTGGTATGCCCTGTTTATTCATGATGATGCTTGTAGCTTAGGCTCTTTTTGATCACGTGATACATGTTATGAGCTAAGCTATTTTTGCAAATGGTGAACTTGACTAATCAACTATGAAACTTTTAATTTGTTCACCATTGAGATTGGCAACTAGCATGGGTAGGATGTGTTGAGATCACTTGTGCTATCTTTTGTATGCTAGGTTGCTATGTCTCTTGCACTGAGTCATTCACTTGCTTGGATTGTTCATATTTACATTGTGCTTAAAATTTGATCCAAGTATTAGTGAAATGAAAAGATCGAGATAGGATTGCATGTGTCAGCACATCACGGTATCGAGACTGTTTCTCATTGCACATTTGAGTTAAACTTGAGCCGTGTAGTGTAAGACCGAAACTGGTGCTTTAAGCTTCCGATTGCTTTTCTTGCATAGGCTTAGCCCGGTTGAAAAGTTAGGCAATGACCATGCTTTCAACCTCTCGCAATCACATGTTTTAATTTGAACTTGTGTTAATACCGCTGCAAATTTCGATAAAAATATTGAAAATAACACAAGTCTATGCTTCACTCTATTGCTTGATGATTGAACTTTGCTAGGGGTAGTTTACCTTGTATACTTGTGTTAGCACTTGGTTGATTTCCTGTCTATTCATGCTAAGTGCTATTTTTAGTGGTGAACTGCTTTTGAATGGCTTAAAACTGCTCATATGCTCTATTGTTCATATTTCGTATTCATTTGATCAGTTTGAGCCTTTGCTAGCATTTGTATTGGCTGCTACACTTTCAGGGCAGCACCCTTTTGAGCATCTTTTTATTCTGATTGCTATACACTTGAAGCTGTTGCATTGTGCATATCATGCATTTTTAGCTTAGTGTTCATATCCCCCAGCTCCGACACTCTTTGTGGTCTTTTTCAATGCTTTTCACTGCCCCCATATGCTTTTGATTGATGACTTGTCTTGTGTTTGTGTCAACTTTGTGAAAAATGTCAAAACCCCTCAGCATGTTCCCTTTTGTCATGGGGGAGAAGCTGTTTGCAAGGGGGAGTTTTAGTGTTGGCACAAAGGGGAGAGTCATGCATTTTGGGGAGAGCTTTGAGCAAGGGGGAGTTTAGCTCTTTTATGTTCTTCTTCTTTTGGTATAGCTCTTTTATGTGTTTCAATTGGTATCCATCTTTTGGTATGGAATGCAATTGGTGTCATGAGCTTTGTTGCATAGCTTTTGTATATAGGCTTGCTTTCAGGGGGAGTCGCTTTTGTCTTGCTGCTTCTCCGCGTGCTCCAAGTGTTTGTGCTCAATTTGGTTTTGAGCTTCTTTTTGTGTTTTCTCAGTCGGTATCGAGCCTGCTAGTCATATTGAGCCATTTTGCCTCTGTCTTGAGGGACTAGCAGTTTTTGCTTGGTATTTTCGATTTGTATGGAGCCTTCAGCTAGTTGTGTCGAGCCACTTTTGCCTCTATCTTGAGGAACTAGCTGTCTTCACCAATTTTTGGTTGTTTGTGATTGATATCGAGTTTGCTAGTTGTGTTGAGCCTCTGTGCCTCTATCTTGAGGGACTAGCAGTTTTGCATTCTAATGCATTGTTTCAGCCTCAATTGGTATCGAGCCTTGAGCTAGTGGTGTTGAGCCATTTTCTGCCTTCTCTTGAGGGCTAGCTCATTTTTGACTTGGTTGCGTCGAGCCGTTGCCCATGTCTTTGGGAACCAAGTCTTTTGCTCTGTGTGATCGAGTTTTGCTCTTTGATGAGTTATTGCTCCGATCCTTTGCTTGGTTGCGTTGAGCCGTTGCCCATGTCTTTGGGGACCAAGTTTTCATTTTTGGTATCTCAAACCATCTCTTGTGCCTAGTTTTTGTCAATTCAATCATCAAGGGGGAGAAAGAGAAAGAGAAAGAGAAAAAGGGGGAGAAATCTCGACCCAAGTAAACCCAAGTGGATAAGTACCTTGGTTTCTTTTGTGATGATTGTTTGACAATTTATTTGAGATTGGTTTTCGAGTACCTTTTTGGGATTTCATGAAACTCTTGTTTATCATGACTCTTCGGTTGTGCGGAGGCTTTGCCCGCTTTTCCCGTTTCTTTCGGGACCGAGAGCTTTTATTTGGAGTTTTCATGATCCTTCCTCATCTCAAGTAGCCTTGTGTTTCCTTTTGCTTGGCTTTTGGGCACTTGAATGAGGCTTGCCTTCAAACCCTTCCTTTTTGGTTTTATTGTTAGTCAATGCATTCATCAAGGGGGAGATTGAGAACATATATGATGAATGATTGACTTTAATGAGGAAGGTTTGAGGCTTTTCCCGGTTTAGTCCATATCTCGCTATGCGCTTAATGTTTATGACTAACCGGTGGCGTTGAGTTGTGGTGTTTATGTGTTGGTGTGCATGTGCGATATGTGTCTCTTGGCTGTGTTGATGTGCAGGTGTAGAGCTCGGATACAGTGGTCAATGGCGAGGTGAATGTCAAGTAGAGACGTGTCGTGCCGACGGACCGGGAGCGGTGAAGGATGGGCGTGCCGTGCGGCGGATGTGCCATGCCGATGTACCCAGAGCGGTGAAGGGCGGACGTGAGGCTTGGACTGACGGACCAGAGGGCCAGAGGACCAGCTGTGGTAGCTGGCACGTGGCATCGGCGAGCGAGAGCACATGGGGATGTGCGATGCATCGGCCGAGTCGAGAGGAAGACGATGGCGTCGTGGCACTTGGCGGGAGGTCGGACACGGGCTTGCGTGCGGCGCAACTGCCGTCGGCCGAGTCAAGAAGGATGGCGAAGGCATTGTGCCCGGCGTGGAGGCTGGACATATATCGACATCGGTGCCGGTGGTCGGGGTGTGCGAACTACATCCCGTCTACGGCGCGGGTTCGGTAGCTGAGCCTCAAAAAGCTACCTCGACGGTTTCCGAGTTTGGGCCTAAAAACTCGGGGTGATCGGTTTCCAGGTTTGGGCCTCAAAACCTGGGCTGGCAGGAATCTCGGTTTGGGCCTCAAAACCGGGGGAAGGTCCAAAAGGATGGTCGACGCATGGCGGCTTGGAGAGGCTGGCGCGGCGGCGAAGCTATGCACGAGAAGGCACGGTGGTCGACGGTGGCGGCACATGGCGGCATCCTGGAGCTTGCGTCGAGGCGAAGCGAAGGATGAGAAGGCGCGTGGCCGTCGGATGGAAACTGTCAAGTCTGGATGGTTTTACCCCTAGGGGGTATTTGGGTTGTGTGCTTCATGTGAGGGCGTTTTGGTCTTCGGACGTGCGCCTATATATATGAAGGGGGCTGGTTAGGGCAGCCCATCCTTGGAGGTGTCACTCTCATTTTGTTTAGGTGAGAGGAGGCTAGGGTGAGAGGAGAGACCGGCTCTTGTTCTTGAGCTTTTTGCCATCCGTGTTTTGTACTGCAAGGAGTGGCTTGTAACCCGACACAGAGTGCTACACAATTCATCATCTAGTAGCAATCCAAGGATCAATTTCTCCCCTCCTCTTTGTTGGCTGAAATTTGGATCGAATCACGTTTTTGTTCTTCGCGTTTTGGTTTTTCCCCTCCCGGAGATTTGCCTCGTTCTCCCTCTCTGAGCGACGATTTGCGATTCCATTTGAATCAGATTGTTCTATGTTGTGAGCTACTTCTTTCCACCGAAAGATTTCTTCTCTAACCTCACGAGCTCGTAGATCGGGTTGAAATGGCGTTCGTTCTTCGTTCTTCCCCCTTTTCTAGTGTTCTTCTGATTTCTCATGGATTAGATGGTTTGGAGCGATGATATCCTAGGATTAGCTTCCAACACGTAGAAGAACACTTGGGAGAAGTTTGGTTGCAGCCCTGTTCGATTTGGTGAAGATCCAATCGATTTTGGTTTTGTCCCGAGCTGTTTTTGGGCTTTCTGGACAGTGACGGACTGTCCGGGACTCATCCCCGGACTGTCCGGGGGTCGGGGCTGTTCATGGGCAGTGAGGTCGCTGTTTTCATTTTTGAACGGCGGACTGTCCGGGACTCATTCCCGGACTGTCCGGGGTTCAATAGCGGACAGTCCGCTGTTCACTAGCAGACAGTCCGCCACTCCACAGTTTTGCTGATTTCGTCCGTATCTTTTGCGTACGAGCTCCGATTTGTGATCCATTTATTGTGTTGGTTTCCTATCTTCTTAAGGATCATTCCAAATTACTTTTGCCACCATTGGTCAAAGTATTTTTGGTCAGAAAATTCCTTCTTCTCCATAGGAGTTAACTGTTCCGCTTTCGGAGTTTCGTTTGTTCTAGCGGCCGTATCTTTTGTGTTCGAGCTCCGATTTGAGATCCGTTTGTTGCATTAGTTTCCTAACTTCATAAGGATCTTTCCAAGGTGCTTTTTCCACTAGTTGGCCTAAGTAGTTTTGGTCGAACACTTTCCTCTTGTCCATAGGAGTGGGGTGTTCCGTTATCGGAAGTTCGATTGTTCTAGGAGCTTGCTTGTGCAGTTTTTGCCCCGTTGCTTTGGTGCTTCATTTTGGGGGTTCTTGGGTAGTTCCGCTGTACCTCTAGGACATCTCCTAGGGTATCCACCTATTCGTAGGTCGTGAACTCACCGGTTGTTTGAGTCTTCGCTTTTGGGGTGATTTTCTGGGACATGGGCCATCATTTCTCGAGAAGAAATTTGAGGCTCCCATTCACCCCCCCTCTACTCGCCAATTCGGTCCTTCATGGTAGGAAGGAGTAATCCTCTTTGGTCCAAGAACTCATTGCCGATAGCCCAAGGGAAACCCCGGCGTACACACCTTGGATGACGGCTTGATCTATGCGGCCATCCACGGCATCGAGACGGGCTTCAGCTGAATCCCCGCGAGCATTCACCTTGAGGGCAACTCTGTTTGCTGCTGCTTTCAAGCGGTCATTCTCTGTAGACAAGGCTGACGAGAAAAAGGGTATATCAGGTGAAAGCGAAATCGGGAGGAGGAGAAGAGCCGAGATTCTGCTAACCTGTAATGATACTGCAGAACTGTTTTCGTTGGTCTGCCCATTCGGCTTCCTCAATGCCATGCTTCTTGAATACATCTTCTAGTTCCTTCTGAACTTTATCCTCTTCCTCGCAACGCTGAGAAGTGCCCAAGCAGGTCTGCTGGGATGAGTCATCAAACTCAGAATCTGGTAGCTTAAGAAAAGTCTGAAAGAAATCATTGGAACTACCATTTCCGGAGGAAGAATCCAAGCTTGACTAGGGGAGGATCCCGCTCTGGAGAGGAAACGGACAATGAATCGGAGATAAACAAGCAAGAAAGCTACCGCAAGGGGGCAGGGAGTTCGTTTTTTACCCATAGCGCCGATGAGTTGATGCTTGGCTTCCTCCTGCCTCACCCCCGGTAGGGTGTCTGCTGTGATTGCTGTTGCTTGCCATTGTTGGAAACGCAGGCGAGAGATTTTTACTCTGGCTTGAGCTTAAAAACCGAAAAGTGGAAAGTTTGCAAGTCAAACTGATTGTTTTGAGTCAAGGGGGATGGCTTGTCTGGGCTCATATTTGTAAGAGCTATGACTTGCACACTGAAGGACCAAGCATCAGATTAGGGTTTCCACGGTTTATGGGCCGTTATTGGGCCAAGCCCGATTTTCAACGGTTGGAAGAGGTCATGACTCCAGAATCAGAAAAACGATGGGATTCGGCTAAGGGTTGTTCGGTTTTAACTAGTAGTTTGGGAACTCATGTTACCAATTGACACTGAGAGTAGAGAACTGAGGACTGGAAAATCCCTTGAGAAGTGCCACCTTGGTGTCATCATGGATCGGAAAGCTAAGAGAAAATCGGATGTTTTGAATCTAAAATGACCGATTACAACAGTTATCCGCGGGACAACGATATCAGCAATAGCCGATGTAGTGAACATCACCGCTAAAATAAAAAAAAATCAGTGGTTGGTATGCAAAACAGAACACACATTGATCTCGAAGGATCAATTACAGATTGATTTCAGAAGGATGAACAGAGGGACTTCTTATTTACAAAAATAAATTATAGTGGAGAATCAGTTCGTCCATTCTATCCTGTTTCTAATCGGGAGATCAAAGTTGAAGGAATCAGCCAGATCTGTTCCAGCTTCTTTCATATCATCGACAGAATGAGCCACCCTGTAATCTAGCCCTCACTCGCATATGTCAAAATTACGGTAATCGGCTCCAGAGTGAATCCGTATCGCGTTGAAGGCGAGTGCTGCGCCATATCCCATACTGGCTCTAGAAATGTCAGGGAGGGCTCGGTTGACTTCATTTACCCGCCTCAGGGCTGTCGTGCCTGGTACGTTGGCCGTGACGGCGAGGTTAGCAATAGCTACTTCGAGAGAATGAAGCTTGGTCTCCAGAGCTAAAAAGGAGGAAGAGTCGGTAAGAGCAGAAAGGAAAAATGAAAAAAGAAGATGATGGAAGGATGCTTACCGGTAGCCCGTTCCCGAGCGACATCATGCTCTCGAGAGATTCGGGTGATCTCCCGATCCTTCCTCTCTGAATCGAATTGAAGATTTGCAATCTTCTGAGTCAGGACCTCGGGGAAGTCGTCTCCGGCCCTTCTAATGAAAGTGGTGAGGTAAGAACAACTGCTTCATTTTTGGAACAATCAAGAGAAGGGAAAAAGGAGCAACCTCCTTTTAGAGGTGCTAGAAGCACCAAGCTCGGAACTATGGCGACTCGCTGCAGAAGACATCCTCCAGAGTGAGATAAGAGAAAGGAGGGTTTTTGAGTCCAAGCAGAGGAGTTCAAAGTACACAAGTCAAGACGGGGCGAAAGAGGGTTTTAAAGAATCCCAGAGGGCGCATCGGGAGATGAGTCGGCAGGTATAGCAATTATAGCATGTGAAGACGAACGCTTCTGAAGGCTCCACGTTAAAAAGGAATTTTGGAATAAATATTTATCCCAAAATTAGGGGGCATGTGTTAACACCAGATTTTCGCACGCATGAGGATATGACAGGTGGACCCAGCCAGCAGAGAAGAAAGGATTCGGCAAGCAATCAGACGGCTATTTGGTCCTCAAAGATTTCGATGAATGTCTGTGCGGTCGGCTATCTTGCAGAGAAATGGTTCCATTCGGGAGACGGATGTTGCAGATGAAGCCGGCTTGCATGGGAAGGCATATGGCTATGAAAGATGCCGAGAAGATTAGGAATAGATTTCGTATCTTTCTATATTTTATCATTGTAAATCGTAATCGTTTAGGACTCGTATTTCGTCCAGGGTATAAATATAAGCCCTCGTCCATTGTAAAATTGTTCACAACCATATCAATACAACCGGCCCTGTGCCACCTTTCGAGTCCCTAAGTCGTGTCGTCGAGTTCTTCGAGAGGAATCATCGATCCGTCGACCTCCGTAAGTACCGGCAACCTTGCTATCATGTCTAGTATCATGCGGTGGATTTAGATATGATGCAAGTAGTCTCGTATGTTAAGCTTAGTATCGTGCGGCGGATTTAAGCTTATGACGGGAAGTTTTTGCTTATGCCTTGTATCGTGCGGCGGATTAAGTCATGAGTAAAAATAGTTATCGGCTCTGTCAGATTTGGTAGATCTAATAGATTCATTAAGTTATCATGTGTTATATGTTTTATTTATTTAATTCCTATAACACTCTTTGTCCAATCTAGATTGATCTTTGTTCGGCCTTGCTGCATGAGTTTATTTGTGCTTCGTTAATCATAAGATCATGATGGCCGATTTAACTTTCAATCCAGATTGTTACATGTTGTGGGTTCATGCATGTCAACCATGCTTAGGCTTTGATAGAGCTGGGTACCGTGCGGCAGGTGCAGGTTTTAGATTAGTTTAATCATGCTTCGCTTGCATGTTCCTTCTTCAAGGACCCCAGTTCGGCTAGTTTGCCGACTCTGGTTAAGCTTACATGAGTAATGAGTTTTTATAGATCTGTTCAGATATACGTATGCTTTTAGCTTCTTATAATTAGATCGTATCATGCGGTGGATTAATCTAATTATAAGGAGTGGTGTGGACTTATAGCAAGTGGTATCATGCGGTGGATTAGCTTTGCTTGAGTTTATACTTGACGGGTTCATGAAGGCTAAACATGCGGCATATTAGTTGGATTAGCCTATGCATATGTTATTTGAATAGATTTATATTTACAAATTACCCTTTTACCCTTCTGTTATTCATGTGTTCGGCATTCAACATGTTTATGAGCTCCATCTTTATACTTGCCGAATGACATTATAAACCTGTTTCGACAAACAGCTTTTATAGCCGTGTGCCGTCATGACTGGCTTTCAAAGCCGTACATATGGAACTGCCTGGTCTCACCCAGCATGTTCCAAGGTATTCTCATATTTTTATCCCTTGTTGGTTTTCAGGTCAAACCGACTGGCATGCTTCCGGATTCGGAATACTCCGGGCACCCGATTGAAGCCAGCCTCGTTCGGCTTGCTGTGTGCCTGGCGCAGGGCGTCACGTTTTGCGTCAACACACACTCATTAGCACAAATAATATTTAATTGAGATGGTGCACTAGTGAGTGTAGTAGTGTGAGGTTGAGAAGATTTTACCATAGCAATCACAACCTCATGTGCTATCTCAAGCATGACATTTGATTCTACTAGCTTCTCATGTGAGCACTTGAGATGGGTGAAATCCTCTTTTAGAAACTTGTGCTCAAATGAGAGATCACTCAATCTTGCTTTGAGCTTGTAATTCTCCTTCTCTAGCCTTTCCACATTAGAGAGAGAGTTAGTAGCTAAAGCATGCTCAATTGACAATTTTTCATACCTTTCTTCTAATGTGAAGGACCAAAAGTGTTACACCAAGGCGACCAGAGGGGAGGGTGAATGGGAGCATCAAATTTCTTTTCAGAAACATATAGCCTTTGTCCCAGAAAGTCACCCCAGAAGAAAAACACGGGCTTGCTACTATCCACGACCCTAGAGATAGGGTGGATGCTTCCTAGAAGCACAGCGGGATACTACGCAACCCAAAAAGTCCAACACAAAAGATGGAAACCAAATCCGAGATCGGACCAACGAACCGCGAACGAAACAGTGAATCAGTCAATGCATCGTCCGATGCCTACCCAACGGACGCATCCGATGCAAACAGGTCTTTTCTGGAACCTTACTGCATGACCATCGGACGCTGCTACAGTAATAGCTCAGCGTCTGATGTTCAGGCCCCGGCGCGTCCGATGTACAACGGAAGCGTCTGATGCCCTGCGTCCTATGTCCACTTAAAAACACCAGAACTGACATGTGTCACCGGAGCGTCCGATGCTATGAACAGCAGTGTCCGATGCTCCCGTGACCAGCGTCCGATGCCCCCGAAAACACCACAGTTCTTCGGTGATTCAACCCGATCTCCTCCAAATCAAAAGCACTAGGGCTAAGATTCGATCTGAGAGGTCACAAGGATGTTAGTGAGCTACTCCTAAGAGATCATGGCTCGAGCCTAACCCCAAATCGGTGAATCGGAAGAAGTCGAACACAAAAGGTAAAAGTCGATCCAAACACAAAAACCAATCGATCTACTTGCTCGTGATGTTTGAGTTAAATTCCTTTGGTCAAAATGATCCCCTCACAATAAAGAACAAGTTGATTCAAACGGTTTTGCAAACGGAGCAACGTGGAGAGAGATCGATCGACGGGAAAATCGTGGAGAAAAGATGAACACGAGGAACAAGTTCAAAACGCGAATCAAGACCATGAATTGCCAGTCGAAATTCATCCTCACGAGGAGACAACGAGATTACGGTCTCGTTTCCTCAAAAAGCAAATACACAGAGGTATTGTTCACAGTCTCTGCGGATCTCAGTTGCTACAACAGGGATATGGGAGAGCAGGAAACCCTAAGAGAAAATAGCAAATGGCTGAGATAGAATGGGAGGTGGGTGTCTCCCTCTACTTATCCTAATTCTAGTTCCCACTCTACCCCTAACTAATTACAGAGCGAACCAGCTAAACCTTAGGGTTATTCTGGACCAACTCGAAGTAGATGCTGATCCGACGGCCACGCCCGCACAATTGGTAGCGTTGCCTCGATGCAACCTCACCAATTGCCGCCACGTGCCACCACCGCTTTGCTTGTACTTTTCACGGACTCCGCCCCCGGTTTTGTGGCCGAAACCGGGAAACCAGTCTTCACGACCAACCCCCGGTTTTGAGGCTCAAACCGGGAAACCAGCTGTCCATCGCCTGACTTTTGTGGCCCAAACTCAGAAACCCGCCAGCGCCCAGGTTTTGAGGCCCAAAACTGGAAACCGTCCTCAGCCCGAGTTTTGTGGCCAAAACTCGGAAACTGGCCGCACCCAGGTTTTGAGACCCAAACCTGGAAACCGTCCACCGGTGGTTTTTCTGTGGCTCAACCACCAAACCGAGCCATAGAGGGGATGCACTGCCCATGCACGCCGTCCACCGGCACGTGTCCCCAGGTCCTCGACCCAAGCAACACCGTGCCCCGCAAGTCTTCGCTCGTCGCTGTCCCAGGCTGTCAGCCACCACAGCTGATCCTCAGGCCACCAGTCCCTTAGTCCAAGCCTCACGTCCGCCCTTCACCGCTCCCGGTCCATCGACACGGCACGTCTCTACTTGACCTTCACCTTGCCCTCGCTCACTGTCTCCATGCTCGACACCTGCACAACACAAGCCAAAGAACATGCGCATCAAACCCGTTGACAATCACTCATCACTCAAGACTCGGCATACACCCATGTATCCACAATCTCCCCCTTGATGAGTGCATTGTCAACTACCAACGCAAATCATAATGGAATAGAAGAAGGAAGAAGGAAGAGAAGAAAACTCGACCAAATGACCCAAAAGCATAGCAAAGTCGAAAGAAGGTCAAGTGGAAAGAGCAAGACAACTTGGTCCCCAAAGACATGGGCAACGGCTCGACGCAACCAAGCAAAGAAAAGCTAGCCCTCAAGAAGAGGTAGAATAGGCTCAACACCGCTAGCAGGAAAGCTCGATACCAATCGAAAAATCAATTGAAGTTCTAGCAAAATGGAGCTAGCCCTCAAGAAGAGGTAGAACGGGCTCAACACCGCTAGCGAGAAAACTCGATACCAACTGAAGAGCAAAAAAGCTTGATACCAATTGAGGAACATCCTTACAAAGCAAGACTGCTAGTCTGAAGGACCGAGAATGCAAAAGCAAGGCGACCAGAGGGGGGTGAATGGGAGGTTCAAAAATTTCTCTCGAAACTTTGACCTTAGTCCCAAAAATCAACCCTCAAAAGCTTCGACCGAAACCGTGATGCCCACAACCCTTGGAAGAGGGTGGATGATCCCTAGGATCACAGCGAGGCACCACAAAGTAAAAGCGAACCAAACACCAAAAGCACCGGCACAAGTTCGACCCCTAAAAACCGAGTCCCGAACGTAGATGGAAGGCTACGTCGAGAAATCTCCTAATACCTATGCTAACAAGTAGCAAAGATACCTAGAGAGGTTCCTTGGTCAACTCTATGGTCAAACGAGAAGTCCGGAAACCAAACGGAAAAGCCGGGAGAGCAAACGCACTAAAGCGCAACACTCAGCCAAATCCCGGACTGTCCGGACTCCCAGTCCCGGACTGTCCGCGGCAGGGGCGGACTGTCCGTGGTCCCCTGGCGGACTATCCGCCGGCAAAAATCACCAAACAACATAGTTGCTGAATAACCCCAGTGTGATCCCGGACTGTACGCGGATCACAATGGCGGACTGTCCGCCGGTCAAAAATCAGCGAACCAGCCGAAGAACACAGCCACTGATCTGGCCTGCCCCCGACGCTCGGACTGTCCGCCGTTCAGGTGGCGGACTGTCCGCGACCTTGCAGAGAGGGCGATTCTAGTCGTCTTCTCCTCAAATCTTCCCAAAATCGATTCAAAACAAAATCCCTTGTTCCCAAACTTGGAGACGATGATCACGAGGTAGTTAGGAGACTATCCCCAAGAAATCATCCGCTCAAATCAACTCAATCAACGGGAAATCGAAGGGGAAGGTGTATGAACCAAAAAAGCGCCACAAAAATTGAATCGACCCGATCTACTTGTTCGTAAGGAGTTAGATGAATTCCTTCGGTGGAAATGATTTCCTCACTATAAAGAACTTGTTGATTCAAGTGGATTCCAAAAAGACGCAGTAGAGAGGGAGATCGAGTGACGGGAAAATCGCGGAGAAACGAAGAACGCGAAGAACAAAGTCAGAACGCGAATCAAGACATGGATCTGCAACCGTGTGGCTACCACACACTACAACCGTGAGATTATGGTCTCACTTCCTCAAAATCTCAAGTACACAGAGGTATGGTTCTCTACGGATCTCAGTTGCTACAGCAGGGGATTGAGAGAGCAGGAAAACCTAGAAGGCAGAGAGCAAATGACTGAGATAGGATGGTAGGTGGGTGTCTACCTCTACTTATCCTAATTCTAGTTCCCACTCTACCCCTAACTAATTACAGAGCGAACCAGCTAAACCAAGGTTATTCTGGACCAACTCGTGGTAGGTGGTGATCCAACGGCCACGCCCGCACAATAGGTAGCTTCGCCTTGACGTGACCTCACCAATTGCCGCCACGTGCCGCCACCGCTCTGCTTGTCCTTTTCACGGACTCTGCCCCCGGTTTTGAGGCCCAAACCGGGAAACTAGTCTTCACGACCAACCCCCGGTTTTGATGCCCAAACCGGGAAACCAGCTGTCCATCGCCTGAGTTTTGTGGCCCAAACTTAGAAACCCGCCGGCGCCCAGGTTTTGAGGCCCAAACCTGGAAACCGTCCTCAGCCCGAGTTTTGTGGCCCAAACTCGGCAAACCCGTAGCACCTAGGTTTTGTGGCCCAAACCTAGAAACCGTCCACCGGATGGTTTTTCTCTGGCTCAACCACCAAACCGACGCTGTAGATGGGATGCACCGCCCGTGCACCCCGTCCACCGACACATGTCCCTAGGTCCTCGACCTGAGCAACACTGTGCCCCGCAAGTCTCCGCTCATTGCTGTCCCAGGCTGTCAGCCACCACAACTGATCCTTATGCCACTGGTCCCTCAGTCCAAGCCTCACGTCCGCCCTTCACCGCTCCCGGTCCATCGGCACGACACATCTCTACTTAACCTTCACCTTGCCTTTGATCACTATATCCGTGCTCGACACCTGCACAACACAAGCCAAAGAACATGCGCATTATCCCAGTTGACAATCACTCATCACTCGAGACTCGGCTTACACCCATGTATCCGCAATCTCCCCCTTGATGAGTGCATTGTCAACTACCAACACAAATCATAATGTAGAAGAAGGAGGTAGAAGGAGAAGTAGAGAACTCGTCCAAATGACCCAAAAGCATATCAAAGCCAGAAGAAGGTCAAGTGAAAGAGCAAAACAACTTGGTCCCCAAAGACATGGGCAACGGCTCGACGCAACCAAGCAAAGCAAAGCTAGCCCTCAAGAAGAGGTAGAACAGGCTCAACACTGCTAGCGAGAAAGCTCAAAATCAACTGAAATCACTAAAATCCAATCTGGAATGGTGACAGCTGAACTGCAAGAGAGCTCGATATCGAATGAGGCAAAATCAACTGAATAGCACAATCAACTGAACACTCATCGAAAGACACAACTGCTAGTCCCTCAAGACAGAGGCACAGAGTCTCAACACAACTAGCAGAAAAGCTCTGAACCAATTAGAAAATCCAAAATCCAAAAAATCCGAGTCAGCTCAAACTCCCCCTCCAATAGTGCACACAACTAGAATATGATTTCTCCCCCTTATGATTTTTTCAAAATTCTCCCCCTTAGTTGATAATGCACTATCAGGAATCTCCCCTCCATATGCATATGAGTTAAAATGCAAGTTAGCAGCTTCAAGAATATAGTCGATAAAATGAGAAGACGCTCGACAAAATGCTGATCCGATGACTCAACCATATGCACAGAATGCTAGCAAAGGCTCAAATTGATAACCAAATACAAAATCTGAACATTGGAGCAAAATGAGCAGTTTTAGCCATTCAGAAAAGGATGTTCACCATAAAACTAGCACTAAACATGTATAGACAGGAAGTCAAACAAGTGCTAAACATGTATACAAGGTGAACTACCCCCAGCAAGGTTCAATCATCATGCTATAGAATGAAACATAGACTTGTGTATTCAAATTTTATCGGAGTTGCAGCGGTTAAATTACACAAGTTCAAATTTCAGCATGTGATTGCGAGAGGTTGAAAGCTTGTCATTGCCTAACTTTTCAACCGTGCGAAGCCTATGCAGAAGCAATAAGAAGCTTAAAGCAATAGTTTCGGTCATACACTACACAACTCAAGTTTAACTCAAAGTGCAATGAGAAACAGTCTCGATACTGTGATGTGCTGACAAGCAATCCCATCTCGATCTTTCCAATTCACTTAACTTGGTTCAAATTTAAAGCAGAATATGAACATACCAAGCAAGTGAATGACTCAGAACTAGAGACATAGCAACCTAGCATATATGAAAAGCACAAGTGATTTCAATACATTCTACACATGCTAGTTGCATATCTCAATGGTGAACATTTTCAAGTTTTATGGTCATTAAGCAAGTTCACCATTCATAAAATAGCTCAGCTCACAACATGTATCATTGATCAGAAAGAGCATAAGCTACAAGCATCATTATATAGCATCAAAGCATACACTAACCAGAGCACAGTCACATTCTAAAGATTATATAAATGAAGCTCTAAATGTAAATATGCATGATGAAATGCAGAGACTAACTCATCAGAAAAGAGAACAAAACGAAAAGAAAAAGAGTCAGTCTATAATACAAGAACCAAAATGTTTTCCCCCAACTAAAAGGGGAAACACAAACCAAGCTCACCTTTCAACCTAGCAAAAGTTGATTGGTCCAAAGGCTTGGTGAAAATATCAGCCAACTGATGATGAGTATCGACATGGTGGAGGTCGATATCACCCTTCTCATAATGGTGTAGCAAGAAATGAAAGCGCACATCAATGTGTTTGGTCTTAGAGTGCAGCACGGGGTTCTTAGCAATGCTAATCGCACTCGTGCTGTCACAAAGCAAAGGAATACAAGAAAATCATAGACCAAAATCACGCAAAGTGGCCATCATCCAAAGCAATTGAGAACAGCAGCTTGCCGCAGCAACATACTCAGCCTCCGTGGTAGACTGGGCGACACTAGACTGCTTGCGAGAAGACCAAGATACAAGAGAAGAACCAATAAACTGGCAAGTCCCAAAAGTGGACTTCCGATCAATTCGACAACCAGCAAAATCGGCATCAGAATAACCGCAAAGGGAGAGGGTGGAGGAAGCAGAATAGCAAATCCCAAATTCTGGAGTGAAGCATAAGTACCACATAATGCGCTTGACCGCCTGACGGTGTGAAGTGCGCGGCGACGACTGAAATCGCGCGCAAAGACACACCACGAACTGGATGTCCGGGCGTGTCGCCGTCAGGTACAGCAGCGATCCGATCATACTCTGGTACTCCTTCTGGTCCACAGCTTCTCCATCCACATCTGCATCCAGGGCCGCCGTGGTCGCCATGGGTGTTGGAAGAGGCTTGACCTCACCCATATCAAACTTCTTCAGGATATCCTCGGTGTACTTGCCCTGGTGCACGAACGTCCCATCTCGGGATTGCTTGATTTGCAACCCGAGGAAAAACGTCAACTCGCCCATCATGCTCATCTCAAACTCCCTGCTCATTGCATCTGTAAACTTGGCAACCAAAGCGTGAGAAGAACCACCAAAAATGATATCATCCACGTAAATCTGGACCAAGAGAGTGTCACTGCCTTGATTGAGGAGAAAAAGAGTTTTATCCACGCATCCCATTTTAAAACCCTTAGCAAGCAAAAAGGTTTTCAACCTATCATACCAGGCTCTAGGGGCTTGTTTCAAACCATATAAAGCTTTTTGAAGTTTAAAAACATGGTTTGGAAACTTGGGATTTTTGAAACACGGGGGTTGTTTCACATACACCTCTTCTTCTATGTAGCCATTTATGAAGGCACTCTTGACATCCATTTGAAAAAGTTTAAACCCTTTGGATACAACAAAAGCCAAGAGTATCCTAATTGACTCCAAATGAGCTACAGGAGCAAAAGTCTCCTCATAGTCTATTCCCGCCTTCTGACTATACCCCTGGGCTACTGGTCTGGCCTTGTTTCTCACAACATGGCCATCCTCCCCTTGTTTGTTTTTGAAAACCCATTTTGTACCAATAGGGTGATACTCAGGAGGAAGAGGAACCAAAACCCAAACCCGATTTCTCTCAAAATTTTCTAACTCCTCACGCATGGCATTTACCCAATCCGGTTCAGATAAAGCGTGTCCAACATCTCGAGGATCAAAATCAGCAACAAATGCAGAATGAGCAAAGTGAGAGATTTGTTGTGACCTAGACCGAGTGACACGTTCGCCGATGCTGCCGATCATCTGTTGAGGCGGGTGTTGGCGCTGAATGTGTCATGGCGCCTCCCGAGCTGAAGAAACCTCCCCCTCAACAGCAGCTAGCGCCTCCTCGGGTACAAAAGGTACAGCCCGAGGTGGCGGATCCCACGGCCCCCAAGTAGTCGATGAAGAGGGGTTGGGGCCGTGAGTCGTCGTAGTAGAAGCCCACGCTTGCGGCACAACAGGTGGAGGTGGTGCTGGATCATCCATTCCTTCAGTACCCTCGTCCTCGTCGTCAAAAAGAGGCTCACCAACCTCATGATCACCTGTACGCTCAAAACAAGAAGAAGGACAAACCATGGTCTCATCGAAGGTGACATCTGATGTCTCCATGACTCAGTTAGTATCAAGGTTAAGTACACGATATGCACGAGTGTGAGTGCCATAACCCAAAAATAAACCGTCTGAAGAACGAGACTCAAATTTGTCCAGGTTGCCTTTCTTGAGTATAAAACAGTGGCAACCAAAAACCCTAAAATAACTCACCTTGGAAAGTTTTCCAAAACACAACTCATAAGAAGTCTTTTTCAAGAAAGCTTAGAGAAAAATGCGATTGGAAATATAGCATGCAGTGCTCATAGCTTCGGCCCAATATCGCCTAGGAGTCCTATGCTCATCGAGCATCGTCCTGGCCATCTCTACAAGGGTCCGATTCTTCCTCTCTACAACACCATTTTGTGGCGGTGTGTAGGGGGAAGAAAACTGATGCTCCAAACCCAAAAGAGTTACAAAACTTCTCAAAATCTGAATTCTTAAATTCGGAACCATTATCACTCCGAATTGCTCGCATTGAGTTCATAGGGAACTCATTCTAAAGACGCAAAATCAGATTGCGAGCAAAGGAGAAAGTCTCGGTTTTCTCAGCTAAAAAGAAAACCCACGAATATCTCGAGAAGTCATCAACAACAACAAGCACATACCACTTCCCTCCAACCGAGCTCACCCGAGCCGGACCAACAAGGTCCATGTGTAAAAGCTCTCCAGGGCGCTTAGTCATGACCTGAGTCACTGGATGGTGGGGAGCGGCAACCATCTTCCCATGTCTACAAGAATGGCAAACAAGATCCTTCTCCATGCATAACTTGGGCAATCCTCGAATTTGGCCAAGTGAACTAAGCCTTGCAAGCAAGTCGAAGCTCAGGTGACCAAGTCTCCTATGCCACTTCCAAACATCAGAGGAGGAAGGTCCAGCCAAAAGACAACGAGAAATTCCAAATGATTCTGAGAAATTCACACGAAAGACTTTTCCAAAGGGCGAAATCAAACATACAAGATTACCCTGAGGATCCAAAATACGACTGACATTCGGTTTAAAACGAATCCCATAGTCATCATCAAGAAGTTGTGAAACAGAAAGAAGGTTAAAATGCAAGTTAGAAACAAGAGCAACATCGCGTAACACAAAGTGCTCATTAACTCGCATAGACCCACGAGACAACACTTTACCTTTGCTATTGTCGCTGAAGGTGATAAACTCCTTTCCGGCGACTGGACTAAGACTGGAGAACCATTTGGCATTTCCGGTCATATGCCTTGAGCACCCTGAATCCGCCAACCAAATGTTCTCCAATCGTTTTACCTACATCAATAAAAAGACATAGGGTCAGCATACGGTCCAACACTGGTGTGAGTAAAATGGGAATTATACCAGTGTTGGGCCGGCTGCTCAAAAGAACGGTTAGTAGCAAAACCATTCCTACCACGCCTACGGGGAAAGCGATCACCACGTATAGGAAAACGTGGTCCGCTGAGGGAAGAGCGTCCATCGCGATACTCAAAACGTAGTGGGGGAAAACGCTCGACAGCAAAGCCACCGCCACGGGGTCCATAGCCCACAACTGCAGGCTCCCGTCGGGCACGTTCTCTTCGCGGCCTAGGCCTAGGAACTTGAGGTTTTGGACCTCTAGGCCTAGCAGCACGCCTTTGAACATTCGACACATGTACATCATGGAAAGGATGGTACATGTTCGTGTTGTTCATTTCCTTTGCACGTCGCGCCTCTCTCTTGCGCCGAAAGCAAAACTCACTCAAGTGTCCATCTCTCCCACAGTGCTCACAATGGTACCTCACCGCTCTCATAGGGGGTTGTTGGTCCTCACGGTAGTGGGTGTGGATCACTTTGCCCTTCTGTGGCATAAGCTCCTCTTGGATAGGTGGCATGGTGTCTAGCTTGTTCTTGAGGTGGTTTGGTTTTGGATCCCATGACTGTTTCTTGGGTGGAGCTCTCGGAGGTTCAACAAACACCCCATCCTTGGTGTTAGGCTTTAGAGGCTCTCTGGGTGGAATCTTGGTAAGCTTGGAAGTAGTGGTGGAGTTGGGCTTCTCACTCGGGTTAAGACCACTCGACTCTCCAATCTTGCCAAAAGATGAAGCACACTCAACACCCTGAGCAAAGCCTACACCTGGACCTCCAGCAGCACGCTTGAACTGGGAGATCATCATCCCAAGCTGCGGCTGACCACAAGACACCCATGACAACATGGTCCGAAGGTATGTGTTTTCTTCCTCGGTTTGCATCTTGTCATGCTGCACATTCGCAATCTCCATCTCCAAACCCTCACACAAAGCGCATCTAGACACACAAGTGCTACCCGAGCTGGCCTTCTCAAGAGACACAATCTTGGCATTCTTCTCTGCCAACTCAGATTGCAAGCCTGCACAGGACTTGCACGCACCCAACAACACACGCCTTGCCCGGAGCTCATCCACCTCTCCAACCAACACAACATACTTACCTCTCAAAGTGAGAAGGTCAGTCATGTGAGTGGTGCACATCTCGCACTCACCCTCCTCAGAGACAACTACGGTGGACTTGGCAAACTCAAGCTCCTTCACCGTATCCTCCCACTTCTGCCTAAACTCCTTCCGCTCTCTAGCAGCACGCCTAAGCAGCTTATCTTGACTAAGAAGGGCGGCAGTAAGTTTCTCGACCTCAGCAGAAAGCTCATCATGGGTCTGAGATACCTGGGAGGTGTCGTCATCGTCGTCGTTCCGAGGGATCTCCTCCAGCTCGCCATCAAGCTCCTTGCCAAGGGCCATGGTGCAGAAGCCCTCGTTGTCGGCGAAGAAGCAGAGGCCGTTCAGCTTGTCCTCGATCCTCTTCTTCTTCTCGGACTCGTCGTTGCTTGAGGAAGTAGAGTCGTCATCCGAGTCGTCGACGTCGCTGAGCGTGGCGAAGAAAGCACGCTGTTCAGCCTGGGCCTTCTCCAAGTACTTCGTCTTGATGTACTCCTTGTTGAAGCCGCCCTTCCGCTTGTGCTTCGCGGGGACGTACTTCTCCTTGCGCTTGCCGGAGTCATACTTGTGCCCATGATCCGCAATGCCGAAGACTTGCTTGTTCTTCTTCGGACAATTGGCGATGAAGTGGTTGGGGTCGCCGCACTCAAAACAACCCGAGCGTCCTCCTTCGCGGCGATGGTTGATGCGGTTGTTGTGGAACCGCGAGAACCGGTTGGCGAGCAAAGCCAACTCGTCATCCCCCATGAACTCTAGCTGCTCCTCTATGACAGAAAGAAGAGAAGAGAGTGCAAATCCTCCAGAGGGGTTAGCAGAAGAGCCAAAAAGCAAAGTCATCGACGGGCCAGAAGGATTTTCATAAGAAGCCCTCGCCATGGCGTCAATCTCACTGGACTTGAGCTTACTGAAGAGCTCGTCGCACGTGAGGGTCTCATAGTTAGGTGTTTCGATGATCGCCAGAACCTTGGAATCCCACACCGACCGATGAAGAGTATGCAAAAGCTTCAAAGCTCTCTCATGATCATCGAAAGGCAACAACTCCTTGTTAGCCCTCATCCTGTTGACAATCACCTGAAAGCGAGCGAATAAACTCTCTATGCTCTCGCCAGGCATGTGTCGAAAGTTCTCGTACTCTCGCTTGTGCGACTCGTAGAGATGGGTTTTGACTTGAGTGGTTCCCTCATGGAAATGCATGAGGGATGCCCAAATCTCCCGAGCCGTAGCGAGGTGAGAAACGCGATCAAACTCAGTCATGCTCAAACATGAGAAAAGAGCATTACGGGCTCGGCTATTGGCATCGTGCTCATCGATCTGATGCTGAGTAGCACGAGAAGCCAAGACCACGTAATCGGCAGAGTTGCAAATATCCCAGATGGAAGAACCCATACTCTGAAGATAGGCCGACATGCGTATCTTCCAATACGCATAGTTTGTCCCATCAAAGAACGGCGGTTTGCCCACGCCGTGATCCATGTCGCCTTCTGTGGATCTGGAATCGGCTAAGGTGGAAGATCCTTAACCCGCTCTGATACCAATTGAAGGACCGAGAATGCAAAAGCAAGGCGACCAGAGGCGGGTGAATGGGAGCTTCAAAAATTTCTCTTGAAACTTTGACCTTGTCCCAAAAATCAACCCCCAAAAGCTTCGACCGAAACCGTGATGCCCACGACCCTTGGAAGAGGGTGGATGATCCCTAGGATCACAGCGAGGCACCACAAAGTAAAAGCGAACCAAACACCAAAAGTACCGGCACAAGTTCGACCCCTAAAAACCGAGTCCCAAACGTAGATGGAAGGCTACATTGAGAAATCTCCTAATACCTATGCTAATAAGAAGCAAAGATACCTAGAGAGGTTCCTTGGTCAACTCTAGGGTCAAACGAGAAGTCCGGAAACCAAACGGAAAAGCCGGGAGAGCAAACGCACTAAAGCGCAACACTCAGCCAAATCCCGGACTATCCGGACTCCCAGTCCCGGACTGTCCGCGGCTGGGGCGGACTGTCCGTGGTCCCCTAGCGGACTGTCCGCCGGCAAAAATCGGCAAACAACACAGTTGCTGAATACCCCCTGTGTGATCCCGGACTGTCCGCGGATCACAACGGCGGACTGTCCGCCGGTCAAAAATTAGCGAACCAGCCGAAGAACACAACCACTGATCTGGCCTGCCCCCGACGCCTGGACTGTCCGCCGTTCAGGTGGCGGACTGTCCGCGAGCTTGCAGAGAGGGCGATTTCAGTCGTCTTCTCCTCAAATCTTCCCAAAATCGATTCAAAACAAAATCCCTTGTTCCCAAACTTGGAGAGGATGATCACGAGGTAGTTAGGAGACTATCCCCAAGAAATCATCCGCTCAAATCAAATCAATCAACGGGAAATTGAAGGGGAAGGTTTATGAACCGAAAAAGCGCCACAAAAATTGAATCGACCTGATCTACTTGTTCATGAGGAGTTAGATGAATTCCTTCGGTGGAAATGATCTCCTCACTATAAAGAACAAGTTGATTCAAGTCGATTCCAAAAAGATGGAGTAGAGAGGGAGATCGAGTGACGGGAAAATCTCGGAGAAACGAAGAACGCGAAGAACAAAGTCAAAACGCAAATCGAGACATCGATCTGCAACCGTGTGGCTACCACACGCTACAACCGTGAGATTACGGTCTCACTTCCTCAAAATCTCAAGTACACAGATGTATGGTTCTCTGCGGATCTCAGTTGCTACAGCAGGGGATTGGGAGAGCAGGAAAACATAGAAGGCAAAGAGCAAATGACTGAGATAGGATGGTAGGTGGGTGTCTCCCTCTACTTATCCTAATTGTAGTTCCCACTCTACCCCTAACTAATTACAGAGCGAACCAGCTAAACCCTAAGGTTATTCTGGACCAACTCGTGGTGGGTGGTGATCTGACGGCCACGCCCACACAATAGATAGCTTTGCCTCGACGCGACCTCACCGATTGCCACCACGTGTCGCCACCGCTCTGCTTGTCCTTTTCACGGACTCCGCCCCCGGTTTTGAGGCCCAAACCGGGAAACCAGTCTTCACGACCAACCCCCGGTTTTGAGGCCCAAACCGGGAAACCAGCCGTCCATCGCCTGAGTTTTGTGGCCCAAACTTAGAAACCCGTCAGCGCCTAGGTTTTGAGACCCAAACCTGGAAACCGTCCTCAGCCCGAGTTTTGTGGCCCAAACTCGGCAAACCCGTAGCACCCAGGTTTTGTGGCCCAAACCTGGAAACCGTCCACCAGATGGTTTTTCTCTAGCTCAACCACCAAACCGACAATGTAGATGGGATGCACCGCCCGTGCACCCCGTCCACCAACACATGTCCCCAGGTCCTCGACCTGAGCAACACTGTGCCCCGCAAGTCTTCGCTCATCGTTGTCCCAGGCTGTCAGCCACCACAGCTGATCCTCAGGCCACCGGTCCCTCAGTCCAAGCCTCATGTCCGCCCTTCACCGCTCCTGGTCCATCGGCACGACACGTCTCTATTTGACCTTCACCTTGCCTTTGATCACTGTATCCGTGCTCAACACCTGCACAACACAAGCCAAAGAACATGCGCATTATCCCAGTTGACAATCACTCATCACTCGAGACTCGGCATACACCCATGTATCCACATAGTCCCTCAAGAAAGAGGCAAGGGCTCAACACAACTAGCTAGCAAAAATGCTCCGAACCAATTGGAAAAAATGCTCCAAACCAATTGAAACATCAAATAAAGCGAGCAAACTCCCCTCCAATAGTGCACACAACTAGGATATGATTTGACAAAATCACAACTAGGATATGATTTGACACACTTTCTCCCCCTTAGTTTATAATGCACTATCAGGCAAACTTCTCCCTTCCAAATGCATATGAGTCAGAAATGCAAGTTAGCAGCTTCAGGAATATAGTCAATAGAATGAGAAGATGTTTTACACAGTATAACTCCAATGACTCAACAATAAGCATACATGCCAGCAAAGGCTCAAGCTGATCACCAAATACGAAATATGAACATATGAGCAAAGTGTGCAGTTTTGGCCAAAAAGGTATTCACCATCAAAATAGCACTAAACATGTATAGACAGAAAGTCAAACAAGTGCTAAACATGTATACAAAGTGAACTACACCTATCAAAGTTCAATCATCATGCTATAGAATGAAACATAGACTTGTGTTTTTAGATTTTATCGGAGTTGCAGCGGTGAAATTACACAAGTTAAGAATACAGCATGTGACTGCGAGAGGTTGAAAAACTTGTCATTGCCTAACTTTTCAACCGAGCTAAGCCTATGCATATGCAATCAGAAGCTTAACGCGTCGGTTTCGGTCATACACTACACGGCTCAATTTTAACTCAATGTGCAATGAGAAACAGTCTCGATACCGTGATGTGCTGACAAGCAATCCCATCTCGATCTTTTCAATTTACTTAAAACTTGGTTCAATTTAAAACAGAATATGAACATACCAAGCAAGTAAATGACTCAAAACTAGAGACATAGCAACCTAGCATATATGAAAAGCACAAGTGAATTCAAAACATTCTACACATGTTAGTTGCATATCTCAATGGTGAACAATTTTAAGTTTCATGTTCATTAAGCAAGTTCACCATTCATAAAATAGCTCAGCTCACAACATGTATTAGTGATCAGAAAGAGCATGAGCTACAAGTATCATCATATAGCATCGGAGCAAACTAGATAGAGCATAATCACATTCTAAAGATTATATACATGAAGCTCAGAAAGTAAAGATGCATGATGAAATGCAAAGACTAACTTATCAGAAACGAAAACAAAACAAAAGAAAAAGAGTCAGTCTATGATACAAGCACCAAAATGTTTCCCCCAACTAAAAGGGGAAACACACACAAAAGCTCACCTCTCAACCTAGGAAAAGTTGATTGGTCCAAAGGCTTGGTGAAAATATCTGCCAACTGAAGATGAGTATCGACATGGTGAAGGTCGATATCACCCTTCTCATAATGGTCTCGCAAGAAATGAAAGCGCACATCAATGTGTTTGGTCTTAGAATGCAACACGGGGTTCTTAGCAATGCTAATAGCACTCGTGCTGTCACAAAGCAGAGGAATGCAAGAAAAGCTCAGACCAAAATCACGCAAAGTGGCCATCATCCAAAGCAACTGGGAACAACAGCTAGCCACAACAACATATTCAGCCTCTGTGTTAGACTGAGCGACACTAGACTGCTTGCGAGAAGACCAAGATACAAGAGAAGAACCAATAAACTGGCAAGTCCCAGAAGTGGACTTGCGATCAAGTCGGCAACCAGCAAAATCGACATCAGAATAACCGCAAAGGGAGAGGGTGGAGGAAGCAAAATACCAAAACCCAAACTCTGGTGTGAAGCATAAGTACCTCATAATGCGCTTGACCGCCTGACGGTGAGAGGTGCGCGGCGACGACTGAAATCGCGTGCAAAGACACACCGCGAACTGGATGTCCGGGTGTGTCGCCGTTAGGTAGAGCAGCAACCCAATCATACTTCGGTACTCCTTCTGGTCCACAACTTCTCCATCCTTGTCCGCATCCAGGGCCGTCGTGGTCGACATGGGTGTTGGAAGAGGCTTGGCTTCACCCATATCGAACTTCTTCAGGATGAACTTGGTATACTTGCCCTGGTGCACAAACGTCCCCTCTCGGGATTGCTTGATTTGCAATCCTAGAAAGAATGTCAACTCGCCCATCATGCTCATCTCAAACTCCCTGCTCATAATATCTGCAAACTTGGCAACCAAAGCGTGACAAGAACCACAGAAATGATATCATCCACGTAAATCTGGACCAAGAGAGTGTCATTTCCTTGCTTGAGGAGAAAAAGCGCTTTATCCACACATCCCATTTTAAAACCCTTAGCAAGCAAAAAGGTTTTCAACCTATCATACCAGGCTCTAGGGGCTTGTTTCAAACCATATAAAGCTTTGTGAAGTTTAAAAACATGGTTTGGAAACTTGGGATTTTCAAAACCGGGGGGTTGTTTCACATACACTTCTTCTTCTATGTAGCCATTTAAGAAGGCACTCTTGACATCCATTTGAAAAAGTTTAAACCCTTTAGATGCAGCAAAAGCCAAGAGTATCCTAATCGCCTCCAAACTAGCTACAGGAGCAAAAGTCTCCTCATAGTCTATCCCCTCCTTCTGACTATACCCCTGAGCTACAAGTCTGGCCTTGTTTCTCACAATGTGGCCATCCTCTCCTTGTTTGTTTTTGAAAACCCATTTTCTACCAATAGGGTGACACTCAGGAGGAGGCGGAACCAAAACCCAAACCCGATTTCTTTCAAAATTTTCTAACTCCTCATGCATGGCATTAACCCAATCCGGATCAGATAAAGCATGTCCAACATCTCGGGGTTCAAAATCAGCAACAAATGCAGAATGGACAAAGTGAGAGATTTGTTGTGACCTTGACCGAGTGACACGTTCGTCGATGCTGCTGATCATCTGTTGAGGCGGGTGTTGCCGCTGAATGTGTCGTGGCGCCTCCCGAGCTGAAGAAACCTCCCCCTTTACAGCAGGTGGCGCCTCCTCGGGTACAAAAGGTACAGCCCGAGGTGGCGGATCCCACGGCCCCCAAGTAGTCGACGAAGAGGGGTTGGGGCCGTGAGTCGTCGTAGTAGAAGCCGATGCTTGCGGCACAACAGGTGGAGGTGGTGCTGGATCATCCATCCCTTCAACATCCTCGTCCTCGTCATCAAAAAGAGGCTCACCAACCTCATGATCACCTGCACGCTCAAAACGAGAAGAAGGACAAACCATGGTCTCATCGAAGGTGACATCGGATGTTTCCATGACTCGGTTAGTATCAAGGTTAAGTACACGATATGCACGAGTATGAGTGCCATAACCCAAAAATACAGCGTCAGAAGAGCGAGACTCAAATTTGTCCAGGTTGCCTTTCTTGAGTATAAAACAGTGGCAACCAAAAACTCTAAAATAACAAACTTTGGGCTGTTTTCCAAAACGCAACTCATAAGAAGTCTTTTTCAAGAAAGCTCAGAGAAAAATGCGATTGGAAATATAGCATGCAGTGCTCATAGCTTCAGCCCAATATCGCCTAGGAGCCCTATGCTCATCGAGCATCGTCCTGGCCATCTCTACAAGGATCTGATTCTTCCTCTCTACTACACCATTTTGTGGCGGTGTGTAGGGGAAGAAAACTGATGCTCCAAACCCAAAGAGTTACAAAACTTCTCAAAGTCCGAGTTTTTAAACTCGGAACCATTATCACTCCGAATAGCTCGCATTGAGTTCAAAGGGAACTCATTCTGAAGACGCAAAATCAGATTGCGAGCTAGGGAGAAAGTCTCAGTTTTCTCAGCTAAAAAGAAAACCCACGAATATCTCGATAAGTCGTCAACAACAACAAGCACATACCACTTCCCACCAACTGAGCTCACCCGAGCCGGACCTACAAGGTCCAATGCAAAAGCTCTCCAGGGCGCTTAGTCATGACTTGGTTCACAGGATGGTGGGGAGCGGCAACCATCTTCCCATGTCTACAAGAATGGAAAACAAGATCCTTCTCCATGGACAACTTGGGCAATCCTCGGATTAGGCCAAGTGAACTAAGCCTTGCAAGCAAGTCGAAGCTCAGGTGACCAAGTCTCCTATGCCACTTCTCAAGATCAGAGGAGGAAGGACCAGCCAAAAGACAATGAGAAATGCCAAAAGACTCTGAGAAATTCGCACGAAAGACTTTCCCAAAGGGTGAAATCAAACATACAAGATTGCCCTGAGGATCCAAAATGCGACTGAGATTCGGTTTAAAACGAATCTCATAGTCATCATCGAAAAGTTGCGAAACAGAAAGAAGGTTAAAATGCAAGTTAGAAACAAGAGCAACATCACGCAACACAAAGTGCTCATTAACTCGCACAGACCCACGAGACAACACCTTACCTTTGCTATTGTCGCCGAAGGTGATAAACTCCTTTCCGACAACTGGATTAAGACTGGAGAACCACTTGGCGTTTCCGGTCATATGCCTTCAGCACCCGGAATCCACCAACCAAATGTTCTCCAATCGTTTTACCTACATCAATAAAAAGACATAGGGTGAGCATACGGTCCAACACTGGGGTGAGTAAAATGGGAATTATACCAGTGTTGGGTCGGCTGCTCAAAAGAACGGTTAGTAGCAAAACCATTTCTAGCACGCCTACGGGGAAAGCGATCACCACGCTAAGGAAAACGTGGTCCGCTAAGGGAAGAGCGTCCATCGCAATACTCAAAACACGGTGGGGGGTAACGCTCCACTACAAAGCCACCGCCACGTGGTCCATAGCCCACAAATGCAGGCTCCTGCCGGGCACGTCCTCCTTGCGGCCTAGGACCATGAGGCATTGGACCTCTAGGCCTAGCAGCTCTCCTCTGAACATTCAGCACATGTACATCATGGAAATGATGGTACATGTCCGCATTGTTCATTTGCCTTGCACGGCATTCCTCTCTCTTGCGTCGAAAGCAAAATTCCCTCAAGTGTCTGTCTCTCCCACAGTGCTCACAATGGTACCTCACCGCTCTCATAGGGGGTTGTTGGTACTCACGGTAGTGGGTGTGGATCACTTGGCCTTTCTGTGGCATGAGCTCCTCTTGAATAGGTGGCATGGTGTCTAGCTTGTTCTTGAGGTGGTTTGGCTTTGGAGCCCATGTTTGTTTCTTGGGTGGAGCTCTCAGAGGTTCAACAAACACACCATCCTTGGTGTTAGGCTTGAGAGGCTCTTTGGGTGGAATCTTGATAAGCTTGGGAGTTGTGGTGGAGTTGGGCTTCTCACTCGGGTTAAGACCACTCGACTCTCCAATCTTACCAAAAGAGGAAGCCCACTCAACACCCTGAACAAAACCTACACCAGGACCTCCAACAGCACACTTAAACTGAGCAATCATCATCCCAAGCTGTGGCTCACCACAAGACACCCATGACAAGATGGTCCGAAGGTATGTGCTTTCTTCCTTGGTTTGCATCTTGTCATGCTGCACATTAGCAATCTCCATCTCCAAACCCTCACACAAAGCGCATCTAGACACGCAAGTGCTACCCGAGCTGGCCTTCTCAAGAGACACAATCTTGGCATTCTTCTCTGCCAACTCGGATTGCAAGCCTGCACAAGACTTGCACGCATCCAGCAACCCCGGTCTAGCCTTCAGCTCATCCATCTCTCCAACCAAAGCAACATACTTCCCCCTCAAAGTGAGAAGGTCAGTCATGTGCTTGGAGCACATCTCACACTCATCCTCCTCAGACACGACAATGGTGGACTTGACAGATTCAAGTTCCTTCACCGTATCCTCCCACTTCTGCCTAAACTCCTTCCGCTCTCTAGCAGCATGCCTAAGCAGCTTATCTTGACTAAGAAGGGCGATAGTAAGTTTCTCGACCTCAACAGAAAGCTCGTCAGGGGTCTGAGTTACCTGGGAGGTGTCGTCGTCATCGTCGTTCTGAGGGGAGTCCTCCAGCTGGCTGTCGACCTCCTTGCCGAGGGCCATGGTGCAGAAACCCTCGTTGTCGGCGTAGAAGCAGAGGCCGTTCAGCTTGTCCTTGATCTTATTCTTCTTCTCGGACTCGTCGTCGCTTGAGGAAGCGGAGTCGTCATCCGAGCCATCGACATCGCTGAGCGTGGTGAAGAAAGCACGCTGCTCAGCCTGGGCCTTCTCCAAGTACTTCTTCTTGATGTACTCCTTGTTGAAGCCGCCCTTCCGCTTGTGCTTCGCGGGGACGTACTTCTCCTTGCGCTTGCCGAAGTCATAGTTGTGCCCATGATCGCCCTTCCCAAATGCTTGCTTGTTCTTCTTGGGACAGTTGGCGATGAAGTGGTCGGGGTCGCCGCACTCGAAACATCCAGAGCGTCCTCCTCCGCGGCGACGGTTCATGCGATTGTTGTGGAACCGCGAGAACCGGTTGGCAAGCAGAGCCAACTCGTCATCCCCCATGAACTCCAGCTGCTCCTCTATGACAGAAAGAAGTGAAGAGAGTGCAAATCCTCCAGAGGGGTTAGCAGAAGAGCCAGAAAGCAAAGCCATCGACAGACCAGAAGGATTCTCATAAGAGGCCCTCGCCATGGCGTCAAACTCACTGGACTTGAGCTTACTGAAGAGCTCGTCGCAGGTGAGAGTCTCATAGTTAGGTGAATCGATGATCGCCTGAACCTTGGAATCCCACACCAACCGATCAAGACTATGGAGTAGCTTGAGAGCTCTCTCATGATCGTCGAAAGGCAACAACTCCTTGTTAGCCCTCATCCTATTGACAATAACCTGAAAGCGAGCGAATAAACTTTCTATGCTCTCGCTAATCGCTAGGCATATGTCAAAAGTTCTCATACTCTCGCTTGTGCGACTCGTAGAGACAAGTTTTGACTTGAGTTGTGCCCTCATGGAAACGCATGAGAGTAGCCCAAATCTCCCGAGCCGTAGCGAGATGAGAAACGCGATCAAACTCCATCATGCTCAAACAAGAGAAAAGAGCATTACGGGCTCGGCTATTGGCATTGTGCTCATCGATCTGATGCTAAGTCGCACGAGCAGCCAAGACCACGTAATCTGTAGAGTTACAAATATCCCAAATGGAAGCACCCAAACTCTGGAGATAGGACGACATGTGTATCTTCCAATATGCATAGTTCGTCCCATCAAAAAACGGCAGTTTGCCCACGCCGCGATCCATGTCGCCTTCTGTGGATTTGGAACCAGCTAAGGTGGAAGATCCTTAACCCGCTCCGATACCAATTGAAGGACTGAAAGTGTTACACCAAGGCGACCAGAGGGGGGTGAATGGGAGCATCAAATTTCTTTTCAGAAACTTATAGCCTTTGTCCCAGAAAGTCACCCTAGAAGAAAAACATGGGCTTGCTACTATCCACGTCCCTAGAGATAGGGTGAATGCTTTCTAGAAGCACAACGGGATACTATGCAACCCAAAAAGTCCAATGCAAAAGACGGAAACCAAATCCGAGATTGGACAACGAACCGCAGACGAAACAGTGAATCAGTCACTGCATCGGACGCTGGCAGCGTCCGATGCCTACCCAACGGACGCGTCCGATGCAAACAGGTCTTTTCTGGAACCTTACTGCATGACCATCGGACACTGCTACAGTAATAGCTCAGCGTCCAATGTTCAGGCCCCGGCGCGTCCGATGCCCTGCGTCCGATGTCCACTTGTCACCGGAGCGTCCGATGCTATGAACAGCAGCGTCCGATGCTCCCGTGGCCAGCGTCCGATGCCCCCGAAAACAGCATAGTTCTTCGGCGATTCAACCTGATCTCCTCCAAATCAAAAGCACTAGGGCTAAGATTCAATCTGAGAGGTCACAAGGATGTTAGTGAGCTACTCATAAGAGATCATGGCTCGAGCCTAACCCCAAATCGGTGAATCGGAAGAAATCGAAGACAAAAGGTAAAAGTCGATCCAAACACAAAAACCGATCGATCAACTTGCTCGTGAGGTTTTAGTTAAATTCCTTTGGTCGAAATGATCCCCTCACAGTAAAGAACAAGTTGATTCAAACAGTTTGCAAATGGAGCAACGTGGAGAGAGATCGATCGACGGGAAAATCATGGAGAAAAGATGAACACGAGGAACAAGTTCAAAACGCGAATCAAGACCACGAATTGCCAGCCGAAATTCGTCCCCCAAGAGGAGACAATGAGATTACGGTCTTGTTTCCTCAAAAAGCAAATACACAGAGGTATTGTTCACCGTCTCTGCGGATCTCAGTTGCAACAACAGGGATATGGGAGAGCAGGAAACCCTAAGAGAAAATAGCAAATGGCTGAGATAGATTGGGAGGTGGGTGTCTCCCTCTACTTATCCTAATTCTATTTCCCACTCTACCCCTAACTAATTACAGAGCGAACCAGCTAAACCCTAGGGTTATTCTGGACCAACTCGAAGTAGATGCTGATCCGACGGCCAAGCCCGCACAATTGGTAGCGTTGCCTCGACGCAACCTCACCGATTGCCGCCACGTGCCACCACCGCTCTGCTTGTCATTTTCACGGACTCCGCCCTGGTTTTGTGGCTGAAACCGGGAAACCTATCTTCACGACCAACTCCCAGTTTTGAGGCCCAAACCGGGAAACCAGCCGTCCATCGCCTGAGTTTTGTGGCCCAAACCCAGAAACCCGCCAGTGCCCAGGTTTTGAGGCCCAAACCTGGAAACCGTCCTCAGCCCGAGTTTTGTGGCCCAAACTCGGAAACTGGCCGCACCCAGGTTTTGAGGCCCAAACCTGGGAACCGTCCACCGGTGGTTTTTTCTGTGGCTCAACCACCAAACCGAGCCGTAGAGGGGATGCACTACCTGTGCACCCCGTCCACCGACACGTGTCCCTAGGTCCTCGACCCAAGCAACACTGTGCCTCGCAAGTCTTCGCTTGTCGGTGTCCCAGGCTGTCAGCCACCACAGTTGATCCTCAGGCCACCAGTCCCTCAGTCCAAGCCTCACGTCCGCCCTTCACCGCTCCCGGTCCATCGGCATGACACGTCTCTACTTGACCTTCACCTTGCCCTCGATCATTGTCTCCATGCTCGACACCTGCACAACACAAGCCAAAGAACATGCGCATCAAACCCGTTGACAATCACTCATCACCCGAGACTCGGCATACACCCATGTATCCGCAGAATGTCTTTAGCTCTTCTAATTTGGAGATGAGGAACTTTTCTTGTTTTTGAAGGGATTGCTCTTGCTCCTCCACCTCCTTCTCTAGCTCATCATTTTTCTTCAAAACTATGACGAATAAGAGCTTGTCTTCATACTTGAGATAATCAAGAGAGTCATCATCTTCATCATCCTCATCACTCTCTACTTGACTATCTCTTGATGCCTTCTCCTTGATCTCACCAAGAATCTTCTCTTGATCTTTCTTGGTTCCTTTCTTCTTGTTCTTCTTGGCCATGAGACACAAGTGATGAGTACAATGAGATACCGTTGACTCATCACTTGGTCGCCACCGGGCTTGAGAGCTGCTGCTAGCTGCCTCCTGATCCCTGTCTGCTGGGCAAATGGGCAGATGGTCATGCAGTAAGGTTCCAAAGGAGGCTTCTTCCTTGAGGCTTCTTGTGCAGATGGGCACCAAAGGAGCAGCAGCCTACGCCTCCTGATCTGGTGCATCTTCCTTGAGGCTTCTTGTGGCTTCTTCACATGATGATGATTCAATGGACCTCATTTTCAATGAATCACAATCATGTGCTTCATCACATTTGGACTTTCCATATAGGTTGGCAAATCTAGTCCAAATGACATGAGAACTCTCTAGCGGAGATTCTCCATTGTAGATAGCCTCCTCAAGAACCTCTGCACTCAATGAGTTTAACAAGATTAAGCACGCATGAGCATTGAGTTGCACACATATCTCTTCCTCTTTTGTCAAGTTCTTATAGTTGCTCCAATCAACTATAGAAAGAGATATGCTCGCATCCACAATATGCTCAATAATGGGGCCAATAGCCCGAAATGCATTGAGTACATAGGTTGACCAAGATAGAAAGTTTGAACCGTCTTTTTTAAGAAGCACCATGTCCGTCTCCATAAGCGAATCCATCCGTTCTCACAAGCGGTGAAGCTCAAACGTGAGTTCGACCTCTGATACCAATTGAAAGGACCGAACGGACCTAAGATGTCGCCTAGAGGGGGGAGAATAGGCAATTCTGAAAAATTAACACCTTAAATGCGGAAGCGATTAGTATGTGAGCTTCCAATTTCTTGGAATATCTCAATCAGAGTAAATCAACCCCTCAAGGGACAAACACGCAGTATATGAAAAATATACAATAAATATGGAGTCAAGTCCCTGCACCACAAAAGATTAGAGCAAGATATAAAAGATCCTGCACAGGGAGCTAATACCAGACACGTCCGGTAGGGATACCGGACACGTCCGGTAAGCCCTAATAACCTAAACCCTAATGCAATACCGGACACGTCCGACAGCAATAATGGACACGTCCGGTATTTGCGATTTCAGCCTCAGGCTCCAAATCGACTCCGGTTTCTTCTCAATATTGTCACACCCTGCAGAGATACAATCTATATATATGAACAACACACAGAACCCGCAGAGATAGCTCGAGCCACACAAATATCGAATGCGATAAAAGAGAGAAGACACGATATTTGTTTTACCGAAGTTTGGCACCCCATCAGGTCCTACTCTCCGTTGAGCCGGCTGCGAGCTACCACAAAGGTGGGCTCTAGAGGACACCACAGGTCACTCTAGCTGCGGTCTATTTCACCCGCAATGCTCCTTCCACTAGTTGATCTCTTTTGAGGAGAGATCGAACCTTCACAAACTTTCCGAGGCACTCCACAAAGCTCTTGGGTGCTCAACAGCGACACCTAGCCGTCTAGGACCGTAGAGTCCAAGAGTAACGAATGCGAACAACAAGATCGATGATTTGCACAAGTGCTCAAGGTGTGGCTTGCTCTCTATTTTTGAATCTCTCTCAACCCACAAAAGGATTTGGCAATTAGAGGTCAATCACTCACTAAGAGAGGGTTGGAAAGTGTTTTGGAAGCTCTAGAATGGGTGTACAAGTCAGTAGAATCAGTAGCCTTCAAATGAGAAGGCTTGGGGGTATTTATAGCCCCACCCACGAAACTAGCCGTTTTCTAGCCGTTGGTCTGAAAACGTGAAGGTCAGAACTTCCAGTCTAGATCTTGGAACTTCCGACGTTCACCAGAAACACTGTTCATAGAGGTATAACAGTTACTTTTCAGCCAGTGTCAGAAGTCGGGTCGGAACTTCCGGCACGTCGGAACTTCCGGGAGATAACCGGAACTTCTGACGAGCTTGTGGCAGGGAGGCTGAGTAGGTCGAGATCCCACTATCGGAACTCACGTTGGAACTTCTGACATTGACAGTGTCGAAACTCGGGTCGGAACTTTCAAGGCTAGGAGTGTCGGAACTCGGGTGAGAACTCGGGTCAGAACTTCCGACGCTGGGAGGACAGCAAAGCTTTCTACTCACTAAAAATCCTAGTGTCGGAGCTTCCGACTTTAAGGTCGGAACTTCCGACGCTGGAAGTTGACAGCAACCTCTCCAAGTGTTCGTGAAGTGATTTTGTGTCTCTTTTGATTTTATTTTTATACTTGAGCACTTGTGAAGAATCATCTACTATATGTTGCATCCCTCTTAATAGTACGGCTTTCCTATTTACTCAAGGTGAATTGAAAAACAAGTTTTAAACCTCTTGAGTTGATCTTTATCGAACCAAAGTCGCTTCTCTTTCACTTTCTTCTTTTGGAGGAATGCTTGTCATGATTAGAAGTAGATATCCCTCGAGCATAGCCATCTTGAGCGTGTGACTTGACTCCACACAAATGATATGATGAAATCCCAAATATGTCAAGTCACTTCAATCAATATTGTTGCTAGGAATGTTGATTCTCCACTCAATGTAATCTTCAAGCTTGATTGATCCTTCGACTAAATGCAAGTACTTTCTTCTTCACCCTAGCTAGGTTCTTCGGTCGCCAAGCCGTCGCTTGCCCTTCACCCTTGCTTAGTACCTCGAAAACTCTTTCCTTGCTATCTTCATCATCTTCAAGCCATTCAATCACACTTTGCTTTGAATCCTTTGTTAGCACACATATGAACCATGATTATCTCACAATAGAGTAGCCTTTTCATCAATGTCATTTTCATTGTTGTCTTGTGCTTGTGACATGAATATCATACAACAATCCATCGTTTTGGCTTTGCATTTCATTTAAAACATATTGTGAGATAAGCTTTTTCCTGTGTCGCACTTAGCAAACATATTAGACCTTTAATCAATGTTGTCATCAAATCATCCAAAATATACTTAAGCGCAACATGCACTTTCACCCATCTTCCAGTGTAGTAACTTGAGGAATATCACTCATCATCGATTCATCTAAATACATAGAGGTCTTTTCAAATGGACCAAAAAGATTCTTGTAATATTTAGTTATAATTTTTTTTAAATCTGTCTCACCACAGATTGTTCCTTCCTCATATTCTAACCGGAAAATACAAGTTTTTCTATGTTTCCCATTTGCTATTAAATGACAATATTTTGTATTTGCATCTCCCTCTAATAATTTTTTTTACCTTAGCTCTTATTAGGTCCCACTTTAACTCTTCTTCTCTTAATAATTCAGCTAGGCGATTGTTTAGAACATGCTTCAAGTCTATTTCAAATGGTTCTAGATTTTGAAATTCAGCCTTATTGTTCAACTCATCTAGCTCATCGAGAAGTTGTTTTTCTGCTTTCTGTATGTGCCGCTTGTATTTTTTGCCCAACCCCTGAGGTACTGACGAAGCCTTCTGATTTTAGCTTGCCATCTCTCTAATGGATTGGAGCCCTCTTGAACGTTTTCCCAGACCTCAGTCACCATCTCCTTGAAACCGTCACGAATCAGCCATCCTAGCTCGAACTTGAATCGTAAATGTTGATTCGTAGACCGTTGTCCTGTGCTTAAAAGCAACGGAGTATGGTCCGAGATCTCTCCAGAGAGTATTTGCACCGTAGTACAAGGATATTTGGCCTCTAATTCAGTACACACCAGTACTCTATCTAACTTTTCAAAAGTCCGCTTATCCAACTTATTGGCCCAGGTATACTGTCTGCCCGTTGATTCAGTTTAAGTTAAATGCATCAATAATTGCATTAAACAAAAAAGGCCATCTATCATTATAGTTGTCATTATTCTTTTCCCATGGTCCTCATAATATATTAAAGTCACCACCTATCATAATAGGTATGGTTTCTTTTGAACATAAATGTACTAATTATGTTAAGAAGCTCTCTTTAAATTTATCTTGAGCTGCCCCAAACCGACACTAGATTCCATATGAAACCATCTTCTTTATTTTTAATTTTAAAACGAACAAAAAAGTCTCCTTCTTCAATTTGTCTAATGTCAAACGTTAACAAATTGACCATATGATATAGAAAAGCCAAAATTATGCAACAAAATACAAGTGTTTGTTTAGGAGAAGGATGGTCTATCACCACACACAACTCTTAGATAAAACATCGTACCATAGGTAATTTCTGTTTATGCTACAATTATATATAACTACAAATTATTTCACTTGCCCCATTCATAGTTGACTCGTGCACTGGTATCAATGTAGGGCATCACAAGAGTTATTATTTCTCTTCTTTTTTAAAAAAGAAAAAGAAAAGAAAGAAATCATATTTATTTGTATATAAATAACACTAAACTTCTCGGCGTATATATGCTTCTTGTGGAATAGGTAATCGTGCCCGTGAGGGAAAGACTAGGATCAGAGTATTCTTGTGGCCAAGTGGGGATAGGCAGCGCTTAGTTTGCTGTCAAAGTAAATAGGAACCGGAGGCATTAACAATGGCAGCGATGTTCTACGCGTAAAGTATCACCGAGGCAAGACACGTCTGCCATCTGATAACACCCTTGTTTGTACTTCAAGTGACCGGCAACTTGTGTGATATGGGAGCTAGTATCAGTTTATTGTGCGTGTGTCTAAAAGGCATCAACATATCGTCGCAGCAGCAAACCTAGGAGTATTATGCATTGTTTCTGAGATATCAAGGGTACATTATTTGAGGTGTCGAGCACCGGTTTGGGTCTACACAAGCGCCAACAAAGTTACTGTTTATTCAGACTGACAAACAGAATCTGTAGTTTTCATTACAGTGCATGGAGTATTAGGCAAATTAAATAACCATTATTGGTTTAGAGATGTGGGGGGCGTACTGTCGTGTCTAAGCTACTCTCCAAGAACACTATCAGTATGTGAAGTTAAAAACATGCTGAACAAGCATCTTATATCCTGCAAGGCCATTATGAAGAGACATCGTTGTGTTCGCGGTTCAAGATATTTGACTCGCATTACTCTTCTGGGTTTGTTTCCCCTGAAGGTTCGGACATGTCTGAATGCAATAATGTGCTGAATTTTAGAAATTCTTTAATATCAACGATTATATTGCAACGATGTGACATGTATTTGTTGTGATTAGGCGTCTGTTATGTTAGACAATATTGTTTCTGCAAAACCCGTCCTTTCCTCTGTTGAATAATGACAGACTGCAGTTTTGTAAAAATAAAGAAAACCCAAACCGGTATATATGGCCCTGTAAAAAATAGGATGATCTATGACATGGTCTTTCCTTGTAGTAGGATTATTAGCAGCAACCTAAAGATCAACTAGGAGATGTGAACAGTGCAGTATATGCGGATACATGGGTGTTGAGCCACAGAAAAACCATCGGGTGGACGGTTTCCAGGTTTGGGCCACAAAACCTGGGTGCTGCGGGTTTGCCGAGTTTGGGCCACAAAACTCGGGCTGAGGACGGTTTCCAGGTTTGGGCCTCAAAACCTGGGCGCTGACAGGTTTCTGAGTTTGGGCCACAAAACTCAGGCAAGGGACGGCGGGTTTCCCGGTTTGGGCCTCAAAACCGGGGGTTGGTCGTGAAGACAGGTTTCCCGGTTTCTGCCACAAAACCTGGGGCGAGGTCCGGGAAAAGGACGAGCAGAGCGGTGGCGGCATGTGGCAGCAATCGGTGATGTTGCGTCGAGACAATGCTACCAGTTGTGTGGGCGTGGCCGTCGGATCAGCATCCACTTCGAGTTGGTCCAGAATAACCCTAGGGTTTAGCTGGTTCGGTCTGTAATTAGCTGTAAGGGTAGAAGGGTAATAATTGTATTAGGCTATATTAGGGTTTAGCTGGTTCGCTCTGTAATTAGCCGTAAGGGTAGAAGGGGAATAATTGTATTAGGCTATATAAGGAGAGGCCTCCCCTCCCTCCATCCTATCTCAGCCATTTGCTATTTTCCTCTAGGGCTTCGTATTCTCCCATATCCCTGCTGTAGCTACTAAGATCCGCAGAGATGGTGAACAATACCTCTATGTATTTGCTTTTTGAGGAAACGAGACCGTAATCTCGTTGTCTCCTCGTGGGGACGATTTTCGGCTGGCAATTCATGGTCTTGATTCGCGTTTTGAACTTGTTCTTCACGTTCTTCTTTTCGCCACGATTTTCTCGTCGATCGATCTCTCTCCACGTTGCTTCGTTTGCAAAACTGTTTGAACCAACATGTTCTTTACTGTGAGGGGATGATTTCGACCAAAGGAATTTAACTCAAACCTCACGAGCAAATAGATCGATCGGTTTTTGTGTTTGTATTGACTTTTGTCTTTTGCCACCGATTTCTTCCGATTCACCGATTTGGAGTTAGGCTCGAGCCATGATCTCTTAGGAGTAGCTCACTAACCTCCTTGTGACCTCTCAGATCGAATCTTAGCCCTAGTGCTTTTGATTTGGAGGAGATCGGGTTGAATCACCGAAAAACTGTGCTGTTTTCGGGGGCATCGGACGCTGGTCATGGGAGCATCGGACGCTGCTGTTCATAGCATCGGACGCTCCAGTGACACATGTCAGTTCTGGTGTTTTGAGTGGACATCGGACGCTGGGCATCGGACGCGCCGGGGCCTGAGCATCGGACGCTGAGCTGTTACTGTAGCAGCGTCCGATGGTCATGTAGTAAGGTTCCAGAAAGGACCTGTTTGCATCGGACGCGTCCGTTGGGTAGGCATCGAACGCTGCCAGCATCCGATGCAGTGACAGATTCACTGTTTCGTCCGCGGTTCGTTGGTCCGATCTTGGATTTGGTTTCCGTCTTTTGCGTAGAACTTTTTGGGTTGTGTAGTATCCTGTTGTGCTTCTAGGAAGCATCCACCCTATCTCTAGGGTCGTGGATAGTAGCAAGCCCGTGTTCTTCTTCTGGGTGACTTTCTGGGACAAGGGCTGTAAGTTTCTGTAAAAGAATTTAAAGCTCCCATTCACCCCCCCCTCTGGTCGCCGTTGTGTAACACTTTCAGTCCTTCAATTGGTATCGGAGCGGGTTAAGGATCTTCCACCTTAGCCGGTTCTAGATCCACAAAAGGCGACATGGACCGTGGCATGGGGAAACCGCCGTTTTTCGATGGAACGAACTATGCGTATTGGAAGATACGCATGTCGGCCTATCTTCAGAGCATGGGTGCTTCCATCTGGGATATTTGCAACTCTGCAGATTACGTGGCCTTGGCTGCTCGTGCGACTCAGCATCAGATCGATGAGCACGATGCCAATAACCGAACCTGTAATGCTCTTTTCTCATGTTTGAGCATGACGAAGTTTGATTGTGTTTCTCACCTCGCTACGGCTCGGGAGATTTGGGCTACCCTCATGCGTTTCCTTGAAGTAATCACTCAGGTCAAAACTCGTCTCTACGAGTCGCACAAGCGACAGTATGAGAACTTTCGACACATGCCTAGCGAGAGCATAGAGAGTTTATTCGCTCGCTTTCAGGTGATTGTCAACAGGATCAGGGCTAACAAGGAGCTGTTGCCTTTTGACGATCATGAGAGGGCTTTAAAACTTTTACATACTCTTGATTGGTCGGTGTGGGACTCTAAGGTTCAGGCGATCATTGAATCACCTAACTATGAGACCCTCACATGCGACGAGCTCTTCAGTAAGCTCAAATCCAGTGAGATCGACGCCATGGCGAGGGCTTCTTATGAAAATCCTTCTGGCCCGTCGATGGCTTTGCTTTCTGGCTCTTCTGCTAACCCCTCTGGAGGATTTACACTTTCTACTCTTCTTTCTGTCATAGAGGAGCAGCTGGAGTTCATGGGGGATGACGAGTTGGCTCTGCTTGCCAACCGGTTCTCGCGGTTCCACAACAACCGCATGAACCGTCGTCGCGGAGGAGGACGCTCTGGATGTTTCGAGTGCGGCGACCCCGACCACTTCATCGCCAAATGTCTCAAGAAGAACAAGCAAGCATTTGGGAAGGGCGATCATGGGCACAAGTACGACTTCGGCAAGCGCAAGGAGAAGTACATCTCCGCGAAGCACAAGCGGAAGGGTGGCTTCAACAAGGAGTACATCAAGAAGAAGTATTTGGAGAAGGCCCAGGCTGAGCAGCGTGCTTTCTTCGCCACGCTCAGCGACGTCGACGGCTCGGATGACGACTCTGTTTCCTCAAGCGACGACGAGTCCAAGAAGAAGAAGATCAAGGACAAGCTGAACGACCTCTACTTCTATGCTGACAATGAGGGCTTCTGCACCATGGCCCTCAGCAAGGAGGTCGACAGCCAGCTGCAAAACACTCCTCGGGATGATGACGATGACACCTCCCAGGTATCTCAGACCCCCGACGAGCTTTTTGCTGAGGTTGAGAAACTTACTGCCGCCCTTCTTAGTCAAGATAAGCTACTTAGGCGTGCTGCTTAGGCGTGCCGTCCTTCTCACATTGAGGGGGAAGTATGTTGCTTTGGTTGGAGAGGTGGATGAGCTTAGGGCTAGATCCTCAGTGCTTGGTGCGTGCATGTCTTGTGCAGGCTTGCAATCCGAGTTGGCAGAGAAGAATGCCAAGATTGTGTCTCTTGAGAAGGCCAGCTCGGGTAGCACCTGCGTGTCTAGATGCGCTTTGTGTGAGGGTTTGGAGATGGAGATTGCTAATGTGCAGCATGACAAGATGCAAACCGAGGAAGAAAACACATACCTTCGGACCATCTTGTCATGGGTGTCTTGTGGTGAGCCGCAGCTTGGGATGATGATAGCCCAATTCAAACGTGCTGCTGGAGGTCCTGGTATTGGTTTTGCTCAGGGTGTTGAGTGTGCTTCTTCTTTTGGTAAGATTCACTACACCACAACCTTAAATCAGCGACTGCTTTGGAGTTGCTAAAAGGTATGTATAGCAACAGACTGTCAGTAGCTAAATGGTTATAGCGACGGACCCCTGCCGTTGCTACTAAAGGCGTCGCTATAACTAAATAGCGACGGACAGTATCTTTAGCGACCGACAGTTCGACGGTCCTGCTTAACTGGTTAGAGCTTTTAGCGACTGATAGTACATTGCAATAAAAAACTTTTAGCAACCAACAATCCATCGAGCTCAATTAAATAGATAAAAAAAAATAAACAACAGTGTAAACTAGACCACATTTAGGACCAATATAATACTGAAATTATATTGTATAGCTTTGAATCACATACACAACTGAGACATTAATCATACTCTCATTCATTTATATCAAATGAGTATATATGCAATCATGACACTAGATTGTCAACATTAAACTAGCATACAAGCATGCAGCTGATTACAAAATCTAGCAATTGTTGTCATCAGATTGTACAACAATCAAACATTGTTTCCCTGTTCAGTACAAGCCATCATCCAAAGATCCAACATTGATCAGAAGATAGCACCAGTCCAAAAACAAAAACCACCAGGCCGTCCAAAAGCAAAAAATGCTAGCGTGTAGTTCATCATAAGAACTCAATGGCTTCCAACAAGTCGCTACCAGAAACCCCAGCAACCCCATGAGCTTCAGTAGCTTCATGTCAGCAAGCTAGCATCGCCTAGTGTCTCTGAGATGATCTTGCACCACCTTGAGAAGATACAACAACATCCTGAGAAGATCTTGATTGCTTACTGCATACCTTCAGCTGTCACATATATCATTAATTAGAAATTGTAGATACTCACCACATAAAAAAGAGAATAGAATCAAGTGGACATTACTCGATTATATGGCCAAGCAATTGACAAAAATTTAAATTTGTATACTAGAACCATGTTGTGCAAAGGCCTTTTCATGTACTTTACCATGTGTTGTCTTGAGTTAGAACCATGCTGTGAGATTGTTTCGACATTTTGAAATTCTCGTGCCATCCTTTGCTCCTCCCTTTCTTGCATTTCAAAGATGCGTTGTTGTAGCACTAGATTGTTACTTTCAGCCCTTTGACGTGCCAAAACCTGTATTTGAAGCCTGGTCGATGTGTACGCCTTCAATCCCGGGGTACCAATGTCTTGAGGTGTTGGCCCTAAACCCAAAACACGGACTCGCCCCCTTGGCTCTTTTTCTCCACAAACAGTAGCAAAAGCATCACCTTGTTGAATTGTCCTATCCTTCAACTCCGGATAGACTTCAACAACATCTTTCAGCTCATCCTAGGAAGAACAATTATGTACGTTTATAATTCTTTGACTTGAGATAAACATGTACAGACTTGAGATAAATGATGGCAACAAATATGCATAGTATAGGTTCTTACAATTGTTGATGCTGCTGGCCTTAAAGGCACTCCATTTTTTCTTGTATGTGTTTTTATATAGACTTCATCTCTTCGAGGAGGGCGGCCAAGTTGTTGACCCTGCAGGTTTTTAATTTGCATAAGTAAAAATGCCCCAAAAATGATCCAGTCAAATGAGATAACAATGATAAGTTTCTGTACCATTTTATGTGCAGCACAAGCATAGCTCACACTGCCTGATGTATGAAGAAACTTCAGCTTTGCACGATTGTCTTTTCCTCTTAGCGTCTGAGCCTATAATAAAAAGTGTTACATCTGCATGTATGTTGAAAAAACAAGTAACTGAAAAAACAGATTCGTATTAGTTAATCCTTACTTGAGACTGAGGAGACCTCCAATACTCGATAAGAGAGTTCCATTCATCATCATCTACTCTATGACCATGTATGTTCTTCAATTGCTCATCGGTCAATGTTTCATCAAAAAATTGTCGCTTTAGGGTTGCTTTATATTGCTTCCATTTCGCTCCAGCAGTAGCCATAAACCAGTCCAAGGCTGCATCATTTATATCATATCGATTCTGGTAAAAGTCAAGAAAAATAAGCCAATTAGTGAACAATGGTAAGCGAAATCTGCAATATAAGGATGTATAAGAACTGAATTGCTGCACTGCTAGCCTCTATGTATGGGATGAATAATCTGGACATTTAAGGAATTTGCTAGCTGCTACATGTAATTATTCTAGACATTTGCTGGCTGTTGCTTGTAAATATTTGTTAGCTATAGTGTAAAGCATAGACAAGTAACTGAGTATATAGACAATAAACAGTATATAGACAGGTAAAGCATAATCTGGACACAGACAGTACCTTTATGTCATCCCAAAGTTCCATCTTCTTTTCAGCATCCACAAGCCTCCAATCAGCATACCCAACTGGCAATATTTTTCGTAATTGGATTCCAATAACACTAGAAAGCTTCCTAGCATTTTCTCCAACAGGCTGTCCAAATTCATTTAGTTTTATTTTAATTTTAGGCATGCCAGGTGCCCTTAACAATATATCATCCATTTTACTGATACTCCGTCCTTTCCTCTTCTTTTTTGTATTACTATGCATATCTACAAGTGTTAGATTCATCAAGAATTAGCTACAAGATCACAATTAGGGTAATTTACAATACATGCTACAAACATCACCTTCATTGTCATTTAAGAAGTCTCCAATTGTTTCACATTCAGGAATTTCCTCATTTGTAATTGCAATATGAGAACTTGGTCTTTCGGGCCTTGGCCGCAGATTATGATTGTTAGGTGCTGCTTCCCCTATGACTTCAGTTTTCTACAAGAACATCATGTGATTGTGAATTAATCATCTACATATTTATAAGTACTATTGTACCATGATAATACATTGCAAAAAAGATTAGGCTGACCTTTGTCCTTTTCCTCGCTTGAATTGGCTGCATTATGTCTTGCATAGAAGGAATTTTCAGAGATTCCAGCTTCTTTTTGTTCCTTGCACATTGTGCTATTTTCTGCAGCTCATAGGGATTGATAAAGGCATCCTTATTGTTTCCTCTTGCGCTTGACATTTTTACTCCTAAGAAGGAAGAAACAAGTTAGACATAGGTGCAACTATTTTGATTATGCAGACATATGTGCAACTATTTTGCAACTAAAGAATAACAAAAACATGGTAGCCACATTGTTCAAACAAGACTTACTTCTTAGATTGGTTTCTAGACTTTTTTCGATCAACCATTATACCATCTATATCTGTTCTAATAGTAGGGATAATCCCATTAACAACATCCATAGTCACACCGACATTTAAATCAGGCAATGGCACAACTAGTCCATTGCCATTTTCAATGTGCTCAATCTCCAAATTATCAATGTCATAGTAGTCTCTTGGTTTTGATTGACAAACAACAACCCACTCACTATCAATTCCATCAGGAACATAGAAGACTTGAACTGCTTGTGATGCTAGAATGAAAGGCTCATCTGAAATTTTTTCACCGGTATTGAATAAATGCTGGAAGTTGACACTAGTGACCCCAAATTGATCGGTCTTTACCCATTTGTCTTGCACACGGTTGTCAACCCAATCACACTTGAAAAGAACCACATTACCTTTTTGTTCATAGTTTAATTCAACAATATCCTTTATAACTCCATAATAAGTTTTGATTCCCATTAGGAAGTTGTTGTTATTCCCACTTTCAAAGCATGTTGTTTCTGCAACTAGAGCAACCCCACTATTCTGAATAGACCTACCTACATCATAGGAAACTGTGTGGAAATCAAATCCATTTATTCTATAGCTACTGTACTTTCGTGCAACCATCATTGGCATCTTAGCTAAAGCTTTTATCTCATTTGGTGCATCCTCACACATTTCTTCCACCTGAGGTTAAATGAAATACTTTGATTAATTACTGAGTTAGATGTGATTGAGGAAATAACATGTGTCAAGTTCTTTTCCTACTTACATGTGACCTAAACCACTCATGGAAGGATTCATGCTGCATGCGGTTGATATCTCGTTGATTTCGAACTCCAATTGAGGTTAGATAATGAGCATACTTGCTGAAAATATCAATTTGTAAGTTTACCATCCATGGGAAAGTAGACATGTGATGTCAAGTGAATTAGCAAACTTACTCCAAGTATGGTTCTATATTAGCATAGTTGAATAGGACATATCTGTGTGCTTGAAGCCAAGTCTTGTGGTCTAAAGTCACCATGCTCTTCCCAACCAGACCCCGACCAGTGCTATGAAATAAAGTTGTACTTGAATTTTCTATGTGCAGCCCCTCATTAACTGTAACTTGTCGGTAAAATTGAGTCGATCCATGTAAATAGCGGGCACAAAGTGTAAGGCTGTCATAAAACAAAGAACCCTCCATAATTGATCCCTCTGGATGGCTTTTTGTACGAACACTACCCTTAAGTCGCATCAGATACCTATAGACATATATAATAGTCTCATCATGTGTAAAATTACTATGTATTTAGTTAGTTTCTTAAGTTTGAATCTACCAAAGAATTACCTCTCAATAGGCCACATGCTACGAAAATGTACCGGACCAGCCATTCTTGCTTGGGCAGGAAGATGAACCATAAGATGTACCATTATGTCAAAGAAAGATGGCAGAAATATGGCCTCAAGAAGGCTCAAGGTTTCAGCTATATCGCCCTCTAGATTATCCATGTCGCTTTTTCTAAAAACGGGTGCAGAAATCTTCTTAAAAAAATGACTAACACGAGCAACTGCAGCAGTAACTATCTCTGGCAGTATTTTTCTTACAGCTAGCGGCATTAAGTCTTGTAGAACAATGTGGCACTCATGACTCTTTAGCCCAAACACCTTTTTCTCGTTAACATGAATGTTGTGTCGAATATCAGATGCATAACCAGCAGGAAACTTTACCCCTTTTAGTATTTCACAAAATAATTTCTTCTCATTAGTACCCATTGAATATGATGCAGGTGGTATATAAAATTGGTCGTCAATATCAATAGGGTGAAGGTCACTTCTAATACCAAGAGCTTGAAGATCCAAGCGAGAATTAAGATTATCCTTAGATTTCCCATCAGTACCCAAGAATGTATTAACAAAGTTCTCATAAACATTTTTCCCTATGTGCATGACATCAAAGTTATGGCGCATCATCAAATCTTTCCAATATGGAAGTTTGAACCAAATAGATCTCCTCTTGAAAATGACTAGCGGCTCCCCTTCCTTGCGTCTCTTGTTTGTTAGTTTCTTTCCAGATGGATCCTTGCCATAAACTGTAACAAGATCTTTAGTACACTCTATAATTTCCTCTCCAGTAAGTGAAGTCGGTGTCTGTCTAAGCTCGATTGAACCAAATTTCTCATCATCAAACCTAAATGGGTGTTGTTCATGCAAGAACCTACGATGACCCATATAGCAAGTCTTGCTGCCATTACCAAGTCTAAATGAACAAATATAAGAGTGGCAATCCGGACATGCTGCTTCACCAGATGTAACACAACCAGACACATATCCTAAACCCGGGAAATCTGTAATAGTCCACAGTATTGCAGCACGCAACTGGAAATGCTCTCCCTTTGAAGGGTCATAAGTTCTAACTCCTTTGACAAACATATCTAACAAATCCTCAATAAGTGGTTCAAAATAAACATCCATATTATGACCAGGAGCATGCTTCCCAGGAATCAGAAAAGAAAGGATGAAGTTTGATTGCTTCATGCACATTGAAGGTGGAAAATTGTATGGTATACATATACCTGGCCAAATGCTATAACTAACATTTTGGCTCCTAAATGGATTAAATCCATCTGTGGCAAATGCTAGACGGATATTACGGCTGTCCTTAGCAAACTCTGGATGTTTATCATCAAAGTCTTTCCAAAGAGGAGAATCTGCTGGATGCCTAAGAAAATCATCTCTTGTTCGCTCCTCATCATGCCATCTTGTAAGAGCCGCTGTTTTAGATGATAGAAACAACCTTTGGAGACTCTTCTTTATTGGAAAGTAGCGAAAAACCTTCTTAGGAACCCTATAAACATGCTTCCGATCTAGACTGTTCCTAACTGATTTCCATCGTGAAACCTTACACTTTGGACATGAATTAGAATCCTTATTGTCCTTCCAGTAGAGAATGCAATCATTCTCACACGCATGGATACTAATGTACCCAAGGCCTATGGATTTAATCAATTTTTTAGCATCATGGAAGTTTGTGGGTAGTGCTGAACCCTCTGGTAATGCATCATTAAGAAGATCTAATAGTAGGTCAAAACTTCTATCAGTCCATCCTCCAAGAAGCTTGATGTGAAGCAATCTAATCAAGAAACGTAGTTTCTTATATTTCTTACAAGTAGGGTACAACTCTTGGCTATTCGCTTCTACCAACTTTTGGAGGGCTCGTAGGTCATCACTAGGCTGCAGATCAGAACTGTTATCTTCAAAATCCCCTCCATCATCTAAACCACCAGCTAGATCTCTAAGCAATTCAGATAATTCATCCTCTTCAGACTCATCAATAAGGATAGCACCATCACTATTCCTAGGATTCACATTGGACGAACTAGCTTCTCCATGGAAGTTCCATGTTGTGTACCCCTTTATAAACCCATCACATATCAAGTGTTCACGTACATCACAAGCCTCTCTCCAAAATGAGTTAGCACAATTTCTACATGGACATAATATCTTGTTTCCTATTGCTGAATTTTTAAAGGCATAAGCTATGAAACCATTCACACCTTGTATATATGTCTTGGTGTGCCTACATGCAATTCCTCATGTTAAGTTCCATGTTAACTATATTAAGTATAAGCAATTAAGAAATAGTTCTGGTGTGTACCTAGGCTCATTCTCAATCCATGTTTTATCCATACACCTTTATGGGGGATCAAGAGCTTTCTATATATATTTACACTAAAACATTGCACATCAATAACAACCACAAGATAGGTTTTTGTAGCTTAGAACAAGGAAATATGGTAGTCATGAATGAGAACAAGATAAATAAAAGCTTACCGTTTCAGAGAAGCTCCTTCAACCAACAACTTTTCAGCAATAAAAGCCAGCTGCTATGATTCTTCTAGAAAAATTTAAATGTTTACAAAATATCCACCACCTCCTTTACCAAAAAAAAAGAAAAAGGCAATATTAAATGCCAATTTACAGCACGAATCAAATTGGAGGGCAAAAATGAATGATCAGCTTGAGAGGCCACACTGATGTTTACCTCTTGAATAAACAGGATGATTCCTACAAGGTACAATGTTGGTGAGTAACCTACAACAAGCGAGTTATTATCAAAGTGGTACCACACTAGCAATCTCAGTGTTAACAAAAAAAAATAGTTTTTTGTGTAGACACTACTAAGCAGCTACGAGTACAGTAAGACCATAGGGAATTAGAGTAGTACAGGCAGCTACAATTACTAATTTAACCATACATTAACTTAGATTAAACAAGCTGCTCCAACAAAGACTAATCAGGAATACAACATAATAATATTTATTCTTCCAGCTACCACTACAACTATACTAGATTACAGATGTACAAATAATGAATTCTTTTTCCTCCAGCTCCTAAACTGAAGCATACTGTAAGTAATATGTGTAAACATTGTAAAAGTATTATTGACATGAAGTTCTAATGAAAAGCGTCATCTATATTTCTTAAAATAAAATCCCCAATTACATAAAAAAGTCGATCTAATTATAAAAGAAGTCTAAATCTTCAAACTAGAATTAGTGATGTTATTATATTATAGCAAACTGATGCCTAAATGCCTAATGTATTCAGTTGTACAAAAGTATATAAACAAATCAAATCAGCTAGCAACAGGTTGATTAAATTGCTAAACAAATTAAATCAGCACACAAATATTGTACTACTATGTAGGACTAATTAACTTAAGTTCCAGGCATCCAGCGTACCAGCAAATCCAAAAAGCAATCACAAGACACCTATACTCCAAGATCCAATCGAACAGGCAGGTGCTGAAGCTTAGTCTACGACACTACGACAGATCCAATCGAGCAGGTGCTGAAGCTTAATCGAACAGGCAGATCCAATCGAACAAGCTATTATTTTTTTTGGGGGGGGGGGGGGGGGGGGGGGGCTTAAAAATTTAGGGGATAAATAACCTGACACACTTCTGTCAATGATGAGGCCTGTCCGTGGACTTGCTCAGCTTGAGACGAAGGTACTATTCCGGCCTTGGATCTTGCACAACACGGCGATGTGAGGTCGATGCACAGCGATGTGAGTCTGTGGATCTTGCGCAGCGCAGCACACTTGCCAAGTCGATACAGTCAAGACTGGTGGAGAGGGCGACAACTCGTGTCACGGGGGCGGCGGCAACACCGTAGCTGGCATAGTCGGCGGCGACGCACGCGGATGGTGCCCGGGTTCACCCCCGATGAACTACCAGCGTGCGCTCTCTCTCTCCCTCTCAATTGTGGCGGCGTGTGTGGGAGGACGGAGGAGGGGTTAGGGTTTGGAGGAAATTATTGGGCCAAAAGTGGGCGGGCAAGGGCTTTGGAAGCGCGCCAAGGGCAGGCCTTCATTTAGCGACCGATGGACCGGCCTAAATACCAGGATACAGCGACTGACCGTTCAATGTAAAATTAAAATATATATAGCGACCAACAAGCCATCGCGCAAGGTTGAATTAGCGACTGAGGCTCAGAGACAAATCTTTTGCGACCAACAATTACATGCTACTTATCTGTTTTTAGCGACCGACGTCCGATGGTATTTTAGTGTTGTGGTATAGTGATTGGAGAGTCCAGTGGCCTTAATCCGAGTGCGAAGCCCAACTCCACCACTACTCCCAAACTGAGCAAGATTCCACCCAAAGAGCCTCTCAAACCTAACACCAAGGATGGGGTGTTTGTTGAACCTCCTAGAGCTCCACCCAAGAAACAGACATGGGCTCCCAAACCCAACCACCTGAGGAACAAGCTAGACACTATGCCATCAATCCATAAGGAGCTCATGCCTCAAAAGAGCCAAGTGATCCATACCCACTACTGTGAGTACCAACAACCCCCTATGAGAGCGGTGAGGTATCATTGTGAGCACTATGGAAGAGATGGACACTTGAGGGAGTTTTGCTTTCGGCGTGAGAGAGAGGAGCGTCGTGCAAGGGAGATGAACAATGCGGACATGTACCATCCTTTCCATGATGTACATGTGCTGAATGTTTAGAGGAGAGTAGCTAGGCCTAGAGGTCCAATGCCTCAAGGTCCTAGGCCGCAAGGAGGACGTACCCGGCGGGAGCCTACAGTTGTGGGCTATGGACCCCGTGGCGGTGGCTTTGTAGTTGAGCGTTATCCCCCACCGCGTTTTGAGTATCGCGATGGACGCTCTTCCCTTAGCGGACCACGTTTTCCTCAACGTGGTGATCACTTTCCCCGTAGGCGTGCTAGGAATGGTTTTTCTACTAACCGTTCTTTTGAGCAGCCGGCCGAACACTGGTATAATTCCCATTTTACTCACCCCAGTGTTGGACCGTATGCTCACCCTATGTCTTTTTATTGATGTAGGTAAAACGATTGGAGAATGTTTGGTTGGTGGATTCCGGGTGCTCAAGGCATATGACCGGAAACGCCAAGTGGTTCTCCAGTCTTAGTCCAGTTGCCGGAAAGGAGTTTATCACCTTCGGCGACAATAGCAAAGGTAAGGTGTTGTCTCGTGGGTCGGTGCGAGTTAATGAGCATTTTGTGTTGTGTGATGTTGCTCTTGTTTCTAACTTGCACTTTAACCTTCTTTCTGTTTTGAAGGATCGAAAGTGCTACAAGAAAGCGACCAGAGGGGGGGTGAATGGGAGCTACAAATTCTCCTTTCGGAAACTTGTTGCCACTGTCCCAAAAATCAACCCCAAAGGCAAACCTAGAGTTTGCAAGCATTCACGACCCTAGATGTAGGGTGGATGCTTCCAAGAAGCACAGCGGGACACTACACAACTCTAGAAACCTAACGCAAAAGCCAGAAACTAAAACCGACAACGAACAAATGAACCACGGATGAGACTGCGCAAAACAGTACTGACCGGACTCTGCCTGCGTCCGGTCACTGTCGGACTCTGCCTGCGTCCGGTCACTGACCACCGGACGAGTCCGGTCGAGCGAAAACCAAAATGGAACCTCTCTATTCCTGACCGGAATCTCTGACGAGAAGCGTCCTGTCGTGAACAGTGCGTCCGGTCAGCAGAGAAAACTCAGATGAACAGTGAGTGTGTTGCGTCCGGTCAGGGCTCAACCGAGTGTCCGATCATGTCAGCCGAAAACGAGCAGAACAAAAACTTCAACGACCGGACTCTGGACCTGAGCGTCTGGTCAACCCGTGTCAAGCGTCCGGTCACCCCGAAACCGGCTGTTCGTCCACCGATTCGATCCAAACTCACCCAAAATGAATCCTCCAGGGATCAAACTTGGTGAGAGGAGTCACAAGGAGGATAGTGAGCTATCTCTAAGAGATCATGGGTCGAACCTATCTCCAAATCAATGAATCGAAGAAATTCGGGGGAAGGGAGAAAAACTTGATCCGAAAAAAAAATCGACCGATCTACTAGCTCGTGAGGTTAGAGGTGAATTCCTTTGGTGGAAAGTAGTGCCTCATGATCTAGAACATCTCTGTTCAAACGGATTTGCAAAAGACGTACCAAGTAGAGAGATCGATCAATGGGAAAATCGTGGAGAAAAGCAACCCGCGAAGAACACGAACAAAACACGAATCACAACCACGAATTTGCAACCGTGTGGCTACCACATGCTACAACAGTGAGATTACGGTCTCACTTCCTCAAAATCTCACGGACACAGAGGTATTGTTCTCTTCTCTGTGGATCTCAGTTCACTACAGCAGGGGATGGGGAGAGCAGGAAAACCTAGAAGGCAAAATAGCAAATGGCTGAGATAGATTGGGAGGAGGGTGACTCCGTCTACTTATCCTAATTCTATTTCCTACTCTACCCCTCTCTAATTACAGAGCGAGCCAGCTAAACCCTAGGGTTATTCTGGACCAACTCAAGATAGCTGGTGATCCGACGGCCACGCCCGCACAACTGGTAGCGTTGCCTCGACGCAACCTCACCGATTGCCGCCACGTGCCGCCACCGCTCCGCTTGTCCTTTTCACGGACTTCGCCCCCGGTTTTGAGGCCCAAACCGGGAAACCAGCCTTCACGACCATCCCCCGGTTTTGAGGCCCAAACCAGGAGACTAGCCGACCGTAGCCGGAGTTTTGTGGCCCAAACTCAGCAAACCCGCAGCACCCAGGTTTTGAGGCCCAAACCTGGAAACCGTCCTCAGCCCGAGTTTTGTGGCCCAAACTCAGAAACCATCAGCGCCCAGGTTTTGAGGCCCAAACCTGGAAACCGTCCACTCGGTGGTTTTTCTGTGGCTCAACCACCAAACCGAGCCGTAGAGGGGATGCACTGCCCATGCACCCCGTCCAACGACACGTGTCCCCAGGTCCTCGACCCAAGCAACACCGTGCCCGCAAGTCTTCGCTCGTCGCTGTCCCAGGCTGTCAGCCAGCACAGCTGATCCTCGGGCCACCGGTCCCTCAGTCCAAGCCTCACGTCTGCCCTTCGCCACTCTCGGTCCATCGGCACGGCACGTCTCTGCTTGACCTTCACCTTGCCTTTGATAACTGTATCCGTGCTTGACACTTGCACAACACAAGCCAAAGAACATGCGCATTATCCCTGTTGACAATCACTCATCACTCGAGACTCGGCATACACCCATGTATCCGCAATCTCCCCCTTGATGAGTGCATTGTCAACTACCAACACAAATCATAATGGAATAGAGGAAGAAGAAAGAAGGTGAGAGAACTCGACCAAATGACCCAAAAGCATAGCAAAGCCGAAGAAGGTCAAGTGGAAAGAGCAAAATAACTTGGTTCCCAAAGACATGGGCAACGGCTCAACGCAACCAAGCAAAGCAAAGCTAGCCCTCAAGAAGAGGTAGAACAGGCTCAACACCGCTAGCGAGAAAGCTCGATACCAATTGAAGGATCAACTGAAATTCAAGCAAAACAGAGCTAGCCCTCAAGAAGAGGCAGAATGGGCTCAACACCGCTAGCGAGGAAGCTCGATACCAACTGAAGAAGGCATAAAAGCAAAGGTGCTAGTTCCTCAAGAAAGAGGCAAAGGCTCAACACAACTAGCTACCAAAAATGCTCTGAACCAACTGTTACCAGCTCAGAAACTCAGCAACGAGCAAACTCCCCGTCAAATAGTGCACACAACCAGGTAATCTCCCCTTAAGTTCAACTCAGAAAGCAAAGATTTGAAGAAGTTTTCTCCCCCTTAGTCGAACACAAAGAGCACATATGATTTGTCAATATTTTCTCCCCCTTAGTTGAAAATGCACTATCAAGAATCTCCCCTCCAAATGCATATGAGTCAAAATGCTAGTTAGCAGCTTCAGGAATGAGAAGATGCTCGACAGAGTGCAGATTAGATGACTCATAAAATGCACAGAATGCTTAGTAGAGGCTCAAACTGATCACTAAATACGAAATATGAACATTTGGGCAAAATGAGCAGTTTTCAGCCAAAAAGGTATTCACCATCAAAATAGCACTAAGCATGTATAGACAGGATGTCAAACAAGTGCTAAACATGTATACAAGGTGAACTACCCCTAGCATAGGTCAACCATCATGCTATAGAATGAAACATAGACTTGTGTAGCCAAATTTTATCGGAGTTGCAGCGGTTAAATTACACAAGTTCAAATTTCAGCATGTGATTGCGAGAGGTTGAAAGCTTGACATTGCCTAACTTTTCAACTGTGCGAAGCCTATGCAGAAGCAATCAGAAGCTTAAAGCAAAAGTTTCGGTCATACACTACACAACTCAAGTTTAACTCAAAGTGCATTGAGAAACAGTCTCGAAACTGTGACGTGTTGACAAGCAGTCTCATCTCGATCTTTCCAGTTCACTTAACTTGGTTCAAATTTAAAGACAGAATATGAGCAGACCAAGCAAGTGAGTGACTCATAACTAGAGACATAGCAACCTAGCATATATGAAAAGCACAAGTGATTTCAACACATTCTACTCAAGCTAGTTGCATATCTCAATGGTGAACATTTTCAGATTTTAGGTTCATTATGTAGATTCACCATTCATAAAAAGACTCAACTCATAACATGTATCGATCAGTGATCAGAAGGAGCATAAGCTACAAGCATCATCATAAAGCATCGGAGCATAGACTACACAGAAGTACCGGCAACCTTGCTATCATGTCTAGTATCATGCGGTGGATTTAGATATGATGCAAGTAGTCTCGTATGTTAAGCTTAGTATCGTGCGGCGGATTTAAGCTTATGACGGGAAGTTTTTGCTTATGCCTTGTATCGTGCGGCGGATTAAGTCATGAGTAAAAATAGTTATCGGCTCTATTAGATTTGGCAGATCCAATAGATTCATTAAGTTACCATGTGTTATATGTTTTATTTATTTAATTCTTGTAACACCCTTTTGCCCAATCTAGATTGATCTTTGTTCGGCCTTGTCGCACGAGTTTGCTTGTGCTCTCTTTTAATCATAAGATCATGATGGCTGAATCAACTTTCAATCTAGATTGTTACATGTTGTGGGTTCATGCATATCAATCATGGTTAGGCTCATAACATGTATCGATCAGTGATCAGAAGGAGCATAAGCTACAAGCATCATCATAAAGCATCGGAGCATAGACTACACAGAGCATAGTCACATTCTAGAGATTATATACATGAAGCTCTGAATGTAAATATGCAAGATGAAATGCAAAGATGCATGAAGAAACCAATTGAAAGACAAAAAGACAGCTTAAGATACATGAACCAAAATGTTTCCCCCATCTAAAAGGGGAAACACACACCAAGCTCACCCCTCAACCTAGCAAAAGTTGATTGGTCTAAAGGCTTGGTGAAAATATCAGCCAACTGATGATGAGTATCGACATGGCGAAGGTCGATATCACCCTTCTCATAATGGTCTCGCAGAAAATGAAAGCGCACATCAATGTGTTTGGTCTTACAGTGTAGCACGGGGTTCTTAGCAACGCTAATAGCACTCGTGCTGTCACAAAGCAAAGGAACACGAGAAAAGCTCAGACCAAAATCACGCAAAGTGGCCATCATCCAAAGCAACTGGGAACAACAGCTAGCCGCAGCAACATACTCAGCCTCCGTGGTAGACTGGGCAACACTAGACTGCTTGCGAGAAGACCATGATACAAGAGAAGAACCAATAAACTGACAAGTCCCAGAAGTGGACTTGCGATCAATTCAGCAACCAGCAAAATCAACATCAGAATAACCGCAAAGGGAGAGGGTGGAGGAAGCAGAATACCAAATCCCAAATTCTGGAGTGAAGCATAAGTACCTCATAATGCGCTTGACCGCCTGACGGTGAGAGGTGCGCGGCGACGACTGAAATCACGCGCAAAGACACACCGCGAACTGGATGTCTGGGCGTGTCGCCGTCAGGTACAACAGTGACCCAATCATACTCCGGTACTCCTTCTGGTCCACAGCTTCTCCATCCACATCCGCATCTAGGGCCGCCGTGGTCGCCATGGGTGTTGGAAGAGGCTTGGCCTCACCCATGTCGAACTTCTTCAGGATGTCCTTGGTGTACTTGCCCTGGTGCACGAACGTCCCCTCTCGGGATTGCTTGATTTGCAACCCGAGGAAAAACATCAACTCGCCCATCATGCTCATCTCAAACTCCCTGCTCATAGTATCTGCAAACTTGGCAAACAAAGCGTGAGAAGAACCACCGAAAATGATATCATCCACGTAAATCTGGACCAAGAGAGTGCCATTGCCTTGCTTGAGGAGAAAAAGTGTTTTATCCACACATCCCATTTTAAAACCCTTAGCAAGCAAAAAGGTTTTCAACCTATCATACCAGGCTCTAGGGGCTTGTTTCAAACCATATAAAGCTTTGTGAAGTTTAAAGACATGGTTTGGAAACTTGGGATTTTCAAAACCGTGGGGTTGTCTCACATATACCTCCTCTTCTATGTAGCCGTTTAAGAAGGCACTCTTGACATCCATTTGAAAAAGTTTAAACCCTTTGGATGCAGCAAAAGCCAAGAGTATCCTAATTGCCTCCAAACGAGCTACAGGAGCAAAAGTCTCCTCATAGTCTATCCCCTCCTTCTAACTATACGGATACATGGGTGTATGCCGAGTCTTTGAGTGATGAGTGATTGTCCACTGGGATAATGCGCATGTTCTTTGGCTTGTGTTGTGCAAGTGTCAAGCACGGATACAGTTATCAAAGGCAAGGTGAAGGTCAAGCAGAGACGTGCCGTGCCGATGGACCGAGAGTGGCGAAGGGCAGACGTGAGGCTTGGACTGAGGGACCGGTGGCCCGAGGATCAGCTGTGGTGGCTGACAGCCTGGGACAGCGACGAGCGAAGACTTGCGGGCACGGTGTTGCTTGGGTCGAGGACCTGGGGACACGTGTCGTTGGACGGGGTGCATGGGCAGTGCATCCCCTCTACGGCTCGGTTTGGTGGTTGAGCCACAGAAAAACCACCGAGTGGACGGTTTCCAGGTTTGGGCCTCAAAACCTGGGCGCTGATGGTTTCTGAGTTTGGGCCACAAAACTCGGGCTGAGGACGGTTTCCAGGTTTGGGCCTCAAAACCTGGGTGCTGCGGGTTTGCTGAGTTTGGGCCACAAAACTCAGGCTACGGTCGGCTGGTCTCCTGGTTTGGGCCTCAAAACCGGGGGATGGTCGTGAAGGCTGGTTTCCCGGTTTGGGCCTCAAAACCGGGGGCGAAGTACGTGAAAAGGACAAGCGGAGCGGTGGCGGCACGTGGCGGCAATCGGTGAGGTTGCGTCGAGGCAACGCTACCAGTTGTGCGGGCGTGGCCGTCGGATCACCAGCTATCTTGAGTTGGTCCAGAATAACCCTAGGGTTTAGCTGGCTCGCTCTGTAATTAGAGAGGGGTAGAGTAGGAAATAGAATTAGGATAAGTAGAGGGAGTCACCCTCCTCCCAATCTATCTCAGCCATTTGCTCTTTGCCTTCTAGGTTTTCCTGCTCTCCCCATCCCCTGCTGTAGCAACTGAGATCCGCAGAGAACCATACCTCTATGTACTAGAGATTTTGAAGAAGTGAGACCGTAATCTCACTATTGTAGCGTGTGGTAGCCAAACGGTTGCAGATCGATGACTTGATTCACGTTTTGATTCGTGTTCTTCGCGTTCTTCATTTCTCCGCGATTTTCCCGTCACTCGATCTCCCTCTCTACTGCGTCTTTGCGAAATCTGTTTGAATCAACTTGTTCTTTATAGTGAGGAGATCATTTCCACCGAAGGAATTCATCTAACTCCTCACGAACAAGTAGATCAGGTTGATTTCGTTCTCATGGTGCTTTTTCGTTCATACTCCTCCCCTTTCGATTTCCCGGTGATTGAATCTATTTGAGCGGATGATTTATTGGGGATAGTCTCCTAACTACCTCCTGATCATCTTCACCAAGTTTGGGAACGTGGGATTGAGTTTTGATTTGGATTTGGGAAGATTCGTGAGAGGGGCGATCAAATCGCCCTCTCTGTTCATCCACGGACAGTCCGCGCGTCGGGGTCGGTCAGTCCAGTGGCCTGACTTCGCGCTGTTGGACGGGCCCTTTTTGAACCGCAGACAGTCCGCCGTTGGGACTCGCAGATAGTCCGGGAACGTCCAGGGGACTTGCAGCAACTGTGCTGTTTCGTGGTTTTTGCCGGCGGACAGTCCGCAGTAGGGCGGACAGTCCGGGACCCCAGGGCCGAACAGTCCGGGACTTGGCTGAAGCCTCCGGTTTTGTGCGTTTGCTCTCCCGACTTCGTCGCTTGGTTTCTGGACTTCTCATTTGGTCCTAGAGTTGACCAAGGAACCTCTCTAGGTATCTTTGCTACTTGTTAGCATCGGTATTTGGGGATTTCTCGACGTAGCCTTCCATCTATGTTCGGGACTTGGTTTTTGAGGAGCAAACTTGTGCCGGTGCTTTTGGTGTTTGGTTTGCTATTGCTTTGTGGTGCCTCGTTGTGATCCTAGGGATCATCCACCCTCTTCCAAGAGTCGTGGGCATCACGGTTTTGATTGAAGCTTTTGGGGTTGATTTTGGGAACAAAAGGCCAAAGTTTTGAGAGGAATTTTTGAGCTCTCATTCACCCGCCCCGCCCCCCCCTCTGGTCGCCTTGCTAATGCATTCTCGGTCCTTCAGACTATACCCCTAGGCTACTAGTCTGGCCTTGTTTCTTACAACATGACCATCCTCTCCTTGTTTGTTTTTGAAAACCCATTTTGTCCCAATAGGGTGACACTCAAGAGGAAGAGGAACCAAAACTCAAACCCGATTTCTCTCAAAATTTTCTAACTCCTCATGCATGGCATTGACCCAATCTAGATCAGATAAAGCATGTCCAACATCTCGGGGTTCAAAATCAGCAACAAATGCAGAATGAGCAAAGTGAGAGATTTGTTGTGACCTAGACCGAGTGACACGTTCGCCGATGCTGCCGATCATCTGTTGAGGCGGGTGTTGGCGCTGGATGTATCGTGGCGCCTCCCGAACTGAAGATACCTCCCCCTCAATAGCAGCTGGTGCCTCCTCGGGTACAAAAGGTACCGCTCGAGGTGGCAGATCCCACGGCCCCCAAGTAGTCGAAGAAGAGGGATCGGGACCGTGAGTGGTAGTAGAGGCCGCTCTTTGCGGCACAGTAGGTGGAGGTGGTGCTGGGTCATCCATCCCTTCAGCACCCTCGTCCTCATCATCAAAAAGAGGCTCGCCAACCTCATGATCACCTGCACGCTCAAAACGAGAAGAAGGACAAATCATGGTCTCGTCGAAGGTGACATCTGATGTCTCCATGACTCGGTTAGTATCAAGGTTAAGTACACGATAAGCTCGAGTGTGAGTGCCATAACCCAAAAACACACCGTCAGAAGAACGAGACTCAAATTTGTCCAGATTGCCTTTTTTAAGTATAAAACAGTGGCAACCAAAAACTCGAAAATAACTTACCTTGGGCAGTTTTCCAAAACGCAACTCATAAGAAGTCTTTTTCAAGAAGGCTCGGAGAAAAATGCGATTGGAAATGTAGCATGCAGTGCTCATAGCTTCGGCCCAATATCGCCTAGGAGTCCTCTGCTCATCGAGCATCGTCCTGGCCATCTCTACAAGGGTCCGATTCTTCCTTTCTACAACACCATTCTGTGGCGGTGTGTAGGGGGGAGAAAACTGATGCTCCAAACCAAAGAGTTACAAAACTTCTCAAAATCTGAATTTTTGCATTCGGAACCATTATCACTTCTAATAGCTCGCATCGAGTTCAAAGGGAACTCGTTCTGAAGACGCAAAATCAGATTGTGAGCAAAAGAGAAAGTCTCGGTCTTCTCAGCTAAAAAGAAGACCCACGAATATCTCGAAAAGTCATCAACAACAACAAGCACATACCACTTCCCCCAACCGAGCTCACCCGAGCCGGACCAACAAGGTCCATGTGCAAAAGCTCTCCAGGGCGCTTGGTCATGACCTGAGTCACTAGATGGTGGGGAGCGGCAACCATCTTCCCATGTCTACAAGAATGGCAAACAAGATCCTTCTCCATGGATAACTTGGGCAATCCTCGGATTAGGCCAAGTGAACTAAGTCTTGCAAGCAAGTCGAAGCTCAAATGTCCTAGTCTCCTATGCCACTTCCAAAGATCAGAGGAGGAAGGTCCAGCCACAAGACAACGAGAAGTGCCAAAAGACTCTGAGAAATTCGCACGAAAGACTTTTCCAAAGGGCGAAATCAAACACACAAGATTGCCCTGAGGATACAAAATGCGACTGAGATTCGGTTTAAAACGAATCTCATAGTCATCATCAAAGAGTTGCGAAACAGAAAGAAGGTTAAAATGCAAGTTAGAAACAAGAGCAACATCGCGCAACACAAAGTGCTCATTAGCTCGCACAGACCCACGAGACAATACTTTACCTTTGCTATTGTCGCCGAAGGTGATAAACTCCTTTCTGGCAACAGGACTAAGACTGGAGAACCACTTGGCTTTTCCAGTCATGTGTCTCGAACAACCGAAATCCACCAACCAAACGTTCTCCAATCGTTTTACCTACATCAATAAAAAGACATAGGGTGAGCATACGGTCCAACACTGGGGTTAGTGAAGTAGGGAGAATACCAGTGTTGGGCCGGCTGCTCAAAAGAACGGTTTGCAGAAAAACCATTCCTAGCGCTCCTACGGGAAGAGCGATCACCACGAAGAGGAAAACGTGGTCCGCTAAGGGAGGAGCATCCATCGCGATACTCAAAACACGGTGGGGGAAAACGCTCAACTATAAAGCCACCGCCACGGGGTCCATAGCTCACAATAGCAGGCTCCCACTGGGCACGACCTCCTCGCGGCCTAGGCCTAGGAACTTGAGGTTTTGGACCTCTAGGCCTAGCAGCACGCCTCTGAACATTCGGCACATTTACCTCATGGAAAGGATGGTACATGTCTGTGTTGTTCATCTCCTTTGCGCGGCGCACCTCTCTCTTGTGCCGAAAGAAAAACTCACTCAAGTGTCCATCTCTCCCACAATGCTCACAATGGTACCTCACCACTCTCATAGGGGGTTGTTGGTACTCACGGTAGTGGGTGTGGATCACTTTGCCCTTCTGTGGCATAAGCTCCTCCTGGATGGGTGGCATTGTGTCTAGCTTGTTCTTGAGATGGTTTGGTTTTTGAGCCCATGATTGTTTCTTGGGTGGAGCTCTCGGAGGTTCCACAAATACACCATCCTTGGTGTTAGGCTTGAGAGGCTCTTTGGGTGGAATCTTTGTAAGCTTGGGAGTAGTGGTGGAGTTGGGCTTCTCACATGGGTTTAGACCACTCGACTCTCCAATCTTACCAAAAGATGAAATATCAACACCCTGAGCAAAACCTACCCCTGGACCTCCAACAGCACGCTTGAACTAGGAGATCATCATCCCAAGCTGCGGCTCACCACTAGATACCCATGACAAGATGGTCCGAAGGTATGTGTTTTCCTCCTCTGTTTGCATCTTGTCATGCTTCACATTGGCTATCTCCATCTCCAGGCCTTCACAAAGAACGCACCTAGACACACAAGTGCTACCCAAGCTGGCCTTCTCAAGAGACACAATCTTGGCATTCTTCTCTGCCAACTCAGATTGCAAGCCCGCACAGGACTTGCACGCACCCAACAGCGAGGATCTAGCCTTAAGCTCATCCACCTCTCCAACCAACGCAACATACTTACCTCTCAAGGTGAGAAGGTCAGTCATGTGCGTGGTGCACATCTCGCACTCAGCCTCCTCAGAGACAACTACGGGGGACTTGGCAAACTCAAGCACCTTCACCGTATCCTCCCACTTCTGCCTAAACTCCTTGCACTCTCTAGCAGCACGCCTAAGCAACTTGTCTTGACTAAGGAGAGCGGCAGTAAGTTTCTCGACCTCAGCAGAAAGCTCATCGGGGGTCAGAGATACCTGGGAGGTGTCGTCATCGTCGTCGTCATTCCGAGGAGTGTCCTCCAGCTCGCCGTCGACTTCCTTGCCGAGGGCCATGGTGCAGAAGCCCTCGTCGTCGGCGAAGAAGCAGAGGCCGTTGAGCTTGTCCTCGATCCTCTTCTTCTTCTCGGACTCGTCATCACTTGAGGAAGCGGAGTCGTCATCCAAGTCGTCGACATCACTGAGCGTGGCGAAGAACGCACGCTGCTCAGCCTGGGCCTTCTCCAAGTACTTCGTCTTGATGTACTCCTTGTTGAAGCCGCCCTTCCGCTTGTGCTTCGCGGGGACGTACTTCTCCTTGCGCTTGCCAGAGTCATACTTGTACCCATGGTCCGCCTTGCCAAAGACTTGCTTGTTCTTCTTCAGGCAATTGGCGATGAAGTGATTGGGGTCGCCGCACTCGAAACATCCCGAGCGTCCTCCTCCGCGGCGACGGTTCATGCGGTTGTTGTGGAACCGTGAGAACCGGTTGGCGATCAAAGCCAGCTCATCATCCCCCATGAACTCCAGCTGCTCATCTGTGACAGAAAGAAGAGAAGAAAGTGCAAATCCTCCAAAGGGGTTAGCAGAAGAGCCAGAAACTGTCGGTGGTACAAAAAAGGGTACCCCCAATCAACGCACACACCCGAACGCTCTATCTCCGTCTCGCCCGAGCCCTCCCAGCCAGGCCTCGGGCGAACACTCTGCCTCCGTCTCGTCTGAGCCCTCCCAGCAAGGCCTCGGGCGAGCACGATCGCTCTCCGTCTCGCTCGAGCCCTCCAGGCCTCGGGCGAGCGCGCCCCCACACCTCGAGCCTTAACGCACGGACCTCGAGCTGCACAGACAGCCGTACCAACCCATGCCACGCATTTAATGTCTTCACCTACTCCGGTCATGTCCACCAGTGCACAGCATGTACCACAGTGACTCGGTATAAAGGTCAAGTCTCGTTTTCACCACAAGCATGGGCAAAAGGGCACCAGTACGGCACTGTTCGGCCAAGCCAGGCACTGTAACCCCTCGAGGCCGGCTATGCGCTCCTCGAGCCCTGCACTGTAACCCCTCGAGGCCGGCTACGCGCTCCTCGAGCCCTGCACTGTAACACCTCGAGGCCGGCTCCGCGCCCCTCGAGCCCCCGTGGCACCACCTCGAAGCCGGCTCCGCGCCCTTCGAGCCCTAACTACTTTCGTGCTATTGGAGGACAGGTACCCCAAGACCCGGAGGGACCTCACCGCGTACTGTACATTCCGGGATGGGTGCTGTACGGCTCCCGCCTTGTCGCACCACAACGTCCGCGCCCAGGATGGAAGCCACGACCCAAGGACGCCTCAACAGCGACGATCACATCGGCTCCAGTGGCCCCGACAAGACAGGGTTCCTACCCTTCTCCGTATGGGGCACCATACGCCCCGACACCTGTAATACCTTCATGTAACCCTGGCCTCCCCTTGCTCTATAAAAGGGGACACTAGGGCCCTCATTCAAAAAGGACACACGAGTCCACACACAGATACGAGTCCGGACTCCGGTCCACGCTCACTGAGCTTGTATTCTCCCCTGTACAAGCACTTAGGTGCAAGTAATACAAGAACATCTCCCCCCGCTGGACGTAGGGCCTTCTTCGCCCGAACCAGGATAAATCCTTGTGTCCCCTTGCATCACCATCCAGGAAGAGAAGCACGCGATCATATTACTCGTAGGTGTGATACCCCCGGGTACGAAACACCGACAGTTGGCGCGCCAGGTAGGGGACTTCGCGTGTCCGAGCCGATTTCTCGTTGATTCCTGGATGGCTTCACCCCCTCTTCCGTTCTCGGCTGGTGCCGTCGTCTGGTTCGGGAGCCTCGAGTTCCTGGCCACAGGCAACGGCAACGAGCTGGCTCTGCTCTCCACGGAGGGCCTGAGCGGAGTGCGTGTCACGCCACCCCGCGCGGGGGGCGTGACGCGTCGCCCGCACCATCACATGCCGCCACGTCGCGAGCGGCGCCGTCGTCATCGTCGTCGCCGGGCGCAGGCGGTGCCTGCGACAAACGCCCACACCCCCGTAGCCGGTGCAGGGTCCCCAAGGGGAAACCAGCCCTGCTCGCGGCCGGGGACCTCCAGGGCGCACCCGCGCCCGCCTAGCGACTTCACATTCATCATGCGTACGGACCGGGAACCAGGCCAGAGGCCTCCGAGCCATGCGCCGTCGACGCCACTCAGCCTCCTCCCGCACGGGTCGCGCCGCGCTCGGCGCCAGCGGTCCCCGGTCGGCCTCGACAACTCTGCGGCTGTATACGCCCACCGCCTCGACGAGCGCCATCAGGACCAGACGATGGCGGGCCGGGAGCAGCGTTCGGGCGCGCTGCTGCAGGCCATGGCCAGCCTGGAGATCGTCCACCCCGCGTGCGTCGACCGCGACTTCTTGCGAGCCTTCGAGCCACCACGGCGAGCCACCGTCGGAGAGTGGTACCGCGAGCTGCGGTCCCAGCATCGGTCAGGGCGGCGTGCCGTCAACAGCTCCGACTCCGACGAATACGACTACCACGACCCCGACCTCTGGGATCCCACCAGGGAGTGCTTCCAACTCGAGGGAGTCGTATGCGACACCGAGGACGAAGGCGACGACGGCAGGCCGGCCCTCGACCTAGAGGGACCTAGCGACGTGGCCGTGGCAGGCGGATCACGCGTTCAGGGAAGGAACGAACCTCCAGCACCGGCTATACCGCCTAAGCACGACGATGGCCGGACGGCGCAGCTCGCACAAGTGCAAGAGGCAATCGCCAAAGCCGAGGAGGAACGGCGACACCTGCTGCAGCTCCGGCAAACCCTGATGCAGGAACCACCCCAGCCCCGAGGAGCCGGAGCTCGAGGCCGGGCTCGAGAGGTCCACCGGCGGATCCTCGAGGACGGGGCACCAGCACGCCCCGAGGTATGTTTCCCGCAAGCTGGCCAGAACGTGGTGGCGGCGGCTATGATGCTCCGTGACCTGCCCGCCGTCTCCAACCCCGATGCCAGGCGCATGCTCGGAGAAATGAAAAACCTCCTCGAGACAGCCGCGGTACAGCAGGCCGAGAGCTCGGCGTCACGCCGACGCGGAGCAGCCTCGGGGAGACCGGCGGACACGCCCCACGACGCTCGCGAGGCATCCGTCCACCAGCCGGATGCCTCTCGAGCTAGGCCAGTCCGCGAACGGATCGTCGACAACCGGCCACCTCGAGACCCCAACGACGCCCGCAACGACATCAACCGACGGCGCAAGGACAAGGGGGCCCAAGAGCGTGGCTATAGCGCCCATCGAGGGGGGCGCTACGACAGCGACGAGGACCGGCAGGTCCCCGAGCCCCCGGGCCCCCGAGTCTTCAGCCGGGCCATCCGCAGCTCAACATCGTGAAGTATGACGGGGAGGTCGAGCCCAAGCTCTGGCTCTCGGACTTCCGCCTTGGCTGCCAACTGGGCAGAGCAAAGAACGACGACCGCGTGATCATACGTCAACTCCCACTTTACCTCTCGGACACCGCCCGCCGGTGGCTCGAGGGGCTCCCGCCGGATCGGATCCATGACTGGGCCGACCTAGTCAGGGTCTTCGACGGGAATTTCAAGGGGACCTGCGTGCGTCCAGGCAACCCCTGGGACCTACGGCGTTGCAGGCAGGCGGCGGACGAGCCCCTCCGCGACTTCGCTCGACGGTTCTCGAAGCAGCGTCTCGAGCTCCCCCACGTGCCTGACGAGGACGTCATCTCAGCATTCCTCGCGGGCACGACATGCCAAGAGCTTGTTCATGAGCTAGGACGCTACCGTCCCGGGACGGTCGAAGACCTGATGGATCGCGTCACCAGCTTTGCTTCGGGCGACGAAGCAGTGGGGGCCTTCTTTGGCCGTTCCACGGACAAAGGCAAGGCGGCGATCGCGCCGGAGGGCTCCAGCAAGGGCAACGACGCTAAGGACGACAACAATGACGGCAACAAAAGGAAGAAAAACAAACGCAAGGGCCAGAAGGCGAAGCGTGGCGACGACGACGACGACGACAAAGAGGTGCTCGCGGGCGCCCTCGAGCCTAAGAAGCCCCGAGGCCCCCCCGATGGGGCTGTTTTCGACCAGATGCTCGAGGATCCCTGTACCTACCACAAGGGCCCCGTCAACCACAAGTTGAAAGACTGCCGACTGTTGAAGGGCTACTACTCCAAGCTCGGCGATAAGAGGGAAGACGCGCCCAAGGGAAAGGATACCGATCGACGCGGCGGAAGAAACGCAGATGGCGACTTCCCCCCGGTGCGCGACTGCTACATGATCTACGGGGGGCCGACCGTCGGGCTCTCAGCTCGAGAAAGAAAGAAGGAGCGCCGGGAAATCTTTTCGCTGTCTACGACGCCCCCCGGTATCTTGACTGGTCCAATGCGCCAATCACGTTCGACCGTGACGACCATCCGGACCGGGTCATAAACCCGGGGGCTTACCCCCTCGTCGTCGACCCCATCATAATCGACGTTCGGTTCTCCAAGGTATTGATGGATGGGGGCTCGAGCCTCAACATCATATACCTCGAGACCCTCGACCTCCTGGGGATTTCAGAGGGACAGCTCCGACCCAGCGTTGGGGGATTCCACGGAGTAGTACCAGGAAAGAAGGCCCACCCCCTCGAGCGCATCGACCTGCCGGTTTGCTTCGGCACGCCGGCAAACTTCGGTCAGGAAACGCTCACCTTCGAGGTGGTCGGCTTCCAAGGGACCTACCACGCCATCATCGGCCGGCCAGGCTACGCCAAGTTCATGGCGATTCCTAACTACACGTACTTGAAGCTCAAGATGCCGGGGCCAAAAGGGGTCATCACCGTTGACACCTCCTACGAGCACGCGTACCACTGCGACGTGGAATGTGTCGAGCGGGGAGAAGCCAACGTCCACCTCGACTCGCTAGAGGCCTTAGCAGCTCTGGCCACCGAGGGGGCCCCAGAAGCAAAGCGTCACGCCGGCACCTTCGAGCCGGCTGAGCACACCAAGCCAATACCCATCGACCCGACCTCGGCCAATGGCAAGACGCTGACCATCAGTACCAGCCTCGAGCCCAAATAGGAAGCAGTGCTCGTCGACTTTCTCCGCGCGAACATCGACATGTTTGCGTGGAACCCTCGGACATGCCGGGGCATACCGAGGGAAGTCGCGAGCACGCCTTGGAGATCCAGGCCGGGTCCAGACCGGTGAAGCAACGCCTGCGCCGCTTCGACGAGGAAAAACGCAGGATCATCGGCGAGGAGGTGCACAAGCTTTTGGCGGCCGGATTCATCAAGGAGGTATTTTACCCAGAGTGGCTAGCTAATCCTGTACTAGTTAGGAAAAAGAATGGAAAAATGAGGATGTGTATAGATTACACTGGTCTGAATAAAGCATGTCCCAAAGTTCCATTTCCTTTACCTAGAATCGACCAGATCGTCGATTCCACTGCTGGGTGTGAAGTGCTTTCGTTCCTTGATGCGTATTCCGGCTACCACCAAATTAGGATGAGAAAATCCGATGAGCTCGCGACCTCTTTATCACGCCATTTGGTATGTATTGTTATGTACGATGCCCTTCGCCTTCGAAACGCCGGGGCAAACGTACCAACGATGTATGCAGCACATCTTTGGCGAGCACATAGGCAAAGACCGTCGAGGCCTACATCGACGACATCGTGGTTAAAACTAAAAACGTAGGGAACTCATCAGCAACCTCGAGACCACGTTCGAGCGCCTCCGGGCCAAGAATGTGAAGCTCAACCCCGAGAAATGTGTCTTTGGTGTGCATCGAGGCATGCTACTGGCTACATCGTATCACAACGGGGGATCGAGGCAAACCCTGAAAAATCTCAGCAGTCACAAGGATGGGCCCGATTCGTGACCTCAAGGGTGTGCCAGAAAGTACAGGCTGCCTAGCCGCTCTCAGCAGATTCATCTCGAGGCGGGGGGAAAAAG